>CANIUD010000597.1:0-600000 GCA_947470075.1 Closterium sp. Yama58-4
CTGAGTCTGTCTGTCCTCCGTCCGTCAGGGGTGAGTGTGCTCTTAGCACGGACGTCCTTGAGGACAGGCAGGAGGAGTTTCCAGCTGTCTTGCTGCTGCTTTACCTCATCTTGTGTCCTCGCTGCTTGCCCCTGAGGGAGACCCGGGTGCAACCAAACATCCCGACTACGCAGAGGCGATGAGGGCCCTACTCCTCTTAGTGGCAGACAGCCATGGACGCAGAGATGGCTTCCTGGAAGTCCACAGGCACCTACGTAGACGAGGTTCCCCCACCTGGGGCGAACATCGTCAGTGGCATGTGGATTTTCAGGGTGAAGCGGCCGCCGGGTTCTCCGCCTGTCTTCAAGGCGCGTTACGTGGCTCGAGGCTTCAGTCGCCGGCAGGGAGTTGACTACTTTCAGACTTTCTCTCCCACCCTCAAGATGACCACTCTTCGGGTGCTGCTGCACATAGCCGCTCAGCGCGACTACGAGCTTCACTCTCTTGACTTCAGCACATCTTTCCTACAGGGCAACCTGCACGAGGAGATCTGGCTGCACCGCCACTTGATTTCACTGGGTCGTTTCCTCCTAGTACCCAGTGGAGCCTCCGGCGGCCAGTCTACGATCTCCGCCAGGCGCCCCGTGAGTGGCACGACACACTGAGGACTACACTTGCGGCTCTTGGGTTTGCTCCTTCTACTGCCGACCCGTCGCTGTTTCTACGCACCGACACCTCTTTGCCGCCGTTCTACATCCTCGTGTACGTCGACGACTTGGTCTTCGCTACAGCTGACACTGCTGGACTCGCCCACGTGAAGTCCGAGCTGCAGAAGCGACACACGTGCACAGACCTGGGTGAACTGCGCAGCTACCTCGGCTTGCAGATCACTCGGGACAGAGCACGGCGCACCATTACACTGTCTCAGTCACACATGGTGCAGAAGGTCCTTCAGCGCTTCGACTTCACGTACTCCTCGCCTCAGGCCACTCCTCTGTCTACTCGCCACTCGCTCTCAGCTCTGCCTTCGGATGAGTCCGTAGAGCCGAGTGGCCCGTACCCAGAGCTTGTTGGCTGCCTCATGTACCTGATGACCTGCACACGACCTGACCTTGCATACCCTCTTAGCATCTTGGCACGCTATGTTGCTCCTGGGAGACACCGACCAGAGCACATGGCTGCAGCGAAGAGGGTGTTGCGCTACCTGTGCAGTACGTCGGGCATGGGGCTAGTGCTTGGAGGGCAGAGTCCAGTGGTCCTCACTGGTCACGCAGACGCGTCTTGGGTCGACGACCTGGCTACGCAGCGGTCGTCACAGGGTTACACCTTCAACCTTGGCTCCGGCTCTGTTTCATGACGGTCTACGCGCTCGTCGTTGTTCTCAGCTTCAGATGTGAGGCTGAGATCTACGCAGGGGCCATGGCTGCACAGGAGTTACGCTGGCTCACCTACCTGCTGACTGACCTGGGAGAGCCGCCTCGTTCTCCTCCAGTTCTGTACGTAGACAACAAGGCCATGCTGGCCTTGTGTCGGGAGCACAGACTGGAGCACAGAACGAAGCACATTGCTCTCCCGCTATTCCTCGCTCGTGAGCTGCAGCAGCGTGGTCAGCTGCGTCTTGCTTACGTGGCCTCTCGGGCCAACACTGCTGATATCTTTACCAAGGCACTTCAGCCTTGTGATCATCAGCGCTTTTGTACTATGCTAGGTCTTGTGCCTACTTGGCCTCACTTGCTCACTTCTTGACCTTGCTTTTATTGTGATTTATATATACCTGCTCTTGCTTGTTTACCTTTATAATCTAATCTTGCATGTGAACTGGCCTTGTGGCCTTGAACCTGTGCTCGGAATGTGTGGTGACGTTGTGATCCACCCTGAGCTTGCTTTGCTTGACTGGTCTTGTGACCCCTTGTTCCCCCCCACTTTGCCTATGGGGGTGTGTCAAACATTATATAGTTATGTTCTGTAGGCTACAGTGGGTTTAGCCTTAGGGGGTACATTACTTAGAATTGGTACTTTTGTACTCTTACCTCTCTAGTCTATCATTCCTCTCTCCTTCACAATTCAGGTATTACATCATATTCCATAGCCATTGGAACTAATTTGAGGTCATTTGAAAACTACGCCGCACGTGACGCTTGTTCGTGCGTGTGGTGGCATGAAACCGTGCAAGGATAGGCATGTAAGCAACATGTCACTGTTTGATTGTCGGGATGTTATTTGTAACCCCCATTCAGGTGATACATCCTATTCCCTAGCCATTGAAACTGACTTAAGCTCTCGCGCATCTACACAGCTTGTGACTCTTGTTTGTACGTTTCAACGTTTCATTCTTTTTTTCATGGTGATTCTTCCCCATTCAGGTAGTACAGTCCTGTTACTTGCCATAGGGACTGGAACGAGCTCGTTCGCCCAACTACGCTGCACGTGACTCTTCGCGCCGTTCTGTCATTTTGTCTTCGTACTTCTAAATATTCGCTTCATTTACTTTCGTCAAGAGTGAAAGAATTTTTCCACTTTTATATTCGTAACAAGTACCACAGTGCAATGTATTTGCTATATGTATGCGTTGTAAAAGAGAGTGTGCGGGTAAACGAATAGCGAGGCTGTGACTGAATCACTGAGAATACAATGAATGCACTGACTAATGTAGGGCCAGCCTAGCTAGGAGGAAACCTCGGGCGAGCGAGGTTGGGTATAGTTTGGCGATGGGAATGCCGAAGGCGACGCGAGGAGCCTCGGCAGCGTGGAAATCGCCCGAACGTGCGAACTCCGAAAATCGGGTTGTACGCGAAGCAGTCAACCCCGATAAGGAATTCGAGAAAATTCCTTACACCACCCCCCCCCCCCCCCCCCCCCCCCCCCCCCCCTCCTTAAGAAAGGCGGTCAATATCCGAAACACGCTTTCGCGCCTAGTAATCACCAACAAGTGGCGAGGCGTCGAGCGAGGCGGATGACACCAACGTGTCGTCCTCACTGGTGCGGTCAGTCTAGCGGATTAAAAAATCCACGTGTCGGCCCGCTGTGTCAAGCCGGACCCGATGGGCCAAAATCTTCGAAGGTTCGAGGGTCGGCTCCGGGACAGGTCATGCTGTCGGGGCAGCTTGCTGACGTGCGATGTCGGTCGTGGCTGGCACGAACTTGCGAAGCAGGCTGACGTGGAAGGCGTCATAAATGCGCCAGTCGTCGGGTAGCAACAGCTTCGCGGTGACAGGTGTCACCATCTTGATAATCTTGAACGGTCCGCAAAATCGGGGCCGTAGTTTCGATGGACCGGGCAGGTGCAGGTTCTTCGTATCAAGAAGCACTAATTGCCCAGTAGTCAAGACGAGTTCCCGGCGTAGAAGGTCGGTGTACTTGCGGGAAGTGATATTCGCCTTGCGAATTGCGTCTGCGGCTTTTTCGCGGATGTTCTGAAGTTCCGTCACAAAAGTTTGTGACCTCAGGACCGGGTTGTCGAGCGAAGTGGCCGTGGGAACCGTCGGATCCATCCCGTAATTTAGGAAAAACGGGGAGTGATTAGTCGTGCTAGACGGCGCGTTGTTGAAGGCGAACTCCAACATGGCGAGGGAATCTTCCCACCGTGCAGGGTCGGGGCAGTTTGTCCGTATCAGCTGCTCCATCGTCTGGTTGGTTCGCTCGGTTTGTCCGTCCGTCTGTGGGTGGTATGCCGATGAGAACTGTAGCTTCGTGCCGTACTGCGCCCACGTCTCCTTCCAGAATTTTGACGTAAACTTCGGGTCTCGGTCGGTGATGATCGCCGAAGGGATGTCATGCAGTCGCACGACCGTTGAGATGAAGAGGCGCGCAGTTTCTTCGGCTGTGATTGTCGTTCGGCATGGGGCGAAGTGCGCCATTTTCGTGAAGCGATCGACGACGACGAGGACAGCGTCGTTGCCAGACGGCCCAGCTGGCATCCCCGTGACGAAATCCATCGTCACTTGCTGCCACGGTCGTTCGGGTGGCTCGAGGGGTTGCAGTAGCCCAGCTGGTCGCTGACGTGTCGATTTCATTGCTTGGCACACCCTGCATGAGGACACATAGCGCTGCACGTCGTTAGAGGAATCGGGCCAGTAATATTGACGGTGCAGTAATTTCTGGGTTTTATCAACCCCGAAGTGTCCGGAGTAGTTCGAATCGTGGACCTCCTGGATGAGAAGTTCACGCAGCAGCCGGTAAGCGGGAACCCAAATCCGGTCGGTTCCGGCTTTTAGGTAATAATCCCCCTTCTTCGTTGTGGCCTGCTGATGATTTCCTGTCGTGAAGAACGGGTCCGTAGTGTAGCCGTGGGTGAATAGTCCTGTAAGTAGTGGATTCGAATGGGTTATCAGTACTGCAGCGGATTGTACGGTCGGTCTGGTCAGGGTGTCGGCAATGTTATTCGCCCCTTTCTTGTACGTGATGCGGTAGGTGAAGTGGCTCTCCATGTAATCCAGCCACCGAATCTGTCGCGGGTTGAGGTTGGGCTGGGCTCGCAGGTACTGTAGGGACTTGTGGTCCGTGCGCACAGTGACGTCGGCGCCCACCAGGTAGCAGCGCCACAGTTTGAACGCGTGAATAATGGCGAGCATTTCCTTGTCGTGGATCGGGTAGTTGCGCTCGGCAGCTTGCAGCTTGCGTGATTCGTAGGCGATCGGCCGCAGTCCGTTCCCGAAATCCTAGAGTAGTACTGCTCCGATGGCGAAATCCGAGGCGTCGGTTACAACTTCGAACGGCTTCGATGGGTCGGCGATGCGCAGCACAGGAGGGGAAACGAGAAAATTCTTGAGCTCCTGGAAAGCCGCCTCTGCCTCCTCCCCCCACACGAAATTCTTGTCCTTGTGCAGCAGGTCGGTCAGCGGGCCGGTTATCCCCGCCATATTCGGGATAAACCGCCGGACATAATTCACAAACCCCAGAAAACTCTGAAGCTCCGTGACATTAGTCGGGGCCTTCCACTCCTGTATGGTCTTAATTTTCGCCGGGTCGATTTTGATGCCGTCGCGGGAGATGACTGTTATAGTCAAAGTATGCTTCAATGTGCCTAAAACGAAGGATAGAGTGCACAGTCGGATTTCTGCACAGCGGCTTCAAACGTTTACAGCGATCTGGTCAGAGCTCCAAATGACCTCATTCAACTTGGATCTGGAGCGTCTTGACGTCCTCTACAATAGGCAATTTAGATCGCACGATTTTATCAAGAATTGACGACACACTGTCAGATTGAACAAACGGCACTATGCCAGCAACATAGTCTTAGAACACGCAAGTACGAAGCAACTAGGAAGAGTTACGAGTTGGGAATGACTCCCAGCTCCTACAAACCCCAAGAGCCGAGGTACAGTGATGTGGAACAGTGCCACACTGTCCCCAACCAAGAAGGGTCTCGAAACTACCCTCCACAAGGGCCTACACCCATAGAAATGTTACACTACACTTTGTAATGTAACTATCTTCAATATCTTGAGGTGTAGCCTTTTGGCGAGCTTCGAAAACACTTGAAGCTTGAACCAAGACTCGTGTTCTTCACCACAAACTCATCCTTGAGTTCTTGATGGGTCTGCTGCACACACCTGCGACACGCCGAACGTTCGACAAGCGACAAAATAGAAACCGCGCACGACAAAATAGAAACCGCGCGGGACACACAAAATAACCGCGTAATACGCGGCTAGCGATAACTCGCTATTGACTCGACGTACACACTTGACATCATGACCCATCATTCACACACCATTATAAGCATGAAATATATAACTCATACCACTCCATGCACACACGCATGCACGCACATGCACACGGACAACAAGCCGAGTGCAAACCGTAGGGTTGCACCAACAAACTCCCCCTCGGGTTGTTGGCCTTAGGATCTTGCTCTCTCAGTTCAGAGCCATCCCAGCCAGCTTGCAGCACTTCCAATGCTGCTGCTCCACCAGCCTCTTGGTCATCATGTCTGCTGGCTGCCCCGTCGTCTTCACGTAGCGCAACTCAACTTCACCCGCGGCCACCATGCTCCTCGTCCAATGCCACTTCACCCTCATGTGCTTGGTCAGGCCGTGTAGCACAGGGTTCTTAGCAAGAGAAATTTTTCCCTGGCTGTAACAATAGAGAGGAGTTGGTCCTTGCTGCTCCTCCCCCAATTCAGCCAACAAACACCGCTGCCACACAATCTCCCGTACCGCACGGAAGAGTGCCATGTACTCGGACTCCACCGAGCTCAATGCTTGGTCCACCTGCTTCTTGCTCTCCCAAGCAGTTGGGCCTCCACCAACACAGCAGATGAAGCCTCCCACACTAGTCATGTCCTCTGGTTCCGATGCATATGAAGCATCCGAGTAGGCGGTGAGGAACAAACGCCCGGGTTCCACACCATCCGCGCCCTTTTGGCGCCTTTGTGCCGCCGCCGAGTATTGCAGCCCAACGGTTGGTGTTTGGCCAAGGTACTTGGCCACCCTCATTCCAGCTGCTACCTGCTCCTCATTAGGGCATCGTACAACCCTTGCCAGCTGCCCGGTAGCAAACGCGACGTCCGGTCGTGTGTTGACCGCCGCATACATGAGGCTGCCCACCAATGAGTGAAATCGGCGCCTCTCCTCTTCACCCACGCTCTCCTCCTCTGGTCCCTTCACACACTTGAACCCAGAAGGGAAGGGTGTAGCCACATGACCTTCATTCTGCCCAAACTTGGCAGCCAATGCCTCCAAGTACTTCCGTTGGTGCACCCGCATGCACCGCTTCTCCACGTCTCGTTCAATGTGGAGCCCAAGGTAGAAGTTCACGTCCCCAAGGGACTTGCACTTAAACCTGTCTTGAAGCTTCAGCATCACCTCCTTCACAAGGTCAGAGGAGGGTGAGAAGATGAGGATGTCGTCCACGTACACCACCATGAAGCTCCTCTGCTCCCCCTCGCCAAGCATGAACAAGGAGTGATCGGCCGTTGAGGGAGTGAAGCCGATCCCCTCCAACACTTCGCGCAGCTTCAGGTACCACTGCCTAGGGGCCTGCTTCAGCCCATAGAGGGCCTTCTTCAGCTTCCACACTCTGCCACTGCCATCGTCAAACCCCTCTGGCTGCGCCATGAAAATCTCCTCCTCGAGGATTCCGTTGAGGAACGCCGTTACGATGTCTAGCTGCTTCACCACCCAACCTTTGATCGCGGCTCCCGCGAGTAGGGTTCGCAGCGTCGTCGGCTTCACCATAGGAGCAAACAGCTCCTTGTAGTCCACATTCTCCTTCTGCTGGTACCCCTTGGCCACCAGCCTAGACTTGTAGCGCTTGATCAAGCCGTCGGCATCTGACTTGATCTTTAAGAGCCACTTGGACGTAATCGCCGTACGCCCCTCCGGTAGCTCCACCAATTCGTACGTGTCGTTCTCCTCAATGCTCTTCAGCTCACTCTCCATTGCCTTCTTCCACTCCTCAGCATCACTACTCTCCAAGGCTTCCTTGAGAGTTGCTGGTTCTCCCGGCATCTCCACCGGAGAGATGAACGCGAAGGCACACTCCTCGTAGTCACTCTCCTCGTCGTCTCCGACCATCATTGCCGCTCCAGCCAAGGCCGTCTTGCCTTGCTTTCCCGGTGCATCATAGGTCAGCCTATTAGGGGCTTGGACTCTCCTCTTGACCCTTCCATCCTCCTCAGCTGCAGGGAACTGAAGGCCTTGGCGCTGCTGCGGTGTAGCTTGGTTTCGTGGAGCACTCGTGGTGCGGGAAGGATGCGTCGGTGCACGCTCGCTCACTTGCTGCACCTCCTCCTCTTCTTCCTCTGCATCCTTGGCCTCCTCTCCCCCATTCACAAGGGAAGATTGCCTTGTGGTGGTGCTGCCGCTGCTCAGCTCCAAAGGCAGCTCCACATGCTCCAAGCCGGAACTCTTCACCTCTCCAAACCGCACGCCTATCTTCGCCTCATTCTCCGCCTTCCAATCCTTGTACATGAAGTTCTCCATGAACTTGCAGTCCTTGCTTACCAAGAACTTCTTGGCGAATGGGTCCCAAAGAAGCCACCCCTTGCTGTTTTGAGCCATGCCCAAGTGCACGGCCCACACCGCCTTGGCACCAAGCTTGTTGTGCCGAAGATGCTTAGGCACGAGCGCCATGCACATGCACCCGAACACCCGAAGCATATCCACCTTTGGCTTCCTTCCAAGCCACTTCACATAGGGCACCCATTTGTCTGCTCCCACGTGGGTCAAAACTCTGTTCTTGGCCACACACGCACTCCGCACCGCATCAGGCCAGAAATAGTCAGGTAGCCCGGCTTCAATGAGCAACCCGCGTGCCGCCTCCGTGATCGTCCGGTTCGCTCGCTCGGCGATGCCGTTCATTGCAGGGGAGTATGGCATGGTGAGGGAGTGCCGAATACCATTCTTCTTCAGCCACAACCCAAACTCCTTGCTCAGGAACTCTCCCCCTCGATCGGTGCGGATCGACTTCACTAGTCGGTCTTGTTGCCGCTCCACCATCGGGAACCAATCCGTCTTCAACGTTTCAGCCACGTCGCTCTTCTTGGCCAGCACATACACCCAAGTCATGCGGGTGTAGACGTCCACTATGGTGAGGAAGTATTCAGCTCCAGCAGCTCCAAGCTTCAGGGGGCCCACCACGTCCATCACCACCTCATCAAGTGGTGCCTTAGCCGTCGCCTCCGAACTAGGGAACGAAAACCTGGTGAACTTGGCTTGCAAGCACGTCGGGCAGCCAAGCACCTCATCGGGCTCCCCCTTCACACGTATGCCAGCAACCATCTGGTTCTTCACTAGCTGCTGCAAGATGGGTAGGGCCACATGCCCCATTCGCCGATGCAAAGTCAACCAATCACACTCCCCCGTAGCCGAAGTCGGATTGGAGAATGCCGCGCTCGCAATAGCGCCCCACACACTCTCTCCGTAGTCCTCCTTCGCTGCTGCCTCGGGGTTCTCCTCACCCTTGTGCTGCTCCTTGGCTGCTGCACCACTCTCCTTATGGTCACACAGCTTGCTGGTCCCGCTAGGTTTTCTCTTCTTGGGCTCGTTCTCCTTAGCGAGACCGTTCGCGCCATCGCCGCTACCAACCGCTTCGTCCTTGGTGCTGACGCTTGCTGCCACTTGCCTCTCCTTAGGCATGGGGACCACAGGGATCTGCCACATCTCGTTGTAGACATCCCTATCCTCATGAAGGTCCCAAAGAATCCGGTCGCCAATCCTCGCGGTGTAGGTCTTGGCTCCCTTTGAGTTCGTGTCCATGCCGGCCTTTGCCAACCGCCGCACGGAAATCAGGTTCGCAGCAAGGCTGGGCACCCAAAGCACGTTCTTGAGACCCACGATCTTCCCATCAGCACCCTTGAATATGGCCTTGCCCATGCCTTTCACCTCTGCTCGCTGCCCCAAAGCCGATGTGACATGCTTCACCGGTGACGGCTCGAGTTCGGTGAGCAAGTCGGGGCGAGGTGTCATGCTATAGGTAGCGCCACTATCGATCACCCAAAAGTCCAGGGGGTGTAGGGTCACCTTCCCCACAGCTGCTGGCTCCTCAAGGTCTTCATCCTTCTCTGGACCAGCTGGTACTTGCGTCGACACAAAGTAGAATAGACCCGGGTACCGATCGTCGCTCGGGTCCTTCCCGTTATCTTCGTTCTTCATGTTCGCGGCTCCACCTCCGCGACCACCACGGCCTCCACGGCCTCTGACTCTCCCTCCTCCTGCTCCTCCACCCTCTTGGCCTTGAGCAGGGGTCCATCCTTCAGGGAGCTTGTAGCAATCGCGCCACATGTGTCCGCTCTTGTGGCGCCACATGCGTCGAATCGGCCGCGACCGCTACCGTAGCTCTTGTCGTTGCCGCCATAACCGCCACTCCCGCGACCTCCACCGAAGTTGCTGCCACCAAATCTTCCTCCCCCTCGTCCTCTGCCTCTTCCTCGGCCATATCCACGGCCGACGCTCGCTGCCCCAGCGCCATCCGCACTCGCCAACTCACGGCGGCGGAAGTCCTCTTGTAGGATCGCGCGCTTCACGTCTTCAAGTGAGAGATGGGGCAGAACACGGTTGAAGTTGATGATGAGCGAGGACCACGACTCGGGGAGTAGGGCCAGCAACTTGGTCTTCTTCTGGAGCTCACTGTAGTTCAAATCAGCTCCTTCAAGCCGCGTCAACAAGTCGAAGAATTTCTGCACCCCGTCTTCCACGGGTTCATCTTCCTCAATTCGTAGTGTCGCCATTTGCCGTTCCAACACCACAGCTACCGCCGCTGTTGCAGGAGCGTGTACACCCTTGAGAGCAGCCCATGCCTTTGGTCCCTTCTCTGGATCACGCTGGAAAGGCTTGATGTGACGGATCTGGTTGCTTTTTAATGGTTGCCCAAGTAGGAGGTAGCCTTGTGCGCTCTTCCGCACCCACGCGCTTTTCTCCGGGTCGTTCTCGGGACGCTTCTCCGTTCCTTCCATCACCTCCAGCAGGTCATAATGGTCGAACACATTCTCCATCCTGAAGGACCATTCAGCAAAGTTGTCGCCGTTGAACTTATCAAGCCCGAACACTCTTGGCTCATCCCTTGAAGGCCCAAGAGTAGGTTGCACCGGTGCAACGGCTGAATCACGGGCTTGGCCTTGTGCTTGGGCTTCTCCATTGCCTCCAGCACCTCTGCCACCCCTCTCTTCAGGTCCAGCCATCGTCGTAGCTGCTCCAAGGGGCTCTGATACCACTTGTTATAGTCACAGTAGGCTTCAATGTGCCTAAAACGAAGGATAGAGTGCGCAGTCAGATTTCTGCACAGCGGCTTCAAACGTTTACAGCGATCTAGTCAGAGCTCCAAATGACCACAATCAACTTGGATCTGGAGCGTCTTGACGTCCTCTACAATAGGCAATTTAGATCGCACGATTTCATCAAGAATTGACGACACAGTGTCAGATTGAACGAACGGCACTATGGCAGCAACATAGTCTTAGAACACACAAGTACGAAGCAACTAGGAAGAGTTACGAGTTGGGAATGACTCCCAGCTCCTACAAACCCCAAGAGCCGAGGTACAGTGATGTGGAACAGTGCCACACTGTCCCCAACCAAGAAGGGTCTCGAAACTACCCTCCACAAGGGCCTACACCCATAGAAATGTTACACTACACTTTGTAATGTAACTATCTTCAATGGGCCTACACCCATAGGCGAGCTTCGAAAACACTTGAAGCTTGAACCAAGATTCGGGTTCTTCACCACAAACTCATCCTTGAGTTCTTGATGGGTCTGCTGCACACACCTGCGACACGCCGAACGTTCGACAAGCGACAAAATAGAAACCGCGCACGACAAAAAAGAAACCGCGCGGGACACACAAAATAACCGCGTAATACGCGGCTAGCGATAACTCGCTATTGACTCGACACACACACTTGACATCATGACCCATCATTCACACACCATTATAAGCATGAAATATATATTTATTTCATGCACTCATACCACTCCATGCACACACGCATGCACGCACACGCACACGGACAACAAGCCGAGTGCAAGCCGTAGGGTTGCACCAACAATGACGTGCCCTAGAAACTCCAACTCCTGCTTTAGAGCCCTTGGTGATGAGGCGGTTCTCCTGCAACCGCTTAAACACTGCGTCCAGGTCGCGGAGATGCTGCTCCCGTGTCTTGCTAAAAATCAGGATATCGTCCAAATAGACGATGACACATCGGTCTAGAAGATCCCGAAAAACCCTGTTCATGGTCAGTTGAAATGTCGAAGGCGCGTTCGTGAGGCCGAAAGGCATTACCTTGAATTCGTAACTCCCGTAGCGTGTGCGAAACGCGGTCTTGTGACAGTCGTCGGCGAAGACCCGAATCTGGTGGTAACCGCCACGTAAGTCGATTTTCGAGAAGTAGCGAGCGCCGCGAAGTTGGTCGAGAAGGTCGTCGGTGCGTGGGATTGGGTAGCGAGATTTGATGGTCACCCGGTTCAATGCGCAATAATCGATGCACATGCGAAGCCCGCCGTCCTTTCTCGGAGTGAACAGGGTCAGTGCCGCGAACGGGGAGGTGCTCGGCCGAATGAAGCCTTTCTCCAACAGTGCAACAATTTGTCGGCGTAGCTCCTCGAGTTCCGGCTGGGTCAACCGCCACTGTGTCCGAACAGTTGGTTGCGCGCCAGGCTTCAGCTGTATTTTATGGTCTTCGGGTCTCTCGGGTGGCAGTCCAGGTGGCAGATCGTCCGGAAAGATGTCGGGGTACTGGCGAATCAGCTCCGCTAAATCTGGAGGTACAGCTGCACACAGCTTCTCGATGTCCTTTCCGTCGGTGTCGACTGCCAACTCGCGTAAGCAGACAGCGAACAGCTGCGCGCCCCTGTTGAAGTGGTGAGCGATAGTGATAGCTTTGATGCACGGGGCTTGGATGTAGTCAGGTGTCCATGCAGGCAGCTTAATTAGCCCCTCGTGCTTGCTGACGCAGCACGATCCCGTTGTCCAGTCGATGACGGGGTTGTGTCGTCGCAGCCAATCACGTCCAAGCAGCACGTCGCAGCCATCCAGCGTCGTCGTGGCCATCCAGGGTCGTCGCGAGAAACTTCATGCTGAAGCCGAAATCGTCGCCGCACTCGATCCGCACCGTCCGTGTTTCTTCCGTTATCGCCAGAGGCGTCCCATCCACGAGTCGTGCGTCGATTTCGGGCAGACACCTGTCAAGTTGCAGCTTGCATCTTTTTGCGCTCGCCAAGTTGAAGAGGCTATGGCTGGCCCCCCCATCGACGAACATTTTCAGAATATATCTTCCCACCTTGCCAGCGACCAGCACAGGGTGATCCACATGATTATCCCCGTTATTCGGCCGAGTGCGATCGATTGCATGAATCGGAACCACGACTCGGTGGGGATGATGGTGTTCGGGCGACGGAGCACAGTCAGTAAAGGGCCCGCTAATTACTGACTTTTCCCATTTCCCTGCTCCTTCCTGTCGTTCCCTGTCGGCGACGTTTTCTCGGGGCAGTCTTTCATGTAGTGACCCGTCTTCCCACACCGGTAACACGGTCCCTTAGGAGGGCGGTCGGGTGTATGGACGGCGTTGATAGTGGCCCGATGGGTCTGGCCACGAAAACGGTTTCCATCCCTGGAAGCTGTTCTCGCGTACTGCATCAATGCGTCCGTGGATTCTGCCAGCCGTACTAATTCAAGGAATGATGTCGGGCGGCCCCTGCGCACCTCGTATTGAATTTCGTACTTGAGGCCGCTGATGTACTTATCCAACCGCTCTGCTTCCGACATGTCATCCACTTGGTCAGCGAGTCTCATGAACGACGCTGTGTAGTCTTGGACAGATGCCATCTGCGACCAGGCACGCAGCTTCATGCGAGCTTGCTCCGAGGCGGATACGTGCTCGAAACGGTTTCGCAAGGCTGTGTCAGAATCACTAGGCAAGAATGATGAACTAGCAGAAGTTTGGGTACAAATATGAAACCCTAGTTGGGGTTGTACCCCATATTGGCTACCCCACTACAGCCTACAAGCATACTACAGTTTAACACACCCCCATAGGCAAAGTGGGGGAGAACAAAGGGTCACAAGACCAGTCCAGCAAAGCAAAGCAACGCCCAGGGTGGATCACAACGTCACCACACTCCGAGCACAAGTAAAGGCCACAAGGCCAGTTCACATGCAGTGCTAGATATAGTACAAGACAAGCAACACAGTGATCAAAACCTAGCAAGCAAGCAACAAGATATATATAAAGTACAGTACAAAGAATGTCAAGCAGTGAGCAAGTGAGGAAACGTGGACACAAGGCCTAAAGAAGTACAGTGCCGCTGATGATCACTAGGCGGGAGCGCCTTGGTGAAGATATCAGCAGTGTTGGCCTTCGAGTCCACGTACACAAGCCGAAGCTGACCGCGCTGCTGAAGCTCTCGAGCAAGAAAGTAGCGAAGAGCAATGTGCTTCGTCCTGTGCTCCAGTCTGTGCTCCTGACACAAGGCAAGAGCCGCCTTGTTGTCACCGTACAGAACTGGAGGAGAACTAGGCCGCTCTCCCAAGTCAGTCAGCAGGTAGGTGAGCCAGCGTAACTCCTGTGCAGCCATGGCTGTGGCGTAGATCTCAGCCTCACAACTAGAGCCGAGAACAGAGGAAGAGCGGGTGGACCGCCACGAGACAGAACCTGAGCCAAGGCTGAAGGTGTAACCCTGTGACGACCGCTGCGTAGCCAGGTCGTCCACCCAAGAGGCGTCCGAGTGACCAGTGAGGACAACTCTGTCGCGTCCTCCAAGCACCAGCCCCATGCCTGATGTACTGCACAGGTAACGCAGCACCCTCTTAGCAGCCTCCCAGTGCTCTCGCCTGTGTCTCCCAGGCGCAACGTAACGAGCAAGGATGCTAAGAGGGTACGCGAGGTCAGGTCGCGTGCAAGTCATCAGGTACATGAGGCAGCCTACAAGCTCTGGGTACGGGCCATTCGGCTCTACGGACTCGTCCGAAGGTGGAGCTGAGAGCGAGTGGCTGGTAGCCAGAGGTGTGGCCTGTGGTGAGGAGAACTGGAAGCCGAAGCGCTGAAGGACCTGCTGCACCATGTGTGACTGAGTCAGGGTGATGGTGCGGCGAGCTCTGTCCCGGGTGATCTGCAAGCCAAGGTAGCTACGCAGTTCACCCAGGTCAGTGCAGGTGTGTCTCTTCACACGAGCGAGTGCCTCAGTGTCAGCAGTAGCAAAGACCAAGTCGTCGACGTACACGAGGATGTAGAACGGCGGCAGCGACGTGTCTGTGCGCAGAAACAGCGACGGGTCAGCAGTAGACGGCGCGAACCCAAGAGCCGCAAGAGTAGTCCTCAGTGTGTCGTGCCACTCACGTGGCGCCTGGCGGAGACCGTAGACTGGCCGGCGGAGACTCCACTGGGTACCAGGGGGAAACGACCCAGTAAAGCCAGGTGGGCGGCGCAGCCAGATCTCCTCGTGCAGGCTGCCCTGCAGGAACGCTGTGCTGAAGTCAAGAGAGTGAAGCTCGTAGTCACGCTGAGCAGCAACGTGCAGCAGAACCCGAAGAGTGGTCATCTTCGGGGTGGGGGAGAAGGTCTGGAAGAAGTCGACCCCCTGACGCTGACTGAAGCCTCTAGCAACGTAACGAGCCTTGAAGACAGGCGGAGAACCTGGCGGCCGCTTCACCCTGAAAATCCACATGCCATCGACGATGTTCGCCCCAGGAGGGGGAATCTCGTCGACGTAGGTGCCTGTGGACTTCCAGGATGCCATCTCTGCGTCCATGGCTGTCTGCCACTGAGAGGAGTAGGGACCCGAGATCGCCTCTGCGTAGGTGCGCGGAGTGGGGATGTCTACTGCATCCGGGTCTCCCTCAGGGGCAAGCAACCAGGCCACGAGATGAGGTACAGCAGCCGCAAGTGAGTCAAAGTCCTCCTGCCTGTCCTCAAGGACGTCCGTGCCAAGAGCACACTCACCCCCGACGGACGGAGGACAGACTGACGCAGACTCTGACTCAGCGACAAGGCTAGCAGCGTAGTCTAGACGACAGGCAGCAGCAAAGTCAACCAACTCAGCGACCAGAGCAGACGCAGCCGAGGACTCAAAGGTGGGGTCAGTGACAACAGTAGCAAGGAGACGCGTGACTGTAGGGTGCTCAGCGCGATACCGGTCAGACTCAGGGTCCGGAACGGCAGGCAAAGAGGACGCAGGAGGAGACGGTAGAGGGACACGCCGAGGAGCAGTAGAGGGACGCAGAGTCATGTAGTGAGTGCCTGGGACAGGCGGAGGACGCTCACGACGGACACGACTACCAGTGCGAGCAGGACGAACAGGCGACGCAGGACGAGACTCAGGCTCACGACGCTCTGTAAGACCTCCTGTGGGACCAGTATAAGGAGAGGGAGCAGGGAGAGGCGAGGCAGGTGGTAACTGTGACTGCGGCTGGACAGGCGGAGGACACTCTACGGAGGGAGGAGGACAAGGAGGAGGAGTCTGCCCAAGAACCTGCTGAAGGAGCGGTACGAAGTACGGTCGCGGCCGCGCAGCGTCTCCAGAAGCAGAAGGGACTCCAGCGGCCGGGTCCTCAGCACCAGTAGGAGCTCCAGCGTCCGGGTCCACAGCACCAGCAGCAGCTCCACCGGCCGGGTCCCCAGCTCCAGCAGCAGCTCCACCGTCCGACTCCTCAGTACCAGCAGCAGCTCCACCAGGTGGGTCCGCAGCACCAGCAGCAGCGCCACCCCCAGAGTCGGGAGCTCCAACTCCGCTAGCACCGCCAACGCCAGAGTCCCCAGCTCCAGCAGCTCCAGTCGCAGTGCTCCCAGAACAGCCAGTCCCGGCAGCTCCAGTACCCCCAGTACGAGCACCCCCAGGACGAGCAACTCCAGCACCCCCAACTCCAGCCGAGCCACTAGGACGGCGAAAGCGTCGGACGTACCAGTCACGAAGCTGCTGCGGTGTGAGAGACTGCTCAGCACCCCGAACCGGAGCACCCCCAGACACAGTAACCCGAGGCTCCGTAGGCTCAGTAGCAGCACCCCCAGGCTCAGTACCCGCAGGCTCAGTACCCGCAGGCTCAGCACCCCCAGTCGCAGCACCCCCAGGCTCAGCACCCCCAGGCGGCAAACTCTCAGGCACAGTACCCTCAGCCCCAGCACCCGCAGTCCCAGCACTCCCAGGCCTCGCACCCGCAGGCTCAGCACCCCCAGGCTCAGCACCCCCAGGCTCAGCACTCCCAGCAGCACCACTCGCAGCAGCACCTGAGTCACCTGTGACCTCGACAGGCTCAGCGACGGGAGGAGGGTCTACCTGAGAGACACCTGAAGGAGCAGGACCCTGAGGGGGAAGGGGGTCTACCGGAGGGGGACCAGGAGCAAGGAAAAGCGGCGGGGGAGGGAGGGGGGCAGTGCGGTAGGGGAAGAGACGGTAAAAGGGGACCGACTCGTCAAAGGTGACATCCTGAGAGGCGAAGACCCGGCGCGAGGTGGGGTGGTAAAACTGCCAGCCAGGCGCGTCAGGGACAAAGCCAAGGAAGACACAGGGAAGCGTGCGGGAGGAGAGCTTGTCCGCAGACGTATCGCGGACAAGGGCACGAGCACCCCACACCCGGAAGCGCGACGCATCGCCAACCTCCCCCGTCCAACGCAATGTGGGCGAGGTCTCCGGCAAGGAGACACGGGGCCAGAGGTTGAGCTGATGCGCGGCGTACCGGACAGCAAACGGCCACAGAAAATGGGGAGCCGCCGCGTGGACCAAGGAGGTACGAGCGACCTCCATGACCAGGCCAATGCGACGCTCAGCAACCCCATTCTGCTGTGGGGAGTCCGGAAGCGTGAAGGTCTGCTCGATGCCCTCCGCCTGACAGAAGGTCCTCAAGAGGTCGGAGGAAAACTCACCACCTCTGTCAGAGTGCAGACGCAGGACAGGAAGATCCGTCCGGAAACGGCGGCGGAGCTGGAGACGAACCGTGCGGATCCAAGGGATCAGAACAGCAGGGACCTCACCCTTGGTGCGCAAGGGGAAGACCGTGGTGTAACGCGAGTAGTCGTCGACAACCAGCAAAAAATACCGCTCACCGCCCTGACCACGAACGCGGGCTGGGCCCCACACGTCCAGGTGGAGGGTCTGCAGAGGAGCCTCTGTCGGGGGGAACGAGGAGGAGTGAGGAGCGGCGCGCTGCCGCCCCTCGACGCAAGGAAGGCAAGGCGGCGCAGGCGAGGCAGGGAGGGGAGGGAGGGACCTGGGAAGACCGGACACAAGGAGGCGACGGTGCATGCCACGAAGGCGTGGCAAGGAGGGGTGACCCAGGCGGTGGTGCCAGAGAAGAGTCTGGTGCGACAGGGAACGACACTCACAGGCGTGGGCCACCAGACCTGACGCAGACACCTGACCGACAGCAGCTACCTGGGGAGACGCAGTGGTCAGTGTGTAGAGACTCGACCCCGGCCGACGGGTGAACGTAGCCAGGTGACGGCCGGTCCTGGAGCACGTGCAGATCGCCACACGCTGTCCGCCAGGGGTAAAGGTGTCAACCCACTGATCCTGGAGGACAGCGTTGCTCACCAGGTTCGTCGAGAACGAGGGGAGGTGGAAACCCGACAACGAGCCAGACGCCGGACAAGGGAGGACAGTGGTGGACTGGGCAAGGACTGGGCCCCCAGAGGGGTCAGCCAAGGAGACTGGGACCGGTGCAGGAAGCGGTGTGAGCTCAGTACTGTCACGAAAGAAGCAACGGGAAGCACCTGAGTCAAGGGTGAAGGTGTGACAGGCCTCAGTCGGTGCGGTACCTGAGAGAGGAGTCTGTGTGGGTGCTGTACCTGAGAGAGCAGACTCGAAACCAGCCAGGACAGCACTGGGGGGAGCAAGTACAGGGGGCACCATACCAGAGAGAGCAGACTCACTAGTACCCAGGGCAGCAGGCTCTATACCTGGGTCAGGCGGCACACACAGGTAACAGTCTCCCTCGGCACTAACAGTCAATGCATACATGGCAGCAATAATAGCATCATAGTCAAGAGCAAAGACATCAACACCAGCCCTCATGAGCTCAGCCCAGCGGGGGCGCTCAACATCCGCACCCATCTCCTCACGCCAAGCGTCGTCAAGGCGGGAGAAGCAGCGGTACGGGGTGTGGAACCTCCCACACGTCTGTCCCTTGCGGTCACCTGTGCGAATGACATAAGAACAGCGGGCACTGGCCCCCGACGTCCCACGCTGAGTAAGCCACTCACGAAGCTGCTGGGTCGTCTGGGGACGCTGCTGCTGCTGGGAGCTCTGGCCCGAGCCAGTGCCTCCACTCCGACCTCCGCCGCCACCACTACCACCGCTCCGACCGCCACCGCCACCACCGCCACCACCGCCACCGCCGCCACCGCCGCCGCCGCCACTACTGCCACTGCTCCCTCCGCCGCCCCCGTCTCCACCACCGACCCCACTCCCACCAGCGCTCCCGCCACCGCTCCCTCCAGCACCGCCTCCCCCCCCACCTCCCCCACCTCCTCCCCCCCCAGCGCCACCACCACCACTTTTGCCCCCCTTGCCCTTGCCGGTGCGGCGCCTCCCACCAGGAGTAGAAGCAGCGCCAACAGACTCAGCACCAAGGAAGTCAACAGCAGCAGCAGCAGCGTAGGAGGGAGCGAGGGGAGAGGGAGAACACCCCTCAAAGATGGGGGTGCGAGGAGCGCCACGAGCAGCACCGACAGCTACAATGCTCTTTTCGGCCGCGAGCAGGTGCTCCTCTAGGAGGGCGACTGTGAGCTCAGTGGGACAGCGAGCAAGGAAGTGGTCTCGAACTGAGCGGAGGGTGTCAGGGAGACGGGTGACTATGAAGTGGAGTGTCCAGTACAGTGGAGGGGGGTTCTTAGCGCAGAACTCGGTGGGAAGGGCGGCACGCAGGCGAGCATCACTAGTGCGAAGGTGGGTGATAAGATCGGCGACTGTAGTAAAGGTGGACAGATCGGGGAACAGGTACGGCAGCATGAGGCGGCTAAGCTCGGCTGTGGCAGGCGAGGAGTAGCGAGCGACGACAGCGTCGTACAGGGCCTTAGCGGATTTGCAGTCGCCAAAATGCTCTAGCTCAGCTAACGGCAGGTGACTGCGAATGGCTAGGCGAGCAGCTGCGTCACGAGTCTGCCAGTGGGAACGAACACTAAGCTCAGCTGTGGCAGGAGGGGCAGGCGCAGCACCAGACGCGTAGTCATAGAGCGACACATGCTCCTTGCTATCGCTCAGGAGAAACAGCTGCAGGTCATCTAGCCAAGCGGTGAAACGCACAGGGCGGCCCTCAGCATCGAACGACAGCACGCGAATGGAAGCCATAGCGACAGTGTGACAGAGTAACGCAAGCTGCCGCAGCAGGGGAAGGCGACTGTGCACGGATAGAGAGCAGCGGGCGAGGCTGGCGCTACGGGCAGGCGGCGCTGCAAGCGGTCAGTGCGACGGGAGGGCGACGCTGCGAGCGGGCAGCGCGGCGGACGGGCCGGGAAGCGGGCAGCGCGGCGGGCAGGCGGCGCTGCAAGCGGGCAGCACGGCGGGCGGGCGACGCTGCGAGGCGGGCGGGCCGCAAAGCGGGCAGCGGGCGGGCGGGCGGGCTGCGAAGCGGGCAGCGGGGCGAGCGGGCTGCGATGCGGGCGGGCCGCGAAGTGGGCAGCGAGCGGGCGGGCGGGCTGCGAAGTGGGCGGGCCGCGAAGCGGGCAGCGGGGCGAGCGGGCTGCGAGGCGGGCGGGCCGCGAAGCGGGCAGCGAGCGGGCGGGCGGGCTGCGAAGTGGCGGGCCGCGAAGCGGGCAGCGAGCGAGCGGGCTGCGAAGCGGGCGGGCCGCGAAGCGGGCAGCGAGCGAGCGGGCTGCGAAGCGGGCGGGCCGCGAAGCGGGCAGCGAGCGGGCGGGCGGGCTGCGTAGCGAGCGGGCCGCGAAGCGGGCAGCGAGCGGGCGGGCGGGCTGCGAGCGGGCGGCTCGGCGAGGGGCGCGCGAGGGCGCTAGTGAGGGGCGCGCGAGGGCGCTAGTGAGGGGCGCGCGAGGGCGCTAGCAAGGGGCGCGCGAGGGCGCTAACAAAGGGGCGCGCGAGGGCGCTAACGAAGGGGCGCGCGAGGGCGCTAACGAGGGCGCACGAGGGCGCTACGAGGCTAGGGCACGGGGTAGCGTGGTAACCGCATGCGAGCGGTGGTGGGCCCTAAAAAAAACGATCGGTAGGTCCTAGGGACCTCCTGCTCTGAATACCATGTCAGAATCACTAGGCAAGAATGATGAACTAGCAGAAGTTTGGGTACAAATATGAAACCCTAGTTGGGGTTGTACCCCATATTGGCTACCCCACTACAGCCTACAAGCATACTACAGTTTAACAGGCTGCGCTCCACTCCTTTTACGTGCGTATCGTGGTCACACCACAGATTGATTCTGCCACTTGATTAGGTATCGCAGGGGTCCCGTCTGCCGCATGCATCACACCTGTCGGCGTCCCTGTTTCCAAGGTCCGGCGCCACCATTCAAGCGCCGCGCCTCGAAGAAGCGAAACCGCGTAATTAATTTGCGTGGCATCGTCGTTAACGCCTGCTGCCGTGAAGAAGACCTCGACACCGAACAGCCACCCCTTCACTGTAGTCGTCTTGTCCGTAGGATTAAACGGGGGCGGGTTGACGGGCTTGATCTTGATCGTCGTAACTGCAACTGGCGCTGCTGCCGCTCGCTGCCTATCTTCTTCTTCGAAGTCACGTGTGAGCGCATCCAGCGGATTGCTCATCGCCTGACTGTTGCCCTCACCTTTTTTCCACAGGCGACTCCTGACGCGCTTCACCTCGCGTCTGGCGTAGCTCGGCGTTTTCCTCCCGCAATGTTGTCACTTCCGCCATTAATGTCTGTTAGAATCTAGCAGCAGGAATGATTGAACTAGCAGCATGCAGGAGTACAAGTAGTAAACCCTAATTTGGGTTGTACCCCATATGGCCTAGACAATATGCAGCATATATGTTTGACACACCCCCATAGGCAAAGTGGGGGAGAACAAGGGGTCACACGACCAGTCAAGAGAAGCAAAGCAAGCTCAGGGTGGATCACAATGTCACCACACACTCTGAGCACAAGCAAAGGGCCACAAGGCCAGTTCACATGCAGAGATATATATATGCAGCAATAACAGTACAGTGATGACTACCTAGCAGGACCAGACATGCAGGTATATATATATAGATCACAGTACAAGCAAAGACTACAGCAAGTGTGGAAACGTAGGCACAAGGCCTAACAGGGTACAAAAGCGCTGATGATCACCAGACGGAAGTGCCTTGGTGAATATATCAGCAGTATTGGCCCGAGTGGCCACGTGACGAAGACGAAGCTGACCTCGCTGCTGCAACTCTCGAGCCAAGAAGTAACGCAGAGCGATGTGCTTCGTTCTGTGCTCCAGTCTGTGCTCCAGACACAAGGCAATGGCGGCCTTGTTGTCGACGTACAGCACTGGAGGAGAACGAGGCTGCTCTCCCAAGTCAGTCAGCAGGTAGGTGAGCCAGCGTAACTCCTGTGCAGCCATGGCTGTGGCGTAGATCTCAGCCTCACAACTGGAGCCGAGAACTGAAGACGAGCGTGTAGAACGCCACGAAACTGAACCAGAGCCAAGGCTGAAGGTGTAACCCTGTGACGACCGCTGAGTGAATATCCTGGTCATCAACCCAAGAAGCGTCTGAGTGCCCAGTGAGGACAACTGGGCTCGTCCCTCCAAGCACTAGCCCCATGCCTGATGTGCTGCACAAGTAGCGCAGTACCCTCTTAGCAGCAGCCATGTGCTCAGGTCGGTGCCGACCAGGAGCCACGTAGCGAGCCAGAAGACCAAGAGGGTACGCGAGGTCAGGTCGAGTGCAAGTCATCAGGTACATGAGGCAGCCAACTAGCTCTGGGTAAGGACCACTCGGCTCTACGGACTCGTCCGAAGGTGGAGCTAAGAGCGAGTGACCTGTAGCCAGAGGAGTGGCCTGTGCTGAAGACCAGGTGAAGCCGAAGCGCTGAAAGACCTGCTGCACCATGTGTGACTGAGTCAGGGTGATGGTGCGGCGTGCTCTGTCCCGGGTGATCTGCAAGCCAAGGTAGCTGCGCAGCTCACCCAAGTCTGTGCACGTGTGTCTCTTCTGCAGCTCCGTCTTCACGCAGAGCCTCGGTGTCAGCAGTGGCAAAAACCAAGTCGTCGACGTACACGACGATGTAGAACGGCGGCAGCGAAGTGTCGGTGCGCAGAAACAGCGACGGGTCAGCAGTAGAAGGCGCGAACCCAAGAGCCGCAAGCGTAGTCCTCAGTGTGTCGTGCCACTCACGTGGCGCCTGGCGGAGACCGTAGACCGGCCGCCGGAGGCTCCACTGGGTACCAGGAGGGAACGACCCAGTGAAGCCCAGGGGGCGGCGCAGCCAGATCTCCTCGTGCAGGCTGCCCTGCAAGAAAGCTGTGCTGAAGTCAAGAGAGTGAAGCTCGTAGTCACGGTGAGCGGCAACGTGCAGTAGTACCCGAAGAGTGGTCATCTTCGGGGTGGGGGAGAAGGTCTGGAAGAAGTCTACTCCCTCTCGCTGACTGAAGCCTCGAGCAACATAACGAGCCTTGAAGACAGGCGGAGAACCTGGCGGCCGCTTCACCCTGAAAATCCACATGCCACTGACGATGTTCGCCCCAGGAGGGGGAACCTCGTCGACGTAAGTGCCAGTGGACTTCCAGGATGCCATCTCTGTGACCATAGCTGCCACTGAGAGGAGTACTCACCTGCGATCGCCTCAGCGTAAGAGCGCAGGGTCGGGATGTCTGGTGCATCCGGGTCTCCCTAAGGGGCAAGCAACATGGCCACGAGATGAGGCGCAGCGGCTGCAAGACACTCAAGGTCCTCGTGCCTGTCCTCAAGGACGTCCGTGCTAAGAGCACACTCACCCCCGACGGACGGAGGACAGACAGACACAGACTCAGCAACAAGACTAGCGGCGTAGTCTAGACGACATGCAGCAGCAAAGTCAACAAGCTCAGCAACCAAGGCAGACGCAGCAGTAGACTCAAACGACGGGTCAGTGACAATAGTGGCTAACAGACGCGTGACAGTAGGGTGCTCAGCACGAAACCGGTCAGACTCAGGGTCCGGAACGTCAGGCAGAGAAGACGCAGGAGGAGACGGCAGAGGAACAGGCTGCGGAGCAGAGGAAGGACAACGGACTACGAGGTGTGCGCTAGGGACAGTCGGCTGAACGAGGAACACGACAACCGGTACGACCAGGACAAACAGGCGAGATAGGACGCGACGCAGGCTCACGACGCTCAGCAAGACTACCTGTCTGCTCAGTGTAAGGAGAAGGAGCAGGCAACGGTGAGCCAGGCTGTAACGGAAGACCAGTAGACGACGGGAGAGTAAGAACCTGACGAAGAACAGAGTCAGGCGGCGGCAGAGACGACGGAGACGGCGGAGCGAAGAACAGGCGTGTCGGCGCAGCTGCACCAGTACCGGCAGCTCCAGCAGCTCCAGTACCTCCAGCAGCTCCAGCACCTCCAGCAGCCCCAAAAGCTCCAGCCCCAGATTCGACACCCCCAGTCCTAGGGTCACCAACCTCAGTGTCTCCAGCAGCAGCACCCCCAGAACCAGCACCTCCAGTCCCAGGGTCTCCAGCCTCAGTGTCTCCAGCAGCAGCACCTCCAGACGCAGCACCCCCAGCCCCAGCAGCTCCAGTACCTCCAGTACCTCCAGTACGAGCACCTCCGGGACCAGCGACTCCAGCACCTCCTGTAGACAAAGTACCAGTACCACTCCCAGCTCCAGGGACGTCAGCAGAAGTACCTCCAGCAGCAGAGCCGCGTGCTCCAGCAGCGCGACACTGACTGCGACCGTACCAGTCGTGCAGCTGTTGTGAGGTGAGAGGCACACGTGGACGAAGGCGGCTACTCCAAGGAGACCGCGCAACAGCAGACTCAGAACCCTCAGCGCCAGCACCCCCAACTGCTCCAGAACCTCCGGTGTCAGCACCCTCAGCGCCAGCGCCTCGAGCAGCTCCAGAACCTCCAGCGCCAGCACCCTCAGCAGCTCCAGAACCTCCAGCTCCAGCGCCACCAGTACCAGGCCCTCCAGCAGCTCCAGAACCTCCAGTGCCAGCACCCTCAGCAGCTCCAGAACCTCCAGCGGCAGTACCCTCAGCAGCTCCAGAACCTCCAGCGGAGACAACTCCAGGAGCAGAGTCACCAGCTCCAGCAGCGCGACCCTGACGGCCAAGGTACCACTCAACCAGCTGCAGGGAGGAGAGGGGGAGTCGACGACGAGAGGGCAGCGGCGAGGCACCAGCGGAGCGACTACGGAGACGGCCGCTCCAGGGAGACTGCTCACCAGACGCCTCAGCAACCCCAGGTGCAGCACCCCCAGACTCAGTACTGCCAAGCTCAGCACCCCCAGACCCCTCACACTCAGGCTCAGCACCTCCAGGCTCCACACCCTCAAGCTCCGCA
Organism: Closterium sp. Yama58-4; assembly: GCA_947470075.1. Taxonomy (NCBI): domain Eukaryota; kingdom Viridiplantae; phylum Streptophyta; class Zygnematophyceae; order Desmidiales; family Closteriaceae; genus Closterium; species Closterium sp. Yama58-4. The sequence continues at coordinate 24,825 of CANIUD010000597.1, forward strand.
CCCCCAGGCTCCGCACCCCCAGGCTCAGCACCCCAAGGCTCCGCACCCACAGGCTCAGCACCCCCAGGCTCCGCAACCCCAGGCTCAACACCCCCAGAAGCAGCACCCCGAGCAGGACCACCCTCAGTAGGACCTGAGTCACCAGTGACCTCAACTGGCGCAGTCAAGGGAGGAGGGTCTACCTGAGACACACCTGAAGGAGCAGGACCTGGAGCGGGGAGGGGGTCTACCTGGGGAGCACCTGGAGCGAGGAAGAGCGGCGGGGGGGGGGGCAGTGCGGTAGGGGAAGAGACGGTAAAAGGGGACCGACTCGTCGAACGTGACGTCCTGAGACGCGAAGACACGGCGCGAGGTGGGGTGGTAAAACTGCCAACCAGGCGCGTCAGGGACAAAGCCAAGGAAGACACAGGGAACAGCGCGGGCGGAGAGCTTGTCCGCGGTGGTATCACGGACAAAGGCACGAGCACCCCAGACCCGGAAACGCGACGCATCGCCAACCTTCCCCGTCCACAGCAGTGTGGGCGAGGTCTCCAGCAAGGAGACACGGGGCCAGAGGTTGAGCTGATGCGCGGCGTACCGGACCGCAAACGGCCACAGAAAATGGGGGGTAGCCGCATGGATCATGGAGGTATGAGCGACCTCCATGACTAAGCCAATGCGGCGCTCAACAACCCCATTCTGCTGCGGAGAGGCCGGAAGCGTGAACGACTGGGTGATGCCGTGCTCCGCACAGTAGGCTGCCAAGAGGTCTGAGGTGAACTCACCACCTCTGTCAGAGTGCAGACGCAGGACAGAAAAGTCCCGCTGGAACCGCTCGCGGAGCTGGAGACGAACAGCACGGATCCAAGGGATCAAAACATCAGGGACGTCCCCCTTGCTGCGCAAGGGGAAGACCGTGGTGTAACGCGTGTAGTCGTCGACGACCAGCAGGAAGTACCGCTCGTGGCCCTGTCCACGGACGCAGGCTGGGCCCCACACGTCCAGGTGGAGAGTCTGCAGGGGAGCCTCTGTGGGAGGGAACGAGGAGGAGTGAGGAGTGGCGCGCTGCCGCCCCTCGACGCAAGGAATGCAGGGCGGCGCAGGCGAGGGAGGGAGGGCAGGCAGAGACCTGGGAAGACCAGAGACCAGGGAGCGAGAGTGCATGCTACGAAGGCGAGGCAGGGAGGGGTGACCAAGGCAGTGGTGCCACAGGAGAGTGTCGTGCGACAAAGCGCGACACTCGTAGGGGGCCGCCAGCTGACCAGACGTAGACGCAGACGCAGCTACCTGAGGGGACTCAGTGGTCAGTGTGTACAGACTCGAGCCAGGTGCACGGGTGAACGTGGCCAAGTGTCGGCCCGTTTTAGCACACGTACAGTGAGTCACTCGCTGACTCGCAGGAGTGAACTGGTGAACCCCCCGATCCTGGAGGTCAGCTCCACTCACCAAGTTCGTAGAGAACGAGGGGAGGTAAAGACCTGACAGCGAGCCAGACGGGGCGGCCGGACACGGCAGAACCGTGGAGTAGTGAGCAAGGACTGGACCCCCGGAGGTGTCCGCCAGGGAGACTGGAACTGGCCGACTAAGCGGCGTGAGTGGGAAGCTCCTGAGTCAAGGGTGAAGGTGTGCGAGACCGCAGCAGGCGCAGTACCAGAGAGAGCAGACTCACCAGCACCTAGAGCAGCAGCCTCACCAGCACCTAGAGCAGGGGAAGGATTAGCACCTAGAGCAGCAGCCTCACTAGCACCTAGAGCAGGAGACGCACGAGCACCTAGAGCAGCAGCCTCACCAGTACCGAGAGCAGCAGGCTCTATACCAGGGTCAGGCGGTACGCACAGGTAACAGGCACGGTCAGCACTAGTAGGCAATGCATACATGGCAGTGAGAATAGCATCATAGTCAAGAGCAAAGATATCTACCCTCTGGCTAAGCAGCTCCACCCAGGTGGGGAGCTCAGCCTCGTCGCCAAACTCGGTACGCCAGGCGTCGCTCAGACGGGCAAAGCAGCGGGACTGTGTGTGACCAAGCGTCCCGCAAGGCTGACCAGTCCGATCACCTGTGCGAATGACGTATGGGCAGCGAACTGTACGCGTAGACCTGCTACACTGAGCGTACCACTCACTAAGCTGCTGGGACGTAAGTGTCTCGCGTGGACGCCGCTGCAGCTGCAGCTGGCCACTGCCAGACGCTCCCAACTGACCAGCTCCAGGGCGACAGCGATGACGGCTACCGCGACAACCCCAGCTAGTATACCACTCACTAAGCTGCTGGGGCGTGAGAGACTCGCGTGAACGTCGCTGGAGCTGCATCTGGCCACCTGCCAGTAGCAGTAGAAGTAGCAGTAGCGCGGGCAGGGCAGGCGCGGCAGGCAGGCAGGCAAGCAGGCAGGCAGGCCGGCAGGCAGACAGGCAGGCAGGCAGGCAGGAAGGCAGGCAGGCAGGCAGGCCGGCAGGCAGGCAGGCAGGCAGGCAGGCCGGCAGGCAGGCAGGCAGGCGCTCACCAAAGGCTGGAAGAGCAGGCGCTCGCCGGGCGAGCAGGGCCGGCGCTCGACGGGCGGCGGCCGAGTAGGCGCACGACAATCGGGGCCGCAACAGCGGCTGCAGAGTAGGGCCGAAGCAGCTGCAGGGCGGGGCCGCTTCAGCGGCAGTTGCAGGGTGGGGCCGCGTCAGCGGCAGGTCGGGGCCGTGGCAGCTGCAGGGCGGGGCCGCGTCAGCGGCAGGTCGGGGCCGTGGCAGCTGCAGGGCGGGGCCGCGTCAGCGGCAGGTCGGGGCCGCGGCAGCTGCAGGGCGGGGCCGCATCAGCGGCAGGTCGGGGCCGTGGCAGCTGCAGGGCGGGGCCGCATCAGCGGCAGGTCGGGGCCGAGGCAGAGGGCCGCGCGCGGCTCGGCGCGGGCTGCGCGGACAGCGCGCTGGGCTGCTGCGGGCCGTGCGCGGGCCGCGCGAGGCAGTAGCAGGCCGCGCGCGGCTCGGCGCGGGCTGCTGCGGGCCGCGCGCGGGCCTCGCGAGGCCGTAGCAGGCCGCGCGCGGCTCGGCGCGGGCTGCGCGCGGCTGCAGCGGGCTGCGCGCGGCTCGGCGCGGGCTGCGCGGGCTCGGTGCGGGCAGCGCGCGGCAGCAGGGGGCCTAACGGGTCTGCAGGGGCTGTTCGCGGGCCTGAAGGGCGTGTAGGGGCAGTGCGCGGGCCTTACGGGCCTCTAGGGGCAGCGCGCTGGCCTAGGGCAGCAGGAGGCAGCGCCAGGGCAGCTGGACGGCGCGCGTAGTGCAAGGCAGGCAAGGCAAGGCAAGGCAAGGCAGGCAGGTACGTTGGGTAGTGCGGTAACCGCAGCGGTAGGTGGGCCCGAAAAAAAAAACGGTCCTACGGACCTTAGTGCTCTGAAACCATGTTAGAATCTAGCAGCAGGAATGATTGAACTAGCAGCATGCAGGAGTACAAGTAGTAAACCCTAATTTGGGTTGTACCCCATATGGGCTATCCCACTACAGCCTAGACAATATGCAGCATATATGTTTGACAATGTCATCATGCTCTACTGCATTTCTGCCACTTGTGCCATCATCCGGTTAACAGCCTCCTGATCCATGTGCCTAGCACTACGTCTGGTGGGCAGTCGGGTCCCCGTGGCCTTTAGGCAAATGAAAACACGAACTATCGGAGTCGGGCAGGATTGAATTAACAATCCCTGCGGCCAACCGTCGTGTAGTCACTAAACCAGCCACACCCTATGCCACCAAACTACCCTCGAAAAGCGGGGTGAACTAGGAAAGTAGCTCTGATACCAGATGTTATGAGTTGTAAAAGAGAGTGCGCAGGTAAACGAATATCGAGGCTGTGACTGAATCAACTGAGACTACAATGAATGCACAGACTAATGTAGGGCTAGCCTAGCTAGGAGGAAACCTCGGGCGAGCGAGGTTGGGTGCAGGTTTGGCGATGGGAATGCCGAAGGCGACGCGAGGAGCCTCGGCAGCGTGGAAATCGCCCGAACGTGCGAACTCCGAAAATCGGGTTGTACGCGCAGTAGTCAACCCCGATAAGGAATTCGAGAAAATTCCTTACACTATACCTGTAAATAGGTATCTGTTACATTAGGCACAACTATTGCTTCTAAAAGTACACTCGATGCCCGGTTGAGCCCCCAACTTTGGCCTACCCTATGTGCGTATAAGTGATTCTGCATTTCGCGGTGGTTTCGTCAATTCGCGTCGGGCAAAAAGGGCTTATATTAAAATTTTGTAACTCACTGTTGACTGTTTGACTGCAGTCTCATCAGTCAGACTTCCGTTTCTGTGGCTCTTATTGGTCGACGTGCTTGTAACGTAGGTGCAACTTCGCGGCAAGAAACCCACGGGTGCAAGGTTTCTGGAACGTGCAAGGCAATTTCGCGTGCACAGGCATCGACTGTATAAATAGACAAATAATATCCTATTAGGATCTGTACAAATAATATGCTCGAGGCCCAGAGCCTATGGGACACGGATGCCCAGTTACGGGCCTAGACCTAGGTGTCCCGAGGCTCAAATATGAGGTCGAACCCGCCAAGCGAGCTCTTCGACGAATCGCATAGCTTCCGAAGCTGCCACCCTGTGTGCCCAAGCAGTTTCGAGAATCCCGAAGCAGCAATCCCTGATTTCGTTTCGACGCGACGCGTCGAAAGCATCTTTCCCCACTCAGTTGAACAAGATACTTCAGACATAACCCACGAAACCCTACTTTTTTAAGGGCCCGATTTTTGGGATGAAGGGAGCGGAGGAGGCGTTACCAGGGTGGGTGGTGTGGGGGCAGCGGAAGAGACGACGCGATTGCTTTCACGCGAGGAAAGGCAGTGGAGGGAGGGAGGGATGGGGAAGTGGTGAAGTGCGTGAGCGAGAGGTGAAAACCGAGGAAGGGCAATGGGGAGCGGAGCAGGGGGAGGGGAGCATGATGTACGAAAAGGGATCAGCGACGGACGTGGCACGCATGCGTGTGGCGGGCACACGGCGTGGCGCCGCGAGTGACATGCAGGGCCAGGGGGGCGAGGGGGGCGAGCGGGAAGCGCATGGAAGCATGGCAAGCGGCGAGCGAGAGGCAAGCGGCGAGCAGACAGGGATGAGCGGCAATGGGGAGGGAGGAGTAGCGGCGGCGAGAGGGAGTGAGAGCAGCGGGGGCGGGGCAGAGAGGGTGGCAGTGAGCGGCGCGCGTGGAGGCAGCGAAGGCTCTCACGCCTGCCAAGTGGCGGGCCGTGGCGGGTTGCAAGGCGGCTCTCACCCCGCCTGCTCTCCCCCACACAGCATGGCGTCCGCTGCTTGCCGTGGCACGCGCGGCAGCACGGGGCCTGCTGGCAGGGGCGGGGGAGAGACGGTTGCGAGAGATGTAGAGGGGCAGGGAGTGACAATGTCAGAGAAAACGGAAGAGGTGAGAGGTGATAAGACAGTGTCGCTGAATGTGCTTATAGGGAGGGGAACTCCTGAAAAGACAAGAAAAGAAGAAAAGGGTGTGACGGTTTCGGGAAGGAATGATGAGTGGGGTGCACAAGGGGAAAGGGGAGATAAAGTGGTCTCTGTGAATGTGCTTCTAGGGAGGGGCACACTGGGAAGGGCTAGGGGGGAGACGGGAAGAGAGCGAGGGAGCATAAGAGGGAGGGAGTGGGAGGATTCAGAGGGCAAGGGAGGTAAAGTAGTGTCGATGAACGTGCTTGTGGGAAGAGGGATAGAGGAGAACGGACGGGTGGAGGCGGGCACGTGGAAGGAGGGCACATACGCAGAGGGGGGCGACCAGCTGCATGCTGTGCGCTGCCGTGAGGGCAGAGGCGGTGAATGCAGGTGGGAAGGCAGCGAGGCAACGAGGCATGGATGGCAAGATGGCGTGGATGGTACCCTGGCGCTTGAGATGGTGCGCGTGGGGCAGGGCGGAGAGGCAGAGAGGGGGAGAGATGCCTTGCTGCGTACAGCAGCAGCCATGACTGCACTCTCACCTAATGGCCTGCCTACGGCTGCCGGTGCTCCACCTGACATCCCTCTGCCCCCACGCTCTGCCGCCACCCACCCAGCGCTGCCCCTTCGCCCTCCACCTCCTGCTGCTGCGTCCCCCCTTTCACTCCTCCGCCTCCCACCACCACATGCTTCCGCTGCCCCTCCTGCTCCCCTCCTCCGCCTGCCCCCTCCACCGCCTGCCAAGCTGCAGCCCCCCACACAGCCTCAGGCGGCCACATGGCCCTACAGGGGCGCGCAGCCATCGCCCTCTGCTGTCCCACTTCCTCGCTCCACCGCCCCGCCTCTGCTCTGCCCGCGTCCACCTCGTGCTCCCACACTCCCACTCCTCACCCTCCCCACGCCTCTCCCACATTGCACGCCTTCGTGCCCCACTCCCATTCCGCCAGCACCCCAAGCCACCCTTGAAGAGACTTCCAAGTCTCCCTCGTTGGCTCGGCAAGCCATGGAAGCTTCCAGGTGTGTAGGCCTGGTGGGTAATGCCTCGTTTGGGCAGCGCCTGGTGGTGCTCGCCCTGCCTGCTGCTGTGCGCGTGGGAGCTGACGCGGTGACGGGGGCAGGGAGGGTGGAGGGAAAGAGAGCAGTAAGAGCAGTGGTGGGAGAGGGAGAGAGGGCAGGGCGAGGTGAGAGGAGAGCGAGGGGTAAGAAGGCGGTGGGAGGAGTGGATGGACGGAGAGGCAGGGTCGTGACGGAGCGAGAGGGTGGGCATGAGGCGCGAGGGCAGGTGAAGGAGAGGGCGGGGCAGGCAGGGGAGGAGGTGAGGAGAGGGAAGAGGCGTGCGGAGAAGGGGGTGGAGAGGGGCCGATGGGAAGGGGAGGGGTGGGCGATGAAGCGAGGGCGAGTGGCGCGAGGCAAGGCGGGCAAGGTGACGGTGATGCTTTCAGGCGTGGGCGGCTGTGCGCATGGTGGGCCGTCCATGCGCCCTGCTGCACGCTCACGGCCAGGGCTGCTCTGTGCTGGTGCCCGGCACACAGGCAGCGTGCACGGCAGTGAGAAGGGCAACGAGGAGGAGGGCAGTGAGGGAAGTGGGGAGGGCAGTGAGGGGAGTGGGGAGGGCAGTGAGGGGAGTGGGGAGGGCAGTGAGGGGAGTGGGGAGGGCAGTCAGGGGAGTGAGGAGGGCAGTGAGGGGAGTGGGGAGGGCAGTGAAGGGAGTGGGGAGGGCAGTGCAGAGGACAGTGCAGAGGGAGTTGGGGAGGGTTCAGTGAGTGGGGAGGGCCCTCGAGGAAGGGCAGTGTGGCGGCGGCCAGGGCAGGGCAGTGAGGAAGAGCAGGGCGGAAGGGTGCAGTGCGAGAGGCACAGGCGTGTGGAGGCGGTGGTGCGACGAGCGCGAGGGGGGCGAGAAGGGCGCAGGCACGGGCGAGAGACACACAGGCACGATGGTGGTGGCAGGCGAGAGCAGCGCCGGGCAGACAGGGCGAGAGCAGGAGAGTGTGGGGCAGCATGGCATGAGCAGGGCAGCAGCAGCAATGCTTTGGGTGACAGCAGTGGAGGCGCGAGTGCGAGTGAGAGCAGGAGTGCGAGTGAGAGGAGTGCGCGTGAGAGCAGGAGTGCGAGTGAGAGGAGTGCGAGTGAGGAGATGCAGTATCCCCCACACAGCAAGTGCCAGCACGACAGCCTTGCTGCTGCACGTGCCGGGCTGGCAGAGCAAAGCGGAGCACATGCATGCAGCGGAGGAGGAGTAGAAGGGGTAGCGGAGGAGATGCATGGGAGAGGCACAGATGGGGGAGACGATGAGCAGTCGGACCAAGGAGTGATGGCGGAGGTGAGTCTTTCCGCTTCAGTGCGCCATGTTGTGCAGTGAACTGCTCGTCTTACTTGCAGAGAGGTACATGTGATCAACATTCTCACCCTTGGCGGTTTAAGTTCTGCATATCCTCTCTGAAGCACGCACCCATCCACAACATGATCTCCTCTTTCTGCCCGTGTGCCCCCATCAGGTGGCATCCATCAAGGCACGGCTGGAAGCAGCACTGCTCTCCAACGCAGCTGTGAGTCACCTGCTTGCCACCTGCACCGCCACCTGCTGTGCCTGCACCAACTCTCACCATCCTCTTCATTTTAACTTACCGTGCCGCCCATTTGATTTCTCTTGATTCGTTTGCCTCCTTCTCTGCACTTCATCTCATCCTCCGCCTTTTCAGTAATAGCAGACATGAGCTTGTCGTGGTCACTCCCCCTCTCTGTGCTGTGCACGGTGCAGGCGGGGCAGGCGCGCGTGCTGCTGTGGTACCTGGGTAGCCTCGACATCTCCCCGCCTCTCCTTCGCCACTCCGGCCTCCTCTCCTGCATCGCCCGCCTCGCATTTCCCTCCCACCACTCCCACGGGCCCACATCATCTCCGAACCTGATGCCGAGCCACCCACCTGTGGCTGTCGCCACTGCTTGTGCTGCGGCCGCCCCGCCATGCGATGTGGGCGGGCAGAAGGCAGGCGAGGCAGGGCGGCAGGCGCAGCAAGGGGGAGAGCAGGTGGATGAGAGGGTGAGGCGCTTGCTGGCAGATCGAGCAGAGGCGCTGTGCCGGCAGTGGCGTGGGGAGGGTTCTTGAGGGCACTGCTGCGTGGGTGCAATGGGGGAGGTGTCATTCAGGAGCATGTGTGCATGTCTCTATGTATGCATGCCTACCTACTCATGTCCCTACGTATGCATGTCTCCATCAATTCATGTCTCATGTGTCTATGTACTCATGTCTCTATCTATGCATGTCTATCTATGCATGTCTCTGTCTATACATGTCTATCTATGCACATCTATCTATGCATGCCTATCTATGCATGTCTCTATTTATGCATGTCTATTTTTGTACAATTGTTTCCATGCATGCATGTCTCCCGCATCTTCTCGGATGTACGGCAGGTGCATTGTGGTGCAGGTAGCAAGGAAACAGTGGCGGTGGTGCCAGAATCAGTCAGTTGCTATTGTATTACCTCGGATCGGATACATGGTGTCAAATTATACTGATGCTTGTGCTGTGTAGGCTGTAGTGGGTTAGCCTATAAGGGGTACAATCCAAATTAGGGTTAGCATTTGTACCCACCTCTCTACTCAATGCACTCATTCCTGCTCGCTAGTTTCTGACATGGTATCAGAGCAGTAGGTCCGTAGGACCGTTTTTTTTTTTTGGGCCCACCATTACCTAATGACCGACTGCAATTTCCACGTTACCCCGCGCCCTGCCCTGCGCTGCGCCTTCAGCGCGCGCCCTGCGCACACAGCCCGTGTACACCCTGTCCCGCGCACGCCCTTACCTGCCCCGCGTCGCGCTGCCCCGCGCACGCCCTGCCCTGCCCCGCGTCGCGCTGCCCCGCGCACGCCCTGCCCTGCCCCGCGTCGCGCTGCCCCGCGCACGCCTTACCACTCCCCGCGTCGCGCTGCCCTGCGCACGCCTCGCCTTGCGCGTCGCGCCCTGTGCAGCCCGCGAGTCGTGCTTTACTGCTCCGCGCGTCGCGCCCTGCTGCAGCCCGCGCGTCGCGCCCTGCTGCCCTGCGCGTCGCGCCCTACGGCAGCCCGCGCGTCGCGCTCTGCTGCCCCGCGCGTCGCGCTCTGCTGCAGCCCGCGCGTCGCGCCCTGCTGCCCTACACAGCGCGCGCCCTGCTACCCGCGCAGCCCAGGCTGAACCGCGCCGCCCAGCCCGATCCGCCCTGCAACTCGTGCTACTGCTGCTGCTGGTGGAGGTGCTGCTAGGAGTGCTGCTAGGTGCAGCCTAGCCTCACCGAGCCGGTCTTCTACTCTTACTGCTGCTGCTGCTGCTGCTCGTGCTACTGCCTTTCCTCCGTGCTGCCCTACTGGTCGCACTCCTCCTTGCTTGCCCGCTATGACTTCACTTCGTAGTAGCGGTGGGAGTGGTGACGGCGGTGGTGGCAATAGTGGGTGTGGTGGCGGCCATAGTAGCAGTCGCTGTGGAGCTGTTCGGTGGGGAGTTTCTGGCGGTGGCCAGATGCAGCTGCAGCGGCGTCCGCGCAAGACTCTTACGCCCCAACAGCTCCGTGAGTGGTACGCCAGGTGGTGTGCTGGCGGTGGCCATCGTGGCAATCGCGGTGGAGCTGTTCAGTGCGGAGTTTCTGGCGGTGGCCAGATGCAGCTGCAGCGGTGTCCGAACGAGACCCTTACGCGCCAGCAGCTTCGTGGTGGGACGCTCAGAGTGGGGGGTCTAGGAGTACTGCCCGCTGCCCGTACGTCATTCGCACAGGTGATCGGGCTGGTCAGACTTGCGGGACAGTTGGTCACACACAGGCTCGCTGCTTCACCTGTCTAAGCGACGCCTGGCGTGCAGTGTTTGGCGACGAGGCTGAGCTCCCCTCCTGGCTAGAGCTGCTGTGCGACAAGGTGGATATCTTTGCTCTAGACTATGATATTATCCTTACTGCCATGCATGCTCTGAGAGGTAGTACTGATGGTGACTGTTACCTATGTGTGCCCCCTGACCCTGGTATAGAGGTTGCTGCTCTAGGTGCTAGTGAGTCTGCTCTTTCTGGTACTGCGCCTGCTGAGGCCTTGCACACCTTCACGCTTGACTCAGGTGCTTCCCGTTGCTTCTTTCGCGACAGTACCACAGTCACACCACTCCCTGCACCTGTTGCAGTCTCTCTGGCTGACCCCTCTGAGGGCCCAGTACCTGCACGTTCCACCACTGTTCTCCCGTGTCCGGCGGTTCCGTCTGGCTCACTGTCAGGTCTTCACCTCCCCTCGTTCTCGACGAACTTGGTGAGCAACGCAGTCCTTCAGGATGCATGGGTTGATACCTTTACCCCTGGAGGACAGCGTGTGGCGATCTGCACGTGTGCACGGACGGGCCGTCACCTGGCCACGTTCACCCGTCGGCCTGGGTCGGAACACACTGACTACTGAGGCTCCCCAGGTAGCTGCTTCTGGTCAGGTGTCTGCGCCACCTCGCGCCATTTTCTGTCCTCTCACGACGTCAAGTTTGATGAGTCGGTTCCCATTTACCGTCTCTTCCCCTACCGCACTGCCCCTCCTCCCACCCCCCCCCCCCCCCCCCCCCCCCCCCCCCCCCCCCCCCCCCCCTCCGGTAGACCCCCTCCACCCTCAGGGTCCTGCTCCTTCAGGTGTGTCTCAGGTAGAGTGGACCCCTTTCCTTGGTTGAGCCTGTCGAGGTCACTGGTGACTCTGGTGCTGCTGGGGGTGCTGAGCCTGCGGGTGCTGAGCCTGAGCGTGCGGAGCCTGGGGGTGCTGAGCCTACGAGTGCGGAGCCTGAGGGTGCTGAGCGTGAGCGTGCGGAGCGTGGGGGTGCTGAGCCTGAGCGTGCGGAGCCTAGGGGTGCTGAGCCTGGGGGTGCTGAGCCTGAGCGTGTGGAGCCTGGGGGTGGGCGCTGAACTTGAGCGTGCGAAGCCTGGGTGTGCTGAGCCTACGGGTGCGGAGCCTGGTGTTGCTGAGTCTGGGGATGCTGTGCCTAGGGGTACTGCTTCTCCACTCCGGGAGCCTCTCTCACCGCGCGAGTGGTACGCTCAGCAGCTCCGCCTTCGGAGTGTCGCTGCTAGAGCTGGAGGCCCTGAAGCTGCTAGTCCGAGAGGTGCTGGAGGTACTGCTGGAGGTGCTGGAGGTACTGGAGGAGCTGGAGCTGTTAGTCCTGGAGGTACTCGTACTTGAGATACTGGAGCTGCTGGAGCTGGTGGTGCTGCTGGTGCTGGCAATGCTGGTCCCGGAGGTGCTCGTACTGGAGGTACTGGAGGTGCTCTCTCACCAAAGTCGCCGCGCGAGTGGTACGCTCAGCAGCTCCGCCTTCGGAGTGGCGCTACTGGAGCTGGAGGCGCTGGAGCTGCTTGTCCTGGAGGTGCTCGTACTGGAGGTACTGGAGCTGCCGGGGCTGGTGGTGCTGCTGGTGCTGGAGGTGCTGGTGGTGCTGGCATTGCCAGTTCCGGAGATGCTCGTACTAAGGGTGCTGGAGCTACTGATCCTGGAGACCCCGGAGCTTAAGGCGCTGGAATTGGAGGCGCTGGCGCTGGAGGCGCTGGGGCTGGCGGCCCTGGAGCTGGGGCTGCTGGAGGTGCTGGTACTAGGGGTACTGGAGCTGCCGGAGCTGATGGTGCTGCTGGTGCTGGAGGTGCTGGTGGTACTGGCACTGCTGGTCCCGGAGGTGCTCGTCCTGGAGGTACTGGAGCTGGTGGTGCTGCGGGCTTTGGAGCTGGAGGCGCTGGCGCTGGAGGCGCTGGAGCTGGAGGCGCTGGAGCTGGAGGTACTGGAGCTGGAGGCGCTGGAGCTACAGGTGCTGGCGATGGAGGTTCTGGAGCTGCTGGAGGCGCTGGAGCTGCTGTTACTCATACTGGAGGTGCTGGTGCTGTTGGTACAGGTGCTGGTGGTACTGGAAAGCCGTGACTGTTCTTCGCTCCGTCGTCACCGTCGTTTCTGCCACTGGCTGATTCGGTACTGGCCTCCCGTCTTCTACTGGCCTCCTGTTACAGCCAGGCTCCACACCACCTGCTCCTTCTCCTTACACTGAGCAGACTGACTCGCTTACAGAGCGTCGTGAGCCTGCGTCTCATCCTGCCTCGCCTGTCGCGCTGGTCGCACTACTCATCGTGCTCCTCGTTAGCGTCCTCCCCCTGTCCACGACACTCACACTATGGCACTTCGTCCTTCCTCTGTTCCACAGCGTGTCCCCCTGCCGTCTCCTCCTGCGTCCTCTCTTCCGCACGTTCCGGACCCTGAGTCTGACCTGGTTCGTGCTGCCAGCCCTCCTATCACACGTCTTCTAGCCACTATTGTCACTGACCCTTCGACTGCTGCGTCTGCCTTAGTCGCTGAGCTTGTTGACTTTGCTGCTGCTTGTCATCTCGACTACGCCACTAGTCTTGTTGCTGAGTATGAGGTTGTCTCTCCTCAGTCCGTCGGGGGTGAGTGTGCTCTTGGCACGGACGTTCTTGAGGACTTGCAGGACTTCGAGTGTCTTGCAGCTACTGTTCCTCATCTCGTGTCCATGCTGCTTGCCCCTGAGGGAGACCCGGATGCTCTAGACATCCCGACCCCGCGCTCTTACGCAGAGGCGATTACGGGTCCCTACTCCTCTCAGTGGCAGTCAGCCATGGACGCGGAGATGGCATCCTGGAAGTCCACAGGCACTTACATCGACGCAGTTCCCCCTCCTGGGGCGAACATAGTCGATGGCATGTGGATTTTCAGGGTGAAGCGGCCGCCGGGTTCTTCGCCTGTCTTCAAGGCTCGTTACGTCGCACGAGGCTTCAGTCAGCGACAGGGAGTTGACTTCTTCTAGACCTTCTCCCCCACCCCGAAGATGACCACTCTTCGGGTGCTACGAGCTGCTCAGCGTGACTACAAGCGTGAACACTTCTTTCATACCTGCTCAGCGTGACTACGAGCTTCACTCTCTTGACTTTAGCACAGCTTTCTTACAGGGCAGCCTGCACGAGAAGATCTGGCTGCGCCGCCCACCTGGCTTCACTGCGTCGTTTCCTGCATGTACTCAGTGGAGCCTGCGGCAGCCAGTCTACGGTCTCCGCCAGACGCCTCGTGAGTGGCACGACACACCGAGGACGACACTTGCGGCTCTTGGGTTTGCTCCTTCGACTGCTGACCCGTCGCTGTTTCTGCGCACCGACACTTCGATGTGAAAGTTCTACATCTTCATGTACGTCTACGACTTGTTATTTGCCACTGCTGACACTAAGGCACTCGCCCTTGTGAAGTCGGAGCTGTAGAAGAGACACACGTGCATAGAACTGGTTGAGCTGCGCAGCTATCTTGGCTTGCAGATCACCCGGGACAGAGCACGGCGCACCATCACCCTGACTCAGTCACACATGGTGCAGCAGGTCCTTTAGCGCTTCGGCTTCACTTGGTCCTCGCCACAGTCCACTTCTCCGGCTACCAGTCATCCGCTCTCATCTCCACCTTCGGACGAGTCCGTAGAGCCGAGTGGCCCGTATCCAGAGCTTGTGGGCTGCCTCATGTACCTGATGACCTTCACTCGACCTGACCTCGCCTACACTCTTAGCATCCTGGCACCCTACGTTGCGCCCGAGAGACACCAACGAGAGTACTGGGAGGCTACTAAGAGGGTGTTGCACTACTTGTGCAGTACATTGGGCATGGGGCTCGTGCTTGGAGGATAGAGTTGAGTTGTCCCCACTGGACATTCAGACACGTCGTGGGTTGATGACCTGGCTACGCAACGGTCGTCACAGGGTTACACCTTCAGCCTTGGCTCTGGCTCTGTTTCTTGGCGGTCTACCTGCTCGTCTTCTGTTCTCAGCTGCTATGAGGCTGAAATCTACGCAGGAGCCATGGCGGCACAGAAGTTACGCTGGCTCACCTACCTGCTGATCGACTTGGGAGAGCGGCCTCGTTCCCCTCCAGTTCTGTACGTAGACATTATGGCCGCCATTGCATTGTGCCAGGAGCACAGACTGGAGCACATAACGAAGCACATCGCTCTGCGTTACTTCCTTGCTCGAGAGTTGCAGCAGCGTGGTCAGCTTCGTCTTGCTTACGTGGCCATCCGGGCCAACACTGCTGGCATATTCACAAAGGCACTTCCGACTGGTGATCATCAGCGTTTCTGTACTGCTTTAGGCCTTGTGCCTGCTTCGTCTCACTTGCTCACTTATTGACTTCACTTCTACTGTGATCTATATATATACCTACATGCTTACTCTTGCTAGGTGGTGATCCCTGTAATGTCTGCTCTCTTTTACATAACTCTGCATGTGAACTGGCCTTGTGGCCATTTGCTTGTGCTCAGAATGTGTGGTGACTTTGTGATCCACCCTGAGCTTGCTTTGCTTTTCTTGACTGGTCTTGTGACCACTGGTTCTCCCCCACTTTGCCTATGGGGATGTGTCAAACTATACTAATGCTTGTGCTGTGTAGGCTGTAATGGGGTAGCCCATAAGGGGTACAACCCTTATTAGGGTTAGCATTTGTTCCCACCTCTCTACTCAATGCACTCATTCCTGCTCACTAGATTTGGACAGATGGCCCTAAGGGCTTATAGTTTTTTTGCCTTTTTACTGCTAGACGTTTGTAGTAAAATATTGACTTATCGCCCCGGGGGCCTTATCCTGCACCTAGACACATATTTATGAGGAAATAACGGTGGGAGAAAATATGCACATTAATAGCAATCCAGCTTATGAAAAGAGGACGAGGCTGTAATTGGCAATAGTTCTACTGTATTCTCCCGGACAAAACACCCCCCTGTGATTGTACATCCCCGGGTAGCTTGTGCGGGGTGGGTGCTATGGGTAACCTCTGTCAGAGGTCCACTGGTGATCCCCGATTGATCCTAGGGAAGGGTTACAGGCACGTTGGCCTGGGGGGTTATGGGCGCACTCACCCGCTACACAAACAAGCCCTTTTATCCCAGTGGTTAGTGGCTGGGATTCTGACATGGTATCAGAGCGAAGGTCTCGGGTTCGAATCCCGGTGTGTGCACCTCGGGCATCCCAGTGCGGGGGGGTGTCAGAGGTCCACTGGTGATCCCCGATTGATCCTAGGGAAGGGTTACAGGCACGTTGGCCTGGGGGGTTATGGGCGCACTCACCCGCTACACAAACAAGCCCTTTTATCCCAGTGGTTAGTGGCTGGGATTCTGACAACCTCGTTTCTACTATACCTCCGTTTTTTAGAGATTTTTTATAACACCCCCCTTTTCTTACGGACTCATTTTTATAGCCGTTGAAGCCAGCAGGCAAAATAGTGACCCCCCCCCTCCCCTTCCCCCACCCACCTTCTAGGTGGGTCCAACTTGAATCAGCTGGTCAGCACAAGTTCCATAGCAACCGAGGATTTACGACAAACCAAGAGCATCGCGGTAATGTGAAGCGACACAACATGTTGCATGGCTTGTTGCACAGTAGGGCTCTCGTTATATTTATTTATTTATTTATTTTGTGATATATTCACTATACACTAGTGGTATATGCGTATACGAAAACATATGTCAGTCGTAACTGAGCGCGAGAGGTCGAAAGCTAGTAACGACCCCAAAGGTAGTGTCTAAGGCGGATGCAGAGCGCCTCGTGCGAGGTTCCACAGTGCCCCGAATTGCGGGTCCACTTCCAACCCTTCTCGTTCATGCATCGGATGCGTCCAAGCAAACAGTTCTCCACTCCCGCCAGTGCCAATGTCCTCCCTTGTCGCTTCGAACCACCGCCCTTTCCCAGCTTCCTCCCCATTGCACGGGTGTACACTTTCACATGCAGCCGAAAAGCTGCCTCAATGCGCCTGAGGACGCGCCGAGCCTGGAAACGCTTCTCTCGGAAAACACAATCACACCACTCTGCCCATATCTGCTGCACCACAATTGCTGCCAGCGAGGCTTCGGGAAGGCTGAGGTGGATGCTGCCTTGCCGAACAGCAAATTACCAAGGCTCTCCACTTGCCTCGCTGGATGAAGCAAACGCATGGCCCGCCTGACCGCCCCCACCACCAGCTGAATGCGCGGGCGGGTGAAGAGGCAGTGCTCCAGGGTCTCAAAATCCCCACAGTGCGGGCAGACCGGCTTGCCACTTAGGAAAGAGAGCCGTCCCCCTACTTGTAGATTCAGACTGTGAATCCTTAGGACAACGTCCCGCGGCCTGTTTGGGGTCACCAAAGAGTCCTGGATCTTGATGACCTCCTTCCAGTTTATTTCTCCTCCCCATCTGCCCACCCACAGCTCCCTCTTCGCGGACTGATGTTTCTTCTACTGCCAGCATCCCTTTAGCTCCCTCAGCGACGTCAGCTGCCCACCGCTAAGCACCAGGGTTCTCTGGAGGGGAGCCCTCGGAGCCGAGCAGTCCCCCTCCTGTTGCTCGGCAGGCAGAAGGAGCAGCTTCCAATTATGCGGCACTGCGTCCCAGGCCCGCAGCGCCAGCTTCGCTTGTTTGGTACCGCCTAGCTCCTTTGCCAGGAGCTTTACGTCCTTAGGCCGCCGGCCCCCCGCGCCGCCCGGACATAGCAAGTCGCTAAGCCGGACCTCCCAAAGCTTCTCCGCCGCCTTCTGCCCTCCCACCGGAGTCCTCCTGTTTAGCATAATATGGCGGTTGAAAACGATCCTCTCCTTCTCTGCCTCCACCCGTGACAGTGCTGGTGATGTGTCGGCCAGCGGCGATTGCATGAAGTTGCTGCAAGCCAGCTTCCATCGCTCACTCTTCCCACTCCAGCACTTCAGGAGCTTGACATGGGAGACAAAGGTGTCCAGCCCCAGCAGCAAGTCAGCAGCCTTGAGCATGATGTCTCGTTTCAGCTCGTTTGTCTCGGTGAGGAGTAAGCCGATACGCCTTGCCGTGAGACAGGTGAGGGCTATCTCCGGGTCGTTCACCCCCACTCCCCCATCCTCTCTAGCCATGTACAGCAGCTCCTTGCTCCACAGAATGAAAGCCTTGTCAGTGGAGGTCCAGTTCCCGGACATGTGTCAGCTTCAGAATTCTCCCCCAGATGTCCACCGGAGGTGGGTACACCTGTGCCTGGAAGAAAATGATTGGTGAGATGTAACAGTTTATTACTGCTGCTCTCGCCCCGGTCGTCAGGTGTTGCACCTCCCACTGCCTCAGTTTCTCCTTAATCCGTGCAAATGCCTTCTCCCAAGTGGGCGCGCAGCAACCGGCCGGCGTCACCAAGACCCCCAACAGCCTCTCCGCCTCGTCGGCCTTCACCCATTGGAAGCCGTCGGTTTTGCTGGCCTGTTTGTTCAAATTGCAACCCAAAGGTAAGACAGCCGACTTCGATTTGTTGGTCGCCAGCCCCGATTCCGTTTCGAAGTCGTCAAGCAGCTTCTCAGCCTCTGTTATCTGTTTTTTCCCCTTGCAGGAGCAACGTCGTGTCGTCAGCGTACCCCAGGTAAGCTAGCCGCTGATCACCCCCTGTGAGGCCCAGATTGCGATTCGCGGCTTCCTGTGCCAGTGGCTCAACGGCGCACAGTAAAAGGTAAGGCGCGAGGGGACAGCCTTGCCACACCCCTGATACTACCTCAACCACTTCCCCCATCTAGCCGTTGACTAAAAGTCGTGTCTGTGTTTCCTCGTGCAGGCCCTTGATCCAGGCGACAAACTTGCTGGGGAAGCCCATCCTTTCCAGCACCAAAAACAGGTAATTCCTCGAGACAGAGTCAAAGGCCATCTTGAAGTCCACCAGCAGGAGGTACTAGTCCGCCTGCCCATTCTTTGCAGCATCGATCACGTCAGCGACCAGCCCCACCGCATCAGAGAGCCTCCGGCCCGGCATGAACTCGTACTGCTCTGGTGAGATTACCTCGTTCAAGACACCTTTCATTCCGTCTGCGACTACCCGCGCCAACACCTTGTAAGTGAAGCTCAGGAGCGTGATGGGGCGATAGTTTTCAACCGCATCTCTTCCGCCTTTTTTGTGCAGCAGAATAGTAACAGCGCTCTTTGTGCTTGCAGGAAGCTCCGCCGACTCGGTGAAACTCTCCACCAGCGCCATGAAGTGCTTACCCAGCACGTCCCAGTGCTCTTCAAACAGCTCCTTCGGCAACCCATCGCTCCATGGGGCCTTATTCTTCGCCATCGCGCGAAAAGCGCTTTTCACCTCCTAAATGCCGCCGTTAGCCTCTCCCTAGATGCCGGCGACAGCGTTCTGCCAGCAGCAGGAGCCCGGCCCTACTCAGTCTGCTGCCTATCGTGCCCGAAAAGATATCTGTAAAACCGCGACGCAACCCCCAGTATCGCTTTATTGTCAGTTACCGTCACGCCTCCAGCACTCAGCTCCTTGATCTGTGTTTTCTCCCGTCTTGCCTTAATCTTCCCTGATAGGAATGGGGACGCAATCTCCCCAGCCACCGCCTCGTTCATGCCAGCCATCACATGCTGCCTCTCCTGCCTTGCCAGTTGATACCCGCGAAGCTGCGACTCCTTCTCATCCAGCAGAGCTTTCAGCCGGTCGTTCCCCGGATCACCCATCCACGTCAGTTTCAGCGCCGCGGCAGCTTCATGGAGGTGGGCCGTCGTGGCTTTAACCCGCTTGCGTTCCTCCTTCACGTAAGATTTGAGACCGGCGTTAAGCCGCGAGATCAGCAGCTCGAAATTCTCCCCATTTGACGCCACCTGCCTCTCCACTGCTTCAATAATCTTTCTGACCCCCGGCCGACCGATCATGTATGCAGGCAACTTCCAAAGCACGGGGCCCAGCTTCACCCGTGTATCCATCCTGAAGGCGACCTTCACCGCGAAGCTGTTGTCCGAGATCGGGTCCGCCGGCATGATGTGCGTAGCAAACTCCACGTGCGACAGCAGCGACTGCGAGATAAGTGCCCTGTCAATCCGTGAGCTGGACTGGTTAGCACATGAGTAAAAGGTAAACTCCCGCTTGTAAGTGTGCAACACCCTGAAAGCGTCTGAAACACTGAAAGCGCAGCACCGCTGATATAACTCCTCATTCTGTTTTGCTGAGCCTTTCCTCGACGTCCTGTCTAGCAGCGGGTCCTCTACCAGGTTGAAATCCCCCAAGATAAATAGGTGCGAACCCGGCTACACCGAATTTATCACCGGTCCCAGCGTCCTGCGAACGAAAGCCTTTCGTCGGGAAGTAGACGGCCAGCAGGGTGATGCTGAAAGAGTCGAGGCGGACTTCCGCCGCGAAAAGTCTGCCTGACGGGTGAACTAGCATGAGAGAGGCCAGGACTGCGGCAGATGAGAGCCACTCCCCCGGCTTTGGTGGTAGGCGAGGCGACTAAGATGTTGGGTTGGTTAAGAGACTTCCAGAAGGTATGATCGTCCGAGAGCCTGACGTCAGCTAGCACAATGGCATATGCAGCCTGTCTGATCCATGATTTCGTGCGTTGTTGCTTGTTCCTGTCTCCCAGGCCGTTGACATTCAGGCCTGCAAAAGATAATAGGCTCTTCGTACTCATTTAATCACTGTTGACAAGCCTCATCGCATCCACGGGCGGGTACTACCGGCTACGACTACACAAATAAGCATCAGCTCCTCCACAACGCTACACTGCATCTGGTATGCGGGCGATGATCTCAGATCTGGTATTCCTTGCGGATGATATGCAGACCCAGCTTCTCTAGAGAGCATCGGGTGGCAGCACCCAGCTTCTCCGGGCCCAGCAGGTGCCTCGCCGACGTGATATGATCTGCTGCAGCCATAAAGGACTTGCCGTGGGCCTTCCCGCAGCTTTCGAGAGTGCACAGCCACTCCTCGTGGTTGCTCCCAGTAGAGATCAGCACAAAAGCCGCATCCAGCTGTAGCTGGGTGATAAGCGGGGAAGAGCGGAGAGAGGCAGCTGCAAGAGGCAAGAGGCGCATTAGTAACCGTTAAGACAGGTAAAGCATAACGACAAACCGAAAAAAGGTAAGATGCAGTTACCATTGATCCTATGAACCCGTACCACCACTAAAATCCACCCCCCTATGTTATTTTGACGCTCTGTAATAAAAGCATTATGAAATTTGTCATAATGGTGTCCACCACAGAGCGCGCAGGATAGCAACGGGTAGTGAGCCAACAGGGTCGATCCTCCCAGCAGCTGATGACGAAACTCGTGACGCCAGCGGTGCTTGTCACCAGTGTGCTGAACCACCAATCCCTTGATCTTGTCAGTATCAGCGCCAGTGACCGGATGCAGGACACGGTGGAAACAGTGGCCTTCGGCGAAGGCAGACTGCTTCCGGATCTTGAGCGGGTGAGTCACCATGATCTCCTTAACCAGCTCCGGCGGGATATCAGCGGGTACGTTCTTGAAGAAAAGCTCCAGCAGCTGCGGACTCGAAGCCTTCTTGCGAAGGTAAGCCGCGTCCTCCTGATGCAGCCAGAAACAGTGTAGCGTCGTGCCGTTCTGACGCTTGTGTTCCACCCCTGTCTGCTTGTGTTAACCGCGCCAGATTTGTGCAGGAAAGAGACATAGAGCCGACTGTAGCGTGTCTTTGCGACGAAGGCAGGGAGCAGCTCCTGGAACTTCACCGAAGCGAGAACATCATCAGTAAGCAGGTTAGACCAGACACGTTTCATCATCGTCCTCACAGTCAGAATGACCGAAGCAACTTCACGTGAGGGGATAACTGGGAAGAGCAGGATCGCCGTAAAGCGCAAATGCGGGTAAGAGCTCTTAGTCGCATCAATGTCGAGCTCCTCATCCGAATCGTTTTCAATGAAGGTATCATCCGAGGCCACCATTGCAAGCGCCTTCAGCTTCTCTTCGAGGGTGAGTCCAGAGCTGCCAGCCGTCACCTCTGCTTCTGACGGGAGGTTGTCAATGACCTCCTTTCCCTTGCTTGGCGTTGTTTTGCTTGCAGGATCGCCACCACCAGCAGGAGCATCAGCCACAGGCTTAGCGCGCGAGTTCTTTGGAGGCATCGTGCAATGATGACAATAACACGGCAGAAGCTCTTGGACCGAGAGCTGAGAGAGCTGATTGAATTGATGAGCCGGTCGTCTGAGCACAGCTTTGTTAAATAGATTATAGCGTCCTGTGGTTGTCCATTGTTCCTGGCACTGGTGTTGCGTGGTTGAAGAAAGTACTTCGGGATCATCTCGTTGCACAGCATCTCTGTAGCCAATGGTAGACAGCTTAGGTTGTTCCTTGACAATGAACCAAAACCTAGAGAGCCACGTGTTAGCGAAAGACACCCTTGAGAAGACCGTTCAATGTTCGCCTGATGAACACGTAAATAGTACAGTCCTTTCGTAAAGGTGTAGCGATTCCAAAGCTGGTAAAAATAAAGCCAAATGTTGAGCATGCTTCACGCAATGTGAGTTCGAGGCAAATGGTAGGCAGCCATGGCGGCGAGCTCGAGGCTGTCATTGTCATTGTCACAGTAGGGCTTTCGTGACTTGCCGCTCTCAATCAAACAATTGACCTGCCAGTCAATGATTCCTAGACAAAAACAGCACACACTGGATTCCCGTGCTAAAGTGCCGCGGCCATTTCAAGCTAGGCCGGGGTTCACAATTTTGCAGTCTCGTTTTTTCACGAGTAGTTGCAATATGGAAGAATATCGCGAGAATTTCTCCCTCGATGAAATTTCGCTGTACTTTCACTTACAATTTATCGAGATTTCGTACTTCCCACTATTTCGCTGTCACCACGTGCTGGTGAATCTTCTGCTACAAGTGGCCAGAGAAGTGCCAGATGGCATTTTTGTGGGGGTGATGAAGTTCGCGGCCGAAACTCACATTCGTGCCTCAGACAGTGATGTTGAAATGACCATCAAAATACCCACTTTGTCTAATTTAAAAAACACTAACACTAAAATATAACATATGTAAACACCCTGGTATTATTTTGTCCTTTCCTATGAGAAGACACCCCCCTTTTTCTCCTGTATTTTTACATATACCCTAGGGTGTTATGTCTGGGAGAATACGGTATCTGTTACGATATGAAAGGATGCTTTATAAGATTGGCTCAGTTTGATCGTACATAGTGTAGGAGCGTAAGTAAGGCTGCTTGTGATTAGGTACCCGGTGTCAGAGGTCCGCAGAAGATCCTCGATTGATCCTAGGGAAGGGTTACAGGCACGTTGGCCTTGGGGGTTATTATCAAAGAAACTGAACGAGAATGAATACATCGAAAAGAAAGTTGGTATATAAACTAACCCTAATTGGGTTGTACCCCTTATGGGCACACACAACATAAACATCATAACAGTTTAACACACCCCCATAGGCAAAGTGGGGTAGTACAAGTGGTCGCAAGACCAGACAAGAAAAGCATAGCTAGCTCAGGGCGGATCACGAAGTCACCACACATTCCGAGCACAAGCAAATGGCCACAAGGCCAGTTCACATGCAGAGTTATATAAAAAGAGCAACCAGTACGGCGATCACTACCTAGCAAGTGTAAGCATGCAGGTATATATATAGATTACAGGACAAGCAAAGTCACGTAGTAAGCAAGTGAGACAAAGCAGGCACAAGGCCTAAAGCAGTACAGAAGCGTTGATGATCACCAGACAGAAGTGCCTTGGTGAATATATCAGAAGTGTTGGCCCGAGTGGCCACGTGAGCAAGACGAAGCTGACCACGCTGCTGTAACTCTTAAGCAATGAAGTAACGCAGAGCGATGTGCTTCGTTCTGTGCTCCAGTCTGTGCTCCTGACACAAGGCAATCATGGCCTTGTTGTCTACGTACAGAATTGGAGGAGAACGAGGCCGCTCTCCCAAGTCGGTCAACAGGTAGGTGAGCCAGCGTAACTCCTGTGCAGCCATGGCTCTTGCCTGGGTCTCAGCCACACAACTGGAGCTGAGAACAGAAGACGAACGGGTAGACCGCCAAGAAACAGAGCCGGAGCCAAGGCTGAACGTGTAACCCTGTCACGACCGCTGCGTAGCCAGGTCGTCAACCCAAGACGCGTCTGAGTGTCCAGTGAGGACAACTCGACCCCGTCCTCCAAGCACGAGCCCCATGCCCGATGTACTGCACAAGTAGTGCAACACCCTCTTAGCAGCCTCCTAGTGCTCTTGTCGTGTCTCCTGGGCGCAACATAGCGTGCCAGGATGCTAAGAGGGTACGCGAGGTCAGGTCGAGTGCAGGTCATCAGGTACATGAGGCAGCCCACAAGCTCTGGATACGGGCCACTCGGCTCTACGGACTCGTCCGAAGGTGGAGCTGAGAGCGAGTGACCGGTAGGCAGAGGAGTGGACTGTGGTGAGGAGAACTGGAAGCCGAAAAACGCTAAACGACCTCGTGCACCATGTGTGACTGAGTCAGGGTGATGGTGCGCCGTGCTCTGTCCTGGGTGATCTGCAAGCCAAGATAGCTGCGCAACTCACCCAGGTCTGTGCACGTGTGTCTCTTCTGCAGCTCTGACTTCACAAGGGCTAGTTCCTCAAGGTCATCAGTGGCAAAAACCAAGTCGTCAACGTACACGAGGATGTAGAACGGCGGCAGCGAAGTGTCGGTGCGCAGAAACAGCGACGGGTCAGCAGTCGAAGGAGCAAACCCAAGAGCCGCAAGTGTCGTCCTCAGTGTGTCGTGCCACTCACGAGGCGCCTGGCGGAGACCGTAGACTGGCCGTCGGAGGCTCCACTAGGTACCTGCAGGAAACGACCCAGTGAAGCCAGGTGGGCGGCGCAGCCAGATCTCCTCGTGCAAGCTGCCCTGTAAGAAAGTTGTGCAGAATTCAAGAGAGTAAAGCTCGTTGTCACGTTGAGCGGCAACGTGCAGCAGCACTCGAAGAGTGGTCATCTTCGGGGTAGGGGAGAAGGTCTGGAAGAAGTCAACTCCCTGTCGCTGACTGAAGCCTCGTGCAACGTAACGAGCCTTGAAGACAGGTGGAGAACCCGATGGCCGCTTCACCCTGAAAATCCACATGCCATCGACTATGTTCGCCCCAAGAGGGGGAACTGCGTCGACGTAAGTGCCTGTGGACTTCCAGGATGCCATCTTTGCGTCCATGGCTACCTGCCTCTAAGAGGAGTAGGGACCCGTAATCGCCTCTGTGTAAGAGCGCGGGGTCGGGATGTCTAAAGCATCGAGGTCTCCCTCAGGTGCAAGCAGCATGGCCACGAGATGAGGTACAGCAGCTACAAGGCACTCGAAGTCCTCCTGCCTGACCTCAAGGACGTCCGTGCCAAAAGCACACTCACCCCCGACGGATGGAGGACAGACAGACTCAGACTCAGCAACAAGACTAGCGGTGTAGTCGATACGACAGCTAGCAGCAAAGTCGACAAGCTCAGCAACTAAGGCAGACGCAGCTGTGGACTCAAACGAAGGGTCTGTGACAACAATGGCTAGGAGACGTGGACAGTAGGGCTGGCAGCACGAACCAAGTCAGACTCAGGGTCCAGAACATGCGGAAGAGAGAATGCAGGAGGAGACGGCAAGGGGACACGCAGTGGAACAGAGGAAGGACGAAGTGCCATAGTGTGAGTGCCGGGGACAGGAGGAGGACGCGGACGAGGAGTACGGCGACTAGTGCGAACAACACGAACAGGCGAGGCAGGATAAGACTCAGTCTCACGACGCTTTGTAAGAGAGTCCGTCTGCACAGTGTAAGGAGAAGGAGCAGGCAGTGGGGAGTCTGGCTGTAGCTGTGGCCGTGACTGGTCAGGTGGTGGACATAGTATGGGAGGAGTAAGGCCAATAGAAGACGGGAGGCTAAGAACCTGGCGAAGCACAGAGTCAGGCGGTGGCAGAGACGACGGTGACGGTGGAGCGAAGAACAGTCGCCGCTGTGCAGTACCACCAGCACCCGTACTACCAGCTCCAGCACCTCTAGTACGAGTACCAGCAGCCTACAGCAGCTCCAAAACCTCCAGCTCCAGCACCTCCAGCTCTAGCACCTCCAGCTCCAGGGTCACCAGCTCCAGCTCCTCCAGCTCCAGTGCCTCCAGCTCCAGTGCCTCCAGCTCCAAGGTCTCCAGCTCCAGTGCCCGCAGCACCACCTGCTCTTGCAGCTCCAATACCTCCAGTACGAGCACCTCCAGGACCAGCGCGCCAGCACTACCAGCACCTCCAGCACCAGCAGCACCACCAGCTCTGGCAGCTCCAGTACCTCATGTACGAGCACCTCCAGGACCAGCAGCTCCAGCACCTCCGGTACCTCCAGGTCCAGCACCTCTAGCAGCACTGCCTCCAGCGGTGGGTCTCCAGCTCCAGCAGCGCCACTCCGAAGGCGGGTGCGCTGAGTAAACTAGTCGCGCAGCTGCTATGGTGAGAGAAGCTCCCGCCGGCGAGGCCGCCGCGAGGAGGCACCCAAAGGACCTCCAGCAGACAGTACCCCTAGGCTGAGCACCCCCAGACTCAGTACCCCCAGGCTCAGCACCCGCAGGCTCAGCACCCCCAGACTCAGCACCCTCAGGCTCAGCACCCCCAGGCTCCGCACCCGCAGGCTCAGCACCCCCAGGCTCCGCACCCTCAGGCTCCGCACGCTCAGGTTCAGAACCCCCAGGCTCCGCACCCTTAGGCTCAGCACCCCCAAGCTCCGCACCCGCAGGCTCAGCACCCCCAGACGCAGCACCCCGAGCAGCACCACCCCCAGCAGCATTAGAGTCGCCAGTGACATCGACATGCTCAACCAAGGAAGTGGGTCTACTTGAGACACACTTGAGTGAGCAAGACCCTGAGGGGGGAGGGGGTCTATCGGAGGGGGACCTGGAGCGAGGAAGAGCGGCGGGGGGGGGGGGGGGGGGGGAGGGGCAGTGCGATAGGGGAAGAGAGGATAAAAGGGAACTGACTCGTCAAACGTGACGTCCTGAGAGGACAGAACATGGCACGTGGTGGGGTGGTAAAACTGCCAGCCAGACGCATCAGAGGGGAACCAAGGTAGACACAGGGAATGGCGCGGGAGGAGAGCTTGACCACGGAGGTATCGCAGGCAAAGGTACGAGCGCTCTAGACCTGGAACACGACGCATCGCAACCTCTCCCGTCCAACGTAGTGTGGGCGAGGACTCCAGCAAGGAAACACGGGGCCAGAGGTTGAGCTGATGCGCAGCGTACCGGACCGCAAACGGCCACAGAAAATGGGGAGCAGCTGCATGGATCATGGAGGTACGAGCCACCTCCACTACTAAGCCAATGCGGCGCTCAGCAATCCCATTTTTCTGCGGGGAGGCCAGAAGCGTGAACGACTGGAGGATGCCCTCCCCACGACAAAAGTCCCGCAAGAGGTCGGAGGAGAACTCACCACCTCTGTTAGAGTGCAAACGCGGGACAGGAAGGTCCGTACGGAACCGCTCGCGGAGCTGGAGACGAACAGCGCGGATCCAAGGGATCAAAACATCAGGGACCTCCCCCTTGCTGCGCAATGCAAAGACCATACTTTAACGCGTGTAGTTGTCAACAACCAGCAAAAAGTACCGCTTATGGTCCTGTCCACGGACGCGGGCTGGGCCCCACACGTCCATGTGGAGAGTCTGCAGGGGAGCAATTGTTGGGGGAAACGAGGAGGAGGAGCGGCGCGCTGCCGCCCCACGATGCAAGGAAGGCAGGGCAGGGCAGGCGAGCGTGGGAGGGGGGGAAGAGACCTGGGGAGACCAGAGACAAGGAGGCAAGAGTGCACGGAGGCGTGGCAAGGAGGGGTGACCAAGGCGGTGGTGCCAAAGGAGAGTCTGGTGCGAGAGGAGGCGACACGAGCAGGGGGCTGCTACCTGACCTGACGCGGACACCTGACCAGACGCAGCTTCCTGAAGAGGCTCAGTAGTCAATGTGTACAGGCTCGATCCAGGCCGACACGTGAACGTGGCCAAGTGACGGCAAGTCCGGGAGCACGTACGGATCGCCACACGCTGCCCTCCAAGGGTAAAGGTAAAAACCCATGCATCCTGAAGGACTGCGTCGCTCATCAAGTTCATCGAGAACGAGGGGAGGTGGAGACCTGACAGTGAGCCAGACGGAACTGCTGGTCACGGGAGAGGAGTAGAGTGCAAGAACCGGGTGTTGTGTGATGCAACCATATGCATTCACGTCTGTCTGCCTCCCATCATGTGTTCGTGCGTTGCATGCGTGGTGTGAGCGTGTGCAAGAATTTGTGTTTTGTGTGGTTTGGATTTTCTGAGTATGTGTGAATGTTATTTGGCTTGAGCAGATATCTGAAGTGATTGCTCTGCTCAAGAGCTTTCCGACGAACCAAGAATCGTCGCGATCGGAGCAATATCAAGAAAGTTACGAACGTTGGAGTTCGCATGCTCTCTGTACTTTGGTTGCGGCGATTATGGGAACTTGTGGGGTTTGCTCCATAAGGGGTACAGACTTTTGAGGGTTGGGAATTTCGAACCCATAACTGTAGATGCTGCCAAGTGGTTGGGAGAAGCCAAACCAGGTTGGCAAGTGTGGCCAAGTGGGTTGAGGTGGATGGCATGAGTTGGGAAAGTGACAAATGTGAAAGTGGGGTTGCCTATGGAGAGGGGAATTGTGTGGCATGGGGTTTCCTTGGTTGGGGACTCCCTTGGGACCTTCCCTCTCGTCCTTGTAATCCCCTCCCACCTGGTTTAGTGCTACTCCAACTCTTGTGTGTGCTTCTTGTGGATCTTTGTGAAACTATTGTGAGTGAGTTAAGTTTCTATGTGGCAGCATACCCCCTAGTGCGCCGAAAAGCATAACTCGAGATTTACTCCACCTTTTGATACGATTCAAATTGGGAATGATAGCCACGGTCAAGGGCTATAACATACTCGAGTTTGAGACAATTCTAACAGTGCACCTTTCGTCCACGACGTTTCTTGTGAAGTCGGTTTCTGTCCAGTATCTAAGACCAACGATTTTGTGATATTTCGGCAATATTCTTCATAGACTCTGTCCTTAGTCTCTAACAAGTGGTATCAGAGCGATTGAGGACTTTGTGGGGAGTCTACTGAAGTGTGAAGACCCTCCTAGACCCACCATGGCCTGTGGGCATGCCTAATTGGAGATCTGGAGGTTGGGAGTGACTTCCGCTAAGGGGAAACTCTGCCGAAATTTCGTTGGCGCCGACACTTGTGAAGATTGTGTGGATCTACATTGTGACCAGCAAAGGGGGAGCTGAAACCTCTGATTGGGAGCAGAGGAGATGAGTCAAGGGAGTGGAGAAGCAGCTGAGAAAAGGAGTGAGCCGCCACCATCCAAGATTGAGGCGTTGGATGGCTCCAATTATGAGGAATGGAGCGGGCGGATGCGGAGCGCCTTCAAGCGCTACAAGCTGCTGAAACTTGCGATGGGAGAAGAGAAGATGCCGGAGGAAGGTGATGCCCGCGACCGATGGATTGAGCGGAGCGCGGTGCTGTACGACCTGATCCTCCAATCGATCAACAACGACATGTTCCAGCATGTCAAGGATTTGATGGAGCTCGATGACTCGGGACCAAAAGCGTGGAAGGTGCTACGCGACGTGGTACAACCTAACACGCTGCCGATGGTGATTGTGTTGGAGAAGGAGCTGGCGGCCCTCTCCATGCGACCGGGAGACGATGTGAAGCCGGTCCTTGACAAGATCAAGGACACTTACGCGAGGATGGCAGCGGCGGGCAGCAAGGTGTCGGAGATGCAGCAGTGCACCAAGATCATCTCGGTGCTCGACAACTCGTGGGACAACCTCATCCCCACCCTCAACGTTCAGCAGGACAAGTGGACGCCTGAGTGGCTACGGCAGCAGATCCTGCAGGAGGACTTCCGCAGGCGCCACACGGGAGGTGGTGCTGCCAACAAAACTGCTGAGGGGTATGGAGCTGCAGGTGGCAGCAGAGGAAGAGGGGGAGGGAGAGGCCGAGGCCGTGGGAGAGGCTTTGGCAGAGGAAGAGGCCGAGGTGACTACAACGAGGGGCATGGAAGCTCTGGTGGCAGGGGGAGCACCCGAATGGAGGGTGCGTGCTGGTACTGCAAGAAGGCTGAAGCCGCCAAGTGGTGAACGCGCACGAGGTGGCGCTGTGCAAGGTTCAGGTGCACAAGGTGATGGTGCACAAGGTAAAGCTGACCCTGGGTTGTTCCTCATGGTT
The DNA here is from genome assembly GCA_947470075.1 of Closterium sp. Yama58-4. NCBI lineage: Eukaryota > Viridiplantae > Streptophyta > Zygnematophyceae > Desmidiales > Closteriaceae > Closterium > Closterium sp. Yama58-4. The sequence continues at coordinate 54,100 of CANIUD010000597.1, forward strand.
GAGGATGTGAAAGTGAGTGAGGATGATGTGGGTTCGGTTGGGAAGGTTGTGATGCACCCCCTCACTCACTGGGTGATCGATTCAGGTTGCACAAGTCACATGACTCCGCGGGCAGATTTGCTCGATGAGGTAAAGCCCCCCGGAAAGAAAAAGTTTATGGCTGCCGCTTTAGGTGCTTTGCTCCCTGTGATTGGTGTTGGGAATGCCAAGGTGATGGGAGCCAATGGGGGACTTGTGGGACTTGGGAATGTCCTACTGGTTGAAGGTTTGTCCGCTAACCTCCTCTCTGTGCGCCGGCTGCAGAAAAGCAAGGCCAAAGTTACATTCGGCCCAACCAGCTGCCGTGCGAAGCTTGGGAAGTTGCTGCTGTGGGACTTAGTCGACAAGAGCAGCTGCATCAAGGACCTGTGGCAGCTGCCCATCATCCCTTGGAATGGGAAACCACCAGCAACGACAAAGGCAGCGGCAGCGGCTAAAGCAACTGCGGGAGGAGAGGTGACTGCACCATCTGCTGGAGCCCTGGATGCAGTCAAGAAGGTGCAGCAGCTACAGCCTCATGGTGAGGTGCTTGCTGGTGTGGATGCAACGGCTGCATGGGCAAAGGCTTCATCCGGGAGTGGTGAGGCCGATTGGGAGACGTGGCACGAGAGGTTGTGCCACATCAACATTCCGATGCTGCAGAAGTTGGTGAAGGATGGGAGCTTGAAGGGGCTGGAGGTGAAGGGGGCAGGGAAGGAGATTGGGAGCTGCCCAACATGCCTTGAGACAAAATTCACCAAGTTCCCGTTCAACAGCAGCACGGGACCAGCCAAGGCACCACTTGCGCTTGTGCACATGGATGTGGTGGGCCCCACAAGGGCCCCTTCTCTCTCGGGCAGCCGCTACTTCTTGACCATCGTGGACGACCACACGCGTGCGGTGTGGGTCTACCCTCTCAAGGAAGACCAAAGGGGATGTGGCAGCGGCTGTTCTCAAGGAGTGGATGCCAAGAGCTCAAAGGGAGAGCGGACACAAGGTGAAGGTGATCCGCACCGACAATGGGGGAGAGTTCATTGGCGCTGATTTTTAAGCGGTGCTGAAGAAGAAGGGAATCCAGCATCAGCTCACAGTGCCCTACAACCCGCAGCAGAACGGCGTGGCTGAGCGATTCAACTGGACCCTGCAGGAAGGTGCTCGCACTCTTCTTGAGCGTGCAGGGTTGCCGGATCCGTTTTGGGTGACTGCACTACGGCAGGTTGTCGTTGTGAAGAACAGGGTGCTGGCGACTGTGGGGGACAAGCAGTGGATCCCCTACACCAAGTGGTATGGGAGTGCACCAGCAGTCAACATGCTGAGAGCCTACGGCTGCATGGTGGTGTTTCATGTGCCGAAGGAGAAGAGGGGAAAGTTGGAAGCTTCTGGGAGATGGGGCGTACATTTGGGGCTTGCAAAGGATCATAAGGGCTGGTTGATATGGGACTTGACCAGCCAGCAGCTGACTGTGTCGAGGGATGTGAAGTTCCTCGAGTCCTTGTACTACAAGGAGTGGAAGCAGCAGCAGCAAAAGCTTCCTACGACACCGCTGTTCATTGAGGCCGATGAGGTGCAGCGGCCTTCAAGGCAGGTGGAAGTCTCCGTGTCGGGGGAGGAGATCTCTGGGGTGACTGAGGATGGGGGAGAACCTGAGGTGGAGGAGCAGCAGCAGCAGCAGCAGCAGCAGCCGCAGCAGCAGCAGCCGCAGCAGCAGCAGCAGCAGCAGCAACGTGCGGCTGACCGTCCTAGGAGGGATGTGCGCCCTCCTAACCGACTGACCTATCCAAGCTTTGGCAAGCCAAAGGTGGTACGGGCTGGGAGTGTGGCTGAGCAGTGTGATGAGGAGGAGATAGCGCACTGCTACTGGGCAGCCGTCCCTGAGCCCAAGACGCTTACCGAGGCCTTGAGTGGGCCCGATGCTGAGAAGTGGAAGCAGAGTGTGAAGGAGGAGTATGACTCTCTGCTGGAGAACGACACGTGGGAGCTGTGTGTTCTGCCTCCTGGGAAGAAGGCAATCTCTTCGAAGCTGATTTTCAGGCACAAGTACGGGCCTGATGGGGAGCTGACCTGCTACAAGTCAAGGCTTGTGGCTAAGGGGTTCCAGCAGACAAAGGGGAAGGACTTTGACGATATCTTTGCTTCTGTGGGGAAAGGGACTACACTGAGGACGATGTTGGCAATGGCTGCAAACCGTGGATGGAAGATCAAGCAGATGGACATCATCACTGCCTTCCTCAATTCGATCATTCTGGAGGAGCTGTACATGCTGCAGCCTGAGGGGTTGGATGATGGGAGCGGCAGGGTGTGCAGGCTGAAGAAGGCCATCTATGGCCTGAAGCAGGCTCCTCGCGCATGGTACCACAAGCTGGAGGAGACACTGCTGGCTGGGGGTTTCAAGAAGAGCGAGTGTGATCAAAGCCTATTCCTGCTGCAGGAGAAGGAGCAGTTTCTCCTGCTCCTGGTGTATGTGGACGACATCCTGCTCTTCTCTGAGTCGTCTGCAATGATCGAGCGTGTGGAGGAGATGCTGGAGATGCAGTTCAAGTGCTCGAAGATGGGAGATGTGAAGTACTACCTTGGGATGCATGTGGAGAGGGACCTTGACAAGGGAGTGTTGAGGTTGCACCAGAGGAAGTACTGTGAGGGGCTGGCCGAGAAGTATGGGCTGCAAGATGGAGGGAAGCCAGCCACCCCACTGCCTTCGGGGTTCACTGTGGAGCCCTGTGCTGATGAGGAGGTGGTGGGTGAGAGTGACAGGAAGCTTTTTCACTCCATGGTGGGGGCACTCAACTACGCGGCTAACCACACGCGGCCTGACATTGCCTTTGCTACATCCAGGCTTGCGAGTGTGGTTTCACGTCCCAGTCATGAGCAGCTGGAAGCGGCCAAGAGGTTGGTCCGCTATGTGAGTGCAACGGCATCAGTGGGCTTGGAGTACAGTGCTGTGCGACAGAGGCTGCAGAGGGGTGCAGCTGACTTGAGCAAGGGGGAGATGCTCTTGACTTGCTACACCGACGCCAGCTTCAACTCTGTGAAGGCGGATGGCACCAGCATTGGAGGCTATGTGTGCCTCTTTGGAGGAGGTGCAGTGAGCTGGCGCAGCAAGAAGCAGAACGAGGTGGGGCTGTCCTCGTGTGAGACAGAGTACATGGCCCTGCATCATGGGGCTAAGGAGGTGGTGTGGCTGAGGCGTTTGTTGGAGGAGATCGGAGTGTGCCAGAAGGAGCCGACCGTGATATTTTGTAACAACGAGTCAACAGTGAAGCTGGCCAAGAATGCTTGCCTTCATGGCCTGACAAAGCACATCAGGCCTAAGTGGCATTGGACGAGGAGGCTCCTGGATAAGGAGGTGCGACTGGAGCTTGTGAAGACCCAGCAGCAGGCGGCTAGCATTCTCACCAAGCGCCTGGCTGAACCTGAGCATTGGAAGGGGATGAAGCTTGCTGGAATGAGTGTGCATTGAGGGTGCATGCTTGAGCTATGGCATGTGGGATGATGGTTGGCAGCCAGAGGGGGAGTTTGTTGTGTGATGCAACCATATGCATTCACGTCTGTCTGCCTCCCATCATGTGTTCGTGCGTTGCATGCGTGGTGTGAGCATGTGCAAGAATTTGTGTTTTGTGCGGTTTGGATTTTCTGAGTGTGTGTGAATGTTATTTGGCCTGAGCAGATATCTGAAGTGATTGCTCTGCTCAAGAGCTTCCCGACGAACCAAGAATCGTCGCGATCGGAGCAATATAAAAAAAGTTACGAACGTTGGAGTTCGTATGCTTTCTGTACTTTGGTTGCGGCGACTATGGGAAGTTGTGGGGTTTGCTCCATAAGGGGTACAGACTTTTGAGGGTTGGGAATTTCGAACCCATCACTGTAGATGCTGCCAAGTGGTTGGGAGAAGCCAAACCAGGTTGGCAAGTGTGGCCAAGTGGGTTGAGGTGGATGGCATGAGTTAGGAAAGTGACAAATGTGAAAGTGGGGTTGCGTATGGAGAGGGGAATTGTGTGGCATGGGGTTTCCTTGGTTGGGGACTCCCTTGGGACCTTCCCTCTCGTCCTTATAATCCCTCCCACCTGGTTTAGTGCTACTCCAACTCTTGTGTGTGCTTCTTGTGGATCTTTGTGAAACTATTGTGAGTGAGTTAAGTTTCTATGTGGCAGCATACCCCCTAGTGCGCCGAAAAGCATAACTCGAGATTTACTCCACCTTTTGATACGATTCAAATTGGGAATGATAGCCACGGTCAAGGGCTATAACATACTCGAGTTTGAGACAATTCTAACGGTGCACCTTTCGTCGACGACGTTTCAGACCAACGATTTTGTGATATTTCGGCATTATTCTTCATAGACTCCATCCTTAGTCTCTAACACCGGGCCCCCTGAGGGGTGAGCCAGAGAGACTGCAACCAGTGCAAGGAGTGGTGTGACTATGGTACTGTCGCGAAAGAAACAGCGGGAAGCACCTGAGTCAGAAGTGAAGGTGTGCAAGGCCTCAACAGGCGCAGTATTAGAGTGAGCAGACTCAGTAGCACCCAGAGCAGCAACCTCTATACCTGGGTCGGGCGGCACACACAGGTAACAGTCACCCTCAGCACTAACAGTCAAAGCATACATGGCAGCAAGGATAGCGTCATAGTCAAGAGCAAAGATATCAACACCAGACCTAAGCAGCTCTAGCCAGCGGGGGATCTCAGCTGCGTCAGAAAACTCTGCGCGCCACGCGTCGTCAAGACGGGAGAAGCAGCGGTACTCCGAGTGACCAACCTTCCCGCATGTTTGACCAGCACGGTCACCTGTGCGAATGACGTACGGGCAGCGAACACTGCCCTCAGACGCCCCACACTAAGCAAACCACTTACGAAGCTGCTGGGGCGTAGGGGTCTCGCGCGGATGTTGCTGCTGCTGCCTCTGGCCACCGCCAGAACCTCCCCTCTGAACGGCTCCACCTTTGACTGCCACCACTGCCGCCGCCACCACTCCCACTGCTGCCACCACCACCGCCGCCACCACTCCCACTGCCGCCACCACCACTGCCACCACTCCCACCACTGCCACCACCGCCGCCACCGACGCCCCCACTCCCGCCACCACTCCCACCGCCACCACCGCCACCTCCACCGCCTCCACCACCTCCACCTCCACCACCCTTGCCTCCCTTGGCCTTGCCGTTGCGGAGTCCCCACTAGGAGCACACGCAGCCCCGACCTCCTTAGCACCAAGGAAGTCAAGAGCAGCAGCGGAAGCGTAGGAGGGGGTAAGGGGGGAGGGGGAGCACCCCTCAAAGAAGGGCGTGCGAGGAGTGCCACGAGCAGCAGCGACTATGCTAGTCTCAGTTGCAAGGAGGTGCTTCTCGAGCCGTTGACAGTGAGGTCTGTGGGGTCAAGGGCGAGAAAGTGGTCCTTGACCGCGTGAAGAGAGCCAGGGAGGCGGGTGACGATGAAGTAGAGAGTAATGCACATCGGGGGTGGGTTCTTATCTAGGAACTCAGCTTTAAGCGAGGCGCGGTAGCGAGTGTTGCTAGTGCAAGGGTGGTTGATGAGGTCATCGATTGTGGCAAAGGAGGACAGCTCGGGAAACAGGTAGGGCAGTATAAGGCGGCCGAGAGCAGCAGTGGCAGGGGAGGAGTAACGAGCGAATACATTGTCGTAAAGGGCTTTAGCAGTCTTGTGCTGGCCAAAGTGAGCGCGTTCGGCTAACGGCAGGTGGTTGCGAACGGCTAGGCGAGCAGCAACGTTACGGGTAAGCCACTATGAGCGAGTCGCACTGTCAGCTGTGGTGGGAGGAGCGAGAGAGGCTCCAGTCGTGTGGTCAAACTACGAGACGCCGTCTTCAAAATCGCTCAGTAGGTACAGCTGTAAATCATTGAGCCATGTATCAAACTGGATCGGACGGCCCTCAGAATCGAAGGTGAGAACGCTGAGAGTAGCCATAGCTAGCAGAGCAGGGTGGGACGTGACAAGCAGGGTAGCACGCATGCAACAGGACGGCGCGACGGACAAGGCGGCGCACTAAGGAAGCGCGCAGGGCAGAGCAGGGCGGCGGACGGCCAGGTAAGGGCAACGCATAGGGCAGGGCAGGGCAGGGCAGCCCATAATTGTTTGACAGTTATGGGCTACACAAACAAGTCCTTCTATCCCAATGGTTAGTGGCTGGGATTCTATCATGGTATCAGAGCGAAGGACTCGGGTTCGAATCCCAATGTGTGCACCTTTGGCATCCGAGTGCGGATCCCCGATCAAAGGTCCACTGGAGATCCCCAATCGATCCTAGGGAAGGGTTACATTCATGTTGGCCTCGGGGGTTATGGGCGCACTTGTCAAAATATGTTATATGTTGTTTAAGTTGTAGTGGGGAACACTGTACTGAGTACAACCCATAAGGGTTAGGACTTATTGCACTAACCCTTCATGCTAATGGACTCATCCTTGCGTAGTACTCTCTTACATGGTTTCAAAACAAGTCCATTCGTAGGATTGCTCTGTTAGGGCCCACCGCTAGCTTCGACCTGCCCGTTCGTTCCTGCCCTGCCCTGAACAGCGTCCCTCACGCTGCCCTGCCTGTGCTGACGTGCACTCTGCCTTGCCCTGTGCTACGTGCTGCCTCCTTGCTGCCCACCGCACGACCCGCACGCTGCCCTGCTCGCACTACATGCACGCGCGCTGCCTGTGCTCGACGAGCGCCCTGCGTATACACTGTGCCCGCTGCTCGCGCGCTACCTGCGCTGTCCGCGCCCTGCCTGCACCGCCCGCACGCTGCATTTGCTGCCCGCGCGCTGCTCGCCCCACCCGCGAACTGCCTGCGCGCTGCCTGCACCGCCGACGCCCTGCCTGCACACCGCGTGCTCAGCCCTCGCCCTGCCCACACACTGCTGGCGCCGCTTGCGGGCTGCCCTTAAGACCCGTGCAGCCCGTGCTCTGCCCGTACAGCCCGCGCGCAGTCCTGTGCCGTCTGCATGCGCCCTACACATACTGCGCCGCCCTGCGCTGCTGAGCCACGCCGCGCCGCCCAGCCGAGCCGCGCCGCCCTACCGAAGCGTCCAGCTGCGCCCTGTCTAGCTGCCCAGCTAGCTTTGCTGCCGTACCTGTTTGCCGCTACTGCTGCTGCTTCTGCTGCTGCTGCTACTGCTGCTGCTGCTGCTACTGCTGCTGCCCACAATGGCTACTCTCAATTTCCTTACCTTTGACGCGGAGGGTCGCCCGATTAGGTTTGACTGCTGGCTCGAGGGTCTCCAGCTATACCTGTAGAGAATGGCTAGGGTTTCACTGTTAGAGCACACATCCGGTTCTTGCCTAGCCCCTGCGGATTCAGCTGATCGTGCTCTTCGTACTCAGTGGCTCACGCGCGATACTGCCGCCCGCCTTTCTGTCCACAATGCCCTCCCGCTAGAGGAACGAGTCCATTTTGGCCAGCTTAAGACAGCGAAGGAACTCTATGACGCCATAGTTGCTCGTTACTACTCCCCCTCTACTGCTACCCTAGGCCGTATCATGCTGTCGTACCTCTTTCCTAAGCTGTCGGATTTCCACAGTGTTGGTGACCTCATGACCCACCTTCGCGCTAGTGATGTTTGCAACCGTGCCGCTCTCTAGTCGACCTTTCTGACTACGAACCAGCCTCCGATGTACTTCACCTTATACTACATCGTTACTCGCTTTCCTGACTCCCTTCGCGCTGCTATAGATCACTTCTTTGCTCTTGACCCCACTGAGCTCACCCTTGACCTGCTAGAGAAACATCTCCTTGAGGCCGAGATCAGTACTATCGCTGTAGATGCCTCTCGTGGCACTCCCCGCCCCCCCTTCTTTAAGGGGTATTTTCCCTCCCTTCTCGCGCCATCCGTTGCTACTGCTCCTGCTGTTGATTTCCTCTGTGCTGAAGAGGTCGGTGCTGCGTTTGCTCCTAGTGGGAGGCACCGCAACGGCAAGGGCAAGGGGGGTAAGGGTGGTGGGGGTGGTGCTGGCGAGGGTGGTGGCAATGGCGGTGGCGGGGGTGGAGGAGGTGGTGGTGGTGGGGGCAGAGGCGGTGGTGGCGGCACTGGAGGTGACAGGGTGGTGGAGGCAGTGGAGCGGGTGGAGGGGGCTCGGGTGGCGGTCGGAGTGGAGCTTGCAGGGGTGGAGGCTATAGGGCGGCAAGTAAGGGTGCAGCTCGTGGTGGCGTAGGCACTAGAGGTGGACAGCAGCAGCAGCCATGCCAGCAGGAGCCACGCACCTCTCAGGAGCTTCGTGAGTGGGTTATCCAGTGTGGCTCCTCTTGGGGTAGTGTTCGTTGCCCGTATATCAGGTGCGCCGGCCTCAAGGCTGGTGAGCCCTGTGGGAAGACTGGGCACACTGTGTACCGTTGCTTTGCCCGTCTCGAGGATGTCTGGCGCACTGAGTACAAAGATGATCAGGAGATCCCCAACTAGTTAGGGCTCATAGGGAAGGGGGTGGATGTGTTTGCTCTTGACTTTGTCAAGATCAATGCTGGAATCTGTGCTATGTATGCTGCTTCCGTTAGTGTTGAGGGTGACTGTTACTTGTGTGTGCCACGCACTGTTGGTGTTGAGCCTGCTGCTGTAGGTGCTGGTGAGTCTTCTGCCGCAGGTACTGCCTCTGCTGAGGCTTGGCACACCTTCACACTTGACTCAGGCGCGTCTCGCTGCTTCTTTCGCAATTGCACCACAGTCACACCGCTCACAGCATATGTTCCCGTCGATCTAGCTGACCCCTCTGAGGGCCTAGTCATTGCACGAGCCTCCACTTTCCTCCCTTATCCGGCGGTCCCCTCCGGCTCTCTCTCAGGTCTCCACCTCCCCTCGTTCTCTACGAACTTGGTGAGTTAGTCTGTCCTCCAGGACGAGTTGGTCAATACCTTTACTCCTGGAGGTAAGCACGCGGCGACCTGTACGGACTCTCGCACCTCGCCAAGTTTACTCGAAGACCTAGGTCGGGACAGTACAACACCGACCACTGAGTCTGCACAGGTGGCTGCGTCAGGTCAGGTGGCTGTGTCGGTTCAGTTAGCTGCGTCTTGTTCGTGTCGGCTCCTCACACACCAGACTCTCCTCTGGCACCACTGTTTTTCTGAGGATCGAGGATCGAGTTCAAAAAAGAGAAGTTTGAATTGAATGATTGATTCACCCAGGTACAACACGAAGCTCTCGACACAAGGCAGGTAAAACAGGTGTTACGTGAATGTTCCGAGGGCCGTGAAGCGTCCCGAACAGAACCTTCCCAAACTCGGTAAATTGAAATTCGGTGGATTGCTGAGTGTCGCATTGGCCTGATCACGGAGGTTGCTCGTACCTCCATGATCCATGCGGCTGCTCCCCATTTTCTGTGGTTATTTGCGGTGCGATATACTGCGCATTAGCTCAACCTCTGGCCCCGTGTCTCCGTGCCAAAAACCTCGCCGACCACTGCCCCTCTGCAGACTCTCCACATGGACGTGTGGGGCCCAGCCTGCGTCCGTGGACAGGTCTAGGAGCACTACTTCCTCCTAGTTGTTGACGATTACACGCGCTACACCACGGTCTTCCCCTTGCGGTGATCCCCTGGAGCACCGCAGTTCGTCGCCAGCTCAAAGCACGGTTTCTGCAGAACCTCCAGGTCGTGCGACCGCACTTTGACAAAAGCGGCGAGTTTTGCTCCCGGCTCGTTGAGGGCTTTTGTCGTGGCGAGGGCATCGTCCGGTCGTTCACGCTTCCGGCTTCTCCACAGCAGAATGGGATTGCTGAGCGCCGCATTGGCCTGATCACAGAGGTTGCTCGTACCTCCATGATCCATGCAGCTGCTCCCCATTTTCTGTGGTTATTTGCGGTGCGATACACTGCGCATTAGCTCAACCTCTGGCCCCGTGTCTCCGTGCCAAAAACCTCGCCTACACTGCGTTGGACGGGGAAGGTTGGCGATGCGTCGGTGTTCCGAGTCTGGAGCGCGCTCTCCCTTGTCCGCGATACCACCGCGGGCAAGCTCTCTCCTCCCACTCTCCGCTGTGTCTTCCTCGGCTTCCCCACCGACGCCCCGCTTTGGCAGTTTTACCACCTTGCCTCGCGCTGGGTCTTGTCCTCACAGGACGTCACCTTTGACGAGTCGGTCCCTTTTTACCATCTCCACCCGCATGTGTCTTCTCCAGTCCCCCCGCCGCCCCTCTTCCTGGTCCCAGGTCCCCCCCCCCGGTAGACCCCCTTCCGCTGCAGGGTCCTGCTCCCTCAGGTGTCTCTCAGGTAGACCCACCCCCCTTGGTTGAGCCTTTGGAGGTCACCTCTGACACCTCTGGCCCAGCTGAGGGGGCTGACGCCGCTGCTGACGACACGACGACCACTCGCCGCTCCCCGCGCTTTGAGACCTCTCCTGGTTTTCCGCGTCAGCCATCTTCGCCGCCTCCGCAGCTTGTCGCTGTGGACTCTGGTGTTACCGGGGGTGGTGACACTGCGGGTGCAGACTCTAGAGGTGCTGGTCCTGGGGTTGCTGAGTCTGGGGTTGCTGGTTTTTGGGGTGCTGACTCTGGGGGTGCTGCGAGTCCTACTGGTGGTGGGGTCGTTGGTGCTCCTCCTAAAGGTCCTGGAGCTGGAGGTGTTGGAGCTGCTTGTGCTGGAGGTGCTGGAGCTGCTGGTGCTGGAGGTACTGGAGCTGGAGGTACTGGAGCTGCTGGTATTGGAGGCGCTGTAGGTACTGGAGTTGGAGGCGCTGGAGGTACTGGAGCTAGAGGAGGAGCTGCTGGTGCTGGAGGTACTGGAGGCACTGGCGCTGGAGGTGTTGGAGGTGCTGTAGCTGGAGGTTTTGGAGGTACTGGAGCTGGAAAATCTGGTTTGTGGGTGCTGCGCCGCGACGACCGACACTCCCTCAGGTTCTTAGTCTTCCGTCTTTCACTGGCCTTACTCCGCCTCTCCTATGTCCTCCACCCGACCATTCACAGACGCAATTACTGCCTGGCTCTCCACCGCCTGCTCCGTCTCCTTACCCTGGACAGACAGGCTCCCCGGCAGAGCATCGTGAACGTGAGTCTCGTCCTGCCTTCCCTGTTCGCACTGTTAGTCGTGCTCGCCGTCCTCGTCCTCCACCTATTCCTGGCAAGCACACCATGGAACTTCGTCCTTCCTCTGTTTGACAGCGTGTTTCACTGCCGTCTCCTTCAGCGCCCACTCTTCCTAACATTCGTGACCTTGTACGTGTTTCTAGTGCCACTATCACAAGAGTCGCAAGTATCGAAGAGTCGAGTTTACTCCCTCGACTGCTGACCCGTCATCGTTTCTGCGTGCCATTCTACATCCTCGTGTAAGTCGACGACTTGGTCTTTGCTATTGCTGACACTGAGACGCTGATCCTTGTGAAAGCGGAGCTGCAGAAGAGACACACTTGCACTAACTTGGGTGAGTTGCACAGCTATCTTGGCTTGCAGATCACCTGGGATAGAGCAAGGCATACCATCACTCTGATTCAGTCACACATGGTGTAGCAGGTCCTTCAGCGCTTCGGCTTCCGGTTCTCCTCGCCACATCCTACTCCTCTGCCTACGTGCCACTTGCTCTCAGCTCCACCTTCAGACGAGTCCGTAGAGCTGAGTGGCCCGTATCCAGAGCTTATGGTCTGCCTCATGTACATGATGACGTGCACACAATCCGACCTCGCGTACCCTCTCAGCATCCTTGCTCGCTTCATCGCGCCCGGGCGAGACAGGTTCGAGCACTGGACAGCTGCATAGAGGGTACTACGTTACTTGTGCAGTACATCAGGCATGGGGCTCGTGCTTGGAGGACGAGGACCAGTGATACTCACAGCACACTTCTTGGGTTGAGGACCAGGCAACTCAGTGGTCATCACAGGGTTACTTTTTCAATGTCGACTCTGGTTCTGTCTCGTGGAGGTCCACTCGCTCGTCTTTTGTGCTTAGTTCCAGCTGTGAGGCCGAGATCTACGCTGGGGCTATGGCTGCACAGGAGTTACGCTGGCTGCCCAACCCACCTGCTGACCGACTTGGGTGAGCGCCCCCGTTCTCCTCCAGTTCTGTACGTCGACAACAAGGCCATGATTGCCTTGTATCGAGAGCAGAGAACGATGCAGTTTGCTCTTCATTACTTTCTTGCTCGGGAGTTGTAGCAGCGTGGTCAGCTTCGCCTTGCTTACGTGGCCTCTCGGGCCAACACTGCTGATGTCTTCACCAAGGCCCTTGGGTCTAGTGATCATCAGCGTTTTTGCACCGCTCTAGGCCTTGTGTCTGCTGTGCCTCACCTGCTGGTTGCTTGACTTGTCTTGTACTGTGATCTTTATATATATACCTGCATGCTTGCTCTTGCTAGGTAGTGATCACTATACCGCTTGCGCTTTTATAACTCTGCATGTGAATTGGCCTTGTGGCCCTTTGCTTGTGCTCAGACTGCGTGGTGATCTTGAGATCCACCCTCAGTTTTGCTTTGCTTTGTGCTCTTGCTTGACTAGTCTTGTGACCATTCGTTGTTCTTGCTATCCCTCACTTTGCCTATGGGGGTGTGTCAAAATATGTTATATGATGTTTAAGCTGTAGTAGGGTACACTATTCTACTTATACTGCCCCTTCATGCTAATGCACTCATTCCTGCGTAGTAGTTTCTTACAGCACTCACCTGCTACACAGACAAGTTCATTTATCCTAGTGGTTAGTGGCTGGGATTCTAACACACGGAACCTGTTAGCAGACGGAGATTGAAATTCGTCAGAAGTGACTATGACAGTGCAATACAGTGGTTTATATAGGAATACAAGTGAACACGAAGGGTCATAGTGTTGCACAGGATCCGGTCACTTTGAAGACTTATGACGATTTCAAATCTCAACAAAACGCAAATCCAGTCTGTACGATTGCGCGCGCTAAACTTAGCTACCATTTGCAAGTTGAATCACTTGATTTCATGGTCTAGGGAGTGAGAACGAACAAAAAACGTATAGCTGCTGCTTCCACAAGAAAGGATGGAGGAAGAATAAACAGTAAGCATAGAATGAGGAGTTGGGGGGTTTGAAGAGAACCTTGTGAGAGAAGGCTCTCCAAATGCTTGGGAAGGATGGTGGGAACCTTCCTAGCATCAAAGATGCAACCCTCATGATGAGGTCCTTAAGGTGTCACATGCAAAATCCAATCCAATTGGATTTTGCCTAGGTGTTGCAACATTTGCAACCCATGCTAGAAACTTCTAGCCACCCCAATCCAAAAGTCAAAGTTGCCTTCCTAACCACCCAACCAAAGATCCCTTTATAGTCATGACCCAATAATCGCCCACTTAACTTGATATCCCAACTAAAAATAATAGTCCCAAATCTTGGAAATCTTATAACTTGGGCGATCTTGGTCGGAATAAGGCGATCTTGGTATCGTTGGAAAGCTCTGGATTTCTCCTGCGCGATCAAGCATTTAGACTTGGAGAAAAACACAGAGGTGGTAAAATCCAACAGCCATGCATAATGATTTATGCTCATGCAAATGACGCAAGCATGGATTGCACGAGCACACAGCAGGACGTTAGGATGACATGCACTCATACTGACGTGCATACAACAAACTCCCCCTCAGACTAACGGACTGCATGCACACACACTCACACGCATACAGACTCATCACACTGACAAACACACATGCTTCCATGACATTGCTGGACACACTAGTGCAACGCCATGCCACACATCTTAGCACACCTCCAGTGTGCACTCTCGTGAAGTCTCTTGGTAAGAAAATCAGCTGCCTGCTTGCTAGCCTTCACATAATGAAGCTCAACAGCTCCCTCCTTCACCATCTGCCTCACCCAGTGCCACTTAACCTTCATGTGCTTGTTCAGCCCATTCAGGATAGGATTAGTGGCCATGGCAATAGCACTCTCGCTGTCAGAGAAAAGTGGTGTAGGTCCCTCCTGTTCAGCTCCCATGTCCTCCAGCAGTTTGTCAACGGGAGTTGTGTTTGGCCCCGTCCTCGCTTGGGCGGAGCCGACCGTGGGAGCCACGAAATTGCAGTGGCCCGTGGGAGCCACGAAATTGCAGTGGCCCGTGGGAGCCACGAAATTGCAGTGGCCCGTGGGAGCCACGAAATTGCAGTGGCCCGTGGGAGCCACGAAATTGCAGTGGTCCGTGGGAGCCACGAAATCGTGGGGGACCGCGGAGCCACGAAATCGTGGGGGACCGCGGAGCCGGGGGATTGTGGAGCCACGAAATCACGGGGGATCGTGGATCCACGAAACCGCGGAGGACCGCGGTGACCGAGAAACCGCGGGAGGACCGCGAAGTACCCGGTCAACCAGGATACCCGGGCGACGTACGCGAAAGTCGCCGGGGATGTTATCTACGCTGGCGATTTCAGGGGTGGTATCCCGAGGTCGACGTGGCTGGTGGGCGCCGTCACGGGCGAAGTGTCTGCGCTGGGCGTGTGACGGGGAGTTGGGCGCCAACCAGCTGCACGCACCTGCGAAGCTGGTGCACCGTTGTCCCGCGGATGCGACGCTGTGCAGCCGACATACTGCAGCGTTGGCGCACCGCGGACTTGCAACGTTGGCAAGCCGCGACTCTGCTCTGCTGGAGCGCGGTCGACAGAGTTGTGCTGGCACGCGGTCGACCGTGCTGCGCTAGCAGTCGACCAGCAAGCCTTGCTAGGTCTGATGTAGTCAGTGTTGCCAATGTTGATGCAATTCATTCTGAACTTTCTTGTTGTGATGATTTCCTAGTGAAACTCTTGCAAATTTTCCCCGTGGACTAGTAAGCAGTCTTAGCACTTGGAAACGACTAAGGAACGAACGAACGCAGAGATCACACGAGCACCCGTGCCTAGCCCGTAGTCTAGCTCCCGTTGTACTAGTTATCTCCGCATGGTGCGGTGAGCGTGGACGGCACCCGACCTACCTTTCAGTCTAGTCGACTTCGTTGCCCCTTACCTAAGTTGTTCGTAGGCCGGCAGCTGTGCGGTTGTCACGATGGTAGTAGCCGTAGGTGACACGGGGGTGGTGGACACCCTAGAGGCACGGCTGGAAAGCGCGAGGAGGAAGCACGAGGCCAACGAGTATGGCGACCTGCCTTGGGCGGTCGTCGAGGCTGGCATCCGTTCCCTATGGGCGACGGAGCACCCTTCTCGGCCAGCTTCTCCTCGACCGGTGAACACCGAGGGCGGCGTCGACGCGGGCGTCAACGCCGATGGAGGCCAAGTCGGTAGCAGTGCGGGAGGCACATCGCGGCAGAGAGGTGTGATACACGCCGGTGAAGTCGGCGGCGTTCAGGCGCGAGGGATGCAGTCGTCGGCGGCTGCAGGGACCTCGCAGGGCTACGTCGGAGGACGACGAAGTGGTGTGGCGTCGATGTCGGCGACACACGTGACCGCGGAAGGGATCGCGCCGAGCTACGGCTACTTCAAATTTCCGCCGGACAGGATCCAGGTCACCCTTCCTCTGGTCGGCCGACTGGACATTCTCACCTGGAAGGAGGCGATCGAGCCTCAGCTGGAGATGGCCGGGCTGATCGGTTTCGCTCGTGGGACCGTGGCGACGCCGGAGGAGATCTACCCCGACTTACGTGCGGAGTTTCGCGCCGTGCAGCTGCTGACCTTCATGGTCATCTCGCGGTGCTGCTCGCCGGGCGTACAGATCGCCCTGATGTTGTGTAGGGAGTACCTCGATGCTGGCCATCGGGCGTGGCATTTCATCGAGACAACTTACCAGGTCACCGACGACTTGTTCATCGCCCAGCTTGAGGGGCAGCTGACGCACCTGCGTATGGGCGACGAGGAGACCACGACTGACTACTGCAATCGAGCTCAGCGAATTCTCGCCACCATTCGGATGGCTGGCGCGGAATACTCGACGGCTTCGTACGTCATGCACGTCATGCAAGGACTCCCGAGCAGCTACAATCTGCTGAAGCGGCTGTCGATGGCGCCGAGCACGCGGGCGACGCTCAACGAGGACACATTGACCTCGTACATCCTGCAGGACGAGGCGATGCAGGAGGCTGAGCGGTCCCAAGAGCTTCTCGCGCGAGTCCATTTCGCGGCCCCCGCGAAGCAAGGTGGTCGCCCGGGACAGCACGGGCAGTTTGGTGGCAATCACCGCGGTGGCGGGAAGCTGGCGAAGGACGCTGACAAGCAGAAGTCGTCCAAGGATGGCGGTCGCGGAGGAGGAAATCGGCGTCGGGAATGCTGGATCTGCCACAGCCCCGACCACCTCTCCTTCGAGTGTCCCGACCGCAGCGAATCCGACGACGACGACACCAAGGGAGGCCGCGGGAGGTCGGCCAGCCGTCGTCCACGTCGAGGCAACCAGCCGCGCAAAGAGGAGCAGTCGACCAAGTCGACCTCGGCGAAGGACGCCGACTCCTTTGCTGGCGGCAAGGGGACCGACGACAAGTCGGCGTCGTGCTCTATGGTCGGCGTCGTGGAGCCGACCGTCTCACTGGCGCCGGAGGCCGGTGAGGATTTCCGGGCGATGGCAGCAGCGGTGCAGGCGAACCCGGCGGTGGTCCTGCTGGATAGCGGCTGCTCCCACCACCTGATGGGGACGAAGGAGGTCTTCGTCGACATGGGGCCGAGCGGCGACGTTAAACACGTGCGCGGCTTCAATGGGGCGCTGCAGGACGTCAAGGGACGGGGCACGGTTGCGCTGCAAGGGGAGGCCGGGAAGCGGGTGCTCATCCCCGACGTGCTGTACGTCCCCGGCGTGCACGCGAACCTGCTGTCATCCGGCCAGCTGAAGGAACACGGCGTGAAGCTGAAGGAGGACGGCGACGGCATGCTGCTCGTCTCGGCGACGGGCGACGTGCTTGGTCGCGCAACGTACTCCGGCCGGGTCCTCTGCACCGACCTGCGTCCCTGCTCGGTGTCGACTGCAGCGGAGGAAGTGGCTCTGCGGGCAATCGTCTCGGCGACGAAGGCGACGCCGGACAGACTGCACGCGAGGCTCGCGCACGTCGGTATGGACACCATCCTGAGCTCGGCGAAGCACGAAGTCGCCACCGGGCTGGACCTCAAGTCGGCGTCCGGCGCTGCCTCGCCCTGCGTTTCGTGCGTCGGTGGGAAGCTGGCGCGGCACACCTTCCCCGACAAAGGCTCCGACGCCAAGGACGCTCTGGCCGTCGTGTGAGTTCCAGAAGTGGCTGGTGCTGGTGGAGCGGCAGACGAAGAAGTTGGTATTGCAGTTGCGCTCTGACCGGGGAGGGGAGATCCTCGGCCGGGAGTTCACCGCATTCGTGGACGGAAAGGGGATCGTCCACGACCTGACCTGCCCTTACACCCCGCAGCAGAACGGCATGGCGGAGCGGGAGATGCGGACGGTGGTGGAGTCGGTGCGGACGATGCTGCTGCACATGGGCGTGCAGCACCACTGGTGGCATCTCGCCCTGCGGCAGGCCGTCTGGGTTCGCAACTGCCTGGAGCGGTCGTCGCTGCCCGCGGGGACGACGCCGTACCAGCTTCTCACCGGGCAGAAGCCCGACCTGTCACTGGCGCGGGTGTGGGGCTGCATGGCACAATTTCTCGTCCCTGAGCAGCAGCGCGGTGGGAAGCTGAAGCCGAAGGCCCGGTGGGGCCTTCACCTCGGCGTGTCGGAGGAGAGCAAGGGCTGGGAGCTCCTTGACATCGCCGACAACCGGGTGGTCACCACGTCGGACGTGGTGTTCTACGAAACTCTTTCGCTGGAGGTGTGGAAGTCGGAATTCGGGCCTGCGTTGGGGCGGACGCGGGCCAACCCGCCGACGGACAGCTCTACGGCAACGCTTCCTCTGCTCGCCGAGGTCGGTGAGCAGGCTGATGAGGATGTCGCGGTCGCCCCTGCCTCGCCCTCTCCTGCCCCTTCTTGCCCTCCCCTTCTCGTCGAACTGCGTGGCTTGACTTCGGTGTCGGCCTCCGGCGATGAGGGGAGTCGTGTGGCGTCGCCTGCGGCGCCGGCCAAGAGCATCGCCAGTGGCCGACGTGATGCCCAGCCAGTCGCGGAGAAGCGGGCCGCGGAGGAAGCCGCGAAAAACACCGCGGAGGAAGCCGCGAAACACACCGCGAAGGAAGCCGCGAAAAACACCATGAAGGGGACCGCGGACGAGACCACGGACAAGCCCGCGGAGGAGATCGCGGATGAGACCGCGAAGAAGCCCGCGGAGGAAACCGCGGAGCAGTTGGCCGGGGAGCTCTCGAACAGGAAGCGCGTGTCAGAGAAGCCGTTGTCAGGGGAGCAGTTGAACGCGGAGCTCGATTCAGAGGAGCGGACGACAGGGGAGCAGTTCGATGAAGGCACATCGAGCGACGTGGTGGAGGTGCAGCCCGGACCTCGGAAGTCGGGCCGAATTCGGAGGCCACCCGACTTCTTCGTCCCCGCTGCCTTCACCACGGTCTACGATGTGGACGACGACGACATCCTGTACGACGACGCCGAGGAGGATGAGGACTTCCCGGAGCTCGACCCCGACATGCTGGCCGACCCCGAGCACCGTTGGGACATCTCCACGATGACGGTGAAGGAGGCGTTAGCGAGCTGGAAGGGCCCGGCGGTGAAGGCAGCCATGGAGGAGGAGATTCGTAGCCTCATCAACATGGGCACTTGGGAGCTGGTCGAACGCCCGCCGGGGGTGAATATAATGAAGAACCGGTGGGTGCTGACCACGAAGTACCGCATCGACGACACTGTCGAGCGCGAAAAGGCGAGGCTGGTCGTGAAAGGCTTCACGCAGGTGTACGGCGCTGACTACGACGAGACGTACGCGCCGGTGAGCAGCTACGTCACACTGAGGATCTTCCTCAGCATCGTCGCAGTCCTCGACTTCAACCTGATGCAGCTGGACATGAAGAACGCCTTTTTGCAGAGCAAGCTCGACCGCGTGCTGTACATGTACCAGCCGGACTACTTCAACGACGGGACCGGCCGGGTGTGCAAGCTGCTGAAGAGCCTTTACGGGCTGAAGCAGTCGCCGCTGCTGTGGTATTTGGCGCTCAACGACGTGCTGGTCGGCGCTGGATGGAAGAAGAGCCAGGTCGACGAGGCTCTGTACTGATTTTAAGGTCGGCGACGACGGAGTGGCCTGCTGGGTGCTGGTCTACGTCGACGACCTTCTCGCCGCGAGCAGCAGCACCGCGATGCTGAAGGATCTGAAGGAGCTGCTGGAGGCCGCTTTCGAGCTGCGCGAGATCTCGCCGGTGCAGAAGTATCTCGGCCTGGAGATCGTGCGCGACAGGCCGGCGCGAAAATTGTGGCTGCACCAGCAGGGCTACGCCGACAAGCTGCGCAGGCGCTTCATCGACGAGGAGCAGACCGGGCGCACTCCGAAGACGCCGGTCTCCGTCGACGCCTACGCGGAGCAGATATTCGACGACGAGGAGGCGCAGGAGCGCGAGGAGGAGGAGTACCGGCAGAAGGTCGGCTCGCTGCAGTTCGCGGCGACGACGACGAGGCCGGACATCGCATTCGCGTGCAGCAAGCTGGGGAGTGGCCTCACGGTGAGGAGCGACCAGCACTGGCGCGAAGTCGACCGCTGCCTCGCCTACCTCGCCAGCACGCGTGACACCGCCTTGGAGTTTGGCGGTGGACCTGAGTCGCTGGAGCTGGTCGGCTACGTGGACGCCGACGACGCGGGCGACAAGCAGAACCGGATGAGCACGGGCGGCTACGTGTTCGTCTACGGAGGGGCCGCGGTCTCCTGGTCGAGCCAGCGCATCAAGTGCGCGACATTGTCGTCGACCGAGTCGGAGTACGTGGCGGCCGTCGAAGCCGGCAAGGAGGGACGCCGACTCCGCTTCCTCCTCGCAGAGTTTCAGCAGCTGGATGCTGGGAAGCCGACGGTCCTGAGGGTGGACAACAAGTCGGCCATCACTGTCGCCGAGGGCATGGGTTGACGGGCAACCTCAAGCACATGGAGCGGCGACAGGCCTGGCTGCAGCACATGGTAAAGCGGGGGAAGTTTGCGTTGCAGTACATCCCGACCGCTGAGCAGCCGGCCGACTTCCTCACGAAGGCACTGCACTATCCGGCTTTCAACCGGTGCTCCGTCGCCATCGGCCAGGTGCGCTTGGCCGACGTGGGCGACGAAGTCGACGAAGTGCAGCAGTAGGTGCCATGCCCTCTTGCATGGCTGGTGCGGTAACCGGCGTGCTGTGCGTTGTGTGCACGCCGACGGGCTATTCTCCGAGCAGTACTGCCGTGTGGGCCGGGGGAGGGGCCCAAGCGTGAACGCGGCAGGGGAGTGTCAACGGGAGTTGTGTTTGGCCCCGTCCTCGCTTGGGCGGAGCCGACCGTGGGAGCCACGAAATTGCAGTGGCCCGTGGGAGCCACGAAATTGCAGTGGTCCGTGGGAGCCACGAAATCGTGGGGGACCGCGGAGCCACGAAATCGTGGGGGACCGCGGAGCCGGGGGATTGTGGAGCCACGAAATCACGGGGGATCGTGGATCCACGAAACCGCGGAGGACCGCGGTGACCGAGAAACCGCGGGAGGACCGCGAAGTACCCGGTCAACCAGGATACCCGGGCGACGTACGCGAAAGTCGCCGGGGATGTTATCTACGCTGGCGATTTCGGGGGTGGTATCCCGAGGTCGACGTGGCTGGTGGGCGCCGTCACGGGCGAAGTGTCTGCGCTGGGCGTGTGACGGGGAGTTGGGCGCCAACCAGCTGCACGCACCTGCGAAGCTGGTGCACCGTTGTCCCGCGGATGCGATGCTCTGCAGCCGACATACTGCAGCGTTGGCGCACCGCGGACTTGCAACGTTGGCAAGCCGCGACTCTGCTCTGCTGGAGCGCGGTCGACAGAGTTGTGCTGGCACGCGGTCGACCGTGCTGCGCTGGCAGTGGACCAGCAAGCCTTGCTAGGTCTGATGTAGTCAGTGTTGCCAATGTTGATGCAATTCATTCTGAACTTTCTTGTTGTGATGATTTCCTAGTGAAACTCTTGCAAATTTTCCCCGTGGACTAGCAAGCAGTCTTAGCACTTGGAAACGACTAAGGAACGAACGAACGCAGAGATCACACGAGCACCCGTGCCTAGCCCGTAGTCTAGCTCCCGTTGTACTAGTTATCTCCGCACAGTTTCTTCAGGAGCACAATCTCCTTAGTGGCATGATACATTGCCATGTACTCTGCCTCTGCCGAAGACTGAGCAATCTCACTCTACTTCTTAGACCTCCAACTCACTGGTCCTCCTCCGACCATGCACACATAGCCACCCACAGATGACTGATCCTCATCCTCCGAGGCCCATGTAGCGTCGGTGAAGCACGACAGCTTCAAGGTTCCAGGCATGATTCCATCTGCTCCAGGTTGCTTTAGTTGACCTCCAGCCGAAAATTGAACACCAGCAGATGCTGTAGATCCGAGGTAGCGCACCAAGCGCTTTGCCACCTCCAAATGCTCCTCAGTGGGTAGCTGCTCAACTCTGGCTAACTGCCCAACTCCGAATGAAGCATCGCGTCGCGTATGCACAGCTGCATATATAACACTCCCAATGAGTGACTGGTTCTCATTTTGCAGCTCATACTCGAGCACATCATCATCCTCTGTTGCCTTCTGTAACTTGTAGCCTGCAGGAAATGGTGTCATCACACTGCGACCAAGAAACACACAAGTACCAACAACTAGGAAGAGTTACGAGTTGGGAAGGACTCCCAGCTCCTACAAACCCCAAGAGCCGAGGTACAGTGATGGGGAATAGTGCCACACTGTCCCCAACCAAGAAGGGTCTCGAAACTACCCTCCACAAGGGCCTACACCCATGGATTTGCTACTCTACACATTGTAATGTTACAATCTTCAATATCTTGAGGTGTACCCTTTCGGCGAGCTTCGAAATCACTTGAAGCTTGCAACCAAGGCTCGGGTTCTTCATCACAAACTCATCCTTGAGTTCTTGATGGGTCTGCTGCACACACCTACGACACGCCGAACGTTCGACAAGCGACAAAGTAGAAACCGCGCACGACAAAATAGAAACCGCGCGGGACACACAAAATGACCGCGTAATACGCGGCTAGCGATAACTCGCTATTGACTCGACACACACACTCGACATCATGACCCATCATTCACACACCATTATAAGCATGAAATATATATTTATTTCATGCACTCATACTACTCTATGCACACACGGATGCACGCACACGCACACGGACAACTGTCAGAGGTCCACTGGAGATCCCCGATTGATCCTAGGGAAGGGTTACAGGCACGGCGGCCTGGGGGGTTATGGGCGCACTCACCCGCTACACAAACAAGCCCTTTTATCCCAGTGGTTAGTGGCTGGGATTCTGACATGGTATCAGAGCGAAGGTCTCGGGTTCGATTCCCGGTGTGTGCACTTCGGGCATCCCAGTGCGGGGGGGTGTCAGAGGTCCACTGGGGATCCCCGATGATCCTAGGGAAGGGTTACAGGCACGTCGGCCTGGGGGGTTATGGGCGCACTCACCCGCTATATAAACAAGCCCTTTTATCCCAGTGGTTAGTGACTGGGATTCTGACAACAACAAGCCGAGCGCAAACCGTAGGGTTGCACCAACAAGAAGTGGCTCAGCAGGCGATCGTCTCGGCGACGAAGTCGACGCCGGACAAGCTGAATGCGAGGCTCGCTCACGTCGGCATTGACACCATGCGGAGCTCGGGGAAGCACGAGGTCGGCACCGGGCTGGACCTCAAGTCGGCGTCCAGCGCCGATTCACCCTGCGTCTTGTGCGTCGGTGGGAAGCTGACGCGACTCACCTTCACCGACAAGGGCTCGGACGCTGAGGCTGCCCTCGCTGTCGTGCACATCAACACGTGTGGGCCATTTTGGGTGGCTGCCAAGGACGGGAGTCTGTACTTCCTGCTGATGAAGGACCGCAAGACCCGCTTCGTGGGGGTTCGGCCGGTTGCTACGAAGTCTGACGTGTTGCGGGAGTTTAAGCAGTGGCTGGTATTGGTCGAGCGGCAGGCGAAGAAGTCGGTGCTGCAGCTGCGCTCTGACCCGAGAGGGGAGTTCCTTGGGAAGGAGTTCACCGCCTTCGTGGACAGCAAGGGGATCGTCCACGATCTGACCTGCCCGTACACTCCGCAGCAGAACGGCAATGTGGAGCGAGAGATGAGTACGGTGGTAGAGTCGGTGCAGATGATGCTGTTGCACATGGGCGTGGAGCACCACTGGTGGCACCTTGCTCTGCGGCAGGCCGTTTGGGTCCGCAACTGCCTTGAGCGGTCGTCGCTGCCGCCGGGGACGACGCCGTACCAGCTGCTCACCGGGAAGAAGTCTGACTTGTCGCTAGCACGCGTGTGGGGCTGCATGGAGCAGTTCCTAGTCCCCGAGTAGCAACACGGTGGAAAGCTGAAGCCGAAGGCCAGGTGGGGCCTTCACCTCGGGGTATCAGAGGAGAGCAAGGGCTGGGAGCTCCTCGACATCGCCGACATTCGGGTGGTCACCACGTCGAGCGTAGTGTTCTACAAAACAATGTTGCTGGAGGTGTGGCGACCGGAGCATGGGCCGGTGTCGGGGCGGACGCCGGTCAACCAGCCGACGGCCTCCACGACGGTGACACTCCCGTTGCTCGCCGTTGTGGGTAAGCTTGCTGATGAGGATGCCGAGGTCATCCGCCCTCCTTCCCCTTCCATTGTCCCTCCTGTCCCTCCCCTGTAGCCGAGTTGTGTGGGCTGACTCCGGTGTCGGCCTCCGGCGATGAGGGGAGCCTTGGGGCCTCGCCTGTGGCGCCGGCCAAGAGCATCGCAGGTGGTCGACATGGCGTCAAGCAAGCCTGCGTAGAAGCGGAGCCGCCGAAGGCAAGGGAGCAGCAAGCCGAGGAACAAATGCCGACAACGGCGAAGGAGGTGTCACCAGGGATGCCGCCCATAGGGGAGTGACCAGCAGTGACGCCGACCACAGAGCAATTGGCAACTGGGCAGTCAGCAGGGGAGCTGACCGCAGGGGAGAAGCTGGCAGGGACGCCGACTTTGGTGCAGCAGGAC
This sequence comes from Closterium sp. Yama58-4, assembly GCA_947470075.1. Classification (NCBI taxonomy): domain Eukaryota; kingdom Viridiplantae; phylum Streptophyta; class Zygnematophyceae; order Desmidiales; family Closteriaceae; genus Closterium; species Closterium sp. Yama58-4. The sequence continues at coordinate 77,987 of CANIUD010000597.1, forward strand.
GCTGAGGGCAGCGACGCCATTGACGATGGAGGGGACGCCGAGAAGTCCACCGACAGCAATGTGGTGGAGGTCCAGCCAGGACCACGGCGGGTACAGGCCGACTTCGGAGGCCACCTGACTTCTTCATACCGGCCGCCTTCACCACGGTGTACGACCTCGTCGACGACGATTTGGCGTATGACAACGCCGAGGACGACGACGACCTGCCCGAGCTCGACCCTGACGTGCACGCCGACCTTGTGCACCATTGGGACATCACCATAATGACAGTGAAGGAGGCGTTGGAGAGCTGGAAGGGCGAGGCGGTGAAGGCCGCCATGGAGGAGGAGATCCGCAGCCTCATCGGTATGGGAATCTGGGAGGTGGTCGAGCGCCCACCCGGGGTGAACATCATGAAGAACCGGTGGGTGATGATGATGAAGTACCGCATCGACGACACCGTCGAGCGCGAGAAGGCGAGGCTGGTCGTGAAAGGCTTCACGCAGGTATATGGCGCCGACTACGACGAGACGTACGCACCGGTGAGCAGCTACGTCACGCTGAGGACCTTCCTCAGCATCGACGTCGTCCTCGATCTCAACCTGATGCAGCTGGATGTGAAGACCGCCTTTCTGCAGAGCAGGCTCGACCGCGTAATGTACATGTACCAGCCGGACTACTTCAACGACGGGACCGGCCGGGTGTGAAAGTTGCTGGAGGGACGCCGCCTTCACTTCTTCCTTCCAGAGTTCTGGCAAATGGACGCCGGGACGCCGATTGTCCTTCGAGTGGATAACAAGTCGGCAATCTCCGTCGCCGAGGACATGGGGTTGACGGGCCACCTCAAGCACATGGAGCGGCGACAAGCCTGGCTGCAGCACATGGTGAAGTGCGGGAAATTCATGCTAAAGTACATCTTGACCACCGAGCAGCCGGCCGACTTCCTGACGAAGGCGCTGCACTACCCGGCCTTCAACCGGTGCTTCGTCGCAATCGGCCAAGTGCACCTGGCCAACGTGGGCGACGGCAACAACAACGTGCAACAATAGGTGCCATTCTCTCTTGCATGGCTGGTGCGGTGACCGGCGTGCTGTGTGTTGTGTGGACACTGCTGAGCTTTTCTCCGAGCAGTGCTGCCGTCTGGGCTGGGGGCCCAAGCGTGCACGCGGCAGAGGAGTGTCAACGTGAGTGGTGTTTGTCCCCGTCCTCGCTTGGGCGGAGCCGACCTCGTGGTCGGGTGTGCGGGGGGATGCAGCCGACCTGCAGCAGTGGGCACGGGGGCCACTGCAAGGGCGCCAAGCAGGAGGACGCCGTCGTGGTCGCATGGACGGCGTCTTGGACATTTGGACGGCGTCCTGGGAGGATGGATGCTGTCCTGGGCGTCTGAGCGGCGTTCTGAATGCCTAGACGGCGTCCAAGGAGCCCGAAAGCCAAGCTGGGCATCTGCACGGCGTCCTAGGAGGCTGGACGCCGACATGGACGTCTGGACTGCGTCCTGGGCGCGTGGACGCCGACCTAGAGGCCAGGGCGCCGACCCTGGGGACGCCGGTTGGTTGTAGTCAGCGACCGTCTGGGCTGGACAACCAGGCATGGTTGCTCAGTCGGCCGGCGAAGGTCGCCGGGGGTGGTTTTCTACGAGGGCGACCTCTGGGGTGGTATTCAGAGGTCGACATGGCTGGTGGGCGCGGTCGCTGGCGTGGACTCTGCCAGGCGTGTGCACTGTGCTCGTGACGAAGCGTGGAGCATCAACCAGCTGCGCGCACCTGCAAAGTAGGTGCACCGTTGTCCTGCGGGTGCAACGCTGTGCAGCCGACTTGCTGCAGCGTTGGCACACCGTGGACTTGCAACGTTGGCAAGCCGCTTCTCTGCAGCGCTGGAGCGGTGCGAGCTTTGCAACGCTGGACTGCGGTCGACCGTGAGGTGCTGGAGGTCGAGCTGACTCTTGCTAGCTCTGATATAGTCTTGCATGCCAATGTTGTTGCTATCATTCTGGATCATTTTTGTCAATCTTTGCTAGTTGCAAAATCTCCCCGTGAATGTGCAAGCAGTGAGTGCACTAGGAAAACGACTAAGGAACAACGAACGCAGAGATCCCTCGAGCACCCGTGCCTAGCCCGTAGCCTAGCTCCCGTTGCTAGAGTTATCTCCGCATGGTGCGGTGAGCGTGGAACGACACCGCGAACCTTAGGTTTAGCCGAATTGGGACTCACCTAGCTTGCTCGTAGGCCGGCAACGGTGTTGGGGGCCATGGTGGACCCCGTTGCTAAGGCGGGCGTCGTGGACACCTTGGAGGCACGGCTGGAGGATGCGAGGAGACGCCACGCGGCAAACGAGAACACAACTCTCCCGCTGGTGGTCGTCGAGGCTGGCATCCGCGCTCTGTGGGCGACGAAGCACCCTTCTTGGCCAGCGTCTCCTCGACTAGTGAACAACGCTAGTAGCGTCAAAGTCGGCGTCAACGCCGGCGACCAGGTCGGTAGCAGTTGGGGAGGCACGTGGTCGCAGAGAGGTGTGATACACGCCGATGAAGTCGGCGGCGTTCAGGCGCGAGGGATGCAGTCGTCGGCGGCTGCAGGGGCCTCGCAGGGCGACGTCGGAGGCCGACGAAGTGGATTGGCGCCGATGTCGGCGTCACACGTGACGGCGGGAGGGATTGCGCCGAGCTACGGCTACTTCAAGTTTACGCCGGACAGGATTCATGTCACCCCCCTGCTGGTCGGTCGACCAGACATCCTCACCTGGAAGGAGGCGATCGAGCCTCAGCTGGAGATGGCCGGGCTGATGGGCTTCGCTTGCGGGACCGTGACGACGCCGGAGGAGATCTACCCCGACCTGCGTGCGGATTTTCGTGCCGTGCAGTTGCTTACTTTCACAAACATTTCATGGTGCTGCTCGCCGGGCGTGCAGATCGCCTTGAAGTCGTGCAGGGAGTACATCGACGCCGGCCATCAAGCGTGGCACTTCATCGAGACGACGTGCCGGGTCACCGACGACCTGTACATCGGCCAGCTCGAGGAGCAGCTGTCACACCTGCGGATGGGCGAGCAGGAGACGGCGACCGACTATTGCAACCGGGCTCGGCGACTTCTCGCCATGATGAGGATGGCCGGCGTGAACTACTCGATAGCGTCGTACGTCACACATGTGATCAAGGGACTCGCGAGCAGCTACAACCTGCTGAAGCGGCTGTCAGTGGCGCCGAGCACGTGGGAGGATTCCCACGAGGATTCCCTCGTGGATTTCAATGAGGATTCCCTTACTTCGTACATCCTGCAGGACGAGGCGATGCAGGAGGCCGAGAAGTCCACGGAGCTCCTGCTGCAGGCGAACTACGCCGCCCCGGCGAAGCAAGGTAGCCGACCAGGGCAGCGCGGCAAGCCTGGCAATGGTGGTAGCGGAGGAAGCCGGCCAAGGACGCCGGCAAGGGTAAGTCGGCGAAGGAAGGCAGTCGTGGAGGAGGAAGTCGGAGTCGGGAGTGCTGGATCTGCCATAGCCCCGACCACCTCTCCTTCGAGTGTCCCGACCGCAGCGAATCCGACGACGACGACGCAAAGGGATGCCGTGGGAGGTCGGCCAGCCGTCGTCCACGTCGAGGAAACCAGCCGCGCAAGGAGAAGCAGTCGAACAAGTCGACCTCGGCGAAGGACGCCGACTCCTCTGCTAGCGGCAAGGGGCGAGGCGACGGGGAGGCGTCGTGCTCGCTGGTCGGCGTCGTGGAGCCGACCGTCTCGCTGGCGCCGGAGGCCGGTGAGGATTTCCAGGCGATGGCAGCAGCAGTGCAGGCGAACCCGGCGGTGGTCCTGCTGGACAGCGGCTGCTCCCACCACCTGATGGGGACGAAGGAGGTCTTCGTCGACATGGGGCCGAGCGGCGACGTGAAGCACGTGCGCGGCTTCAATGGGGCGTTGCAGGACGTTCGCGGCCGTGGCACGGTTGCGCTGCAAGGGGAGGCCGGGAAGCGTGTGCTCATCCCCGACGTGCTGTACGTCCCAGGTGTGCACGCGAACCTGCTGTCGTCCGGTCAGCTGAAGGAGAACGGTGTGAAGCTGAAGGAGGACGGTGACGGCGTGGTGCTCGTCTCGGCGACGGGCGACATTCTCGGCCGTGCAACATACTCCGGCCGGGTTCTCTACACCGACCTGCGTCCCTGCCTGGCGACGACTGCATCGGAGGAGGTGGCTCTGCGGGCAATCGTCTCGGCGACGAAGGCGACACTGGACAGGCTGCACGCGAGGCTCGCGCACGTCGGCATGGACACCATACGGAGCTCGGCAAAGCACGAGGTCGCCACCGGGCTGGACCTCACGTCGACGTCCGGCGTCACTTCACCCTGCGTCTCGTGTGTCGGCGGGAAGCTTGTGCGGCACTCCTACCCCGACAAGGGCTCGGACGCCGAGGACGCCCTGGCCGTCGTGCACATCGACTTGTGCGGGCCGTTTCGTGTGGCAGCCAAGGATGGCAGCCTGTACTTCCTGCTGCTAAAGGACCGCAAGACCCGCTATGTGTGGGTGAAGCCGGTCGCCAAGAAGTCCGACGTGCTGCGGGAGTTTGAGCAGTGGCTGGTGACGGTTGAGCGGCAGACGAAGAAGTCGGTGCTGCAGCTACGATCCGACCGGGGAGGGGAGTTCCTCGGGAAGGAGTTCACCGCCTTCGTGGATGGCAAGGGGATCGTCCACGACCTGACCTGCCCTTACACCCCGCAGCAGAACGGCATGGCGGAGCGGGAGATGCAGACGGTTGTGGAGTCGGTGCGGACGATGCTGCTGCACATGGGCGTCCAGCACCACTGGTGGCACCTGGGAGTTACTTGCCCATGTGGTTCCACACAACAAACATTAGAAAATGGAACCAACAAACATTAGAAAATGGACAAAAAAAAGTTGGGGGTTTCATGAGAATTTTGTGGAGGAAGGTGTCTCCAAATGCTTGGGAAGGATGGTGGGAACCTTCCTAGCATCAAAGATGCAACCCTCATGATGAGGTCCTTGAGGTGTCACATGCAAAATCCAATCCAATTGGATTTTGCCTACGTTTTGCAACATTTGCAATCCATGTACAAACTTCTGGCCACCCCAATTTAGAATTCAAAGTTGCCTTCCCAACCACCCAACCACAGATACATATATAGTCATGACCCAATAATCACCCAATTAATGTAATATCCCAAATCAAGTTATAATTTCCAAATCGTGAAAATCGGCGATCTTGGTATTGTTGGAAATATCTGATTTTTCCTGCGCAATCAGGCATTTAGACAAGCAAAAAACACAGAGGGGATAAAATCCAATAGCCATGCATAATGATTTAAGCTCATATAAATGATGCACGCATGAATTGCACGAGCACACAGCAGGACGTTCAGATGACATGCACACATACTGACGTGCGTACAACAAACTCCCTCTCAGACTAACGGACCGCATGCACACACACTCCCACGCATGCACACTCATCACATAGACAAACACACATGTTCCCATGACATTGCTGGACACACTAGTGCAACGCCATGCCACACATCTTAGCACACTTCCAATGTGCACCCTCGGAAAGTCTCTTTGTAAGAAAATCAGCCGCCTGCTTGCTGGCCTTCACATAAGGAAGCTAAACAGCCCCCTCGACCTGTGCCAGTTAATCTTCGTGTGCTTGTTCAGCCCATTTAGGATAGGATTATTGGCCATGCCAATAGCACTACCGCTGTCGGAAAAAAATGGTGCGGGTCCCTCCTATTCAGCACCCACGTCCTCCAGCAGCTTTCTCAGAAGCACGATCACCTTGATGGCATGGTACATCGCCAGAGAGCCTGCCTCTGCCGAAGACTGAGCTATCTCACGTTGCAACTTGGACCTCCAAATCACTGATCCTCCTCCATCTTGTATACACAGCCAATCATAGATGACTGATCCTCATCCTCCTGTGCCCATGTAGCGTCGGTGATGATCGACATCTTCAAGGTTCTAGGCATGATCACATCTGCTGGAAACTGAACACCTGCAGATGTGGTAGATCCAAGGTAGCGCACCATACACTTTGCCACCCCCAAATTCTCCTCTATGGGCTGCTGCATAACTCTGGCTAGCTGCCCCACTCCGGTTGAAGCATCAGATCATGTATGCACATCTGCATACATAACACTCCCTTGGATGACTGGTACTCGTTCTGTAGCTCATCCTAGAGCAGAACATCATCCTTTGCTACCTTCTTTATCTATAGCCTGAAGTATATAGTGTCATCATAGTGCAACCCTCAGCCACACCATAACGCTCCATCACGCTAGAGATGTACTATTACTGGTGCATTTTCAGCCACTTCCTCTCGACATCTCGCTTGATCTGCAGCCCCAAGTAATAATGGACATCCTCAAGCATACGTCAGCAGCTTCTAAGCCCTCTCAATCTGCTCCATGGAAGGTGAGAACAGCAGTATGTCATCGACACACTAAACAAGTTCAGTATAGACTACGCCACCACTCTTGAGCTTCGTAAAGATGTCTCGCATCTCATTCAGCACAGGCTGAATTGGAACTCCATCAACAAATTTTATGCCGCGCAATCACCGTGCGAGTAGCGCAATGCCTGTAGCATGTGTTGGTGATTGGACATCAACGAGTTTCCTCCATGCTTTGGGTCCACACTCGGGGTCTCCCAATAGGCCTTTGATATGGTCAAGTTGGCGTTCACCAACCTCTTGGATCACGAGCATGTATGCATCTTTTCCATTCCTTCCACCACATCCAATAACTTGTATTGGGTATGTATGAGCCTCCTATGGAAATTTCAGTGCTCAAAATCCTCCCACATGAACTTCCCAATAGAAAATTCTTTCATAGGATCCACAAATATAGGAGATGGTGTAGTGGAAGAGGGTAGCATAGGAGCAGTTTTTAGGTGAGTGCCCACTCCACCACCAACTACTCTCCCTTGCTCTCCAGCCTCTCCACTCCCAGCCATCTCATCATTAGCACCTCTGGAGTCCGTCTCAGCCATCACAAAGCCTTAGGCACTGTGGAATCTTGAAAAAATCGCTTGGACAAGATTTTACCAGAAATTTTGCTTTTACAAAAAAATGTCGCCACGGTTTGCACACTTCGAATTAAAACGCTATTCGACCATCATTAGAAATCTCCTGAGAAGGGCTATTTTAACATGCTCTCACTCATCAAAATAGGTCGAGAATCAATGAGTTGTTGTTCAAAGTCGACCACCAGCTCTGATACCATTTAAAACACCTGGTCACTTTGAAGACTTACGACGAAATCAATTGTCAATAACATTACGCGCACTGGTCTTAGCTACCACCTCGAAGTTGAATCACGTTGAAAGAAGGTATAGTGAGTAAGAACGAGTTGAAAACATATAGCTGTTGCTTTCACTAAAATCGATGGAGGAAGAACAAATATTAGAAATATAATAAATGAGTTGGGGGGTTTAAAGAGAACCTTGTTAGGGAAAGGCTCTCCAAAGCTTGAAAAGGATGGTGGGATCCTTCCTACCATCAAAGATGCAACCCCTCATGATGAGGTCCTTGAGGTGTCACATGCAAAATCCAATCCAATTGGATTTTGCCTAGGTGTTGCAACATTTGCAACCCATGCTAGAAACTTCTAGCCACCCCAATCCAAAAGTCAAAGTTGCCTAACTAACCACCCAACCAAAGCTCCCTTAATAGCCAGGACCCAATGATCGCCCAATCAAGGCAATATCCCAAACCAAGCTATCATTCTCAAACCTTGGAAATCTTGAAACTTGGGCAATCTTGGTATCGTTGGAAACTCTGGATTTCTCCTGCGCGATCATGCATTTAGGATTGGAGAAAAACACAGATGTGATAATGATCTATGCTCATGCAAATGACGCAAGCATGAATTGCACGAGCATACAACAGGACATTCGGATGACATGCACTCATGCTAACGTGCATACAACAATTCTTACCTATATGGTTGGTACTTAGAGTAAGTGCATTAGTTACCAATATGGTTGAAACTAAGAGTAAGTACGATACTTAACCATACGGTTGGTATTCATAGCAAGTGCATTATTTGCCCATATGGTTGGTGCTAAGTGTAAGTGTGTTACTTATTTACACGGTTGTTACTAAGAGTAAGTGTGTTACATATCATTGTGGTTGGCACTAAAAATAACTGTGTTAGTTACCTATATGGTTGGTACTAAAAGTATGTGCGTTACCTACCGTTGTGGTTGGTACTAAAATTAAGCAAGTTACATACCCATATGGTTGGTACTAAGAGATGTGTGTTACTTACCTTTATGGTTGGTTCTAAGAGTAAGTGTGTTATTTAACCTTGTTGCTTGTACTAAAAGTAAGTGGGTTACTTACCCGTATAGTTTGTACTACAAAGTAAGTGCGTTACTTACCCTTGTTGTTTGTACTGGGAATAAGTACGTTAATTATTCATGGTTGGTACTAAAAGTATGTGCGTTACTTACCGTTTTTGTTTATACTAGAGGAAATGCTTACTAACCCATATGGTTGGGAGTAAAAGTAAGTGCATTTCTTATCTATATGGTTGGTACTCTGAGAAAGTGCGTTATGGTTGGTGTCAAGATAAGCGGTAGTCTTAGGAGCCATAGCTAGGAGAGTCCTAGCTAGGCAAGAGAGTTTAGGCGAAAGAGGGGTTGCACTAGCAAGAATGGGGATACAAATAGCAAACCCTAGAAGGGTTGTACTCACTATAGAGCACCCCACTACAGGCTAGAGCATAATATTCTGACAGTTGGTACTAAGAACAACCGCGTTACTTACCTATATGGTTTGTAATAAGAGTATGTGCATTACTTACTGTTAAACTGTATTATGCTTGTAGGCTGTAGTGGGGTAGCCAATATGGGGTACAACCCCAACTAGGGTTTCATATTTGTACCCAAACTTCTGCTAGTTCATTCATCCTTGCCTAGTTACTTTGAGATGGTATTCAGAGCAGGAGGTCCCTAGGACCTACCGACCGTTTTTTTTTTAAGGGCCCACCACCGCTCGCATGCGGTTACCACGCTACCCCGTGCCCTAGCCTCGTAGCGCCCTCGTGCGCCCTCGTTAGCGCCCTCGCGCGCCCCTCGTTAGCGCCCTCGCGCGCCCCTCGTTAGCGCCCTCGCGCACCCTCGTTAGCGCCCTCGCGCGCCCCTCGTTAGCGCCCTCGCGCGCCCCTTGCTAGCGCCCTCGCGCGCCCCTCGCTAGCGCCCTCGCGCGCCCCTCGCAGAGTCGCCCGCCCGCCGCGCTGCCTGCTCGCAGCGTCGCCCGCTCGCCCCGCTGCCCGCTTCGCGGCCCGCCCGCCCGCTCGCTGCTCGCTTCGCGGCCCGCCCGCTTCGCAGCCCGCTCGCCCCGCTGCCCGCTTCGCGGCCCGCCCGCCCGCTCGCTGCCCGCTTCGCGGCCCGCCCGCTTCGCTGCCCGCTCGCAGCGCCGCCCGCCCGCCCGCTACCTGCTTCGCAGCGTCGCCCGCCCGCCCGCTGCCCGCTTCGCAGCGTCGCCCGCTCGCTCGCTGCCCGCTCGCAGCGTCGCCCGCCCGCCCGCTGCCCGCTCGCAACGTCGCCCTCCCGCCTCGCTGCCTGCTTGCAGCGTCGCCCGCCCGCCCGCTGCCCGCTTGCAGCGTCGCCCGCCCGCCCGCTGCCCGCTTCGCAGCCGCCCGCCGCGCTGCCCGCTCGCCGCGTCGCCCGCCCGCCCCGCTGCCCGCTTCGCAGCCCGCCCGCCGCACTTCCCGCCTGCAGCGCCGCCCGCCTCGCCTGCTGCTCCCTGACTGTGCACCGCCGCTTGCTCCTGCTGTGGCTGCTAGCTTCGCTCTAGCGCGTCCCCTCTGCTGCTGCCGCTGCTCTGCTGTGCCCTCACGCCTGAGCTATGGCCTCTATTCGCGTTCTTTCCTTCGATGCTGAGGGCCGTCCCGTGCAGTTCACTTCCTGGCTCGATGACCTGCAGTTGTATCTTATGAGCAATAGCACGGACCACATCTCCCTCTATGACTACGCGTCTGGTGCTGCCGCTGCTCCTGCTGCCACAGCCGAGCTTAGTGTACGTTCACAGTGGCAGACTCGTGACGCTGCAGCTCGCCTGGCTATTCGCAGTCACCTGCCGTTAGCTGAGCTAGAGCACTTTGGCGACTGCAAAACCGCTAAGGCCCTATATGACGCTGTCGTTGCTCGCTACTCCTCACCTGCCACAGCCGAGCTTAGCCGTCTCATGCTGCCTTACCTGTTCCCTGACCTGTCCACCTTTGCTACAGTCGCCGATCTTATCACCCACCTTCGCACTAGTGATGCTCGCCTGCGTGCCGCCCTTCCCACCGAGTTCTGCGCTAAGAACCCCCCTCCCCTGTACTGGACACTCCACTTCATAGTCACCCGTCTCCCTGACACCCTCAGCTCAGTGCGCGACTATTTCCTTGCTCGCTGTCCCACTGAGCTCACTGTCGCCCTCCTAGAGGAGAAGCTGCTAGCAGCCGAGAAGAGCATTGTGGCTGTTGGTGCTGCTCGCGGCGCTCCTCGCACCCCCATCTTTGAGGGGTGCTCTCCCTCTCCCCTCGCTCCCTCCTATGCTACTGCTGCTGCTGTTGACTTCCTTGGTGCTGAGTCTGCTGGCGCTGCTTCTGCTCCTGGTGGGAGGCGCCGCACCGGCAAGGGCAAGGGGGGCAAGGGTGGCGGGGGTGGCGCTGGGGGGGGAGGGGGTGGGGGAGGTGGGGGGGGAGGCGGTGCTGGAGGGAGCGGTGGCGGGAGTGCCGGTGGGAGTGGGGCCGGCGGCGGAGGCGGGGGCGGCGGCGGGAGCAGTGGCGGTGGTGGCAGCGGCGGCGGTGGCGGCGGTGGCGGTAGTGGCGGTGGCGGTGGCGGTGGTGGCGGTCGGAGCGGAGGTAGTGGCGGCGGTGGAGGTCGGAGTGGAGGCACCGGCTCGGGCCAGAGCTCCCAGCAGCAGCAGCGTCCCCAGTCGACCCAGCAGCTTCGTGAGTGGCTTGCTCAGCGTGGGACGTCGGGGGGCAGTGGCCGCTGTTCCTATGTCATTCGCACAGGTGATCGCAAGGGGCAGACGTGTGGAAAGTTCCACACTCAGTACCGCTGCTTCTTCCGCCTTGACGACGCTTGGCGTGAGGAGATGGGCGAGGATGTTGAGCGCCCTCGCTGGGCTGAGCTGATGAGGGCTGGTGTTGATATCTTTGCTCTTGACTATGATGCTATTATTGCTGCCATGTATGCATTGACTGTTAGTGCCGAGGGAGACTGTTACTTGTGTGTGCCGCCTGACCCAGGTATAGAGCCCGCTGCCCTAGGTGCTAGTGAGTCTGCTCTCTCTGGTATGGTGCCCCCTGTACCTGCTCCCTCCAGTGCTGTCCCGGCTGTTTGCGAGTCTGCTCTCTCAGGTACAGCACCCACAGAGACTGCTCTCTCAGGTACCGCACCGGCTGAGGCCTGTCACACCTTCACCCTTGACTCAGGTGCTTCCCGCTGTTTCTTTCGTGACAGTACTGAGCTCACACCGCTTCCTGCACCGGTCCCAGTCTCCTTGGCTGACCCCTCTGGGGGCCCAGTCCTTGCCCAGTCCACCACTGTGCTCCCTTGTCCGGCGGTTCCGTCTGGCTCGTTGACGGGTTTCCACCTCCCCTCGTTCTCGACGAACCTGGTGAGCAACGCTGTCATCCAGGATCAGTGGGTTGACACCTTTACCCCTGGAGGACAGCGTGTGGCGATCTGCACGTGCTCCAGGACCGGCCGTCACCTGGCTACGTTTACCCGTCGGCCGGGGTCGAGTCTCTACACACTGACCACTGCGTCTCCTCAGGTCGCTGCTGTCGGTCAGGTGTCTGCGTCAGGTCTGGTAGCCCACGCCTGTGAGTGTCGTTCCCTGTCGCACCAGACTCTTCTCTGGCACCATCGCCTGGGTCACCCCTCCTTGCCACGCCTTCGTGGCATGCACCGTCGCCACCTTGTGTCTGGTCTTCCCAGGTCCCTCCCTCCCCTCCCTGCCTTGCCTGCGCCGCCTTGCCTTCCTTGTGTCGAGGGGCGGCAGCGCGCCGCTCCTCACTCCTCCTCGTTCCCCCCGACAGAGGCTCCTCTGCAGACCCTCCACCTGGACGTGTGGGGCCCAGCCCGCGTTCGTGGTCAGGGCGGTGAGCGGTATTTTTTGCTGGTTGTCGACGACTACTCGCGTTACACCACGGTCTTCCCCTTGCGCACCAAGGGTGAGGTCCCTGCTGTTCTGATCCCTTGGATCCGCACAGTTCGTCTCCAGCTCCGCCGCCGTTTCCGGACGGATCTTCCTGTCCTGCGTCTGCACTCTGACAGAGGTGGTGAGTTCTCCTCCGATCTCTTGAGGACCTTCTGTCAGGCGGAGGGCATTGAGCAGACCTTCACGCTTCCGGACTCCCCACAGCAGAATGGGGTTGCTGAGCGCCGCATTGGCCTGGTCATGGAGGTCGCTCGTACCTCCTTGGTCCACGCGGCGGCTCCCCATTTTCTGTGGCCGTTTGCTGTCCGGTACGCCGCGCATCAGCTCAACCTCTGGCCCCGTGTCTCCTTGCCGGAGACCTCGCCCACACTGCGTTGGACGGGGGAGGTTGGCGATGCGTCGCGCTTCCGGGTGTGGGGTGCTCGTGCCCTTGTCCGCGATACGTCCGCGGACAAGCTCTCCTCTCGCACGCTTCCCTGTGTCTTCCTTGGCTTTGTCCCTGACGCGCCGGGCTGGCAGTTTTACCACCCCACCTCGCGCCGGGTCTTCGCCTCTCAGGACGTCACCTTTGACGAGTCGGTCCCTTTTTACCGTCTCTTCCCCTACCGTACTGCCCCCCTCCCTCCCCCGCCGCTTTTCCTTGCTCCTGGTCCCCCTCCGGTAGACCCCCTTCCCCCTCAGGGTCCTGCTCCTTCAGGTGTCTCTCAGGTAGACCCTCCTCCCGTCGCTGAGCCTGTCGAGGTCACAGGTGACTCAGGTGCTGCTGCAGGTGGTGCTGCTGGGAGTGCTGAGCCTGCGGGTGCTGGGCCTGGGGGTGCTGGGACTACGGGTGCTGGAGCTGAGGGTACTGTGCCTGAGAGTTCGGCGCCTGGGGGTGCTGAGCCTGGGGGTGCTGCGACTGGGGGTGCTGAGCCGGCGTGTGCGGAGTCTGGGGGTGCTGAGTCTGGGGGTGCTGCGCCTGCGGGTACTGAGCCTGGGGGTGCTGCTACTGAGCCTACGGAGCCTCGGGTTGCTGCGTCTGGGGGTGCTCCGGTTCGGGGTGCTGAGCAGTCTCTCACACCACAGCAGCTTCGTGACTGGTACGTCCGGCGCTTTCGCCGTCCTAGTGGCTCGGCTGGAGCTGGGGGTACTGGAGCTGCCGGGACTGGTTGTTCTGGGAGCACTACGACTGGAGCTGCTGGAGCTGGGGACTCTGGAGCTGGCGGCGCTAGCGGAGTTGTAGCTGCCGACTCTGGGGGTGCTCTTCCTTGCGGTGCTGCGGACCCTGGGGGTGGTGCTGCTGCTGGTGCTGCGGACCCACCTGGTGGAGCTGCTGCTGGAGCTGAGGACCCGAGCGGTGGCGCTGCTGCTGGTGCTGGGGACCCGGACGCTGGAGTCTCTTCTGCTTCTGGAGACGCTGCGCGGCCGCGGCCGTACTTCGTACCGCTCCTTCAGCAGGTTCTTGGGCAGGCTCCTCCTCCTTGTCCTCCTCCCTCCGTAGAGTGTCCTCCGACTGTCCAGCCGCAGTCACAGTTACCGCCTGCCTCGCCTCTCCCTGCTCCCTCTCCTTACACTGGTCCCACAGGAGGTCTTACAGAGCGTCGTGAGCCTGAGTCTCGTCCTGCGTCGCCTGTCCGTACTGCTCGCACTAGTCGTCGTGTCCGTCGTGAGCGTCCTCCTCCTGTCCCAGGCACTCACTACATGACTCTGCGTCCCTCTACTGCTCCTCAGCGTGTCCCTCTGCCGTCTCCTCCTGCGTCCTCTTTGCCTGCTGTTCCGGACCCTGAGTCTGACCGGTATCGTGCTGAGCACCCTACTGTCACGCGTCTCCTAGCTACTGTTGTCACTGACCCTACCTTTGAGTCCTCGGCTGCGTCTGCTCTGGTCGCTGAGTTGGTTGACTTTGCTGCTGCCTGTCGTCTAGACTACGCTGCTCGCCTTGTTGCTGGGTCTGAGTCTGCGTCTGTCTGTCCTCCGTCCGTCGGGGGTGAGTGTGCTCTTGGCACGGACGTCCTTGAGGACAGGCAGGAGGACTTTGACTCTCTCGCGGCTGCTGTACCTCATCTCGTGGCCTGGTTGCTTGCCCCTGAGGGAGACCCGGATGCACTAGACATCCCCACTCCGCGCACTTACGCAGAGGCGATCTCGGGTCCCTACTCCTCTCAGTGGCAGACAGCCATGGACGCAGAGATGGCATCCTGGAAGTCCACAGGCACCTACGTCGACGAGGTTCCCCCTCCTGGGGCGAACATCGTCGATGGCATGTGGATTTTCAGGGTGAAGCGGCCGCCAGGTTCTCCGCCTGTCTTCAAGGCTCGTTACGTTGCTAGAGGCTTCAGTCAGCGTCAGGGGGTCGACTTCTTCCAGACCTTCTCCCCCACCCCGAAGATGACCACTCTTCGGGTTCTGCTGCACGTTGCTGCTCAGCGTGACTACGAGCTTCACTCTCTTGACTTCAGCACAGCGTTCCTGCAGGGCAGCCTGCACGAGGAGATCTGGCTGCGTCGCCCACCTGGCTTTACTGGGTGCTGCTACTGAGCCTACGGAGCCTCGGGTTGCTGCGTTACTTGTGCAGTACATCAGGCATGGGGCTGGTGCTTGGAGGACGCGACAGAGTTGTCCTCACTGGCCACTCGGACGCTTCTTGGGTGGACGACCTGGCTACGCAGCGGTCGTCACAGGGTTACACCTTCAGCCTTGGCTCTGGTTCTGTCTCGTGGCGGTCCACCCGCTCTTCCTCTGTTCTCGGCTCTAGTTGTGAGGCTGAGATCTACGCCACAGCCATGGCTGCACAGGAGTTACGCTGGCTCACCTACCTGCTGACTGACTTGGGAGAGCGGCCTAGTTCTCCTCCAGTTCTGTACGGTGACAACAAGGCGGCTCTTGCCTTGTGTCAGGAGCACAGACTGGAGCACAGGACGAAGCACATTGCTCTTCGCTACTTTCTTGCTCGAGAGCTTCAGCAGCGCGGTCAGCTTCGGCTTGTGTACGTGGACTCGAAGGCCAACACTGCTGATATCTTCACCAAGGCGCTCCCGCCTAGTGATCATCAGCGGCACTGTACTTCTTTAGGCCTTGTGTCCACGTTTCCTCACTTGCTCACTGCTTGACATTCTTTGTACTGTACTTTATATATATCTTGTTACTTGCTTGCTAGGTTTTGATCACTGTGTTGTTTGTCTTGTACTATATCTAGCACTGCATGTGAACTGGCCTTGTGGCCTTTACTTGTGCTCGGAGTGTGGTGACGTTGTGATCCACCCTGGGCTTTGCTTTGCTTTGCTGGACTGGTCTTGTGACCCTTTGTTCTCCCCCACTTTGCCTATGGGGGTGTGTTAAACTGTATTATGCTTGTAGGCTGTAGTGGGGTAGCCAATATGGGGTACAACCCCAACTAGGGTTTCATATTTGTACCCAAACTTCTGCTAGTTCATTCATCCTTGCCTAGTTACTTTGAGACTTACACACATGGTTCGTATTTAAAATAAGTGCGTTACTTACCGATATAGTTGGTAGTATGAGCGAGAACATTACTTACCTATATGTTTGGTACTTAGAGTAAGTGTGTTACTTACCCTTGTTGCTTGTATTCAAAGTTACTGCATTACTAACCCATATGGTTGGTACTAATAGTAAACGCGCTACTTACCCTTATTGTATGTACTAAGAGTAAATGCATTAGTTATCCATATGGTTGGTACTCAGAGTAAGTGCTTTACATACCCATCTGGTTTGTACTAAGAGTAAGTACGTTACTTACCCATATGGTTGGTACAAAGACTAGGAAAGTTACATGCCTTAAATTTTTGTACTAGGAGTAAGTGCGCTACTTTAAAATGTGGTCAGTTTTGAGAGTAAGTGCGTTACTTACTCATATGGTTGGTATTAAGAATAAGTAAGCTAGTTACCCATATGGTTGATACTTAAAGGTGAATGATACTTAATCATATGGTAGGTCCTAAGAAAAGGAGTGTTACTTATCTTTGTTGTTGATACTAAGAGTAAGTGCGATATTTACCCATATGGTCGGTACTAAGAAATGTGCGTTACTTACCCAAATAGTTGGTACTAGTAATATGCACGTTACTTATTCATATGGCTGATGCTTAGAGTAAGTGCATTACTTACCCATGTGGATGGTATTAGCACGTTTCTCACACGTGTGGATGGTACTAAGAGAAAGTGCGTAATTATCCATGTAGATGGTCTTAGGAATAAGTGCTTAATTTACCCATGTTGATGGTGCTAAGTGTAAGTAAGTTACTTACCCATATAGTTGGTACTAAGAGTAAGTGCGTTACATACCCATATGGTTCGTACAACGCGAAAGTGTGTTTCTTACTTTTACGGTTGGTACTAAGAGTAAGTGTGACTTACCCTTGTTGCTTGTACTAAAATTAAGTGGGTTACTTGCCCTTGTTGTTTGCTACTTACCCATATCGTTAGTACTAAAAGTAGGTGCATTACTTACCGTTGTTGTTAGTACTAAGAATAAGTTTATTGGTTTTCTATATGGTTGGTACTCAGAGTAACGTTACTTACCCATCTGGTTGGAACTAAGAGTAAGTGCATTAATCATCCATGTGGTTGGTACTACGAGTATGCGCATTACTTACCGTTGTTGTTTGTATTGGAGTAAGTGCGTTACTTATCCATTTGGTTGGTACTCAGAGTAAGTGTGTTACTTTCCCAAATGGTTGGTACTAAGAATAAGTGCGTTACTTATCCATATGGTTGGTACTAAGAGTTGTTACTGACTCATTTGGTTGGCATTTATAATAAGTGCGTTACTTACCTACATTACTGATGCTCAGAGTCAGAACGTTACTTACTCATATGGTAGGTACTAAGAGCAGGAGCATTACTTGCCCTTGTTGTTTATAATAATAATATGTGCATTACATATCTATATGGTTTACTAGTTGGTACTCAGAATAAGTGCTTTACTTACCCATATGATTGGTAATAGAATAAGTATGCTTCGTACCCATATGGTTGGTACTTATAATAAAATGTTACTTTCCCATATGGTTGGTATTCAGAGCAAGAGCGTTACTTACCCATTTGGTTTGTACTAAGAGTAAGTGCGTTACTTACTGATGTGATTTCCACTAAGCGTAAGTGTGTTACTTTCCAATATAGTTGGTACAAAGGAAGTGTCTTTCTTATCCATATCGTTGGTACTCAGAGTATTTGCGTTACATACCCTTGTTCTTTGTACTAGTAGTAAGTCCGTTACTTACCCATATGGTTGGTAGTAAGAGTAGGTGTGTTACTTACCGTTATTGTTTGTACTAAGAATAAGTGCATTAGTTTTCTATATGGTTGGTACTCAGAGTATGTGCATTACTTACCGTTGTTGTTTGTACGTGAGTAAGTGCGTTACTGATCCAAATGGCTGGTACTAAGAGTAAGTGTGTTACTTACCCATATAGTTGCTATTTAGAATAAGTGCGTTACCCATATTAATGATACTCAGAGTAAGAACGTTACTTACTCATATGGTAGGTTCTAAGAGTAGGAGCGTAAGACTGTGCTTCTTCCTCGCAGAGTTCCAGCAGCTGGATGCTGGGAAGCCGACCGTCCTTCGGGTGGACAACAAGTCAGCCATCACAGTCGCCGAGGGCATGGGGTTGACGGGCAACCTCAAGCACATGGAGCGGCGACACAGCACATGGTGCAGCGGGGGAAGTTTGCGCTGCAGTACATCCCGACCGCTGAGCAGCCGGCCGACTTCCTGACGAAGGCGCTGCACTATCCGGCCTTCAACCGGTGCTCCGTCGCCATCGGCCAGGTGCGCTTGGCCGACGTGGGCGACGAAGTTGACGAAGTGCAGCAGTAGGTGCCATGCCCTCTTGCATGGCTGGTGCGGTGGACGACGTGCTGTGTCAACGGGAGTTGTACGTTGCCCCGTCCTCGCTTGGGCGGAGCCGACTTCGTGGTCAGGTGTAGGGTGCAGCCGACCTGCAGCAGTGGGCGAGTTGGTCGACGAGGTTGATCGGCCTGCACGAGGAGCCACTGCATGGGCGCCGACTTGAGACGCCTGCGAGCACCTGCGAAGTAGGTGCGCTGCTGTCCTTCCGGAGCAACGTTGGCACGCCGTCGACTTGCGCTGTTGCTACGCCGTCGACCTGCAGCATTGGCAAGCCGCGACTCTGCACTACTGGAGCGCGGTCGACCAAGTCGTGTTGGCACGCGGTCGACCGTGCTGCGCTGGCAGTCGCTCTGCATGCATGCTAGCTCTGATGTAGTCTTGCCTTGCCAACTTCTTTGTATCATTGTTGTCAACTTTCTCTAGTGAAACTCTTGCCAAATTGCCTTGTGAACTTGCAAGCAGTGTGTGCACTAGGAAAACGACTAAGGACCAACGAACGCAGAGATCACACGAGCATCCGTGCCTAGCCCGCAGTCTAGCTCCCGTTGTAGTAGTTATCTCCGCATGGTGCGGTGAGCGTGGACGGCACGCGACTTACCTTTCAGTCTGGTCGACGTAGAGGTCACTTACCTAAGTCGTTCGTAGGCCGGCAGCCGTGCAGTCACGCGTGGGTGACAACTAGGGAATGGAGACCCTGGAGGCACAGCTGGAGGACGCGAGGACGCGTCATGCAGCCCAGGAGTACGGAACGATCCCCTCCTCAACCTGCGTCTCCTCGACCGGTGAACACAGAGGGCGGCGTCGACGTGGGCGTCAACGCCGGCGGTGGCCAAGTCGGCAGCAGTGCGGGAGGCACGTCGAGGCAGAGAGGTGTGATACACGCCGATGAAGTCGGCGGCGTTCAGGCGCGAGGGATGCGGTCGACGGCGGCGACTGGCACCTCGCAGGGCGACGTCGGAGGTCGACGAAGCGGGTTGTCGCCGATGTCGGCGACTCAGGTGACGGCAGGCGGGATTGCTCCGAGCTACGGCTACTTCAAGTTCACGCCGGACAGGATCCTGGTCACCCCACCGCTCACTGGTCGACCCGACATCCTCACCTGGAAGGAGGCCATCGAGCCACAGCTGGAGATGGCCGGGCTGATCAACTTTGCTCGTGGTACCGTGGAGACGCCGGACGACCCCGACTTGCGAGCTGAGTTTCGCGCCGTGCAGCTGTTGACCTTCACGGTCATCTCGCGGTGTTGCTCGCCGGGAGTGCAGATCGCCTTGAAGTGGTGCCGGGAGTACCTCGACGCTGGCCACCAGGCGTGGCACTTCATTGAGTCGACCTACCAAGTCACCGACGACCTGTTCATCGCCCAGCTGGAGGGACAGCTGACGAACCTGCGTACGGGCGATGAGGAAACGGCGACCGACTACTGCAACCGTGCCCGGCGAATTCTCGCCACCATCAGGATGGCCGGCGCGCAGTACTCGACGGCGTCGTACGTCACCCACGTAATGCAGGGACTTCGGAGCAGCTACAACCTGTTGAAGCGGCTGTCCATGGCGCCGAGCACGAGGGCGACGCTCAACGAGGACAACCTGACTTCGTACATCCTGCAAGACGAGGCGATGCAGGAGGCTGAGCGGTCCCAGGAGCTCTTGGCGCAGGCGAACTTCGTCGCCCCAGCGAAGCAGGGGGGTCGACCGGGGCAGCGCGGACAGTCTGGCGGCGGTGGTAGCAGTGGCTCGAAGTCGACCAAGGACAGCGGTCGAGGAGGAGGAAGTCGGCGTCGGGAATGCTGGATCTGCCACAGCCCCGACCACCTCTCCTTTGAGTGCCCCGACCGCAGCGAATCCGACGACGACGACGCCAAGGGAGGCCGCGGGAGGTCGGCCAGCCGTCGTCCACGTCGAGGCAACCACCTGCGCAAGGAGAAGCAGTCGACAAAGCCGTCGACCTCGGCGAAGGACGCCGACTCCTCTGCTGGCGGCAAGGGGAGCGACGACAAGGCGGCGTCGTGCTCTCTGGTCAACGTCGTCGAGCCGACCATCTCTCTGGCGCCGGAGGCTGGCGAGGACTTCCAAGCGGTGGCGGCAGCTGTGCAGGCCAACCCGGCGGTGGTCCTGCTCGACAGCGGCTGCTCCCACCACCTGATGGGGACAAAGGACGCCTTCGTCGACTTGGGGCCGAGCGGCGACGTGAAGCACGTGCGTGGCTTCAATGGGGCACTGCAGGACGTCCAGGGCCGTGGCACCGTCGCCCTGCAAGGCGAGGCCGGGAAGCAGGTTCTCATCCCCGACGTGCTGTACGTCCCGGGTGTGCGGGCAAACCTGTTGTCGTCTGGCCAGCTGAAGGAGCATGGCGTGAAGTTTCGGGAGGACGGCGACGGGGTGCTGCTCGTTTCGGCAGTAGGAGAGGTGCTTGGTCGGGCGACGTACTCCGGGCGAGTCCTCTGCACCGACCTGCGTCCCTGCTCAACGAGGTCGCCGTCGCCCACGCCGGAGGTTGTGGCCCTGCGGGCGATCGTCTCCAAGATGAAGTTGACGCCGGACAGGATGCACGCTCGGCTTGCGCACGTCGGCATGGACACCATCCGGAGCTCGGCGAAGAACGAGGTCGCCATTGGGCTGGACCTCAAGTCGGCGACGGGCGCCGACTCACCGTGTGTCTCGTGCGTCGGCGGGAAGCTGGCGCGGCACACCTTCCCCGACCAAGGCTCCGACGCCGCCGACGTGCTAGCCGTCGTCCACATCGACTTGTGCGGGCCATTTCGGGTGGCTGCCAAGGACGGTAGCCTGTACTTCTTGCTGCTGAAGGACCGTAAGTCCCGCTACGTGTGGGTGAGGCCGGTCGCCAAGAAGTCGGATGTGCTGCTGGAGTTCTAGAAGTGGCTGGTGCTGGTGGAGCGGCAGACGAAGAAGTCGGTGTTGCAGCTACGCTCTGACCGAGGAGGGGAGTTCCTCGGCAAGGCCTTCACCGCCTTCGTGGATGGCAAGGGGATCGTCCACGACCTCACCTGCCCCTACACCCCGCAGCAGAACGGCATGGCGGAGCGGGAGATGCGGACGGTGGTGGAGTCGGTGCGAACGATGCTGCTGCACATGGGCGTGCAGCACCACTGGTGGCACCTTGCTCTGCGGCAGGCCGTCTGGATCCGCAACTGCCTGGAGCGGTCAAGGACGCCGGGGACGACGCCATACCAGCTGCTGACCGGGACGAAGCCCGACTTGTCGCTGGCACGAGTGTGGGGCTGCATGGCACAGTTCCTCGTCCCCGAGCAGCAGCGTGGTGGGAAGCTGCAGCCGAAGGCCAAGTGGGGCCTTCACCTCGGCGTGTCGGAGGCAAGCAAGGGCTGGGAGCTCCTCGACATTGCCGCCAACCGGGTGGTCACCACGTCGGACGTGGTGTTCTACGAGGACCTGTCGCTGGAGGAGTGGAAGTCGGAGCATGGGCCGACGTCTGGGCGGACGCTGGTGTCCACACCGACGGATACCTTGACGGCAACTCTCCCTCTGCTCGCCGAGGTCGGTGAGCTTGCTGAGGACGACGCCGAGGTCGTCCACCCTTCCTCCCCCTCCCCTGCCCCTCCCCTCGTCGACCTGCGTGGGCTGATTCCGCCGTCGGCCTCCGGCGATGAGGGGAGCAGTGGGGCGTCGCCTGTGGCGCCGACCAAAGGCATCGCCGGTGGCCGACGGGACGTGCAGCAGGTCGAGGAGGTGCAGCCGACTTGGGTGAAGCCGACAGGGGAGCAGGCAGCAACGCGGTCGACCAAGGAGCAGTCGGCGACCTGGCAGTCGGTCGGGATGCCGACCGAAGTGCAGCAGGACGACGAGGACGGCGGTGAAGAAAAAGGGGAGCAGTTGGGCGACGAGGAGCTGGTCGATCAGGAGGTGGTCGACCAGTCCACCGACCGTGACGTGGTGGTGGTCCCGCCTGAACCCCGGAAGTCAGGTCGACTTCGGCGGCCTCCCGACTTCTTCATCCCGGCCGCCTTCAACACGATCTATGGCGTGGTCGACGACGATGACGACATCCTGTACGACGACGCTGATGAGGACGAAGAGTTTTCGGAGCCCGACCCCGACATGCTGGCCGACCCCGAGCACCGCTGGGACATCTCGACCATGACGGTGAAGGAGGCGTTGGCGAGCTGGAAGGGCCCGGCGGTGAAGGCCGCCATGGAGGAGGAGATCCGCAGTCTCATCGCCATGGGGACGTGGGAGCTGGTCGAACGCCCGCCGGGAGTGAACGTGATGAAGAACCGGTGGGTGCTGACGACGAAGTACCACATCGACGACACCGTCGAGCGCGAGAAGGCGAGGCTAGTCGTGAAGGGCTTCACGCAGGTGTACGGCGCCGACTACGACGAGACGTTTGCGCCGGTGGGCAGCTACGTGACGCTGAGGATCTTCCGCAGCATACTGGATGTGGTCGTCGACCTGGGTGGTCGACGGGCACGCACAGGAGCATCTGGTCGACCTGGCCGCCTGGTCGGCCATGTTACCTAGGCGACGAAGATATGCGAAGGCACGCGAAGGTCGCCCAGGCGAAGTTGGCGAGGACGACCTCGGTGGTGGTATCCAGAGGTCAACCTGGCAGATCAGATGCAGTCGTCAGCACGAGGTGGACTTGGTGTGTGCGCTGTGCAGGTGACAAAGCAGTGCACGCCAATCATCTACGAGCACCTGCGAAGCGGGTGCAATGCTGGACTGCAGGAGCAACGCTGGCACGCCGTCGACTTGCGGGGTTGGCAAGCCGCGTCTCTGCACTGCTGGAGCGCGGTCGACCAAGTCGTGCTGGCACGCGGTCGACCGTGCTGCGCTGGCAATCGACCTGCTTGCATGCTAGCTCTGATGTAGTCCTACCTTGCCAACCCCATTGTATCATTGTTGTCAACTTTCTCTTTCTCTACGGGCTAGCAAGCAGTGTGTGCACTAGGAAAACGACTAAGGACCAACGAACGCAGAGATCACACGAGCACCCGTGCCTAGCCTGTAGTCTAGCTCCCGTTGTAGTAGTTATCTCCGCATGGTGCGGTGAGCGTGGACGGTACACGACTTACCTTTCATTCAGGTCGACGTAGAGGTCACTTACCTAAGTCGTTCGTAGGCCGGCAGCCGTGCAGTCACTCGTGGGTGACGACTAGGGAATGGAGACCCTGGAGGCACAGCTGGAGGACGCGAGGACGCGTCATGCAGCCCAGGAGTACGGAACGATCCCCTGGGCGGTTGTGGAGGCTGGCATTCGCACCATGTGGGCGACGTTGCACCCTTCTCAACCTGCGTCTCCTCGCCCGGTGAACGCAGAGGACGGCGTCGACGTGGGCGTCAACGCCGGTGGTGGCCAGGTCGGCAGCAGTGCGGGAGGCACGTCGAGGCAGAGAGGTGTGATACACGCCGACGAAGTCGGCGGCGTTCAGGCGCGAGGGATGCGGTCGACGGCGGCTGCAGGCACCTCGCAGGGCGACGTCGGAGGTCGACGAAGCGGGTTGTCGCCGATGTCGGCGACTCAGGTGACGGCAGGCGGGATTGCTCCGAGCTACGGCTACTTCAAGTTTACGCCGGACAGGATCTCGGTCACCCCCCTGCTGGTCGGTCGACCGGATATCCTCACCTGAAAGGAGGCGATCGAGCCTCAGCTGGAGATGGCCGGGTTGATCAACTTTGCTCGTGGTACCGTGGAGACGCCGGACGACCCCGACTTGCGTGCGGAGTTTCGCGCCATGCAGCTGCTGACCTTCACGGTCATCTCGCAGTGCTGCTCGCCGGGCGTGCAATTCGCCTTGAAGTCGTGCAGAGAGCACGTCGACGCTGGCCACCGGGAGTGGCACTTCATCGAGTCGACTTACCAAGTCACCGATGACTTGTTCATCGCCCAGCTTGAAGGGCAGCTGACGCACCTGCGTATGGGCGACCAGGAGACGGCGACGGACTACTGCAACCGAGCTCGGCGGATTCTTGCCACCATCAGGATGGCCGGCGCGGAGTACTCCACGGGGTCGTACGTCACCCACGTCATGCAGGGACTCCCGAGCAGCTACAACCTGCTGAAGCGGCTGTCGATGGCGCCGAGCACGCGGGCGACGCTCAACGAGGACACGTTGACCTCGTACATCCTGCAGGACGAGGCGATGCAGGAGGCCGAGCGTTCCCAAGAGCTATTGGCGTAGGTGAACTATGTCGCCCCGGCGAAGCAAGGCGGTCGACCGGGGCAGCGTGGACAGTCTGGCGGCGGTGGTAGCAGTGGCTCGAAGTCGGCCAAGGAAGTCGACAAGAAGAAGTCGACCAAGGACAACGGCCGAGGAGGAGGAAGTCGACGTCGGGAGTGCTGGCTGTGCAGCGATCCCGACCACCTCTCCTTCGAGTGTCCCGGACGACGACGACAAGGGCGGCCGCGGGAGGTCTGGCAGTCGCCGACCACGTCGAGGAGGAAGTCAGCCGTGTAAGGAGAAGCAGTCGACCAAGTCGTCGACCTCGGCGAAGGACGCCGACTCCTCTGCTGGCGGCAAGGGGATCGACAACAAGTCGGCGTCGTGCTCCCTGGTCGGCGTCGTGGAGCCGACCGTCTCGCTGGCGCCGGAGGCCGGCGAGGACTTCCAGGCGGTGGCGGCAGCTGTACAGTCTAATCCAGCTGTGGTCCTGCTCAACACCGGCTGCTACCACCACCTGATGGGGACGAAGGATGCCTTCGTCGACTTGGGGCCGAGCGGCGACGTGAAGCACGTGCGTGGCTTCAATGGGGCGCTGCAGGACGTCCAGGGCCGCGGCACCGTCGCCCTGCAAGGCGAGGCCGGGAAGCAGGTCCTCAACCCCGACGTACTGTACGTCCCGGGTGTGCGGGCAAACCTGCTGTCGTCCGGCCAGTTGAAGGAGCACGGCGTTAAGTTGCGGGATGACGGCGACGGGATGCTGCTCGTCTCGGCAGCAGGGGAGGTGCTTGGTCGGGCGACGTACTCCGGGCAGGTCCTCTGCACCAACCTGCGTCCCTGCTCCACGAGGTCGACGTCGCCCACGCCGAATGTTGTGGCCCTGCGGGCGATCGTCTCCAAGACGAAGTCGACGCCGAGCAGGATGCATGCTCGGCTTGCGCACGTCGGCATGGACACCATCCGGAGCTCGGCGAAGAACGAGGTCGCCATTGGGCTGGACCTCAAGTAGGCAACGGGCGCCGACTCACCGTGTGTCTCGTGTGTCGGCGGGAAGCTAGCGCGGCACACCTTCCCCGACCAGGGCTCCGACGCCGACGACGTGCTGGCCGTTGTGCACATCGACTTGTGCGGGCCATTCCGGGTGGCTGCCAAGGACGGCAGCCTATACTTCTTGCTGCTGAAGGACCGTAAGTCCCGCTACGTGTGGGTGAGGCCGGTCGCCAAGAAGTCGGACGTGCTGCTGGAGTTCCAGAAGTGGCTGGTGCTGGTGGAGCGGCAGACGAAGAAGTCGGTGTTGCAGCTGCGCTCTGACCGAGGCGGGGAGTTCCTCGGGAAGACGTTCACCGACTTCGTGGACGGCAAGGGGATCGTCCACGACTTGACCTGCCCGTACAGTCCGCAGTAGAACGGCATGGCGGAGCGGGAGATGCGGACGGTGGTGGAGTCGGTGCGGACAATGCTGCTGCACATGGGCGTGCAGCACCACTGGTGGCACCTTGCTCTGCGGCAGGCCGTCTGGATCCGCAACTGCCTGGAGCGGTCGGCCATGCCAGCGACGACGCCGTACCAGCTGCTGATCGGGAGGAAGCCCGACTTGTCGCTGGCGCGCATGTGGGGCTGCATGGCGCAGTTCATCGTCCTCGAGCAGCAGCGTGGTGGCAAGCTGAAGCCAAAGGCCAAGTGGGGCCTTCACCTCGGCGTGTCGGAGGCAAGCAAGGGCTGGGAGCTCCTCGACATTGCCGCCAACCGGGTGGTCACCACGTCGGACGTGGTGTTCTACGAGGACCTGTCGCTGGAGGAGTGGAAGTCGGAGCATGGACCCGTGTCAGGACGGATACTGATGGCCACGCTGACGGATACCTCGACGGCAACTCTCCCTCTGCTCGCCGAGGTCGGTGAGCTTGCTGAGGACGACGCCGAGGTCGTCCACCGTTTCTCCTCCTCCCCTGCCCCTCCCCTCGTCGACCTGCATGGGCTGACTCCGCCGTCGGCCTCCGGCGATGAGGGGAGCAGTGGGACAGCGCCTGTGGCGCCGACCAAGGGCATCGCCGGTGGCCGACGGGACGAGCAGCAAGTCGACAAGCAGCAGGTCGACCTGGGAGTGCAGTCGACCTGGATAAGGGGGGAGCAGGTCGAGGAGGTGCAGCCAACTTGGGTGAAGCCCACACGGGAGCAGGCAGCAAGAAGGCCAACCAAGGAGCAGTCGGCGACCTGGCAGTCGGCAGGGGAGACATCGGTTGGGACGCCGACCGAGGTGCAGCAGGACGACGAGGATGGCGGTGAAGATGAAGGGGAGCAGTTGGGCGACGAGGAGCTGGTCGACCAGGAGGTGGTCGACCAGTCCACCGACCGTGACGTGGTGCTGGTCCAGCCTGAACCTTGGAAGTCAGGTCGACTTCGGAGGCCTCCCGACTTCTTCGTCCCCGCTGCCTTCACCACGGTGTACGACGTGGAGGACGACGACGACATCCTGTACGACGACGCCGACGAGGATGAAGAGTTTCCGGAGCTCGACCCCGACATGCTGGCCGACCCCGAGCACCGCTGGGACATCTCCACGATGACGGTGAAGGAGGCGTTGGCAAGCTGGAAGGGCCCGGCGGTGAAGGCCGCCATGGAGGAGGAGATACGCAGCCTCATCAGCATGGGCACGTGGGAGCTGGTCGAACGCCCGCCGGGAGTGAACGTCATGAAGAACCGGTGGGTGTTGACGACAAAGTGCCACATTGACGACACCGTCGAGCGCGAGAAGGCGAGGCTGGTCGTGAAGGGCTTCACGCAGGTGTACGGCGCCGACTACGACGAGACATTCGCGCCGGTGGGCAGCTACGTGACACTGACGATCTTCCTCAGCATCGTCGCCGTCCTCAACCTCAACCTGATGCAGCTCGACATGAAGAACGCCTTCCTGCAGAGCAAGCTCGACCGGGTGCTGTACATGTCCCAGCCGGACTACTTCAACGACGGAACCGGCCGGGTGTGCAAGCTGCTGAAGAGCCTGTACGGGCTGAAGCAGTCGCCGCTGTTGTGGTACTTGGCGCTCAACGACGTGCTGGTCGGCGCTGGGTGGAAGAAGAGCCAGGTCGACGAGGCTCTCTACGTTAAGGTCGGTGACGACGGAGCGACTTGCTGGGTGCTGGTCTACGTCGACGACTTGCTCGCCGCCAGCAGCAGCCCCGCGATGCTGAAGGAGCTGAAGGAGCTGCTGGAGGCCGCCTTTGAGCTACGCGAGATCTCGCCGGTGCAGAAGTACCTCGGGCTGGAGATCGTCCGCGACAGGTCGGCGGGGAAGCTGTGGCTGCACCAGCAGGGCTACGCCGACAAGCTGCGTAGGCGCTTCATCGACGAGGAGAAGGGCGGACGGACTCCGAAGACGCCGGTCTCGGTCGACGCCTACGCCGAGCTCACCTTCGATGACGAGGAGGCACAGGAGCGACAGGAGGAGGAGTACCGGCAGAAGGTCGGCTTGCTGCAGTTCGCGGCGACGACGACGAGGCCGGACATCGCCTTTGCCTGCAGCAAGCTGGGGAGCGGCCTCACAGTGAGGAGCGACCAGCACTGGCGCGAGGTCGACCGCTGCCTCGCCTACGTCGCCAACACGCGTAACACCGCCCTGGAGTTCGGCGGTGGACCTAAGTCGCTGGAGCTGGTCGGCTATGTGGACGCCGACGACGCCGACGGGTGGCTACGTGTTCGTCTACGGAGGGGCCGCAGTCTCTTGGTCGAGCCAACGCATCAAGTGCGCGACACTGTCGTCGACCGAGTCGGAGTACGTGGCGGCCGTCGAAGCCGGCAAGGAGGGACGTCTACTGTGCTTCCTCCTCGCAGAGTTCCAGCAGCTGGATGCTGGGAAGCCGACCGTCCTTCGGGTGGACAACAAGTCGGCCATCACAGTCGCCGAGGGCATGGGGTTGACGGGCAACCTCAAGCACATGGAGCGGCGACAGGCCTGGCTGCAGCACATGGTGCAGCGGGAGAAGTTTGCGCTGCAGTACATCCCGACCGCCCAGCAGCCGGCCGACTTCCTGACGAAGGCGCTGCACTATCCGGCCTTCAACCGGTGCTCCGTCGCCATCGGCCAGGTGTGCTTGGCCGACGTGGGCGACGAAGTTGACGAAGTGCAGCAGTAGGTGCCATGCCCTCTTGCATGGCTGGTGCGGTGGACGACGTGCTGTGTGTTGGGTGCACGTCGACGAGCTTGTCTCCGAGAAGTACTGTCGTGTGGGCTGGGGGCCCAAGCGTGAACGCGGCAGGGGAGTGTCAACGAGAGTTGTGTGTTGGCCCCGTCCTCGCTTGGGCGGAGCCGACTTCGTGGTCGGGTGTAGGGGTGCAGCCGACCTGCAGTAGTGGGCGAGCTGGTCGACGAGGTTGGTCGACCTGCATGGGAGCCACTGCAAGGGCGCCGACTTCGGGAGGGCGCCAGCTTCGGGTGGTCGACCTGGGAAGTCGACCTGCGGAGGGCGTCGACTTGGTGACGCCAACTTGGGGTAGCCGACTTGGATGGTCGGCTGACAAACCCTCTGGTCGACCTGGGAAATCAACCAGGTCTTCTAGTTGACCAGGAGTGACGTCGACTTAAAGCTAGAGCTGGTCGACGAGGTAGTAGTGGTCGACCTGGGGAGGTCGACTGGAAGTGGTCGTCGACCTGGGTGGTCGACGGGCATGCACTGGAGCCTCTGGTCGACCTGGTTGCCCGGTCGACCATGTTACCTGGGTGACGAGGATCTGCGAAGGCACGCGAAGGTCGCCCAGGCGAAGTTGGCGAGGACGACCTCGGTGGTGGTATCCCGAGGTCAACCTGGCAGATCAGATGCAATCGTCAGCACGAGGTGGACTTGGTGTGTGCGCTGTGCAGGTGACGAAGCAGTGCACGCCAATCATCTACGAGCACATGCGAAGCGGGTGCGATGCTGGACTGCAGGAGCATCATTGGCACGCCGTCGACTTGCGGCGTTGGCAAGCCGCGTCTCTGCACTGCTGGAGCGCGGTCGACCAAGTCGTGCTAGCACGCGGTCGACCGTGCTGCGCTGGCAGTCGACCTGCTTGCATGCTAGCTCTGATGTAGTCCTACCTTGCCAACCCCATTGTATCATTATTGTCAACTTTCTCTAGTGAAACTCTTGCCGAATTGCCTTGTGAACTAGCAAACAGTGTGTGCACTAGGAAAACGACTAAGGACCAACGAACGCAGAGATCACACGAGCACCCGTGCCTAGCCCGTAGTCTAGCTCCCGTTGTAGTAGTTATTTCTGCAAGTTACACATGTTGTTTATACTAGCAATAAGTGCGTTACATATCCATATGGTTGGTACTCAGAGTACTTGCGTTATTTACCCTTGTTCTTTGGACTTATAGTAAGTGCATTACTTACCAATCTGGTTGGTACTAAGAGCAAGTGCGTTACTTACCCATATGGTTGGTACTAAGGGTAAGTGCGTCACTTTCTCATGTGGTTTGTAAGTGTGTTACTTACCCTCGTTGCTTGGTCTAGGAGTAAGTGTGTTACTTACTGTCGTGGATGGTCCCAAGAGTAAGTGTGATTCTTACCCATACAACTGGTACTCAGAGTAAATGCGTTACTTACCCATGTGGTTGGTACAATTAGTAACTGCGTTACTTGCCCATATGGTTGGTACCAAGAGTATGTGTATTACTTACGCATATGGTTGGTATCAAGATTTAGTGCGTTACTTACTGTCTTTGTTGGCACTAAGGATAAATGCGTTACTTAACCGTATGTTTGGTACTATGAGTATGTGGGTTATTTACCCGTGTTGTTTGTACTAAGAGTAAGAACGTTACATACTCATATAATTGGTACTTCGAGTAAGTGCATTACTTACCCATATGGTTGGTACAAAGAGTAACGATGTTAGCTACCAATATGGTTAGTACTAAGAGTAAGAACGTTACTTGCCCATATGGTTGGTACACAGAGTAAAGATGTTAGCTACCGATATAGTTAGTACTAAGAGTAAGAACTTTACTTGCCCATATGGTTGGTACTATGAGTAAGCGCGTTACTTATCCATATGGTTGGTGTTCAGAATAAGTGTGTTGCTTATCCATATGGTTGGTATTGGGGCGAATTGCAGCAGCGGCCGAACACGAACGTTTTTGGGCGAACCTCGAACACTGTTCGGCGAACACTTTAAGCCAAAAAACTTAACCTGTTCGGTTCACCTCGAGTTCGTTGTTTTTGCTCATCCCTAGGTGAGTATGTTACACTACAGCTGCAGTCACATGCACAGCAGACAGTCTACATGCGGCATGAGAATGGCCTGCGACGAGCAAGTACTAGTGGCAGCACCGGACTCACCCTAAGCATCAAATCAGATCAAATCAGGCCACGCCTCTGTCCACCAGAGCAGTCATCTCACCAGCAGCATGTCAAGCCCACTGTAGGCATACTAGTATCCCTATCTAACAGAGGACACAAGTGCCATCAGCATGGCGAGCTCACAGTAGGCACAGGAGCGCATGCCATCGTTGTTGGTGACCTCCTTAAAGGGCAGCTCGCAGGCGCAGTTGTTGGAGGTGCCCTTCACTGTGCAAGTAAATTGGCCACATGGGTTCAGCACCGACCTGTAGGATGTATTCATGCAAGGGTCAGACGGCACTGGCATGACACGCAGGGAAGGATGGGGCAGTCAGGGTTGCATTGCAATTCGTCTGGTACGAAGGGTGAGCGAGGTAGCGTGGCATTCAGCTGAGTCTGCCATTTGAATATGGCAAGTAGGTGTGTGCATTTCTCATGGGTATCCACGAGCTGATAGAGAGCAAAGGGTGATGCTAGTGTACAGACGCTGGATACTTCAGCTCACCCTTTACAGGATGCTAAAGGGCGCTCAGCCAAGCAGGACGTACTACAGTGGGGAAAGGGCATGGGGGCAGGGGAATTACAATGAACGGGGACTTTCCGGAAACTCACAATCTGGACGAGCAGGTTGAAAATCTGAAAATGTCCACCAAATGTGCTTTGTACTTAGGAAGTATGTTGACATGGTTTGAGGGTGGGATGTAATGCGCAGTGATGTGCGGTTGGTGAGGATAATCAAATAAAGTTGAGGGAGTGATTCTGGTTTGCAGAACCAATCATATTGGAGATTCAATATTGACGCGCCGGCAATCGCGTCCACGTCGTGATTGTATAGAATGTGGGGAGGTTTTTTCATCTCGGGCTGCCCAGAAAAAGTCCAGTGTTCTGACCAGCGTCCGTTGTTCAGCGTCCGAACGCTGGACGATCCAACTTATGAGCGCCCTTTCCAGCATAGCTGACTTACACTTGATCACGGGATAAATGCCTGGCAACATGTTGATCCCACACACGCCAACTCCTCCCTCCAACCCCATGCGCATGTACCCGTTGTCGCCCCACCGTGACCCCCACGAGTTGCGAATGAGCAAGAATGGCGGAGGGACATGAGGACGACTTTGATCTTTGCCCAACATGCAGTAGCCTATAACCAGCACAACGTAGTTGAGGTTCCCCGTGTAGCAACCTGGGTCTTGATACTTCTCCACCTGTATGCCAAAGGAAAGCACCATTTGGGGAAGGAAAGTATTGTAGATATCTACTATGATATGACATCAGATCAATGTCATGTAGGTGGGGTGGGGGAGTAGAATGGGGTAAGAAAGAAGGTAAGAGAAAGGGGTAATTATTGCATTGCAGGTTCAAATCCATAGACGCCACAGGTTTGCACACTAGAAACCTTAGAATGCCGTGGAGGGTCGCATTTTAATGAAACTAGAGTACAGTTCGTTTATACCCCATGAGAAAAGGGCATTGTTCTTTTCGCACCATTCAACCAGTAGGTTGTTTGCTGCTACCCCAATGAGACTAACTATTGTTTTGTTTCATTTCCCAATCGAAACATATAGTCTATTCTGTAGTGCATACTCACGTTCTTAACCCATTGGAATAGTGCACTGCACCACTTCAAAACTAGTGCATTCTTTTGTTTTGTTCCAACCCATCAGAACTACCAGAGTGCTCATTCATAACACATTACAACTAGTGAGCTCTTTTGTTCACATCCCTTTGGAACTTGTTGCTTCGTTCGTACCCCATCATACTGGACGAAGGAGTCAGCAGAGGCCTCGATGTGCACCACCACCGGCTGCTGCCGCACCACCAGCAAAAGCCCAAACCACGCATAAAAATCAGTGCGCTCAAACCCGTTCACCACCCACTTCGCTCCCTGCACGCATTATATGGCACGAGATAGCATGAGAACGTGATTGGAAGAAAAAAATCTTAGGACAAAACATATGATAGCACACAGCAGTGGGTTGCTGGTGGGTTGCTGGTTAAGACTTTAGGCATGGTTTAGATACTCCAAGGCTCAATTTTCGTGCACGGGTTTGCAAACCAAAGGTGATATAAATGGACAAATATTATCAACGCTACCATAGTTCCTTACACACTTTCCTTTGCATATGGAGTGCTTGCACCCTTGATTGCGCAATGAAGTGCCACCCTAAACTCCCTGAATGCTTGACTCATGCATGTTAACGGCAAGATGTTGAAAGAGGATGTAAGGAACATGTATGTAACAATCCAAATTGCACGATGGAGATGTATACTCTGGCAGCCTTTCCCTTTGATGCAGCGCGAACGGCAATCCCCATCGACCGATCGTGCCGGGCGACAGTGTTTAAAGGGAGGGGCTCAAGATTGAACGGACAAGGCAGCGCTGCTGCTGCTGCCACGTGCTCACCAGGTGACCAGATTTGTGAGAGTCGAGATGCAGTCGGGAATGGACCCAGAGAAGCTGTTGAGACCCGCCGATCTGCCTTGCCGGCCAGGCAACAATGGGCAATGGAGTGATGGTTGACGTTAACAGCACCAAATTGTCCAAGAAGCAGATGGAGTGGGCAAAAAAGAACTGGCCAGGCCAGAGCGTAGTGAGGAGAAAGGGTAAGATTATGAATGGTTAAAAGCTGCAATGAGGAGAAGCGAAGGGAGCATGACCTTGGCGTCGCGTCACTCACATGGCCGTCAGACTCGTCATATTGCAAACAGCTTCGGGAATCTGACCATTGAACCCGTTCACTCCAACACTCTTACACACACGATCCAGTCCACCAGAATTTTGGTCATTGAATCGAGCCCAGCTTCGGTTTGAAGATCTGTTCACCAGGCATGCAGTCGACAGCCTCTTGGTTGTTGGACTCTGCTAGAGGAAACAGCAGTCATTGAGCAGTCGTACATTGCAGCCTACAGAGATACTCACAGTAGCTGTAGCTTGTGTAACGATGACAGAGGCTCGGGCAATTCTCCTTGGAACTTGTTGGAGTCCATGGCTCTGCATATGTAGTCTGGGTTGGTCCATGTAACGACAGCACACGCACACAGGCAAAGGTGGCACACGTGCACAGGCAGGCAGGGAATGTCATCATGTGGCACATGCGAGCTTGTGTTGAACTGGCATAATAAATAGTTTGCACTAGCAGAAGCTAAAGGACACAGTGTTTGCAGCAGCTGCATTCCAACAATACACTAAAAAAGTGGGTTGTGGACCGCCAGTCGCTACCCTATGTGCGGAGCAAGGCAGGAAAACCAGCGTCTTGTGCGGAAACTGGTCTAAAATTCAACAAAAGATGGTGCTTTTCTTACAGCGTGATTAGGTTGCTGAGGTTTCCGATCGTCGCGGGGATGGTGCTACTGAGACTGTTTTTTCCAACGTTTCTGAAAATGTGCAGACAAAAGTTCAATGGCATGTGTTGACAACACAATTAATAGTGGAAGACTGGCGGTCACTGCTTGAGATTGGAGTCAAATAATTACATTGGCACAGTAGTAATACCCTCTCTACTCTCTTCATAAGATTCATGATGTTATGCCCTAATGTTATTGCTCCACCATAGATCTGTCTTAAAAGGTTCACCCACTTCAAGTTTCAAAAATCATTTTTTCATTTTACGATTATTGCATGGCCAAAAGAAAACGGAACGTTACTGTTGGCCCAGTCATACAAGGCTGTGAGATGCTTACAAGGAAGTGAGGTAGACAAGATTTGTAATAAGCTCCGGGATGCTCCCAGAGGTTCGAGTGTTGGCCACATCCCTGCATATGATGAGATGCAATAGAATTGCACACAGAACGTAACGGAACTGCTTTGGTTCATGCGCACCACACATGAACCAAAAATGGACCAGCAAACCGGTAAAACGGAGGTGGTTGAGATCCAACCGGTTCTGGTTTGGATCGATCAGAACATTCATTATGGTTACATTGTTTTCGCTCTTGAGTAATCCGCACTGTCCTAGACCGCACATTCCTCAATTGAATAGAGAAGCCCTAGGCGTTTTCAGCTAAACCATTGTTGCAAATGCTCCAATCCTCCAAACCGAGTGGGGAAAAGAAGCGGAATAAGTAGGGGTAAAAGTTGCCCCGCCCCATGATTTCGATCCAAACCAGCACCAGCACGACCATTTATTCTGCATCAAACTATCCTCGATCCAACAAGGGTAAAAACGAAACTTGCCAGAACGATTATGCTAGAAGCGGCTTGAACCAATAGGGGAAGGAAAATGTACTGCTGTTCAGTTAAGCGCAAACCGGTTCGCCACGAACCGAAGAGAATGTGGCTTGACCAGAAGTTTCGGTCTTGCGCTCATGCCTACCAGGGTTTCATGCAACAAACCAGAAAAATGCGAGTCAGGCTGACTCTGACAATGATGTGCAGTCCAGATGTGTGTGTTAAAAACTATCACTTCATTTTTTATCCATTCTTACCCATGACTAAGCATCATTATGTGTGTTTTGCACTGTAATGCTACCATCAGTGTGTTCCTTACAGTTTCACGAGTGGTTTTGAGAATTGCAATTCTCATACCATCATTATTCAGCGTCTCTGAAATGGAAATTCACTGTACTGTGGTAATCCTTACAGTTCTACAATGTGGTTCTGTGCGTCGCACGTGATGTGCCGCATGTCAGCACAGCGCGCGTCCTTGCTCTACATGCCCTCCCCGTCGTACCCTCGCCACGCTATTGTCAGTGCTTCCAGCACTAGCCCTGGAGAGGGATGCACGGTCAAGGCACGTGGTTGGGAGGGGGCACGTTTTTGGGTTTGAGGTTCAAGAGAGAGAGCAGTGTGATTAACATGCTAGTGGGCCGTGATGATGCATTGTACAACAGGGGAGGGAGGGATGGATGGCCGTATTGCATACTCTGATCAGTTGTTAGCAGCAGTACAGTACACATTATACAGTTTAGTAGACTACATGAAAAGATCGGAGGAGAGAAGCCATTGATTCAATGCTGAACAAAAGAAAGCTGCCACTTTACTGGTGATGCAGGTAGAGTGACAGACAGGGGTGTAGGAGCAGAGCAACGGTGTCATGCCATGGTGTGGGGGCCTTACACTCAGATTCGGGTAAGACAGCATCGCAAGTTGCAGGGGAGACCCCGGTGATGAAGCCCGCTGCACACGAGCACGTGGCGCTTCTGCTGGCCTGTGCTTCATGCCAGAAGCAGTAGCCACGCCCAGCACACGGGGCTGTGGAGGGGGGAGAGAGGCCGCAAAATGCTGTGCACTCCTGGGCGGACCGCTGCATGAGAGGCAGGCTGCAGGGGATGGTGTCGGAGGGGAAGCAGTTGCTGGCGAGAGAGAGCGTCACGGTTGAGCAGAAGGAAGTGGGAAGGGTGCCGGCGTAGAGGTAGTTCATGTCCAACAATCTGCGCCGATGAATCGTGAAAGAAAAACGTGTTGGAAGAAGCATAAACCTTGAGCATTCATGTGGAAAACTTGGAAGTTTTTGGACTTTGCCAACTGAAAGCAACAGGAGCTGACAGGCAGGTGCTAAGGAACAACCATTGGAGTAGAAACGGCATGCAAAAGGCAGTCTTACAGTTGGTGTATATTCTGCAGAATCGTGAGGCTGCTCTGCAGTTCGCCTGAGAGTTGGTTCATTGACAAATCTCTGCAAAGAACGAAGATTTTTAGTGTGAGGAAGCGAATGGCAGAGGCATAAAGGCGCCTGCATTGCCATCATCTGAGCATATGCAGTCCACTGCAAGCACTCATATCTATTGTGAGTGGCAGCTCATTATTACTTTTCAACAGGGTCGGCCACTGTCATTATGCGACCAAGGTGGTACCAACAGCGGAACCATTTCACACGGACTGCAGCTCACACGGACTGCAGGTTGGTGAGGGAGCTGATGGACTCGGGGATGGGCCCTGCAATGTGGTTGTCAGACAGGTTGCTGCACCTCGGACGAGAGAGGTGTGATGAACAATGGACGCATGGAATGGGTAGTGGTGGACAGGGGGGAATGAAGGAGAGAGAGATCTGAGAGCGAGAACTGTTTTTTTTCTTGCTAGCAGCATACATTGTTGATCCCCTTTGCTGCAGTCACTGTCCTAGCAAGAACCCAAAATTCAAACAAAAACATACTAAATACTGCACTACATGGCTCACATGGAAGTGAGGTACAGCAGATTGGCGATGGTGGTTGGAATCGAGCCAGTTATTCCGCAACTTGGTGCGTTCCTGTACACGCAGGGCGAGCAGGGAAAACAGTAAAAGGATTAGAAGAGGGAAATAGTCATTTTAGGGAACGTGGACCAGCCCAGTACAGAACGCTACCTGTGAAACCACGGCTAGCACATTCGCCAATATGGACTTCGGCAAGCCACATACATCCCAAAGCATTTCTTTCAAATCATTTTGAGCTTTCTGTCGATGGAGAGCCTCACAGGGTGACGATGTGGTTGTCTTGGTTGCACAAGACGTATTTCAGCTGCGCACACGGCACCTTCCTCCTCCACGTGCCGTCGCCATCAAAGCCGCCCCACGCCACCGAGAGCACACTCAGAGCCAACCCTGTGCACCCACAGCCAGCATCCACAGCCAGCACCCACAGCCAGCACCCACAGCCAGCGCGCACAGCCAGCACAGCACCACAGCGACCACTGTGTTATGCAAATTCTGCGCACACTTGTTGCAGGGTCTTGGTACTGTTATGATGTAACCAGCAGCTCACTCAAGTCAGACAATCAATCAACGCAAGCTATCACAAAAGTGATGACACAACGTGCAGAAGATAACGTACATTCTGACTCTGGCAGCGACCGCACGCACGTGCCGGGATCCACCCCATTTCCGAACCCCTCGTTGCACGCGCACGTGGCTGTGCCTGTGAACGGCACTCCCTGCCAGAAGCAGTAGCCCTGACCACCACAGGAATCCGTAGCGGGGGGGGAGAGGCCGCAGAAGGCAGCGCACTGCTGGGCTGGCCGCTGAGGCTGGCTGCAGAGGATGGCTTTGGCGGGGAAGCAGTTGTTCCCGAGAGACAACTTCAAGGTCCTTGATGTGCACTTTGGCTTTGCAACCGGGCCCGCGTGAAGGTAGTTATTCCTGAGCGACCTGCACATGGGAGGCAAACGGAAGGTGTGGGGCAGCATGGTGGGCAGCAGCGGGAGAGCAGTACTGCGAGAGCAGATGATGGCCGCCTCCCCAAGGGGAAGGTGTGTGACAGCGTGAGGAAGGAACAACAACTAAAACGGTTTCCAGTTTGTAGCAATGGTACGGATTGAGAGAGTGAAATCCGCTACAGGTATCAGAACTCCCACAAGAAACGGAGGGACTTGAGGTTGAGGAGAGTGGAGGGTACGGTTCCAGACAGCTGGTTGTACGACACATCACTGCAGGCAGGCAAGCAAGCAGGGCATTGTAACATCTGATCATTCATGGAAAACTGCAGTACCTGGAGCAGACAGCACTCACAAAGCATGCATTTCTCCCAGATCTGGGCGGGATTGATCTATAGTGCAACGACTGCTGCAATGGAGTTTACATTGTGAATTGAGGGTGGTGAGTGCATTTTAATCTGAACACGTTGCAGGGCAACTCACAGATTCTGAATGTTGACAAGGCTGGTGAACGAACTAGCGATGATGCCCGAAAATGAGTTCCTTGAGATATTCCTGTTTGAGATGCATGATGGTGGTGAGATGATGAAAACGATGGTGAGATGATGAAAACGATGGTGAGATGATGAAGACGATGGTGAGATGATGAAAACGATGGTGAGATGATGAAAACGATGGTGAGATGATGAAATGAAAACGATGGTGAGATGATGAAAACGATGATGAGATGATGAAAACGACGGTCAGATGATGAAGATGATGGTGGGATGATGAAAACGATGGTGAGATGATGAAAACGATGCTGAGATGAAGCAAGTGCGAACGAACATGCGGGATAGGATACAGTTGGCACGAAGCAGGCCCTTCGTCACGCGACGATGCCATACTAAGCTCAATTTGTGCCTGGATGATCTGGCTTGTGCCTGGATGATCTGGCTTGTGCCTGGATGATCTGGCTTGTGCCTGGATGATCTGGCTTGTACCTGGATGATCTGACTGGCTGAATGAGTTGCAGCTGGACCACTCGCTTGCTCGCTCGTGCCTAATCCTCCTCAAGAATATACTCGATGAATTGTTCACAATGCAGTTGTGTAACACAAGACCATATGCTACAGTAAATCTCACTGAATTGTCGATTAACAAGTCAGACCAAGCTTTGAGACGGAAACGAAGAGAGAATGCTGGTGAGAACATACAAGTGTGTGAGGCGAGTGAGGGACATGAGGACGGAAGGGATGGTCCCAGAGAGCCCTTGGTTTGACAGGTCACTGGAAAGTGGTGAGAAGGGACGTGGAGGCTCAGATAGACTTGTGGAGAAAATCAGAAGTGTGCAGAGCCTGAAGAAGAAGGAAAGTAACAGGAACTTTAGAACACGATATGCATGCACACACGTGTGATAAGCTCAGATAGGCATCAGAGGAATGTGGATCTTCTTTGCAGAGAACCCAACTCCATACATGTGAGCTGAGGGAGCACTGTGTGAGCACTCACAGGCGAACAATGAAGCTCTGTGCGTCGAGAGTGACAAAGGGCATGAGGGAGGAGACTGTCTCGAGTTCCCAGTGCTCATTGGTGCCCATGCCCCACAGCACCAGCAGCTCCTTCAACACTTGCGCTGTGAGAGACACGCATGTGAGCCAGAAGACGCATGCAGGAGGATAGAATCAACACAGATGAACTCACTACACTACACCATTACGGTCTTCTCCAGCTGTTGGGCTCTCATCTCATTATCTTCTTGAATCTTGTACCTGTCTGCGGAATCGGACTGAAACTCCCCTCTAAATTGATCTCTCAAGAAAAGAGTGTTCCCTTTTAGTAGCCCTGCCATGCTAAATCTCCTTACTCACAGCCATAGGTGGGCCACCCTCAGATCAGAGCGAACCTTGAGAGGCCTCCAAGAGGGGAACGCACGACGTGGCAGTGGACCCGAGCGTGTACCCGTCAAGGCAGTGGCACTCGGTGGACCCACGGGGGGTTGACAGAGACGTATGCCCACCGCAATACCCAAACTGGCCGCACGGAGGGTTGTTAGGGTTGTCCATCCCACAAAAGCTTGAGCAGTTGAGATTCTGCGGGGTGTCCATGAGGCACGGAAGGCCGTTGGCTGCAAAACAGTTCCCACGAAGGGATACAGCGGCCTGGGCGCATACCCTTCCGACAAGGAACCCCGACACAAAGTAGTTCCTCTCGAGTGACCTGCACATGGTGAGACGGGAATGGGATGGCGAGGTGAGGGTGTGATGAAATCTCCTACTGTGCATGTGAGGATGTGTGTTGCAACGAAGGTTGTTGTGTGTATGGTGGTGCACCTGTTGTCACATATGCACAATGAAACACAGCAGCATGCTCCTGCACTCGCATAGAACACAGCAGCATGCACATGTGCGGGTGTGCACAGAAAATGGCAACACCCGGCCACACATGCGCACAGAACATAGCAACACCCATAGTAGATCACTCTGGCGCATACATGCGTATCAGTGTGCACCTCCCAGTGCTCTCTCACAGCGTTTTGAGGCCCTTCAAGCCCGCCATTGATGGAAGGGTTCCCGAAAAGAAGTTTCCAGTGACGTTTCTGCGCAAACGAATAATGACATCGCAGGAAAGCATGCAACTGTAGTGAGCCCACTCACAGTCACCTGGTCGCGAGGCTTGGCAGGAAAGAACAGAACAATCAAGCTCGTGGACACCAGATGGAGGGTGGCAGACAGTTGTGGCCAGTGAAACCTCGATACAGCCCTTCAACACTCCCAACACCAACCACAATAACCGCACGCACCCGCGGGATCCTGCAAATTTAGGACTAGAGAGAAATGCATTTCCAACACTCATCTCAAGTGCTATCACTGGAACTAAAGTGCTATCAGTCAAACTCAACCGAGGTCCAGCAATTTACTGTCTAGCTTTGAAGTGGCTTGGGCTCTTATTGTCTAGCTACTTCCACTCAGGCTCACATGTAAGTGAGTCGGGTCGACAATGGCACGTCTGGGAACGGGCCGAAGAAATTATTGTCAGCAAGATTCCTGGGTAGTGGAGTAGTGCACGTGGGAGCAGATACAGGCACACATAGCACATGGGTGGGAGCATGTGGGAGCACATGGGATGAGAGCATGTGGGAGCAGATGGGATGAGAGCACATGTGATGGGAGCATGTGGGAGCACATGTGATGGGAGCATGTGCGGTGGGGGGACATAGGTTGGGAACAAGTGGGAGCACATGCAAGTACATGGGACCATGTGGAAGAAAAAGTATTACGCATAAGCAAGTAGGCTAGACAAGCGAAGGACGACAC
This sequence comes from Closterium sp. Yama58-4, assembly GCA_947470075.1. Classification (NCBI taxonomy): domain Eukaryota; kingdom Viridiplantae; phylum Streptophyta; class Zygnematophyceae; order Desmidiales; family Closteriaceae; genus Closterium; species Closterium sp. Yama58-4. The sequence continues at coordinate 118,802 of CANIUD010000597.1, forward strand.
ACAACAAATACACATGTAGGTGAACAATCTGAAACCCTGTTATTAAGAGTACTCATCAATCGTCAACTGCGCATGCAAACCAACTCGGCAAGACTCTATGGCTTGCTGACTCGATTCCGACCTGGAAGTTGCAACGAGTCTTGGTCAAATAAAGCACGGGTGGATCCCACTAAAAGACATGATGGAAGGTCATGGCACACGGAAATCTCACTCACAGGTATTCCAGGGATTCCAGGCGGGCGAGGGAAGGAAGGGTGCCTCCCAGCATATAATTACTTTCAAGGTTGCTGAGATTGTTCGACAATGTAAACAGCACAGAGCAAACAATTGGTCATGAACGAGAATTTTCTGTCTTAAATACAGAATCGCAACTCGTCACTTTGAACCTCACAATGGAAATACAGTGCATGCATTCATTGTTCCAGCTTTTGTAGCACAAACGCTGGTGGCTTTTGGTGGCTTTTGCAAACCCAATAGAATTCCCAAAGTGTGCGTTCACATACGTGTTTATGCAAGCATACAATTTAGCCCCAGCAGCAACATGATTTTCTCACGATCGTCACACTTTCAGCCTAGGCAAAACCGCCCGTCACTATTACTGGCACGCAACACAAGTCCATTTGCAAAATCCAAACGTATTTTCACTTCTACAAAAATCCATATGTAAAGCTACGAGGGCAGGTAGCTTACAGGATCTTGAGCCGAGTCATTATGGACAGGTTTGGAGAAACTGACCCCTCCAGCTCCATGCCAGTGATGGACCTGTTGGTTCGAGTCCTGTCATGCAGTGCACGTGTTTCATGAGGAAGAAGATACATCAGCTTGCGAGGTACATGTGCCATGCGCATCGAGGTCCATGAGCATCAAACGGAATAAGCATCAAAGGTCGTCAGCATCAATGGCATGAGCATCAAGTGGCATGAGCATAGATTGCCATGTGCAGCACAGCTTACAATCCGGTGAGCTGAGGAAGAGCGAAAATCCCTACTGGGATGCTTCCATTGAGTTGTAGTGTCCTCAATTCCCTGCGTATATACGAGCGTGGATATGAGAGAGACTGTACGTTTATGCAAGACCATCTCCAATGCCCATGTCCCTGCTCTGTCCTGTAGGTGTCAGCCTCGTGCTCAGCTGCTAGCCCTTCCTTAAGAGCCACTTGGGTTACCTCGAACCAAGCTATCTCTACAGAGGTATCTTGACAGAAAATTTGAGCGCTCACATCAAAAACCACGTAGGCACTAAACAAGAGCAGGAAATTGCACTGGAGTGGGAGAGGCATAAGAGCTGGATGAATGAAGCAAATCACGTGGAGCTTATGAATTGACTTCATGCATGCAACCACATGTATGATGTAAGAAATTCTGGAGAGGGTCTTACAGCTCAACGAGGCTGGTTGCACGTGTCAGAATATTATGCTCTAGCCTGTAGTGGGGTGCTCTGTAGCGAGTACAACCCTTCTAGGGTTTGCTATTTGTATCCCCATTCTTGCTAGTGCAATCCCCCTCTTTTGCCTAAACTGTCTCTTGCCTAGCTAGGACTCTCCTAGCTATGGCTCCTAACACTACATACTATTTTGACATGGTATCAGAGCTTAACGTTCCTGGCCTGTGGGCCCACTTCACTGCTTCCGCTGCTACTGCTACTCCCTCCCCGCCGCCCGCCCCGTGGTGCGCGGCGTCGAAACTAGGGTTTTCAGCCCGCCGTGCGCCCCGAGGCGCGCGGCGGTTTTCTGCCCGCCGTGCGCCCCGAGGCGCGCGGCGGTTCTCTGCCCGCCGTGTGCCCCGAGGCGCGCGACGGGTTCCTGCCCCGTCACTCGGCACGTCGCCCCCGGGAGGCGCTGCGACGGGCGACGGGGACCCGCGCGTCGCCCCCCGTCGCCCGTCGTGGCCTGCACGCGGCCCGTACACCCGGCACGCGGCCCGTACGGGCTGCGCCAGGCCTGCGCGCGGCCCGTACGGGCTGCGCCAGGCCCGCGCGCGGCCCGTACGGGCTGCGCCAGGCCCGCGCGCAGCCCGTACGGGAAGCGCCAGGCCCGCGCGCGGCTCGGGCCGCCTGCGCGCGGTTCGGGGTGCCAGGCCCGTGGGCGGCCCGTTCTTCGCTTCCCCTGTCCTCCCCGCTGTCCCCCGTGCTTCTGAAGGCGCCCCACCCCTCCTTCTGCCCGTTCTCCTGGATTAGGGTTTGGGGTTGGGGGGTATGGGGGTGCAGCTTCTGTGTGCCGTTCCCTGCTCCTCCTCCTCCTCCGTCTCCCTGTGCTGCAGCTGCCGCTGAGGGGGGTGGACCTGTTGGAGCCGTCGGAGTGGTACTAAGGGGGGGGTGAAGGGGGAGTGGAGCTAGCGGTGTAGCAGCGGGTGTGTGTCGAGGGGTGTGGGACTGTTGGGGGAGGTTGAGGGGAGGTTGCCGTCGTGTCGTACGCAGCGCCTGTACTCCGGGGCACTCACTCCCGGTAGCTCAGAGAGCCGGTTGCGCCGTCGCCTGTGGGTCCGTTGCTCCTGCTGCTCGTCTTAGCCGCGGAGCCTGTTACTCCTGTACTCCGGGGCACTCACTCCCGGTAGCCACTGTGTCGCACCAGAGCCGTCTGTTGCCCGTGTGCCTGCAGCTTCAGTCGTCGCCTCCCATCTACTCTCCTCTCGCCAGCCCTCCTCCTCCTCACTTGCCCGTTGTGACTACCACTAGCTTTGCCCATAATTGTGAACTTTAAACTATTGCTTCTTAAACTTGTGCTCAGAATGTGTGGTGACATTGTGATCCACCCTGAGCTTGTACTGCTTTGCTTGCTCTGCTGATTACACCCCACTTTGGCTATGGGGGTGTGTCAGAATATTATGCTCTAGCCTGTAGTGGGGTGCTCTGTAGCGAGTACAACCCTTCTAGGGTTTGCTATTTGTATCCCCATTCTTGCTAGTGCAATCCCCCTCTTTTGCCTAAACTGTCTCTTGCCTAGCTAGGACTCTCCTAGCTATGGCTTCTAACACTACATACTATCTTGACAGCACGACCAATCTCCGGTATTATCTTTCCGTAGAAGAAAGTATTGTTTGTTATTATTCTGTCAAGCATTCAAATGACATAAGAAACAGCAATGAAAGGGGGACGAGGGAGAGGAGGAAGGAGGGGGAATGCATGGCGTTGAGACAGCCGTATTGTACCCCCGGCTTTAGAGGACCAGTCGCCCATCCACCTTCAGGCCTTGCTGCTTGATGCTTCATGTTTGCACAACATCATAAAGCAAATGATTCCAGTTTTCGTGCACCAAGTTGCACGCACGAGATGGTTTGACCAGGCCAGGCAAACAGGACTAGCTGAAGTACATGTGTGTGAGAAAAGGGGTTGCTCGATATGCATGTGGGTTATGAGGGAACGCATACATGGAGGAAAGCTTGGTCAGGCTCCCAATGCTTGTTGGAAACTGAGAATGGATGTGACTGTTCCGAAACTCCCTGTGAAAAATCATCCGATGATGCACAAAGATGGGGTGCAGAAATACACAGGCAAAGATACACACACATACACCATACACACATCAACACCTACAGTCACACTGACACACACACGTGCGGACGCACGCACAATGCATGCCGCACGCGTACACATCCCACCCACACAGGATGGTGAGGAATTCGGGCCAACGGCGACAGCTACCCCAATCAGTCAGCCAATCAATCAAAACGATCATGAACTTCAACCAGGGTTTAGTGAATCAGGAGCTGATGCAGGGTCAGCTAGGCATGCGCCTGAATTTGGAAAGCCCAGCTTATCAAATATGACGAAGCGAATTGCAGGGCCGGCCCTACTAGGAAGGTTGGGCAGTGGCTCTCCAACACAGCAAGGCACATACACGCCATGTTGCATATACTACTAGTGGCAGGAACTGAGCTAGGGCCTCTGGCCACTGCAACTACGGACCTTCTCAAGGGATTGAAAGGTGTACAGCATTAATAATACCAGTGCTCATTCTTAATCATATCCTTATGACTGACTTCACTTCACCAGAACAATGCATCAGGTGCCAGAGAGATCAATACAGCAGTAGGTCAGCCCGCCCAGCATGTGTCCTGATTCAACACACCAGAGACTCACAATCGTGTGATCATGCCATCATCGTCACACGCTAGGAGGTCAGCTGTCTTGCAGTCATCCCCTGGGTTCCATCCGTTGAAGGTGACCAAGTCGTCAGCACCCCAGCGGCTCAGCTCAGCCAGGAATGGCACTGAGAGGGAGCAAGCACAGTGGCCAGGGAAACAAGTAGGAGATGGAGGGTGGGGTTGGAGAGAATGACAGAAGAGGAGTAAAGGGGGACGGAAGTAGAGTTGGGGGGTGCGGGAGAGGTTAGAGCTGATTAGTTGGAAAATACCTCCTTGCTGATGACGGACATCACCCGTCAAACCAAAAAGGTATTGTTTGACTTAAGGATTGAGTCAATCTGAACCAAGGAGCTACGGCGCAGACAGATTAAGTCATGAAATTGAACATTTTAGCGCTTTTTACCCAACTCCACCTTTCGTCAATGAGTTTGAGTGAAGCTCGACGCTGTGTGACAACTCTTCTCTCGCTACAGCGCATTCTCTTTAGTCGCGATGGCCGGCAGGCCAGCAGCGCCGCGCGTGGCAGCGTGCCGTAGCTCCTTGATTCACTGGAATCCGAGCTGGTTACTTTCCTCGTATTGTTCTCGTACTATTAAGCTAGCTACTATCTTCACCTCCGAGTCATCCTCGACTCTCGTCCTTAGCTAGCTGTTTCTCTTTGGCTGTTACTATTAGCTGCTTCGACTTCTGTTTCGGCATGTCCTACCTTGGAGCAACTAGTACGAGGTTTTCCTGCACCTTAGATGGCGAGGAACTTCCCGCGGGGATGTGAGGAAGTGCTCTATGCTAGAAAGTGTTGCTTTCCAGCTAGCTAGGCTGTAACGCCTGTGGGGCTTACACGTTAGGGGAGTGCATCCGCTGCGCCGCAAATATAACCCTCGTTTTGACCCAGTGGGTAGCGAGGTGTTACATTTGGTCTCAGAGCCTGGGGTTCGATTCCCGGCTGGGTCACATTGAATGTGCCAGTCGCAAACCCAGTGAACGATCCGCCGCTGGCCTGGCCCACAAGCGAAGTCGCTGTAGAGCGAGATTCAGGTCCTTGCGAGGGCCGACTCCCTGCCCAACGAGAACGTTGGCTCCAGGGGGGGACGAGTGTAACGCCTGTGGGGCTTACACGTAAGGGTTGAGTGCATCCGCTGCACCTCAAATATAAACCTCGTTTTGACCCAGTGGGTAGCGAGGTGTTACATAAGCAACACCCTTTTCCCTTTCTGAGATTCCCGCATGGCGAATCCCATCTTGTAACGCAACCCCCATTCTAGCACGTTACTGACGTGGCGCGTGAGGTTTGCTGATACTCGCGCAAACCTAGGAATGCGACCTCTACCCCAGTCCTCGGTGGCATAAAGGCTAACCCCAGACTACTTCATCTGGTCCTCAATACAACACATGATGTGCTTACATTGCGACGGGTGCCATGGCACACCAGCGGCGCTGGATGTCAGTAGAATCGCCGCCAACAGTAGCGGTTGCGGCGCGCCGATGATGTTTGTCCGCCGTCGCCTGCCAGGAGCAAAAACCGCTTATAAGGATGTGCGATACGCCAGAAATCCTGACGGGAAAAACACATGGGAGCTCTCACCAGTGCCCAGAGTCGCTGCGCGCAATTCCTTCCATGGCTGTCGTCGGACCGTTGAGTTCTTGAAGGGAAACAAGAAGGTGAGAGACGGAAACTTAGGTGCTGATGGTTATCGAAGGTGACATCGCAAATCTGATGAAACACGTTTGTTACCGTCCTGAAACGCTGGTCACCGCATGGAAAAGCAGCCCTCCAAATGCAGCCCTTTGTCACTCGTGCCTGGGTTGGTGGAGGTTTGGCCAGGTGGTAATTGGCAGGCAATCTTCTGTAGCGAGCCGGCACAAGCTGGACACCCTCGTACAGCAGCCAAAATACAAAAGGGGGACGTTGGATGGCAGAAAGGTGGGTAAGTGTTCCATACTATAAAATTTTTTAATACCTCAGTTAACTTCATTTGTAAGGAATTTCCTCGGCATTCCTTACGGAGTCCGGCTACATCGCGTACAGCAACACCCGTTGTTCGCCCGTTACTGCTAACGGGACTTCGCCAACTTCGCGCGCACTGTTTTGCCAAACCTCGCACTGCTGGCCCGGCCGTGTCGGCCTACGCTTCGGGACTAGCCCGAGCCTCGCTGCCAGCGTAGCACTAGCTAGCTCGCACGCACCGCGTTACCGTTTGCATGTTTCGCGTATAAATGTTCGCTCATGCCTTCGCTCACATTTTGTACTCGTTTGACACCTTAGTGCAATCCTCGCTACCTCGATCCATTGCACCCGTAACACTTGGTATCAGAGCTTCTTTCCTTTTTGGACCGCACATCTCCGCACCCCAGGAAATCAACTTTTGATTTTTCACTCGAAGGGACTCACGCACCTTAGCCCCTAGGAGCCGCTGTCCTCGCGTTCTCGCGTAAATGCGTGCAGCCACGACTGCGCCTAGACTAAGCCGAGCCGACGCCCTTCGCCATGGCTGAGCATATCGACGTCACCACCCTCACGAAGGACCGTCTGAACGATCTGCTGCGACAGCTGCGCGAAAGATCCGAAGAAATCGCGGCGCTGACGGCAGAACGATCGTTCCTGCAAAACGACCTCACGCGGGCACAACAAGCACAATCTCAAGCACCCGGCATTCCGGTACTGCCCGCACCACAGGCATCACAACACGGAAGTGTGGGGCGACCCGCGAGCGCGGCTAGTGATGGCGTCGTCCGCAACGACGAAGACGACGACCACCGCGCGACACACCCCGAAGCGACGAATGCGGCCCCAAGTCAGCCTTGCGTCACGATTTCGGCACCGTCACACGATTCGGAACTGCCGTCACCGATGCCGCTGAAACCGCAACGTCCGCCATGCTTTGACCCGAGTCAACGGGGTGGTCCTACCGTTCAGGCGTGGTTGTTCACGATGAACGTTTTCTTCGACGCAAATTACGTCTCGGAGGATACGGCGAAGATTCGCTACGCCGTGTCGCTGCTGCGAGGACCCGCCATGGATTGGTGGCGCGTCATCGTCACGAAGCCGAACGACTACGCGACTCTACCGACACGGGAAGGACAAACCGGACCCTGGGCGCCGTCGTATTTCGTGGAGGTGCCCCAATATCGCACGTGGGACGCGTGGTGCGCAGGTCTGCGCGCTCGATTTGAGCCAATTGCGGCTTCGATCGCGGCGCGACAGAAGCTCCGCACTTGGCGCCAACTCGGTTCCGTCCAGGATTACACCAGCGGGTTTCTGGCGCTATGCGAGCAAGTGGGATACATGCACGAGAGCGAGCGCGTCGACCGCTACATCGGCGGCCTGAAGCACGACATCGCTCAGGCAGTCGATTCGCGGATTGTGTCGTCGCAACCAATCCCGACCGAGTAAAATGTCGGTTCCGTCGAGGGTCGTCGCGAGCATTTCCTGGTTAAACGTGAAGTTACCCCCGCATCGAATCCGAACCCGGTCTACGCGTTCCCGTATCGCCAGCGGCGTGCCGTCAACCAGTCTTGCGTCGATCTCAGGTAAGCATTTGTCCAGTGGCAGTTTCAGCTTCCGTGCCGTGGCAGTGTTGATGAGGCTGTGGCTGGCTCCCCCGTCTACGAATATTTTAACTAAGTCCGTGCCTATCTTCCCACTAAGCAGTATGGGGCTGTCTACCGCGGTACCCTCCTTATTCAGCCGCGTTGGTTGACTGCACCGTGCGAGTAAACTGTAACAACATCGCCTTACCTCGCTGGGGCTCGCCTGAGTCTTCGTCGGTGCGTGTCAACGCGATCACAATGAAGCGCGCCGTAGCGGCAGGAGCTGACGTGTATGCGGTTGACATTCGGGAAGCCGAAGCAGCAGACCAGGGGGGGATTTACAGAAACTGCTTGCCGACGTACCGGATGACCTGGCAGCACTCCTGAAGCGGTACAGCGAGATATTCCCAGACGACCTGCCGACGAGACTGCCACCTCAGCGACCGCACGACCACAGGATAGAATTAGAACCGGGAGCACAGCCGACAGTACAGCGACAGTTCCGACTGACCCAACCCGAACTGGACGAACTGAGGAAGCAGCTGGACTACCTGCTCGAGAAGGAGTTTATTCGCCCTAGTTCGTCACCCTTCGCCGCACCGATACTGTTCACACCGAAGAAAGACAGAGGGTTTTGCATGTGTATCGACTACAGAGCACTGAACAGGGTTACCATCAAGTCACGTTACCCTATCCCGCGAGCCGACGAACTGATCGATCAACTGCGCACAGCCCGGGTTTTCTCGAAAATCGACCTTAGAGGGGGTTACCACCAGATTCGCGTCAATCCGCCCGACTGCGCTAACACCGCATTTCGCACACGCTATGGATCTTTCGAATACACCGTCATGCCGTTCGGACTGACCAATGCCCCCGCCACCTTCCAAATGATGATGAAGGAGGCGTTCCGCCCACTTTTAGATAAGTGTGTCATCGTCTACTTAGACGACATACTGATTTACAGCCCCGACAGAGCACAGCACCTACAGGACATCGAAACGGTTTTTAAAATACTGAGTGAGAACCGCCTACTGACAAAAGCGTCTAAGTGTGAGTTTCTACAGGACAGACTGGAGTTTTTAGGCCACATTATTTCAGCCAACGGAGTGGAAATAGACCCAAAGAAGATCGTGACGATTCAGGCTTGGCAAGCGCCTACGGATCTGACTGAGCTTTCAGAATCACTAGGCAAGAATGATGAACTAGCAGAAGTTTGGGTACAAATATGAAACCCTAGTTGGGGTTGTACCCCATATTGGCTACCCCACTACAGCCTACAAGCATAATACAGTTTAACACACCCCCATAGGCAAAGTGGGGGAGAACAAAGGGTCACAAGACCAGTCCAGCAAAGCAAAGCAAAGCCCAGGGTGGATCACAACGTCACCACACTCCGAGCACAAGTAAAGGCCACAAGGCCAGTTCACATGCAGTGCTAGATATAGTACAAGACAAGCAACACAGTGATCAAAACCTAGCAAACAAGCAACAAGATATATATAAAGTACAGTACAAAGAATGTCAAGCAGTGAGCAAGTGAGGAAACGTGGACACAAGGCCTAAAGAAGTACAGTGCCGCTGATGATCACTAGGCGGGAGCGCCTTGGTGAAGATATCAGCAGTGTTGGCCTTCGAGTCCACGTACACAAGCCGAAGCTGACCGCGCTGCTGAAGCTCTCGAGCAAGAAAGTAGCGAAGAGCAATGTGCTTCGTCCTGTGCTCCAGTCTGTGCTCCTGACACAAGGCAAGAGCCGCCTTGTTGTCACCGTACAGAACTGGAGGAGAACTAGGCCGCTCTCCCAAGTCAGTCAGCAGGTAGGTGAGCCAGCGTAACTCCTGTGCAGCCATGGCTGTGGCGTAGATCTCAGCCTCACAACTAGAGCCGAGAACAGAGGAAGAGCGGGTGGACCGCCACGAGACAGAACCTGAGCCAAGGCTGAAGGTGTAACCCTGTGACGACCGCTGCGTAGCCAGGTCGTCCACCCAAGAGGCGTCCGAGTGACCAGTGAGGACAACTCTGTCGCGTCCTCCAAGCACCAGCCCCATGCCTGATGTACTGCACAGGTAACGCAGCACCCTCTTAGCAGCCTCCCAGTGCTCTCGCCTGTGTCTCCCAGGCGCAACGTAACGAGCAAGGATGCTAAGAGGGTACGCGAGGTCAGGTCGCGTGCAAGTCATCAGGTACATGAGGCAGCCTACAAGCTCTGGGTACGGGCCACTCGGCTCTACGGACTCGTCCGAAGGTGGAGCTGAGAGCGAGTGGCTGGTAGCCAGAGGTGTGGCCTGTGGTGAGGAGAACTGGAAGCCGAAGCGCTGAAGGACCTGCTGCACCATGTGTGACTGAGTCAGGGTGATGGTGCGGCGAGCTCTGTCCCGGGTGATCTGCAAGCCAAGGTAGCTACGCAGTTCACCCAGGTCAGTGCAGGTGTGTCTCTTCTGCAGCTCCGACTTCACACGAGCGAGTGCCTCAGTGTCAGCAGTAGCAAAGACCAAGTCGTCGACGTACACGAGGATGTAGAACGGCGGCAGCGACGTGTCTGTGCGCAGAAACAGCGACGGGTCAGCAGTAGACGGCGCGAACCCAAGAGCCGCAAGAGTAGTCCTCAGTGTGTCGTGCCACTCACGTGGCGCCTGGCGGAGACCGTAGACTGGCCGGCGGAGACTCCACTGGGTACCAGGGGGAAACGACCCAGTAAAGCCAGGTGGGCGGCGCAGCCAGATCTCCTCGTGTAGGCTGCCCTGTAGGAACGCTGTGCTGAAGTCAAGAGAGTGAAGCTCGTAGTCACGCTGAGCAGCAACGTGCAGCAGAACCCGAAGAGTGGTCATCTTCGGGGTGGGGGAGAAGGTCTGGAAGAAATCGACCCCCTGACGCTGACTGAAGCCTCTAGCAACGTAACGAGCCTTGAAGACAGGCGGAGAACCTGGCGGCCGCTTCACCCTGAAAATCCACATGCCATCGACGATGTTCGCCCCAGGAGGGGGAACCTCGTCGACGTAGGTGCCTGTGGACTTCCAGGATGCCATCTCTGCGTCCATGGCTGTCTGCCACTGAGAGGAGTAGGGACCCGAGATCGCCTCTGCGTAAGTGCGCGGAGTGGGGATGTCTACTGCATCCGGGTCTCCCTCAGGGGCAAGCAACCAGGCCACGAGATGAGGTACAGCAGCCGCAAGAGAGTCAAAGTCCTCCTGCCTGTCCTCAAGGACGTCCGTGCCAAGAGCACACTCACCCCCGACGGACGGAGGACAGACTGACGCAGACTCTGACTCAGCGACAAGGCTAGCAGCGTAGTCTAGACGACAGGCAGCAGCAAAGTCAACCAACTCAGCGACCAGAGCAGACGCAGCCGAGGACTCAAAGGTGGGGTCAGTGACAACAGTAGCAAGGAGACGCGTGACTGTAGGGTGCTCAGCGCGATACCGGTCAGACTCAGGGTCCGGAACGGCAGGCAAAGAGGACGCAGGAGGAGACGGTAGAGGGACACGCCGAGGAGCAGTAGAGGGACGCAGAGTCATGTAGTGAGTGCCTGGGACAGGAGGAGGACGCTCACGACGGACACGACTACCAGTGCGAGCAGGACGAACAGGCGACGCAGGACGAGACTCAGGCTCACGACGCTCTGTAAGACCTCCTGTGGGACCAGTATAAGGAGAGGGAGCAGGGAGAGGCGAGGCAGGCGGTAACTGTGACTGCGGCTGGACAGGCGGAGGACACTCTACGGAGGGAGGAGGACAAGGAGGAGGAGCCTGCCCAAGAACCTGCTGAAGGAGCGGTACGAAGTACGGTCGCGGCCGCGCAGTGTCTCCAGAAGTAGACGGGACTCCAGCGGCCGGGTCCTCAGCACCAGTAGGAGCTCCAGCGTCCGGGTCCACAGCACCAGCAGCAGCTCCACCGGCCGGGTCCCCAGCTCCAGCAGCAGCTCCACCGTCCGACTCCTCAGCACCAGCAGCAGCTCCACCAGGTGGGTCCGCAGCACCAGCAGCAGCGCCACCCCCAGAGTCGGCAGCTCCAACTCCGCTAGCACCGCCAGCGCCAGAGTCCTCAGCTCCAGCAGCTCCAGTCACAGTGCTCCCAGAACAGCCAGTCCCGGCAGCTCCAGTACCCCCAGTACGAGCACCCCCAGGACGAGCAGCTCCAGCACCCCAAACTCCAGCCGAGCCACTAGGACGGCGAAAGCGTCGGACGTACCAGTCGCGAAGCTGCTGCGGTGTGAGAGACTGCTCAGCACCCCGAACCGGAGCACCCCCAGACGCAGTAACCCGAGGCTCCGTAGGCTCAGTAGCAGCACCCCCAGGCTCAGTACCCGCAGGCTCAGTACCCGCAGGCTCAGCACCCCCAGGCGGCAAACTCTCAGGCACAGTACCCTCAGCTCCAGCACCCGCAGTCCCAGCACTCCCAGGCCCCGCACCCGCAGGCTCAGCACCCCCAGGCGCAGCACCCCCAGGCTCCATACTCTCAGGCACCGTACCCTCAGCTCCAGCACCCTCAGTCCCAGCACCTGCAGCCCCAGCACCCCCAGGCCCAGCACCCCCAGGCTCAGCACCCCCAGGCTCAGCACTCCCAGCAGCACCACCCGCAGCAGCACCTGAGTCACCTGTGACCTCGACAGGCTCAGCGACGGGAGGAGGGTCTACCTGAGAGACACCTGAAGGAGCAGGACCCTGAGGGGGAAGGGGGTCTACCGGAGGGGGACCAGGAGCAAGGAAAAGCGGCGGGGGAGGGAGGGGGGCAGTGCGGTAGGGGAAGAGACGGTAAAAAGGGACCGACTCGTCAAAGGTGACATCCTGAGAGGCGAAGACCCGGCGCGAGGTGGGGTGGTAAAACTGCCAGCCAGGCGCGTCAGGGACAAAGCCAAGGAAGACACAGGGAAGCGTGCGGGAGGAGAGCTTGTCCGCGGACGTATCGCGGACAAGGGCACGAGCACCCCACACCCGGAAGCGCGACGCATCGCCAACCTCCCCCGTCCAACGCAGTGTGGGCGAGGTCTCCGGCAAGGAGACACGGGGCCAGAGGTTGAGCTGATGCGCGGCGTACCGGACAGCAAACGGCCACAGAAAATGGGGAGCTGCCGCGTGGACCAAGGAGGTACGAGCGACCTCCATGACCAGGCCAATGCGGCGCTCAGCAACCCCATTCTGCTGTGGGGAGTCCGGAAGCGTGAAGGTCTGCTCGATGCCCTCCGCCTGACAGAAGGTCCTCAAGAGATCGGAGGAAAACTCACCACCTCTGTCAGAGTGCAGACGCAGGACAGGAAGATCCGTCCGGAAACGGCGGCGGAGCTGGAGACGAACCGTGCGGATCCAAGGGATCAGAACAGCAGGGACCTCACCCTTGGTGCGCAAGGGGAAGACCGTGGTGTAACGCGAGTAGTCGTCGACAACCAGCAAAAAGTACCGCTCACCGCCCTGACCACGAACGCGGGCTGGGCCCCACACGTCCAGGTGGAGGGTCTGCAGAGGAGCCTCTGTCGGGGGGAACGAGGAGGAGTGAGGAGCGGCGCGCTGCCGCCCCTCGACGCAAGGAAGGCAAGGCGGCGCAGGCGAGGCAGGGAGGGGAGGGAGGGACCTGGGAAGACCGGACACAAGGAGGCGACGGTGCATGCCACGAAGGCGTGGCAAGGAGGGGTGACCCAGGCGGTGGTGCCAGAGAAGAGTCTGGTGCGACAGGGAACGACACTCACAGGCGTGGGCCACCAGACCTGACGCAGACACCTGACCGACAGCAGCTACCTGGGGAGACGCAGTGGTCAGTGTGTAGAGACTCGACCCCGGCCGACGGGTGAACGTAGCCAGGTGACGGCCAGTCCTGGAGCACGTGCAGATCGCCACACGCTGTCCGCCAGGGGTAAAGGTGTCAACCCACTGATCCTGGAGGACAGCGTTGCTCACCAGGTTCGTCGAGAACGAGGGGAGGTGGAAACCCGACAACGAGCCAGACGGAACCGCCGGACAAGGGAGGACAGTGGTGGACTGGGCAAGGACTGGGCCCCCAGAGGGGTCAGCCAAGGAGACTGGGACCGGTGCAGGAAGCGGTGTGAGCTCAGTACTGTCACGAAAGAAGCAACGGGAAGCACCTGAGTCAAGGGTGAAGGTGTGACAGGCCTCAGCCGGTGCGGTACCTGAGAGAGGAGTCTGTGTGGGTGCTGTACCTGAGAGAGCAGACTCGAAACCAGCCGGGACAGCACTGGGGGGAGCAAGTACAGGGGGCACCATACCAGAGAGAGCAGACTCACTAGTACCCAGGGCAGCGGGCTCTATACCTGGGTCAGGCGGCACACACAAGTAACAGTCTCCCTCGGCACTAACAGTCAATGCATACATGGCAGCAATAATAGCATCATAGTCAAGAGCAAAGACATCAACACCAGCCCTCATGAGCTCAGCCCAGCGGGGGCGCTCAACATCCGCACCCATCTCCTCACGCCAAGCGTCGTCAAGGCGGGAGAAGCAGCGGTACGGGGTGTGGAACCTCCCACACGTCTGTCCCTTGCGGTCACCTGTGCGAATGACATAAGAACAGCGGGCACTGGCCCCCGACGTCCCACGCTGAGCAAGCCACTCACGAAGCTGCTGGGTCGTCTGGGGACGCTGCTGCTGCTGGGAGCTCTGGCCCGAGCCAGTGCCTCCACTCCGACCTCCGCCGCCACCACTACCACCGCTCCGACCGCCACCGCCACCACCGCCACCACCGCCACCGCCGCCGCCGCCACCGCCGCCGCCGCCACTACTGCCACTGCTTCCTCCGCCGCCCCCGTCTCCACCACCGACCCCACTCCCACCAGCGCTCCCGCCACCGCTCCCTCCAGCACCGCCTCCCCCCCCACCTCCCCCACCTCCTCCCCCCCCAGCGCCACCACCACCACTTTTGCCCCCCTTGCCCTTGCCGGTGCGGCGCCTCCCACCAGGAGTAGAAGCAGCGCCAACAGACTCAGCACCAAGGAAGTCAACAGCAGCAGCAGCAGCGTAGGAGGGAGCGAGGGGAGAGGGAGAACACCCCTCAAAGATGGGGGTGCGAGGAGCGCCACGAGCAGCACCGACAGCTACAATGCTCTTTTCGGCCGCGAGCAGGTGCTCCTCTAGGAGGGCGACTGTGAGCTCAGTGGGACAGCGAGCAAGGAAGTGGTCTCGAACTGAGCGGAGGGTGTCAGGGAGACGGGTGACTATGAAGTGGAGTGTCCAGTACAGTGGAGGGGGGTTCTTAGCGCAGAACTCGGTGGGAAGGGCGGCACGCAGGCGAGCATCACTAGTGCGAAGGTGGGTGATAAGATCGGCGACTGTAGTAAAGGTGGACAGATCGGGGAACAGGTACGGCAGCATGAGGCGGCTAAGCTCGGCTGTGGCAGGCGAGGAGTAGCGAGCGACGACAGCGTCGTACAGGGCCTTAGCGGATTTGCAGTCGCCAAAATGCTCTAGCTCAGCTAACGGCAGGTGACTGCGAATAGTTTGTCAGAATCACTAGGCAAGAATGATGAACTAGCAGAAGTTTGGGTACAAATATGAAACCCTAGTTGGGGTTGTACCCCATATTGGCTACCCCACTACAGCCTACAAGCATACTACAGTTTAACACACCCCCATAGGCAAAGTGGGGAACAAAGGGTCACAAGACCAGTCCAGCAAAGCAAAGCAACGCCCAGGGTGGATCACAACGTCACCACACTCCGAGCACAAGTAAAGGCCACAAGGCCAGTTCACATGCAGTGCTAGATATAGTACAAGACAAGCAACACAGTGATCAAAACCTAGCAAGCAAGCAACAAGATATATATAAAGTACAGTACAAAGAATGTCAAGCAGTGAGCAAGTGAGGAAACGTGGACACAAGGCCTAAAGAAGTACAGTGCCGCTGATGATCACTAGGCGGGAGCGCCTTGGTGAAGATATCAGCAGTGTTGGCCTTCGAGTCCACGTACACAAGCCGAAGCTGACCGCGCTGCTGAAGCTCTCGAGCAAGAAAGTAGCGAAGAGCAATGTGCTTCGTCCTGTGCTCCAGTCTGTGCTCCTGACACAAGGCAAGAGCCGCCTTGTTGTCACCGTACAGAACTGGAGGAGAACTAGGCCGCTCTCCCAAGTCAGTCAGCAGGTAGGTGAGCCAGCGTAACTCCTGTGCAGCCATGGCTGTGGCGTAGATCTCAGCCTCACAACTAGAGCCGAGAACAGAGGAAGAGCGAGTGGACCGCCACGAGACAGAACCTGAGCCAAGGCTGAAGGTGTAACCCTGTGACGACCGCTGCGTAGCCAGGTCGTCCACCCAAGAGGCGTCCGAGTGACCAGTGAGGACAACTCTGTCGCGTCCTCCAAGCACCAGCCCCATGCCTGATGTACTGCACAGGTAACGCAGCACCCTCTTAGCAGCCTCCCAGTGCTCTCGCCTGTGTCTCCCAGGCGCAACGTAACGAGCAAGGATGCTAAGAGGGTACGCGAGGTCAGGTCGCGTGCAAGTCATCAGGTACATGAGGCAGCCTACAAGCTCTGGGTACGGGCCACTCGGCTCTACGGACTCGTCCGAAGGTGGAGCTGAGAGCGAATGACTGGTAGCCAGAGGTGTGGCCTGTGGTGAGGAGAACTGGAAGCCGAAGCGCTGAAGGACCTGCTGCACCATGTGTGACTGAGTCAGGGTGATGGTGCGGCGAGCTCTGTCCCGGGTGATCTGCAAGCCAAGGTAGCTACGCAGTTCACCCAGGTCAGTGCAGGTGTGTCTCTTCTGCAGCTCCGACTTCACACGAGCGAGTGCCTCAGTGTCAGCAGTAGCAAAGACCAAGTCGTTGACGTACACGAGGATGTAGAACGGCGGCAGCGACGTGTCTGTGCGCAGAAACAGCGACGGGTCAGCAGTAGACGGCGCGAACCCAAGAGCCGCAAGAGTAGTCCTCAGTGTGTCGTGCCACTCACGTGGCGCCTGGCGGAGACCGTAGACTGGCCGGCGGAGACTCCACTGGGTACCAGGGGGAAACGACCCAGTAAAGCCAGGTGGGCGGCGCAGCCAGATCTCCTCGTGCAGGCTGCCCTGCAGGAACGCTGTGCTGAAGTCAAGAGAGTGAAGCTCGTAGTCACGCTGAGCAGCAACGTGCAGCAGAACCCGAAGAGTGGTCATCTTCGGGGTGGGGGAGAAGGTCTGGAAGAAATCGACCCCCTGACGCTGACTGAAGCCTCTAGCAACGTAACGAGCCTTGAAGACAGGCGGAGAACCTGGCGGCCGCTTCACCCTGAAAATCCACATGCCATCGACGATGTTCGCCCCAGGAGGGGGAACCTCGTCGACGTAGGTGCCTGTGGACTTCCAGGATGCCATCTCTGCGTCCATGGCTGTCTGCCACTGAGAGGAGTAGGGACCCGAGATCGCCTCTGCGTAGGTGCGCGGAGTGGGGATGTCTACTGCATCCGGGTCTCCCTCAGGGGCAAGCAACCAGGCCACGAGATGAGGTACAGCAGCCGCAAGTGAGTCAAAGTCCTCCTGCCTGTCCTCAAGGACGTCCGTGCCAAGAGCACACTCACCCCGACGGACGGAGGACAGACTGACGCAGACTCTGACTCAGCGACAAGGCTAGCAGCGTAGTCTAGACGACAGGCAGCAGCAAAGTCAACCAACTCAGCGACCAGAGCAGACGCAGCCGAGGACTCAAAGGTGGGGTCAGTGACAACAGTAGCAAGGAGACGCGTGACTGTAGGGTGCTCAGCGCGATACCGGTCAGACTCAGGGTCCGGAACGGCAGGCAAAGAGGACGCAGGAGGAGACGGTAGAGGGACACGCCGAGGAGCAGTAGAGGGACGCAGAGTCATGTAGTGAGTGCCTGGGACAGGCGGAGGACGCTCACGACGGACACGACTACCAGTGCGAGCAGGACGAACAGGCGACGCAGGACGAGACTCAGGCTCACGACGCTCTGTAAGACCTCCTGTGGGACCAGTATAAGGAGAGGGAGCAGGGAGAGGCGAGGCAGGTGGTAACTGTGACTGCGGCTGGACAGGCGGAGGACACTCTACGGAGGGAGGAGGACAAGGAGGAGGAGCCTGCCCAAGAACCTGCTGAAGGAGCGGTACGAAGTACGGTCGCGGCCGCGCAGCGTCTCTAGAAGCAGAAGGGACTCCAGCGGCCGGGTCCTCAGCACCAGTAGGAGCTCCAGCGTCCGGGTCCACAGCACCAGCAGCAGCTCCACCGGCCGGGTCCCCAGCTCCAGCAGCAGCTCCACCGTCCGACTCCTCAGTACCAGCAGCAGCTCCACCAGGTGGGTCCGCAGCACCAGCAGCAGCGCCACCCCCAGAGTCGGGAGCTCCAACTCCGCTAGCACCGCCAACGCCAGAGTCCCCAGCTCCAGCAGCTCCAGTCGCAGCGCTCCCAGAACAGCCAGTCCCGGCAGCTCCAGTACCCCCAGTACGAGCACCCCCAGGACGACGAACAACTCCAGCACCCCCAACTCCAGCCGAGCCACTAGGACGGCGAAAGCGTCGGACGTACCAGTCACGAAGCTGCTGCGGTGTGAGAGACTGCTCAGCACCCCGAACCGGAGCACCCCCAGACACAGTAACCCGAGGCTCCGTAGGCTCAGTAGCAGCACCCCCAGGCTCAGTACCCGCAGGCTCAGTACCCGCAGGCTCAGCACCCCCAGTCGCAGCACCCCCAGGCTCAGCACCCCCAGGCGGCAAACTCTCAGGCACAGTACCCTCAGCCCCAGCACCCGCAGTCCCAGCACCTGCAGCCCCAGCACCCCCAGGCCCAGCACCCCCAGGCTCAGCACCCCCAGGCTCAGCACTCCCAGCAGCACCACCCGCAGCAGCACCTGAGTCACCTGTGACCTCGACAGGCTCAGCGACGGGAGGAGGGTCTACCTGAGAGACACCTGAAGGAGCAGGACCCTGAGGGGGAAGGGGGTCTACCGGAGGGGGACCAGGAGCAAGGAAAAGCGGCGGGGGAGGGAGGGGGGCAGTGCGGTAGGGGAAGAGACGGTAAAAGGGGACCGACTCGTCAAAGGTGACATCCTGAGAGGCGAAGACCCGGCGCGAGGTGGGGTGGTAAAACTGCCAGCCAGGCGCGTCAGGGACAAAGCCAAGGAAGACACAGGGAAGCGTGCGGGAGGAGAGCTTGTCCGCAGACGTATCGCGGACAAGGGCACGAGCACCCCACACCCGGAAGCGCGACGCATCGCCAACCTCCCCCGTCCAACACAGTGTGGGCGAGGTCTCCGGCAAGGAGACACGGGGCCAGAGGTTGAGCTGATGCGCGGCGTACCGGACAGCAAACGGCCACAGAAAATGGGGAGCCGCCGCGTGGACCAAGGAGGTACGAGCGACCTCCATGACCAGGCCAATGCGACGCTCAGCAACCCCATTCTGCTGTGGGGAGTCCGGAAGCGTGAAGGTCTGCTCGATGCCCTCCGCCTGACAGAAGGTCCTCAAGAGGTCGGAGGAAAACTCACCACCTCTGTCAGAGTGTAGACGCAGGACAGGAAGATCCGTCCGGAAACGGCGGCGGAGCTGGAGACGAACCGTGCGGATCCAAGGGATCAGAACAGCAGGGACCTCACCCTTGGTGTGCAAGGGGAAGACCGTGGTGTAACGCGAGTAGTCGTCGACAACCAGCAAAAAATACCGCTCACCGCCCTGACCACGAACGCGGGCTGGGCCCCACACGTCCAGGTGGAGGGTCTGCAGAGGAGCCTCTGTCGGGGGGAACGAGGAGGAGTGAGGAGCGGCGCGCTGCCGCCCCTCGACGCAAGGAAGGCAAGGCGGCGCAGGCGAGGCAGGGAGGGGAGGGAGGGACCTGGGAAGACCGGACACAAGGAGGCGACGGTGCATGCCACGAAGGCGTGGCAAGGAGGGGTGACCCAGGCGGTGGTGCCAGAGAAGAGTCTGGTGCGACAGGGAACGACACTCACAGGCGTGGGCCACCAGACCTGACGCAGACACCTGACCGACAGCAGCTACCTGGGGAGACGCAGTGGTCAGTGTGTAGAGACTCGACCCCGGCCGACGGGTGAACGTAGCAGCACGTGTCCGAGGGGTAGGGGTAAAGGTGTCAACCCACTGATCCTGGAGGACAGCGTTGCTCACCAGGTTCGTCGAGAACGAGGGGAGGTGGAAACCCGACAACGAGCCAGACGGAACCGCCGGACAAGGGAGGACAGTGGTGGACTGGGCAAGGACTGGGCCCCCAGAGGGGTCAGCCAAGGAGACTGGGACCGGTGCAGGAAGCGGTGTGAGCTCAGTACTGTCACGAAAGAAGCAACGGGAAGCACCTGAGTCAAGGGTGAAGGTGTGACAGGCCTCAGTCGGTGCGGTACCTGAGAGAGGAGTCTGTGTGGGTGCTGTACCTGAGAGAGCAGACTCGAAACCAGCCGGGACAGCACTGGGGGGAGCAAGTACAGGGGGCACCATACCAGAGAGAGCAGACTCACTAGTACCCAGGGCAGCAGGCTCTATACCTGGGTCAGGCGGCACACACAGGTAACAGTCTCCCTCGGCACTAACAGTCAATGCATACATGGCAGCAATAATAGCATCATAGTCAAGAGCAAAGACATCAACACCAGCCCTCATGAGCTCAGCCCAGCGGGGGCGCTCAACATCCGCACCCATCTCCTCACGCCAAGCGTCGTCAAGGCGGGAGAAGCAGCGGTACGGGGTGTGGAACCTCCCACACGTCTGTCCCTTGCGGTCACCTGTGCGAATGACATAAGAACAGCGGGCACTGGCCCCCGACGTCCCACGCTGAGTAAGCCACTCACGAAGCTGCTGGGTCGTCTGGGGACGCTGCTGCTGCTGGGAGCTCTGGCCAGAGCCAGTGCCTCCACTCCGACCTCCGCCGCCACCACTACCACCGCTCCGACCGCCACCGCCACCACCGCCACCACCGCCACCGCCGCCGCCACCGCCGCCGCCGCCACTACTGCCACTGCTCCCTCCGCCGCCCCCGTCTCCACCACCGACCCCACTCCCACCAGCGCTCCCGCCACCGCTCCCTCCAGCACCGCCTCCCCCCCCACCTCCCCCACCTCCTCCCCCCCCAGCGCCACCACCACCACTTTTGCCCCCCTTGCCCTTGCCGGTGCGGCGCCTCCCACCAGGAGTAGAAGCAGCGCCAACAGACTCAGCACCAAGGAAGTCAACAGCAGCAGCAGCAGCGTAGGAGGGAGCGAGGGGAGAGGGAGAACACCCCTCAAAGATGGGGGTGCGAGGAGCGCCACGAGCAGCACCGACAGCTACAATGCTCTTTTCGGCCGCGAGCAGGTGCTCCTCTAGGAGGGCGACTGTGAGCTCAGTGGGACAGCGAGCAAGGAAGTGGTCTCGAACTGAGCGGAGGGTGTCAGGGAGACGGGTGACTATGAAGTGGAGTGTCCAGTACAGTGGAGGGGGTTCTTAGCGCAGAACTCGGTGGGAAGGGCGGCACGCAGGCGAGCATCACTAGTGCGAAGGTGGGTGATAAGATCGGCGACTGTAGTAAAGGTGGACAGATCGGGGAACAGGTACGGCAGCATGAGGCGGCTAAGCTCGGCTGTGGCAGGCGAGGAGTAGCGAGCGACGACAGCGTCGTACAGGGCCTTAGCGGATTTGCAGTCGCCAAAATGCTCTAGCTCAGCTAACGGCAGGTGACTGCGAATGGCTAGGCGAGCAGCTGCGTCACGAGTCTGCCAGTGGGAACGAACACTAAGCTCAGCTGTGGCAGGAGGGGCAGGCGCAGCACCAGACGCGTAGTCATAGAGCGACACATGCTCCTTGCTATCGCTCAGGAGAAACAGCTGCAGGTCATCTAGCCAAGCGGTGAAACGCACAGGGCGGCCCTCAGCATCGAACGACAGCACGCGAATGGAAGCCATAGCGACAGTGTGACAGAGTAACGCAAGCTGCCGCAGCAGGGGAAGGCGACTGTGCACGGATAGAGAGCAGCGGGCGAGGCTGGCGCTACGGGCAGGCGGCGCTGCAAGCGGTCAGCGCGACGGGAGGGCGACGCTGCGAGCGGGCAGCGCGGCGGACGGGCCGGGAAGCGGGCAGCGCGGCGGGCAGGCGGCGCTGCAAGCGGGCAGCACGGCGGGCGGGCGACGCTGCGAGGCGGGCGGGCCGCAAAGCGGGCAGCGGGCGGGCGGGCGGGCTGCGAAGCGGGCAGCGGGGCGAGCGGGCTGCGATGCGGGCGGGCCGCGAAGTGGGCAGCGAGCGGGCGGGCGGGCTGCGAAGTGGGCGGGCCGCGAAGCGGGCAGCGGGGCGAGCGGGCTGCGAGGCGGGCGGGCCGCGAAGCGGGCAGCGAGCGGGCGGGCGGGCTGCGAAGTGGCGGGCCGCGAAGCGGGCAGCGAGCGAGCGGGCTGCGAAGCGGGCGGGCCGCGAAGCGGGCAGCGAGCGAGCGGGCTGCGAAGCGGGCGGGCCGCGAAGCGGGCAGCGAGCGGGCGGGCGGGCTGCGTAGCGAGCGGGCCGCGAAGCGGGCAGCGAGCGGGCGGGCGGGCTGCGAGCGGGCGGCTCGGCGAGGGGCGCGCGAGGGCGCTAGTGAGGGGCGCGCGAGGGCGCTAGTGAGGGGCGCGCGAGGGCGCTAGCAAGGGGCGCGCGAGGGCGCTAACAAAGGGGCGCGCGAGGGCGCTAACGAAGGGGCGCGCGAGGGCGCTAACGTGGGTGCGCGCGAGGGCGCTAACGAGGGTGCGCGCGAGGGCGCTAACGAGGGCGCACGAGGGCGCTACGAGGCTAGGGCACGGGGTAGCGTGGTAACCGCATGCGAGCGGTGGTGGGCCCTAAAAAAAAACGATCGGTAGGTCCTAGGGACCTCCTGCTCTGAATACCATGTCAGAATCACTAGGCAAGAATGATGAACTAGCAGAAGTTTGGGTACAAATATGAAACCCTAGTTGGGGTTGTACCCCATATTGGCTACCCCACTACAGCCTACAAGCATACTACAGTTTAACACGAATGGCTAGGCGAGCAGCTGCGTCACGAGTCTGCCAGTGGGAACGAACACTAAGCTCAGCTGTGGCAGGAGGGGCAGGCGCAGCACCAGACGCGTAATCATAGAGCGACACATGCTCCTTGCTATCGCTCAGGAGGAACAGCTGCAGGTCATCTAGCCAAGCGGTGAACCGCACAGGGCGGCCCTCAGCATCGAACGACAGCACGCGAATGGAAGCCATAGCGACAGTGTGACAGAGTAACGCAAGCTGCCGCAGCAGGGGAAGGCGACTGTGCACGGATAGAGAGCAGCGGGCGAGGCTGGCGCTACGGGCAGGCGGCGCTGCAAGCGGTCAGCGCGACGGGAGGGCGACGCTGCGAGCGGGCAGCGCGGCGGACGGGCCGGGAAGCGGGCAGCGCGGCGGGCAGGCGGCGCTGCAAGCGGGCAGCACGGCGGGCGGGCGACGCTGCGAGGCGGGCGGGCCGCAAAGCGGGCAGCGGGCGGGCGGGCGGGCTGCGAAGCGGGCAGCGGGGCGAGCGGGCTGCGATGCGGGCGGGCCGCGAAGTGGGCAGCTAGCGGGCGGGCGGGCTGCGAAGTGGGCGGGCCGCGAAGCGGGCAGCGGGGCGAGCGGGCTGCGAGGCGGGCGGGCCGCGAAGCGGGCAGCGAGCGGGCGGGCGGGCTGCGAAGTGGGCGGGCCGCGAAGCGGGCAGCGAGCGAGCGGGCTGCGAAGCGGGCGGGCCGCGAAGCGGGCAGCGAGCGAGCGGGCTGCGAAGCGGGCGGGCCGCGAAGCGGGCAGCGAGCGGGCGGGCGGGCTGCGTAGTGAGCGGGCCGCGAAGCGGGCAGCGAGCGGGCGGGCGGGCTGCGAGCGGGCGGCTCGGCGAGGGGCGCGCGAGGGCGCTAGTGAGGGGCGCGCGAGGGCGCTAGCAAGGGGCGCGCGAGGGCGCTAACGAAGGGGCGCGCGAGGGCGCTAACGAAGGGGCGCGCGAGGGCGCTAACGAGGGTGCGCGAGGGCGCTAACGAGGGGCGCGCGAGGGCGCTAACGTGGGCGCACGAGGGCGCTACGAGGCTAGGGCACGGGGTAGCGTGGTAACCGCATGCGAGCGGTGGTGGGCCCTTAAAAAAAAAACGGTCGGTAGGTCCTAGGGACCTCCTGCTCTGAATACCATTTCAGAATCACTAGGCAAGAATGATGAACTAGCAGAAGTTTGGGTACAAATATGAAACCCTAGTTGGGGTTGTACCCCATATTGGCTACCCCACTACAGCCTACAAGCATAATACAGTTTAACATGAGCTGCAGAGTTTTTTGGGGTTCGTCAACTACGTGCGTCGGTTCGTCCCCGACATGGCGAAGCTGACCGCCCCGCTGACCGACTTGCTGCGGAAGGGGGTTGAGTACACGTGGGGGGAGAAAGAGCGAGTTGCCTTCTCCGCCCTCAAGAAAATTTTGTGCTCGCCGCCCGTACTTCACATCGCAGATCCGCACCGACCGTTCGAGCTCGTCACCGACGCAAGTGACATCGCTGTGGGAGCAGTACTGTTGCAGGATTTCGGGAACGGCCTCCAGCCAATCGCGTACGAGTCCCGCAAGCTGCACCCGCCCGAGCGCAACTACCCGATCCAGGACCGCGAGATGCTGGCGATCGTGCACGCGTTCAAGGTTTGGCGGTGTTACCTGACTGGCGCCGACGTGACAGTACGGACGAACCACCGGTCACTACAGTACCTGCGCGCCCAACCGAATCTCAATCCGCGACAGATCCGCTGGTTGGACTTTCTCGAGTCCAACTTCCACTACACGGTTACGTATAAAAAAGGTGCATCCAACATCGCCGACGCACTCACCCGCCCTACCGCCCAACTCCACGCCATCCTACTCGCCCAAACCAACCCGCTTCTAACAAGCCTATTTACCCACGGATATCGCACTGACCCATTTTTCACGACCAGAAATTCACAGCAACTGGCAGAAGCTAAGGGAGTTTATTACGTAAAAACAGGCACCAACCGCATCTGGGTACCCGCGTACTCACTACTGAGGGAGCTGCTACTGCAGGAGGCACACGACGGGATTACCTCGGGACATTTTGGGGTAGAAAAAACGCGACAGCAACTGCAGCGGTATTACTACTGGCCGGAGCTGTTGACCGACGTGCAGCAGCACGTGGGCTCGTGTCCCACGTGTCAGGTGATGAAGAGCTCGAGGAAGCGGAAGGCGGGTCAGTCGCAGTTGATACCACCGCCCGAGCGCGCCTGGCAGCAGGTTACCATGGATTTTGTCACAGGGCTACCTTCGAACCCTGGGGGTAACGACGCGGTAATGGTCGTCGTTGACAGGTTGACGAAGATGGCACACTTCGCTGCGTGCAAAAAGTCGATCTCAGCCGAGGAGACCGCTCGCCTAGTCATCGCAGCCGTTTTTCGCCTGCATGGGATACCAGCAGCTATCATCAGCGACAGAGACACGAAATTCACCAGCAACTTCTGGAGGAACTTGTGGGAGCAGTTCGGGACCAGGCTACAGTTCTGTTCGTCGTACCACCCCGAGACCGACGGTCAAACGGAGCGGACGAATCAGACGATGGAGCAGTTGATTCGTGCCACGTGCGACGACCCCACCACTTGGGAGCAGCAGCTGCCGCTGATCGAGTTCGCGTACAACAACGCCACGTCAGCGACGACGCAGCAGTCCCCGTTCTACCTGAACTACGGGCAAAACCCAACAGTGCCCATGACGCCGAGTCCGGACAACCCCACGCCACGTGCACAGCAATTCGCCGAAATACTACAAGCTGCCCGCACCAGAGCCGCAGAAGCAATTAAAAAAAGCAAATGTCATCGCTAAGCGCAACGCTGACCGCCACCGCCGCCCTGTTACATACCAGTCCGGAGACTACGTACTGCTCGACACGCAAAATCTGCGACTGCCCGACGTACCGAAATTACGACCGCGCTACTGTGGACCGTTCCAAATCAGCCACATGATCACACCTACTGTTACCGACCGACTGGTACATCAGCCCATCATTCCACGTCAGCCTGCTTCGCCCATACATACCGACCACAAGCATACTGCCGCGTCACCGCCCGCATTCAATGACTCGCCCTACATCGGAGCCTATCATCGAGCCCGAAAAAATCCTGAGCCATCGGATTCGCCACCCCACTGGCATCAAGAGGATTGAATTCCTTGTTCGCTGGAAGGTCCGCACGCCAACTGAAGATAGCTGGGTGCCCCTGGCCAACATCGAAAACCACCCTGCCCTGCAAGTGTACCTGAGGAGCCGGGGATTCCGCGATATACACGCACTCGCGTAGCGGAGGGGGCTTCTTGAGGGGGGGGGTAGTGTAAGGAATTTTCTCGACATTCCTTACGGAGTCCGGCTGCATCGCGTACAGCAACACCCGTTGTTCGCCCGTTACTGCTAACGGGACTTCGCCAACTTCGCGCGCACTGTTTTGCCAAACCTCGCACTGCTGGCCCGGCCGTGTCGGCCTACGCTTCGGGACTAGCCCGAGCCTCGCTGCCAGCGTAGCACTAGCTAGCTCGCACGCACCGCGTTACCGTTTGCATGTTTCGCGTATATATGTTCACTCATGCCTTAGCTCACATTTTGTACTCGTTTGACACCTTAGTGCAATCCTCGCTACCTCGATCCATTGCACCCGTAACATCATTTATGTTATGAGCCTTTGTAAGGATTTTTTCTGACATTCCTTATAAGGACTCATCACTGTGTACAAGACCAATCGTATCTTCACCGATTGCTGCTAACGGCGTTTCGCCGACTTCGCGCGGCACTTTTGTCAAACCTCGCATTGCTGAACTGGCCCTAGTCGGCCTATGCTTCGGAGCTAGCAACCTCCTCGCCAATACTACACTAGCTAGCTCGTATGCTGCGTTACCGATTTGTCGTTTCGCTATAAATACCTGCGCATGCCATCTCTCATATTCGTACTCGTTTACCAACTAAGTGCAATGCTCGTTTACTCGCTACATTGTGTTTCAATATCAAAGACCTAGCCGAGATCCGCCTCAGAATTGCTCCCATAGTGATATTGACAGCAGAAATAGATTGACTCATAGTCAGAGTGAAAATATGCATATACATGTGTATATAGGAGATACAGGGAATATGAAAAGACATGAGCTAGACATGTACTCTAAGTGGTACATCCCTTTTGCGGAGATTCACTCTACAACGGTAGTGAGCTAGACTACGGGGGTTGGCACAAACTACTAGGAGTGATCGTAGCTTTGCTTGATTCCTCAGTGCTTGCACATTCATGGGAGAAATTGGCAAGAGTTTCCACTAGGCAAAGTCGAGAATTACAAAATGATTGAACAAGCAATGACAGAATGACTACATCAGGCACCTAGCAACTCTGCAACTAGCCTGGTCGACCGTCAGCACTGAATGGTCGACCGCATGCCAGCGTTGCGTAGAGGAGCCGCGCCAGCACTGCAGAAGGGCGACCTGCCAGCAGAGCAGGTCGACGGTGTGCCAACGCTGCAGCAGGACTGTCCAGCGTTGCCCCGTAGAAGACAGCAGTGTGCACGTTCGCAGGTGCGCGCAGAAGATTGGCCCGACTTGCATTGCTGTGCATCCGTCGGCTGTTGTCTGCGCCTGACGAGCCACATCGACTTCGGAATACCAGCCCGAAGTCGCCTACGCCATCGCGACCTCGCCGACATTCGCGTGCCTCTGCAGAACTCGTCGAGCAGGTTACCCGGTCGACCTGGACACCACCAGGTGCCTCCGGTCGACCACCAGTGCCTCCGGTCGACCACCAGGTGCCTCCAGTCGACCACAGCTCCCGTCGAGCTATCCCCTAGTCGACGGACCCCTTCCGTCGAAAAGAACCATCAGCTGATGTCGCCGAGCTCCCCTCGTCGACCGCTGCTCACTTGTCAATTAGGTGGCGGCTGCTCTGTCGACCTCCCTGGTCGAAATGTAGGTCGACCGGCAGCTCCGTCGACCTCCCGGTCGAACTGCCCCTCCTGGTCGACGGCCCACCCGTCGCCCAGACCAGTCAGTTGCAGCTATCGAACTCCCTGGTCGACAGCAACACCACGGTGGTCCCCTGCAGCTCGACAAAGCATGTCGAGCAGCTCTCCCACAAAGCAACTCCCGTACATCCGACCAAAGGTGGGGCCAACACTCCACTCCCGTTAACAATAGTTACACGTTTGACAGGAATTACTAAGTCGATGACAAACGCGGCGGAAGACTTTGGCAAACGAATTGTTGGCGAAATAGATGAACAAGGTACTGCGTAACTGAAGAGTTGAATGAGAATTGGTTGATATTCCCCGGAAAATACCAGCAAGGTTGATATAGCACGGAAGCGCGAATGTCGGAAAGTACCGTAGTTCGTGGAACTAGAAAGTGGAGGCAATGAAACTAGAGTGGAGTACCACCTGGCGGGCTAGGAAACCTGAGAAGATACCATAATGCCCCGGATAGTAGCTGTCAACGGGAATGGAGTGTTGGATTCGCCCTTGCTTGGGAAACGCCGACGACTTGGTCGGATGTACGGAAGTAGCAGCCGACCGTTCACAGTGGGAGAGCTGCTCGACAGGCTACGTCGAGCTGCAGGGGACCGCTGTGGTGCTGCTGCCGGGAGCTCGACAGCTGCAACTGACTGGCCTGGGCGACGGGTGGGCCGTCCGGGAGGTCGACGGAGCAGTCCGTCGACCTCCAGTTCGACCAGAGGGTCGATGGAGCAATCCGTCGACCTACAGCTCGACGGGGAGGTCAGCGGAGCAGTCCGTCGACCTGACAAGTGAGCAGCGGTCGACGAGGGGAGCTCGGCGACAACCGCTGACAGTTCTGGTCGACAAAAAAAAAAAAATATGTCGACCAGGGGGATGCTCGACGGGGGCTGCGGTCGACCAGAGTGCATGGTGCTCGACAGGAGGCACCTTGCGGTCGACCAGAAGCATCTGGTGGTCGGCCGAAGGACCTGGTGGTCGACTGGAGGCACCTGGTGGTCGACCGGGACTAGGATCGATCGCCGATCTTAACCATGGAGCGGGTCTATTAGGTGAGCTCCAACCCACCGAGGTGGTGAGTTGTAATAACATACAGCAGCGTTTTTTAGGCCTTTCCTTGGCAGGCTGCAATGCGTTTATTTCTACTGTGCTTGCGATCATTGCTGGCTGGGCTATAGCCTTCTTGGCTGGCATTCTCAATCGCAACACTCATCCAGCATAAGTGTAGAAGATGACATGGCAAGGCTTTGCGCGGGAAAGAGGTCAGCGCTAGGCTACAGTCAGGGCCTGTTTAGTTTGCCCCCAACTTATCCTATGGAGGGGGTTACGTCCTACAATGAGTCCGCTGTTTAGTTTATAGTTGGCCGAGGTCTTTCCTAAAAATGCTTGCACAGCGCCCTTTTGAATTTTGAAGAATAGGTAAATTGGTACCTGTCTTATTGGCCTTCTTTATTCAGATGTTTACACAGCCTGCTTGAGCAATTTAAGCTCCAACGCGCTGACCTTGATTTGCTAGCTCCAGCAGCGGATAGCCGGGCCATATTAATGTCTGAGGCTATGCGACCTGCGAGCGAAACTGCGCAATGGCAACAACGGCTTACTCATCCGGCGATGGCCGCCCAACTTGCAGCGGCGACAACCCACCTTACCGTCATCCAAACAGCCAATTCTGAAATTGAAGCTCTCGCCATCGCCATTGCCATGCGCGAGGCGCAGTATCAAGATAAGCGAGCAGCGCTGGTCACGCGAAACCGTGCATTAGCCCGGCGGGTAATGGCTGCACTTGGACGCTGGAATTTAACCTATGATGATTTAGGGGGCGAGATGCTGACGGAAACACCCGCTGGCATTTTCGTACGGCTGATCATTGAGGTCATTACAAGCCAATTTGCCCCCGTGCCCTTACTTGCCTTG
The DNA here is from genome assembly GCA_947470075.1 of Closterium sp. Yama58-4. Taxonomy (NCBI): domain Eukaryota; kingdom Viridiplantae; phylum Streptophyta; class Zygnematophyceae; order Desmidiales; family Closteriaceae; genus Closterium; species Closterium sp. Yama58-4. Next base: position 148,182 of record CANIUD010000597.1, read on the forward strand.
CTCAAACATGCATCTGGTGGTGTCCAGGTCGACCAGGTAACCTGCTCGACGAGTTCTGCGGAGGCAAGCGGACGTCATCGAGGTCGCAATGGCAAAGGCGTCTGCGGGCTGGTATCTCGAAGTCGATGTGGCTCGTCAGGCGTAGGCAACAGCCGACGGATGCCCAACGAGGCAAGTCGGGCCAATCGTCTGCGCGCACCTGCGAGCGTGCGCACTGCTGTCTTCTACGGGGCAACGCTGGACAGCCGCACAGCTGCAGCGTTGGCACGCCGTCGACCTGCAGTGTTGGCAGGTCGCTCTTCTGCAGTGCTGGCGCGGCTCCTCTACGCAACGCTGGCACGCGGTCGACCATGCAGTGCTGGCGGTCGACCAGGCTGGCTTCAGAGTTGCTAGGTGCCTGATGTAGTCCATTCTGTCATTGCTTGTTGATTCATTCTATAATTTTCCAACTTTGCTAGTGGAAACTCTTGCCAATCTCTCCCGTGAATGCGCAAGTGCTAAGGAACCAAGCAAAGCTACGATCACTCCTAGTAGTTCGTGCCAACCCCCGTAGTCTAGCTCACTACCGTTGTAGAGTGGATCTCTGCATGGTGCGGTGAGCGTGGATCGAACACGCGACCTTCAGATAGGAGCCGACTTTTGCACCTACTAAGTCGTTCGTTGAACGGTAGCAGCATTACTCGCCATGGTTGACCCCGTTGTAGAAGTGGGCGTAGCGGACACCTTGGAGACACGCTTGGCTGATGCGAGGAGACGCCACGCGGATGGCGAGTACGGGACGATCCCCTTGACGATCGTCGAGTTGGGCATCCGGGCGCAGTGGGCGACGGAACACCCTTCCCGTCCTGCATCTCCTCGACCGGCACGAAACGAAGGTGGCGTCGACGACGAGGTCGACGGTGGTGCACGAGTCAGCGGCAGCGAAGGCACGAGGCAGAGAGGGGTGATCAAGGTCGACGGTGGCGTCGACGGGATTCAGGCGCGAGTGCAGCGGTCAATGGCAGCTGCAGGCATCTCGCGTGTCGACGTCGATGCTCGACATAGCTCTCCTCTACGAAGTGGTGGAGGTCTCTCGGCGACGACGCATGTGAGAGCAGGCGGGATTGCACTGGCGTATGGCTACTCCAAGTTCTCGCTGAACCGAATCACCGTCGCCCCGCTGCAAGGTCGACGAGACCTCATCACCTGGAGGGAGTCGATAGGCTGAAGGGCTTCGCCTACGGCACCGTGCTGATTCCGCCCGAGAAGGATGTCGAGCTGCGCGGGAAGTTTCGTGCAGCTCACCTGCTCATTTTTATGGTCATCTCGAGGTGCTGCTTGGCGGTGGTGCAGCTAGCGCTCAGAAGTTGTTGAGAACGACTTGATGCTGGTCACCAGGCATGGCGCTTCATCCTGTCGACGTACCAGGTGAAGGACGACCTGTACATCGGCCAGCTGGAGGAGACGAGGACTCACATTCGGATGGGTGAGCAGGAGTCGGCGACGGACTACTGCAACCGTGCTCGACGGATCCTGGCTGAGATGCGGATGGCGGGCGCCGAGTACTCGACGGCGTCCTACATCACCCACATCGTCAAGGGCCTGCCGCGCAGCTACAACCTCATGAAGAGGATGATGATGGTGCCCGGCACGCGTGAGTCCCTCGACGAGGACTCCATCACCAGCTACATTCTCCAAGATGAGGCGATGCAGGAGGCCGAACAGCCCACGGAGCTCCTTCCGCAGGCAAACTACGCTGCACCGACGAAGCTGAATCAGCAGCAAGGGCAGCACAGGAAGTCGGGCGGAGGTGGTAGCGGAGGTGGGCGGTCGACGAAGGACGTCGACGAGAAGAAGTCTACGCGGGGCAAGGGTCGTGGAGGTGGTGGTCGACGGCGGGAGTGCTGGGTCTGTGGCGGCCCCGACCATCTCTCTTTCGAGTGCCCCGACCGCGATGACAGCGACGAGGACGACAGCAAGGGAGGCCGCGGTCGATCGGCCAGCCGTCGCCCACGTCGAGATGAGAAGCCGCGCAAGGAGAAGAAGGCGTCGAAGAAGACGTCGTCGACGAAGGAAGTCGACAGCTCCAGCGGCAAGGACCGAGGCGACGGGGAGGCGTCGTGCTCGATGGTCGGCGTGGTGGAGCCGACAGTCTCGCTGGCGCCAGAGGCTGGCGAGGACTTCCAGGCAGTGGCGGCAGCCGTGCAGGCCAACCCGATGGCGGTGCTGCTCGACAGCGGGTGCTCCCACCACCTGATGGGGACGAAGGCGGTCTTCGTCGACATGGAACCGAGCGACAGTGTGAAGCATGTGCGCGGCTTCAATGGGGCGTTGCAGCCTGTCGAGGGTCGTGGAACCGTCGCTCTGCAAGGGGAGGCCGGGAAGCGGGTCCTCATCCCCGACGTGCTCTACGTTCCGGGCGTACATGCGAACCAATCTACTGAAGGAGAGCGGAGTGCAGTTCCAGGGCGACGGCGACGAAATGCTGCTCGTCGCCGCAACCGGGGAGGTGCTCGGTCGAGCACGCTACACCGGACGAATCCTCTGCACCGACCTTCGCCCCTGCTCGACGCAGTCGCCGTCGACCGAGGTGGTGGCTCTGCGGACAATCGTCTCGGCAACGAAGGCGACCCCCGACAGGATGCACGCGCGGCTTGCACACGTCAGCGTCGACACGATCAAGAGCTCGGCGAAGCATGAAGTTGCTACTGGGCTCGACATCACGCCGTCGACCGGAGCAGACCCGCCGTGTGTTTCGTGCGTCGGAGGAAAGCTGGCGCGGCACACCTTCCCCGACAAGGGCTCGGACGCTGAGGAGGCACTGGCTGTCGTGCACATTGACTTGTGCGGGCCATTTCGGGTGGCTGCCAAGGATGGCAGCTTGTACTTCCTGCTGCTGAAGGATCGCCACACTCGGTTTGTGTGGACAATGCCGGTCGCTAAGAAGAGCGATGTGCTGTAGGAGTTTCAAAAGTGGCTGGTGCTGGTGGAACGGCAGACGAAGAAGTCGGTGCTGTCGCTCCGCTCTGACCGGGGAGGGGAGTTCCTCGGACGGGATTTCACCACCTTCGTCGACGGGAAGGGCATTGTCCGCGACCTGACGTGCCCCTACACTCCGCAGCAGAACGGCATGGCTGAGCGGGAGATGCGCACGGTCGTCGAGTCCGTGCGGACGATGCTGCTGCACATGGGTGTGCAGCACCACTGGTGGCACCTCGCTCTTCGACAGGCTGTCTGGGTGCGCAACTGCTTGGAGCGGTCGACGACGCCGCCGGGGACGACTCCGTACCAGCTGCTGACCGGGAAGAAGCCCGACCTCACGCTGGCGCGGGTGTGGGGCTGCATGGTGCAGTTCATGGTTCCCGAGCAGCAGCGCGGTGGGAAGCTGGCACCGAAGGCTCGCTGGGGGCTTCATTTGGGCGTGTCGCCGGCGAGCAAGGGTTAGGGAGGTGCTCGACCTCACCGACAACAAGGTGGTCACGTCGGTCGAGGTGATCTTCTACGAGACGCTGTCGCTGGAGGTGTGGAAGGCGAAGTATGGGCCGGCGTCGGGGCGGACGCAGGCGCACCCGCCGACGGACACCTCGACGGCGACGGTCCCACTGCTCGCAGAAGTTGACGAGCCTGCTGATGAGGATGTTGTAGCGGTTCCTCAGCCTCCCTCTGTTCTTGCTCCTCCCTCCCCCGTCGCAGATCGGTCTGCCTCGACACCTGTGTCGGCCATCCCTCTGTTCTTGCTCCTCCCTCCCCCGTCGCAGATGAGGGGAGCCTTGAGGCGTCGCCTGTGGCGCCGGCCAGTGGCATCGCCGGCGGTCGACAAGGCGCCAAGCTCGTCGACCAGGGCCGGAAGTCGACGACAGGGGAGCAGCAGACAGGGGAGCCGGTCAAACAAGAGGCAGCAGCAAGGGGGCAGTCGACCGGGGAGCAGCAGCCGGGGCGGTCAACAGGGGAGCTGTCGAAGTCAGCAGCAGACGAGCAGCCGGTCGAAGAGTCGAAGCAGCTGGTCGACGATGCGAATGTCGATGACGAAGGGGAGCTGTCGGCAGGAGAGGAATCCACCGACAGTGATGTGGTGGAGGTTCCGGTCGAGAAGTCGGCACCGGGGCTGCGACGTTCTTGTGAGAGTACGACGGCTTATGCTTGTTATTCATGCTTGCTATTATTTCCTTACGCTATTCCTAGCTTAGGTTTATTTTCTGCATGCATGAATTGCTTGATTTCCTAGGTTCGTTGCTTTACTATAGTTATTATAGTTATAGGCACCGAACCAGGTTACGTGTACCGAACTCAAGCTATTCGGTTGCCACCGAATTGCTTTCTACCGAGTTCGGGAAGGTTCTGTTCGGGACGCTTCGCGACCCTCGGAACATTCGCGTAACACCTGGTTACTGCCCCTTGTGTCGAGCCTATATATAGCCTCGTGTTGTACCCAGGTGATCATTCAATTCAAACTCTCTTTTCTGAGCTCGATCCTAGATCCTCACACTTGGTAATCAGAGCCCGTTTACACGCGAAGTTTTTTCGACCGCTAAAAACCAGTCTTAAAAAAACCGCGGGGGCGATGCATTTAAACATCAATTTCGGGTACGTAAAACCGGTTCCGTGTTTTTCGCTCCCCCTCGATTCGTTTTTCCGGACGCGTTAATGTCAGGCATGGAAGGCCAGGGCGACAACTACGCGACTACGAGCGACATCGCGAGCCTCCGCACCGACATGGAGCAGACGCAGGCGACGCTTCGTCGAGTCGACGCTTTTCTGACAAACCAACCAGGGTTCGCCACCGCAGCAGCAGCGACCGCAGTGAATGCAGCACCGACAACTCCAGCAGCAGTGGCGACACCGACATTTCACGGACCGATGGCACCACTGTCGCCGAACCTCGAAGCAGCACGACCGAGGCTCCCGGAAGCGTTCGATCCAAGCGCGAAGGGATCCGACGTCCGGCGATTCGTGGCCACCCTCGAAATTTACTTCGAGGCCATTGGCTGTTCGACCCCGACACACGACGCAACCAGAATCCGGCTCGCAGCGACACTGTTACGTGGACCGGCACTCGAGTGGATCTACAACACTGACGTGGCCCGCGGGGAGAAATCGTGGACGCAGTTTCGGGCAGACTTAGTCGAGCGTTTCGAACCGATTAATACTACCTACATGGCGCGGCAACAAATTCATCGGCACAAGCAGTACAGTAGTGTAGCACAGTACACGCAGCAGATGGAGCTCCTGTTCAACCGCATCCCCGACCTGACCGAAGGCGAAAAAATCCAGGCGTACACAGAAGGGTTAAAATTAGAGATTCGGCGGCAAGTGATCACGGCGAATTACGACAGCTACAGGGACATCGTGCGTGCAGCCGAACGTTACGACGCGCTGACTCGAGGTCAACTTGAAACACGACGTTTCGCGCCGAACCGTACATTCGGCACGGAGCGATCGGCACCCCCCACGTTCGCCGAACCGATGGATATCGACAAGTTTGACGCGAAGCAGCAGTCGGCGAAATGCGAATTTTGCGGCGCAGCAGGGCATCAAATCTTGTCGTGCTACAAAATGAAGAAAGCACGTGCGGCACTCCGGGACGGTAACAGTGGAGCACCCTCAAAGTAAAAAAACGGCAATCGCCAAAAGCCGTGGATCGACCTGGCGATCGCGTAAAGATCCGAAAAGCAGGAAAAGGCGACCGGCCGGCATCAGGGGAAAGATCCGAATATAAAACATCACGACCGGCCGGCATCAGGGGAAATCGCCGAGGCGAATGGTGGCTCCGCGAAAAAAGACTCTGCACCGACCGGGAAACTCCAGCCGGACCCCCACGAAAGTAAGAATTCGTTAAAAGTATCCTATAAAGATACTCTAACAAAAAATATTGCTTCTCGTGGTTTTCAAGCCTTTGAAAAATTCAGGGGAGAATTAGAGGCCAAGAAAAAGCCTTTAGAAATTATTCAGGTACCTGAGAAGTTGGGCAAAGTATTACGGAGCGTAGAAAAGGGTCGTGCGTTCCGTGGTGTTAATATTCTCTCCCCGCAGCATAGTGTTAAGGCTCCCCGTTGCCCACAGGTGAAGCCTACACAGCTGCAAAGGCTTAGAGGAGACATCCAGGCTCAGGAGAAATTATACAAGCCTCGGAAAAATCCTCCTACCCCCCAGGTGAAGTTGGAAAGTGCTGAGTCGGGTATTCATTTTAATGTACCCTATGATCTTATTAAAGAGACCCTCTTTGGCTACTCAGCGCAGCAGAAACCACTACTCCTCGAGGTGTTATGCAATGGGCGACGCCTCCAGGCACTGGTGGACAACGGTGCATCTCACTCGGTGTGCGACCGCGAAACATTGGAGAAAATTGGAGAGAAGGCGGAGGAGACCCAGTTTTCAGCAACCATGGTGGACGGTACGAAGCTTCCCATCCATGGCGAAGCATCCTTGCAGCTGCATATAGGTGCGTTGAGATGGAAGCCGAAGCTACCTGTCACCAACATCAAAGGGTTAGATTTTATCTTGGGGCGAGATTTCCTGAAGCGGTTCAACCCCGAGATCGACTAGTTGGATCAACAGCAAGGTGTGCATCTACAACAACGGGAAACGGATAGCACTGCGAAGCTGGATGGATACAGGGGATATTCTTGAAACGACACTGGCACGGATCGAACAGACGGTGAACGAGAGTAACACGGGTTACTTAGCACTGGTCATGGCAGCAGCAGAAGAGGTGAAACCGGGTTCCGAGCTACCCGCAGCAGTGAAAGAGGTCTTGGAGCAGTACAAAGACATCATGCCCGATGACCTACCTGCAGGCGTACCTCCTGCACGCACCCACGAACACGAGATCGTGGAGGAACCAGGTGCGAAACCCGTCTCACGTGCACCTTACAGACTGAGTCCGACCGAACTGACAGACATGAAGAAACAGATCGAGTATTTACTAGACAGACAACTGATCCGACCATCCACCTCTCCCTACGGCGCACCAGTTCTCTTCACACCAAAACCAGACGGCAGTTTACGGATGTGCATCGACTACCGCGCACTGAACAAACAGACAGTCAAAAACAAATACCCCATACCGCGCATCGACGACTTACTGGACCAACTGCGTGGTGCAACAGTCTTCTCGAAGCTGGACTTACGGTCGGGTTACTGGCAGATCAAGATGGCGGACAACTCGATCCACAAAACGGCGTTCCGTACGAGATACGGCTCCTACGAATACTTGGTGATGCCGTTCGGACTCTGCAACGCACCAGCGACATTCCAGGCGGAGATGAACCATATTCTACGGCCCCTGCTGGACGAGTGCGTAGTAGTGTACCTGGACGATATCCTCATCTACTCCAAGAACATGAAGGAGCACGTGGAGCATCTGCGGAAGGTGTTCGAGATCCTGCGGAAAAATAAGTTCTACGTGAAGCTGTCGAAGAGCGACTTCGCACTGGAGAAGGTGCAGTTTCTCGGGCACATGGTGAGTGCCAAAGGCGTACACGTGGACCCGCGGAAAATCGAAGCCGTTAAAAAGTGGAAGGTTCCGGAGAACGTGAAGGAGTTGCAGCAGTTCCTAGGCTTCGCCAACTACTACAACAGGTTTGTGCCGCAATACGCTAAGATAGCAGCGCCACTGACAGACCTACTGAAAAAGGACACGCCCTTCAAATGGGGTGCTCCTCATCAGCAAGCCATGGAATAGCTACAGACAGCACTGACCACAGACGCTAGTGACCAGGCAGTCGGAGCAGTACTGATGCAGGATCACGGGAACGGTTTACAACCTATCGCCTACCTCAGTAAGAAACTACACGGAGCAGAACTGAACTACCCCATCCACGACAAGGAAGCCTTAGCCATAGTCGTAGCCTTCAAGGCGTGGAGGTGTTACCTTGAGGGAGCCAAGATCATAGTCAATATAGACCACTGCAGTCTCAAATACCTGAAGTCGCAGCCGACGCTCTCATGACGACAGGTGCGGTGGGTGGATTTCTTGGAGACTCACTTCCACTACGACATCGTCTACAAACCCGGGCTACACAACAAGGCAGACGCGTTGAGCCGCCCAGGTCATGTAGCAGGCATCCAGCTCGACGAGATGAACCCTCTGCTCAAGGGTCTATTCCAACATGGGTACTCCGTGGACGGCGAGATAGCTACAGCAGAGAAGCAGAAACTATTACAGTGGGAGAAAGACTTAGCGGTAAGGAAGGGTTCAGGAAAGATTTGGGTACCGAATTACGCCCCGCTACGGCAGATCCTATTGGAGGAGTTTCATGACGTACCATACGAAGGAACATTTCGGGAGCAACAAAACGATAGCGGGAATAGCAAAGTATTACTACTGGCCTCGGATGGCAGCAGACATGCAGCAGTTCGTCACCTCCTGCGACACGTGTCAGCGGATGAAGAGTAGCAAGCAGAAGAAAGCAGGGTTATTTTAGCCTTTACCCATACCGGAGCAGCCATGGCAGGTCGTTAGTCTCGACTTCATCACAGGACTTCCCTCGACCTCACGGGGACACGATTCCATCCTCGTGGTTATCGATATGTTCTCCAAAAATGAGTCACTTCATACCGACCAACGCCACAGCTACAGCTGAAGCAACTGCTCGACTCTTCTTCGACCGCATTATCACCATCCACGGCATCCCCGCTACACTCATCTCAGACAGAGATCCCAAGTTCACTAGTAAGTTCTGGAAGGAGCTTATGGGATTGTTGGGGACTAAGCTTGCGATGTCTTCAGCATACCATCCCCAGACTGACGGACAGACGGAGCGACTTAATCATGTAGTTGAACAATTACTGCGCACAGCTTGCAAAGACGACGTCAGCCACTGGGACACACATTTACCAACCTTAGAGTTCGCTTACAACAACGCCTCGCATGCGGCCACAGGGAAAACTCCTTTCTTCCTGTGTTACGGACGGGAACCACTCACTCCACAGCAGCCAACCACACCGGCACATGTCCAAGCCGCACACGACTTCGTCACCACCATGCAGCAGCTATGGGAGAAGACTCAGCGGCGTCTCACCACGATGCAGAACTCCCAGAAGCAGTATGCCGATCGACAGCGACGAGATCACTCAGTAGCAGTCGGAGATCAGGTGCTTCTTGACACACGCAACTTGAACCTGTCTCACCTACCATCCAAACTCTGGCCTCGCTTCTGTGGTCCATTTCTCGTGGAGGCACAGGTGACACCAGTTACATTCCGCTTGCGCTTACCAGATACGTGGAAGATTTACAACGCTTTCCATTTTCAGCTACTGAAACCCTACAAAGACCCCAACCAACAGTTCGAGGGACGGCAGTTACCGCTACCACCACCTGTTCTTGTGCAAGATGAACCCGAGTACGAGATCGAGCGTGTTCTCACTCATCGGCGCCGCGGCGGCAAGACCCTCGAGTTCCTGATCCGCTGGAAGGGATATGACCCCACTGAGGACAGTTGGGTTGCAGAAGCTGATATGGGCAACGCACGCCGTGCTCTCAAGGACTATCTTGTCAAGCAGGGTGTATCTCATGCCACCCAGCTTTGAGGGGGGGACGTGTGAGAGTACGACGGCTTATGCTTGTTATTCATGCTTGCTATTATTTCCTTACGCTATTCCTAGCTTAGGTTTATTTTCTGCATGCATGAATTGCTTGATTTCCTAGGTTCGTTGCTTTACTATAGTTATTATAGTTATAGGCACCGAACTAGGTTACGTGTACCGAACTCTAGCTATTCGGTTGCCACCGAATTGCTTTCTACCGAGTTCGGGAAGGTTCTGTTCGGGACGCTTCGCGACCCTCGGAACATTCGCGTAACACCTGGTTACTGCCCCTTGTGTCGAGCCTATATATAGCCTCGTGTTGTACCCAGGTGATCATTCAATCCTAACTCTCTTTTCTGAGCTCGATCCTAGATCCTCACAGTTCTGGTCGAGCTCGACGGCCGCCGGAGCGGCTGAGCTTCCACGCCTGCCTGCCACCAGCTGCCTTCACCACGGTGTACGACGAGGTCGACGACGACCTGTTGTACGACGACGCCATGGAGAATGAAGACCTACCGGAGCTTGACCCCGACGTGCATGCCGACCCCGAACACCGCTGGGACATCGCCACGATGACAGCGAAGGAGGCCTTGGCGAGCTGGAAGGGCGAGGCGGTGAAGGCCGCCATGGAGGAGGAGATCCGCAGCCTCATCGGCATGGGCACTTGGGAGCTGGTCGAACGCCCTCTTGGAGCGAATATCATGAAGAACTAGTGGGTGCTGACGACCAAGTACCGCATCGACGACACCGTCGAGCGCAAGAAGGCGAGGCTGGTCGTGAAGGGCTTCACGCAGGTGTACGGCGCCGACTACGACGAGACGTGTTCGCCGGTGAGCAGCTACGTCACGCTGAGGATCTTCCTCAGCATCGTCGCCGTCCTTGACCTCAACCTGATGCAGCTCGACATGAAAAACGCTTTCCTGCAGAGCAAGCTCGACAGGGTGCTCTACATGTACCAGCCGGACTACTTCGACGATGGGACCGGCCGGGTGTGTAAGCTGCTGAAGAGCCTCTACGGGCTGAAGCAGTCGCCGCTGTTGTGGTACAGGGCTCTCGATGGAGTGCTGCAGGGAGCTGGCTGGAAGAAGAGCCAGGTCGACGAGGCGCTCTACTTCAAGTCCGGCGATGACGGTGTGACCTGCTGGGTGCTGGTCTACGTCGACGACCTGCTCGCCGCCAGCAGCAGCGCCGCGATGCTGAAGGTGTTGTGATGCTATCATTCGTATTCACGTCTGTCTGCCTCCCATCATATGCTTGTGCGGTTTGGATTTTCTGAGTGTGTGTGTGTATGTTATTTGGCTTGAGCAGATATCTGAAGTGATTGCTCTGCTCGAGAGCTTTCCGACGAACCAAGAATCGTCGCGATCGGAGCACAACCAAGAAAGTTACGAACATTGGAGTTCGTATGGTTATATTTTGGTTGCGGCGACTTTGGGAAGTTGTGGGAGTGACCTAATATGGGTTATAGACTTTTGGGGTTGGGAATTTCGATCTCATCACTGTAGATGCTGCCAAGTGGTTGGGTGAAACCAAACCAGGTTGGCAAGTGTGGCCAAGTGGGAGTGAGGTGGATTGTGGAGGTTGGGAAAATGACAAAGGCCATAATGGGGTTGCCTATGGAGAGGGGAATTGTGTGGCATGGGGTTTCCTTGGTTGGGGACTCCCTTGGGACCTTCCCTCTCGTCCTCCTCTTCCCTCCTACCTGGTTTAGTGCTACTCCAACTCTCTTGTGTGTAACTTTGTGAAACTTGTGAGAACTTGTGAATTAATTGTGATTGAGTTAAAATTTATGTGGCAGCATACCCCCCTGTACGCCGAAACGCATAACTCACGATTTAGTTCACCATTTGACGTGATTCAACTTGGGAATTGTAGCCACATTCTACAGCTACATCATACTCGGTTTTCGTGAGATTTTAACGGTGAACTTTTTGGCGACGACGTTTCTTGTGAATTCGCGGTTTCTGTCCAGAAATTGAGACCAACGATTTTGTGATATTTCGGCCCCTAAACGTTCTAGACTCCGTCCTTAGTCTCTAACAAAAGGAACTGAAGGAGCTGCTAGAGTCCACCTTCGAGCTGCGGGAGATCTCGTAGGTGGTGAAGTACCTTGGGTTGAAGATCATCCGTGACAGGCCGGCGAGGAAGCTGTGGCTGCACCAACAGAACTACGCCGACAAGCTGCGTAGGCGCTTCATCAATGAGGAGCAAGGCGGTCGAGTCCCGAAGACGCCGGTCTCGGTCGACGCCTACGCCGAGCTGACATTCGACGACGAGGAGGCGAAGGAGCACGAGGAGGAGGAATACCGGCAGAAGGTTGGCTCGCTGCAGTTCGCGGCGACGACGACGAGGCCGGACATCGCGTTCGCCTGCAGCAAGCTGGGGAGCGGCCTCACGGTAAGGAGCGACTAGCATCGGCGCGAGGTCGACCGCTGCCTCGCCTACCTCGCTGACACCCGCGACACCGCCCTGGAGTTCGGCGGTGGACCAGAGTCGCTGGAGCTGATCGGCTATGTAGATGGCGACGACGCGGGCGACAAGCAGAAGCGGACGAGCACGGGCGGCTACGTGTTCGTCTACGGAGGGGCCGCTGTCTCCTGGTCGAGCTCGCGCATCAAGTGCGCGACGCTCTCCTCGACCGAGTCGGAGTACGTCGCGGCTGTAGATGCTGGCAAGGAGGGGCGTCGACTTCGTTTCCTTCTCGCGGAATTCAAGCTGCTCGACGCTGGGAAGCCGACCATCCTTCGCATCGACAACAAGTCGGCAATCACGGTCGCTGAGGGCTTGGGGCTGACGGGCAACCTCAAGCACATGGAGCGACGCTACGCCTGGCTGCAGCACATGGTGAGGCGCGGGAAGTTCAAGCTGAAGTACATCCCAACATCCGAGCAGCCGGCGGACTTCCTGACGAAGGCGCTGCATTTTCCGGCTTTCAACCGGTGCTCTGTCGCCATCGGCCAAGTTCGCCTGGCCAACGTTGGCGACGGCGACAATGATGTGCAGCAGTAGGTGACGTGCCCTTCTGCACGGCTGGTGCAGTGACGGCGTGCTATGTGTGGGGTGCACGCCGGGGACAAGTTCTCTCCGTGGAGTACTGCCGTGTCGGCTGGAGGCCCAAGCGTGAGCACGGCAGGGGAGTGTTAACGGGAATGGAGTGTTGGCCCCGCCCTCGCTTGGGCAACGCCGACGACTTGGTCGGATGTACGGAAGTAGCAGCCTACCGTTCACAGTGGGAGAGCTGCTCGACAGGCTACGTCGAGCTGCAGGGGACCGCTGTGGTGCTGCTGCCGATCAGGGAGCTCGACAGCTGCAACTGACTGGCCTGGGCGACGGGTGGGCCGTCCGGGAGGTCGACGGAGCAGTCCGTCGACCTGCAATTCGACCAGAGGGTCGATGGAGCAATCCGTCGACCTACAGTTCGACGGGGAGGTCTGCGGAGCAGTCCGTCTACCTGACAAGTGAGCAGCGGTCGACGAGGGGAGCTCGGCGACAACCGCTGACTGTTTTGGTCGACAAAACAAAAAAAAATCCGTCGACCAGGGGATGCTCGACGGGGGCTACGGTCGACCAGAGTACATAGTGCTTGACAGGAGGCACCTTGCGGCCGACCAGAAGCACCTGGTGGTCGGCCGAAGGACCTGGTGGTTGACTAGAGGCACCTGGTGGTCGACCGGGAGCATCTGGTGGTGTCCAGGTCGACCAGGTAACCTGCTCGACGAGTTCTGCGGAGGCACGCGAACGTCGTCGAGGTCGCGATGGCAAAGGCGTCTGTGGGATGGTATCCCGAAGTCGATGTGGCTCGTCAGGCGTAGGCAACAGCCGACGGATGCCCAACTAGGCAAGTCGGGCCAATCGTCTGCGCGCACCTGCGAGCGTGCGCACTGCTGTCTTCTACGGGGCAACGCTGGACAGCCGCACAGCTGCAGCGTTGGCACGCCGTCGACCTGCAGTGTTGGCAGGTCGCTCTTCTGCAGTGCTGGCGCGGCTCCTCTACGCAACGCTGGCACGCGGTCGACCATGCAGTGCTGGCGGTCGACCAGGCTAGCTGCAGAGTTGCTAGGTGCCTGATGTAGTCCATTCTGTCATTGCTTGTTGATTCATTCTGTAATTCTCCAACTTTGCTAGTGGAAACTCTTGCCAATCTCTCCCGTGAATGCGCAAGTGCTAAGGAACCAAGCAAAGCTACAATCACTCCTAGTAGTTCGTGCCAACCCCCGTAGTCTAGCTCACTACCGTTGTAGAGTGGATCTCCGCAGAGCGTGGCCTGATTAAAGGCGCCGGCGCTTCTATCTGGAGCCATGCGCTTATGGCCGGTCCTCAATTATAAGCGCACCCCATAGAATCCCTAAACCTTTTATAAGCGCATCCCTTCCCCCCAGGGAGTAATCTTTTCACTATTTACCTACCAGTACGCATTATGATGTTTTACATTCCTAGCTAGAATCTACGCGTCGTCTGACTCCGGCTCCTCGTAGTTATTGGCAAAGAATCTGTTGGCGATGATGCCGTCATCAACGTTGACCTCGTGGGTCAGCTGGCTCCGCCTGTGCGCCATGGCAAGGTTGTCCTCACTGCCGTCAAGCGCGTTGCTGATGCCACAGGTGAGGAACGCCTTCTTGATAACCTCAGATGGCACGGCCTTCTAGGCCCGTAAGATCCACCTGAGCACCACTGCAGGGGGCGGCTTCTTGATGTTCCCTGCACCACAAGTTAGAGTACAAGGGAGATGCAGTTAGAACAACATACGGGGGGAAATCAAGCCACTGTCAAACAATCAATGGTGAGTGTTTTGCCTGCAGGCGTCAACTGCTACTGGACCTCCTCTTCAAACCAGGTTTGGTAACGCTTGCGGATGGAGGCTTTAAAGGTCTTGTTGATCGAGACGTCGAGGGGATGCACCTCCGTCGTACTACCCGAGGGGATCACAGACGGCACGATGTCCGAGTCTTCGGACCACGGCATCCGTAAGGTGCCCGCGGACTACCGCTAACTCGCCTTCCACTTCACATTGAGGAAAAGAAGCTTCACCAACTCCCTTGACCACTCCTGCAGGCGACGAACGGGGACGGCAGTTCCTTTGCGGCGCCAGTCGAGAAGCTTTGCGTAGACTTTCATCTCTACCGGCCTGTACCACGAGTACCTCCCGCGCCCGTGCATCCGCTTCCGTAATGAGTGCGCCCTCGAGCATGGCGGCGACTTTCTTCCACTCAGCGAGACATTTGCGGTGGATTCCCCGACTCGCGAGACAACGCCCGCAACGACACTGCCACATCCATGCGTGCAGCAATTTGTTGTGTGATTAAAGTATTATAATGAGTCTACTTTGATGACTACGGACCTCACAGTCAATCAAAACTGATTCGCTGTGTTGAATGTAGAATATAGAATAAGATAGAAAGGTTCTGATTGAAAACTCCTTAAGGGGCGCTCCGGAACGAGGTTCCCTAAACGATTCGGTTGAGCGAGCAAGCGACATTCTAAACTTAGGTTACGGGTACAAGTTCTTCGGCGCCTTCGACTCCCCGCGCCGGTTCGCTAAGAAGTTTGCTCGCTCTGACCAACAAAGCGTTGGCGCGAAACCTTCGAAAACGACCTTGTCATGCAAAGCAAGCTCATTTTTACCCCGAGACAAAAAAGCGCAACAAAAAGTTGTATCCATTTAGGTTAAGTTAACCTAAGACACGCATTGCTGTCGATGACTCGGCTTCCGAACCGTACGTGATAGTCCCCTATCATACGGCTCTTCTTAAGATTTCATGTCTTCGTTTGGCGTGACAATGCAACTGGAAGAGAGGGCGCGTAGCGATGGCTTACAATTCAGAAAGAAATCAAGAAATAGAAAAAAAAAAAAACAAACAAACAAAAAACAAAAACAAAAACAAAAAAAACACGTTAACTAGCCTACTTTCACTGTGACTACAGCTTCTCCTACGCGGTATAAGCGTTACGCTTATGCTGCGATGGAGTGTGCCTGGAAGAGGGGGGAAACGTAGGAATAAGAAGTTTCTCGAGAAGTCCGTCGTGCGACCAATACTCCTCACCGTCATCGTCGTCGCTGCCCGGGGCGCCCTCGGGAAACACATCTGCCCCGGTGCCGGCCTCGGCGCCAGTGTCTGTGCCAGCCTCGGTGTCGGCCACATCGTCGTCAGCGCCCACAGCAGATTTGTCCCACACGCAATCTTGCGGCTGGCCCCATCGTGGTGCCGGGGGAGGAGCTCGAATGAAGACGTCTGGGAGCTTGTTGCTTTCAGGTTTCGACAGGTACTCGTCGAACGCCCACGGGTGCAGGAGCGTGAGCACGGGAGGATTCGATGGGCCTGCAAACACGGGTGGATTCGGATGAGCATGAGAAGTTGGAGCTGCAGGTAATGGACGATATGGCGGCGCAGGTGGCGCCGGAGGCTGTGGTGGCTCCGGGGGCGATGGTGGGACACGGTTATACCAGCCGTCAGCGCCAACTCGAAAGGCAGGCCTAGGCTTCTTTTTGAAAAGGAAATGCGTGCCGGTGAATTCCGATATGACTTTCGCAGCCTGGCGGGCAAAACATGGGAAACCAAATCCAGATGTGCAAGAAATTAGAACAAATGAACTTCTAACGGGACCCCTTCGGGGAAGCGGCTCGTGGTCTTCGTCAATGATAGACGGGTACCCGACAGCCTGAACCCGCAGAGGAGGGTAATGGGCGCCGCACATGCTGCGGTGGCAGGGCATATTCGATCCACTTCTAGAGGGATCGGATGAGATGTCCCTGCCTGGCAACGCTTGACAGCGTGATTGGTCCATATGTGTTGCTCTGGAACAAGTTTTGTGCGGTGGGAAATCGGGTCGCAGCTGTTTTCGCCGACATTTCATGCACGAAACCGACGGGAACGCTTCACGGTCGTATTCGCCTTACCAAGAGCTTCGATTTGGTATCCATAAAAACAAAACTCATTTTTTTGTTTCCATTTCCTGAGTGCATGCGTTTATGCCCTTTCCTCAATCACAAACGCCCCCCATAAAATGATCGATTTTAGTATAGTCGATTGTGCGCTACTATCCGGGGAAAATATGGTAATGATAGGGATGAGTTTGAAAAGTACTGTTCAAAGTGAACAGTAAATCCTCCTCTAACAATAGGTGTCCTAGATGGTGTACGTGTGTATGGTTTGCTTAGGGCGACGTTAGGTTAGACAGTTCTCGTGGGCTCACAGTTCCTGTATCGCGGTTCAAGACGGTCTAACACGGTGAAAAGCGGTTCTCAAAGTTTACTGCTCTGCACCGTGTTGAAACGAAGGTAACCGCAGTGGGCGTACAAAAAGTTGTACAACCTGACGTCGCCCTTACTGATGGAAACGGTACAATCAACCGCATATTGGAAATGCCACTGGCATACTGGATGAGACTTTAGCGAGCGCATTGAGAGTCGGGGGACTTACCCACATGTCCATTTCCCCGCACCCCACGCCATTCTTCATCCCACAGGAACGGGTCGGGGGAACTTCCGGCTTAGCGCCGCCTGCTGGTTTGCGCCGCGGGTTCGTCGCGCAGCCCCACGATGAGCGCGCGTCGCGCGTTGTCGCGCTCGCTCCACCAGCTGGTGCGCCGCCCGACTTCTCTGCCACGTGCCCTCCCGGGGTTCGCTGCCCTCCCCACCCTAACACACCGCTGCGCTTCTCCTTCTTTTCTCTCCGCTCCTCGCCGTTATTTTCCTTTCTCCAGCTCGTCTCTCCTCTCCCTCGCTTCGTCTTCTCTCCCACTCGTCCTCGCCATGCGTTTCCGTACATCATTCGGGAGGGGCGCGTGTCTTGCCCCTTGCCCCACAGCCAAGGGTTCGGAGTCCCTATTTCATGCCATGCTACCCAACCCCCTCGAAAACAATTTTGGGATGCATGTATTTCATGGATGCAAGCCGCGCTCGCCCCCTGCTGTGTGTGCCGCTCTCACTCCCTGCCATGTGTGCCGCGCTCACCCCCTGCCATGTGTCCCGCGCTCACGCCCTGCCATATGTGCCGTGCTACCATGCAGGTGGGCTCTCTGTCGTCGACCATCCGCGCTGCCCCGCTGCGACCCTCACCATCGACGCCGCCGCTGCCGCTGTCACGCTTGCTACCACGCCAGCCACCACCATCACAGCTGCAATCCCCCCACTCGCTCTTCGCTCCCCCGCACCACCTCACTGCCATTCCCAAGGGTTGCAACCTCGCTGCTCCCAACATTGCCACGTGGCAAGTGGCGCCCGGCGGTTTGGCAGGTGGCATAAGGCAGCACGTTCGAGCATTCACCCTCACATGCCTTCGCGGCCGTGCAGTGGCGAAACCCGGACTACCTTTGGGTCCGCTTCTGCCACGTGGCAGCGGCTCATTGGCTGCCCCTGCCCTGTGGAAGGGACTTTCTCTTGGCGGTACGTACCCCACCAATCACAGCCTGCGCGCAAACGACGGGATGCTGGCATGCCTTCCCCACCTCTCGTACTTTCTCTTGGGGAAGGGCATCGCTCATATCTCCAGCATTTTGCTCGTGTCTCCCCTCCTCCCTGTCCTCCCCAATTCCACCCGTCGTGTGCTTGACTCACCGCATCGCTCTTATTCCGTGCAGCATGGCGTGACACCTTGCTACATCACTGTTCATTCTGTATCATATGAAATCACAGCTTCTTGCACTTGCACCCACTGCTCACTCCCCTCTGGCCCTTCCCCCTGCAGTGCAGTGCGCAGCAGTGGCATCTGCTGCCCTGCTGCCCTCCAAGGCCGCTGCTTGCACTGACGGTGAGAGCACAGGGGGGAGGTTAATGGTGAGAGGAGGGGGGAAATGGCGGTGAGAGGAGAGGGGGGTTTTGGTGAGAGGGAAGGAGGATGGTGGTGCGATGAGGGGAGGATGGTGGTGAGTGGAGGGGGGGGTGGTGGTGAGAGGAGGGTTGGATTGGATGGTGATGAGCGGGGAGGAGGATGCTTGAGAGAGGACGGGAGGATGATGGTGAGAGGAGGGGGAGGACGATGTTGGGAGGTGACCGTTTGTGATGGCTGTGATAAGAGCAAGGAAGTGGCAAGGGAAGGGGCTGGACGAGGTGGTGCTGTGATGCCAGCATCAGCCATTGCCAGAGAATGCTGTTCCTTCGTCCCTGCCTTCCCTCCCTCTCAGCATTCTGAACCAGCCAGGCCCTCATGCGCCCCACCCACCCACATCCATCCATTCCACCCTCACCCCCACTCCTATTTCCCCCGCCCCTCATTCCCCCGCCCTCATCCTTCCCACCCTCATCTCACCCACCCTCATCCCTCCCGCCCTCATCTTTCCCACCCTCATCCCACCCACCCTCATCCCTCCCGCCCTCATCTTTCCCACCCTCATCCCACCCACCCTCATCCCTCCCACCCTCATCCCTCCCACCCTCATCCCTCCCACCCTCATCCCTCCCACCCTCATCCCTCCCACCCACCCTCATCCCTCCCACCCACCCTCATCCCTCCCTCCCACCCTCATCCCTCCCACCCACCCTCATCCCACCCACCCTCATCCCACCCACCCTCATCCCTCCCACCCTCATCCCTCCCACCCACCCTCATCCCCGTCCAACAGCAATTTATGGCATCGCTGCACCCTCACTTCCCTGCCCTCAATTTCTAGTTGTTTGTTCCCCCTCTCTCCTCTCCTTCCGACCACCCTCCCCTCTCCTCCGCCCCATTCTCTTCTCCCGAACACCACCGGGAACATCCCGCCTCACAATGGCAGCAACAGCAGCGGCCGTGCGGGCATCACTGCGCTCGTCTTGCTCCTTGCTCACCTCCCCTTTTCTGCTGCTTTTGACTTCTCTCTCCGCGCCTCCCACCTCCCTCCTCGTATCCCCCCGTCCTCCCCTCCTTCCTCTCCCCCTCCCAGCTCCCCAGTCTCCACCCCCTCTCAGCAGCAGCAGCAACGACGACGATGACGTGTCGCTGCTGGCCGTGCTGAGGGTGCTGGTGGCGCAGGTGTGGCCGCTGCTGGTGCTGCTGGCCTCCCTCTTCGCCCTGCACGACGAGCCCTCCATGGCGGCGGCCAACCTCGCTCTGCTCTGCTGGGGGCTGCGGCCTGATGAGCCCAGCCTGCACGCCTGGCTGGGGCAGGTGCGGTGTGGGGCAGGTGCGGTGTGGGGCAGGTGCGGTGTGGGGCAGGTGCGGTGTGGAGCAGGTGCGGTGTGGGGCAGGTGCGGTGTGGGGCAGGTGCGGTGTGGGGCAGGTCCGGTGTGGAGCAGGTGCGGTGTGGGGCAGGTGCGGTGTGGGGCAGGGCAGGTGGGGTGTGGGGCAGGTGGGATGTGGGGCAGGTGGGATGTGGGGCAGGTGGGATGAGGGCAGGTGGGATGAGGGCCGGTGAGGAAGGGTGCACTGGCAAGTGCAGTGGCGAGAGCAATCAAGTTGCAATCATGGGGGGCAGGTGAGGTAAGGAGCGCATTGGCTCCTGTTGTGTCACATCTGCTGTGCGCTGTGCTTCATGTGCTCGGCTTTCCGATGGTGCTCGTTATAGTATGATGCTCGTTATAGTATTCTGCTCATTATAGTATACTGCTCGTTATAGTATGCTGCTTGTTATAGTATGCTGCTCGTTATTCTATGCCGCATGATGCCTTGTGGGATGAAAGCTGTGCTGTATGTATGGCTTTGTGCATGGCAGGATGTATGGCAGTGTGCATGGCAGGATGCATGGCTTTGTGCATGGCAGGATGCATGGCTTTGTGCATGGCAGGATGCATGGCTTTGTGCATGGCAGGATGCATGGCTTTGTGCATGGCAGGATGCATGGCTTTGTGCATGGCAGGATGCATGGCTTTGTGCATGGCAGGATGCATGGCTTTGTGCATGGCAGGATGCATGGCTTTGTGCATGGCAGTATGCATGGCAGTATGCATGGCAGTATGTATGGCAGTATGCATGGCAGTATGTATGGCAGTATGCATGGCAGTATGCATGGCCACAATGTAATCGCCGTCGAGCTTCAAACTAAATATTATTCATGGTTGCATGATCTGTCTATGGCATTGCGTGAGCACATGAATGGATGCACGCATGAATGGATGCACGCATGTTACACAGAAGCGAAACGAGGAGCTCAAAGATAAGAATGGCCTTGATTGGGCCACATCGCACGTAAGTTTTTCCACGTTGCTTTCACTTCGTGTACAGAATCTAACTCTTCTTCCCAGCTCATTTCATTGCGATCTGTAATCTCGCATGCCGCAACTCCATGTTATGTTCATAAATATTGTTTGAATTGCGAATTGATTTTCGTCGTACATCATGCCATGTGTTGTATCTGGAATGACCATTCACATGCTAAAGTCCAAGATCTTGGCGGTGTAGGGCAGTGATCACCTCGTAGTTCCACCGGGTCACATCCATGCCGCATATTTGACAGTGGTCACTGATGCCCATATTCATCATACGTTTTCATCATACGTTTTCACCGTACGTTTTCATCATACGTTTTCATCATACATGTCCATGACATCTAGATAGTACATTCTACTAGTAGGAGAATACCTTTAGGCCTTTAGACTTCTTGGACACATGACCAACAATGTTCATCGCACATGGGCTGTGGTGTGGTGGCAGGTGATGGGAGCTGTGGTGAAGGTGGAGTATACCGACTGCTGGGTCTTCTCCCTCGCTAAAGTGTCATCCATTACAAGCAGCTATACTGTACTCGGCATCCTCAACAACTGGTTCACTCTATCCACCACCAAGCAATCCTTGCAATTTCCAGGCCTTAGAGACCGAGACTCTGATCAGTGAGCTGCTCGCGTGTTCTTCTTGTGTTTATGGGAACTAATGATATTTAACCGGGTTTTAATAGCTCAGCACATCACCGGTGTCATTGTGATAATTAGCTTGATATGGTATTTTTACATAATCGAAGGGCATTTGAATAGTACCGTCATCACCTGGATATAAGACAGTGTTGAATAGAAGACAGTGGGTGTCTATTATCAGGGTGTCTCTTATAAACGGGTTAGCCTCATTATAAGACACATTTGTGTGTACGAGTTAAGCCGGTGTAGCGGTTAGGGGCAATTGTATAACGAGGGGGTACCGTATCGCCCCAGATATAGGCGCCGTCCGATTAAGGGCGCCGGCGCTTCTATCCGGAGCATGGCGCTTATGGCCGTTCCTCGATTATAGGCGCACCCCATTTTGCACCCGTACTTATTAGAAGCGCATAATTTGAAACATGCATTAAAAATTTTCTATTAAACACTTACAATTAGCATCTTCAGAGGCTTTTCATTAAGAATCTAGAACTAACAAATATAACCACCTCCTTCAAACTCAATGAACAGGCCTTCACAAAGGCCTTTCTACCAAGGCACCAACTACCACTACCTACTTCTCCTCGTCAGACTCGGGCTTCTGGCAGTTGTTGCCAAAGAAGCCATCGGCGATGATGTCGTCGTCGACATCCACCTCGGCGGTCAGCTGGGTCCGCCTGTGCGCCATGGCGAGGTTGTCCTCGCTGCCGTCGAGCGCGTTGCTGATGCCACAGGTGAGGAAGGCGCGCTTGATGAGGTCGGCGGGCACGGCCTTCCACGCCCGTGAGATCCATCGTAGGACCACTTCTTGAGATTCCCTGCACGGACAAAGACACCACGGAAAACCGTTAGAGCTAGAAAGGGGGGGGTGGGGGGTAGACAAGCTTATGCATCTCGCTTACACCGTACCTGCTGCTGTCAGCTGCTCTTGGCCCTCTTCTTGAAACCACTTCTGGTACTGCTGGCGGACTGATGCCTTGAAGCTCTTGTTGATGGAGACGTCGAGGGTTTGAAACTCCACCGTGCAGCCCGACGGGATGACCGCCGGCACGCAGTTGAGCTCGCGGAACTTCTCCTTCACCCCCTCGGTAAGGTGACCACGGTAGGAGTCCAGCACCACCATGGAGCTCTTCGCACACCTGCCGAACCGGGGCTTCAAGAAAGGCTTGACGCACTCCTTAAGCCAGCGGATGACGCCCTCCGCGTCCATCCACCCGTTCTCGTGGCAAGCCACGACCATATCTGTACAGGTAAAGACGGACAAACATCATCAGTCTCTAAATGGGAAGAAACAACCACAACAACAACAATCACCACGACTTACCCGGCGGGAAATCGCCCTTCGGCACGGTCTTCCGAATGGAAAAAACCCACGGCTTGAGCTTCACCGCGTCCGCCGTGCACGCCAGCATCACGGTCACTCTCTCCTTCTGGTACCCCGCGCTTCTGATCGGCACCGAGCGAACGCCGGTCTGGTCAACGGTGGTGGTGGCGGGCATCTCCAGCCAGAGCGGCGTCTGGTCCGCGTTGATGATCCAGTAGGTGTCGATGCCGCGCTCACGACGCATTTTACGGACAAAGCGCCAGAAGCTCCTGCACAGCTCCGCAATATCTGTGAGAGGGCGGAAGATGGGTTGACACAGCAAGCACGGGTTAGTACAATACACTCCAACGTACAAACGAGTAGTGAAGAAAAAAATCTTACGGGCAAGAGTTTTCTGTGCAACCCTGGTCTTCATGCGCACACTGAGATTCCATCGGCGCCTAAAGTTTCAGAATGTTATATTCTCTAGCCTGCAGTGGGGTGCTCTATAGCGAGTACAACCCAGTTAGGGTTTGCTATTTGTATCTCAACTGCTGCTAGTGAACCCCCTCTTTCTACTTCTAAACTTTCTACTGCTAGTTCTGACATGCTATCATAGCAGGTCGACCCTCCTGGGTCGATCCTGTGGGTGGGCCCACCACCTCACTGCTTCCGCTGCTACTGCTACTCTGTGTGTTGCACGTGTTGACAGAACTAGGCAAGAATAATTGAAAGGAGAGGGGTTTCACTAGCAGCAGTTGGGGTACATATAGCAAACCCTAACTGGGTTGTACTCGCTATAGAGCACCCCACTACAGGCTAGACAATAATAACATTCTGACACACCCCCATAGCCAAAGTGGGGTGTAATCAGTACAATGAGCAGGCATAGCAATAGTTCACAATTATAAGCAAAGCTAGAGGTGATCATAGAGGGCAAGTGAGGAGGAGGAGAAACTGTGAGGGCGAGAAGATGAAAGGCGCCGACTGAAGCTGCAGACACACGGGCAACAGGAGCGGCGCGCACAGTGGCTACCGAGCGCACGAGGGCACCGGACTACGGGAGTATCTGGCTCCGCGGCTACGACGAGCACACACAGGAGCAACGGACCCACAGGCAACTGGCGAAGCAGGCTCGCTGGGCTACCGAAACGCGCGAGGGCATCCGGACTACTGGCGCTGCTGGCGTCACGACGGCTACCTCCACGCAACCTCCCCCGACCGTCCCACGCCCCTCGACACACACCCCCTGCTGCGCCCCTAGCTCCACTCCCCCTTCACCCCCCTAGGACCACTCCTTCGGCTCCCCACACAACCACCCCCCTGAGCGGCAGCTGCAGCAGCGGGAGACGGAGGAGGAGGAGAAGGAGGGGACGGGGCACACAACCGGCACCCCCACACCCGCCACCCCCACACTCTACATCCCCAAACCCTAAAACGGGTGGGATAGGGGCAGGAGCGCGGGGGACGGCGAGAGGGGGACGGACGAGGCGCGCGCAGGCTGCCCGCGCCGCGCGCTGGCCTGGCGCAGCCCGTACGGGCCGCGCGCGGGCCTGGCGCAGCCCGTACGGGCCGCGCGCGGGCTGTACGGGCCGCGCGCGGGCCTGGCGCAGCCCGTACGGGCCGCGCGCGGGCCTGGCGCAGCCCGTACGGGCCGCGCGCGGGCCTGGCGCAGCCCGTACGGGCCGCGCGCGGGTCCCAGGGGCGCTTCGACGGGCGACGGGGGCGTTTTGGCGGGCGACGGGGGGCGCTCCGACGGGCGACGGGGGCGCTTCGACGGGCGACGGGGGGAGGGCGCTTCGACGGGCGACGGGGGGCACTTCGACGGTGGGAAACCGCCGCGCGCCTCGGGGCGCACGGCGTGCAGAAAACCGCCGCGCGCCCCGAGCGCACGGCAGGAAGAAGTCGTCGCGCGCCCGAGGCGCCCGGCAGGAAGTAAAGCAGCGGAAGCATTAGGTGGTGGGCCCACCCACAGGATCGACCCAGGAGGGTCGACCTGCTCTGATAGCATGTGAGAAGAACTAGGCAAGAATGATTGAAAGGAGAGGGGGTTTCACTAGCAGCAGTTGGGGTACATATAGCAAACCCTAACTGGGTTGTACTCGCTATAGAGCACCCCACTACAGGCTAGATAATAATAACATTCTGACACACCCCCATAGCCAAAGTGGGGTGTAATCAGCACAATGAGCAGGCATAGTAATAGTTCACAATTATAAGTACAGCTAGAGGTGATCACAGAGGGCAAATGAGGAGGAGGAGAGACTGTGAGGGCGAGAAGATGAAAGGCGCTGACTGAAGCTGCAGACACACGGGCAACAGGAGCGGCGCGCACAGAGGCTACCGAGCGCACGAGGGCACCGGACTACGGGAGTATCTGGCTCTGCGGCTACGACGAGCACACACAGGAGCAACGGACCCACAGGCGACTGGCGAAGCAGGCTCGCTGGGCTACCGAAACGCGCGAGGGCATCCGGACTACTGGCGCTGCTGGCGTCACGACGGCTACCTCCACGCAACCTCCCCCGACCGTCCCACGCCCCTCTCACACACCCCCTGCTGCACCCCTAGCTCCACTCCCACGTCACCCCCCTTAAACCCTAAACCCTCGGCTCCCACACACCCACCCCCCTCAGCGGCAGCTGCAGCAGTGGGAGACGGAGGAGGAGGAGGAGCTGCAGGTTACCCACACCGGTCACCCCCATGCCCGCCACCCCCAAACCCTAACGCAGGCAGGAGCGCAGGAAGCAGCAGGGGCGGGGCACGGAGGGAAAGGGAGGCGGCGGGGTGGCTCCTGGGCGCCACGAAGAAGCAGGGCGCGGGCCCCCCGAGGGCGCCACGGCGGGTGACGGGAGGGGGGCCGCGCACGGGCCCCCGAGGGCGGCTCGACGGGCGACGGGAGGGGCCGCGCGCGGGCCCCCAAGGCGCCGCGACGAGGCGACGGGAGGGGGGGGACGCGCGGGCCCCCAAGGCGCCGCGACGAGGCGACGGGAGGGGGCGGCGCGCGGGCCCCCAGGGCGCCGCGACGAGGCGACGGGAGGAGGGCGACGCGCGGGCCCCCAGGGCGCCGCGACGGGCAGAAAACCGCCGCGCGCCTCGGGGCGCACGGCGGGCAGAAAACCGCCGTACGCCCCGAGCGCACGGCGGGATGAAAAACCCTAAAAATTTCGCCGCGCGCGGAGCGCGCGGCAGGAAGAAGGCGGCGCGCGCCCGAGGCGCGCGAGAAGCAGAACAGCAGCGGAAGCAGTTAGGTGGCGGGCCCACCCACAGGATCGACCCAAGGGGGTCGACCTGCTCTGATAGCATGTTAGAATGAGAAGAGTATGATTGAAAGGAGAGGGGGTTTCACTAGCAGCAGTTGGGGTACATATAGCAAACCCTAACTGGGTTGTACTCGCTATAGAGCACCCCACTACAAGCTAGACAATAATAACATTCTGACAGCACGCCCCGTGGCGTGCAACGGATTTTTCATCCCGCCGCGCGCTCGGAGCGTGCGGCGGTTTTCTGCCCGCCGTGCGCCCCGAGGCGCGCGGCGGCTTTCTGCCCCGTCACTCCGCGCGTCGCCCCCGGGAGGCGCTGCGACGGGCGACGGGGACCCGCGCGTCGCCCCCCGTCGCCCGTCGTGGCCCGCGCGACCTGCGTAGGGCCCGCGCGCGGTCCGTACAGCCTGCGCGCGGCCCGTACGGGCTGCGCCAGGCCAGCGCGCGCCTCGGGCCGCCCGCGCGCGGTTCGTACGGGCTGCGCCAGGCCCGTGGGCGCCCTGTTTCCTCTTCCCTTGAGCCGCCCGATGTCCCCCGTTCTTCTGACGGCGCCCCACCCCTGCTGCTGCCCGTGCTCCTGAATTAGGGTTTGGGGGTGGAGCGTATGGGGGTGCCGTCTCTGTCAGCCGTCCCCTGCTCCTCCTCCTCCTCCGTCTCCCACTGCTGCAGCTGCCGCTGAGGGGGGTGGATGTGTTGGAGCCGTCGGAGTGGTACGAAGGGGTGACGTGCAAGTGGAGTTAGGGGTGAAGCAGTGGGTGTGTGGGGGGTGTGTGGGACTGTTTGGGGAGGTTGAGCGGAGGCTGCCGTCTTGTCGTCCGCAGCGCCTGTATTCCGGGGTTCTAGTGGCCGCCGGTAGCTCAGAGAGCCTGCTGCACCTGTCGCCCGTGGGTCCGTTGCTCCTGCCGCTGCTGATCAGCCGCAGAGCCTGTTACTCCTGTATTCCGGGACGCACTGTCTCGGTAGCCACTGAGAGCCTGCTGCACCAGTCGCCCGTGGGTCCGTTGCTTCTGCCGCTCGTCGCAGCCGCAGAGCCTGTTACTCCTGTATTCCGGGGCGCACTGTCTCGGTAGCCACTGTGTCAGCCGCCACTGTGTCAGCCGCTCCTGTTGCCCGTGTGACTGCAGCTTCAGCCGTCGTCTCCCATCTTCTCTCCTCTCACGGTCCCTCCTCCTCCTCACTTGCCCTCTGTGACTGCCTCTAGCTTTGCTCATAAATTGTGAACTACTGCTATGACTGCTTGTTGTGCTGATTACACCCCACTTTGGCTATGGGGGTGTGTCAGAATGTTATATTCTCTAGCCTGCAGTGGGGTGCTCTATGTTAAACTGTATTATGCTTGTAGGCTGTAGTGGGGTAGCCAATATGGGGTACAACCCCAACTAGGGTTTCATATTTGTACCCAAACTTCTGCTAGTTCATCATTCTTGCCTAGTGATTCTGATATGGTATTCAGAGCAGGAGGTCCCTAGGACCTACCGACCGTTTTTTAAGGGCCCACCACCGCTCGCATGCGGTTACCACGCTACCCCGTGCCCTAGCCTCGTAGCGCCCTCGTGCGCCCTCGTTAGCGCCCTCGCGCGCCCCTCGTTAGCGCCCTCGCGCGCACCCTCGTTAGCGCCCTCGCGCGCCCCTTCGTTAGCGCCCTCGCGCGCCCCTTGCTAGCGCCCTCGCGCGCCCCTTCACTAGCGCCCTCGCGCGCCCCTCGCCGAGCCGCCCGCTCGCAGCCCGCCCGCCCGCTCGCTGCCCGCTTCGCGGCCCGCCCGCTTCGCAGCCCGCTCGCTCGCTGCCCGCTTCGCGGCCCGCCCACTTCGCAGCCCGCCCGCCCGCTCGCTGCCCGCTTCGCGGCCCGCCCGCTTCGCAGCCCGCTCGCCCCGCTGCCCGCTTCGCGGCCCGCCCACTTCGCGGCCCGCCCGCATCGCAGCCCGCTCGCCCCGCTGCCCGCTTCGCAGCCCGCCCGCCCGCCCGCTGCCCGCTTCGCGGCCCGCCCGCCTCGCAGCGTCGCCCGCCCGCCGTGCTGCCCGCTTGCAGCGCCGCCTGCCCGCCGCGCTGCCCGCTTCCCGGCCCGTCCGCCGCGCTGCCCGCTCGCAGCGTCGCCCTCCCGTCGCGCTGACCGCTTGCAGCGCCGCCTGCCCGTAGCGCCAGCCTCGCCCGCTGCTCTCTATCCGTGCACAGTCGCCTTCCCCTGCTGCGGCAGCTTGCGTTACTCTGTCACACTGTCGCTATGGCTTCCATCCGCGTGCTGTCGTTCGATGCTGAGGGCCGCCCTGTGCGGTTCACCGCTTGGCTAGATGACCTGCAGCTGTTCCTCCTGAGCGATAGCAAGGAGCATGTGTCGCTCTATGATTACGCGTCTGGTGCTGCGCCTGCCCCTCCTGCCACAGCTGAGCTTAGTGTTCGTTCCCACTGGCAGACTCGTGACGCAGCTGCTCGCCTAGCCATTCGCAGTCACCTGCCGTTAGCTGAGCTAGAGCATTTTGGCGACTGCAAATCCGCTAAGGCCCTGTACGACGCTGTCGTCGCTCGCTACTCCTCGCCTGCCACAGCCGAGCTTAGCCGCCTCATGCTGCCGTACCTGTTCCCCGATCTGTCCACCTTTACTACAGTCGCCGATCTTATCACCCACCTTCGCACTAGTGATGCTCGCCTGCGTGCCGCCCTTCCCACCGAGTTCTGCGCTAAGAACCCCCCTCCACTGTACTGGACACTCCACTTCATAGTCACCCGTCTCCCTGACACCCTACGCTCAGTTCGAGACCACTTCCTTGCTCGCTGTCCCACTGAGCTCACAGTCGCCCTCCTAGAGGAGCACCTGCTCGCGGCCGAAAAGAGCATTGTAGCTGTCGGTGCTGCTCGTGGCGCTCCTCGCACCCCCATCTTTGAGGGGTGTTCTCCCTCTCCCCTCGCTCCCTCCTACGCTGCTGCTGCTGCTGTTGACTTCCTTGGTGCTGAGTCTGTTGGCGCTGCTTCTACTCCTGGTGGGAGGCGCCGCACCGGCAAGGGCAAGGGGGGCAAAAGTGGTGGTGGTGGCACTGGGGGGGGAGGAGGTGGGGGAGGTGGGGGGGGAGGCGGTGCTGGAGGGAGCGGTGGCGGGAGCGCTGGTGGGAGTGGGGTCGGTGGTGGAGACGGGGGCGGCGGAGGAAGCAGTGGCAGTAGTGGCGGCGGCGGCGGTGGCGGCGGTGGCGGCGGTGGCGGTGGTGGCGGTGGTGGCGGTGCCGGTCGGAGCGGTGGTAGTGGTGGCGGCGGAGGTCGGAGTGGAGGCACTGGCTCGGGCCAGAGCTCCCAGCAGCAGCAGCGTCCCCAGACGACCCAGCAGCTTCGTGAGTGGCTTGCTCAGCGTGGGACGTCGGGGGCCAGTGCCCGCTGTTCTTATGTCATTCGCACAGGTGACCGCAAGGGACAGACGTGTGGGAGGTTCCACACCCCGTACCGCTGCTTCTCCCGCCTTGACGACGCTTGGCGTGAGGAGATGGGTGCGGATGTTGAGCGCCCCCGCTGGGCTGAGCTCATGAGGGCTGGTGTTGATGTCTTTGCTCTTGACTATGATGCTATTATTGCTGCCATGTATGCATTGACTGTTAGTGCCGAGGGAGACTGTTACTTGTGTGTGCCGCCTGACCCAGGTATAGAGCCCGCTGCCCTGGGTACTAGTGAGTCTGCTCTCTCTGGTATGGTGCCCCCTGTACTTGCTCCCCCCAGTGCTGTCCCGGCTGGTTTCGAGTCTGCTCTCTCAGGTACAGCACCCACAGAGACTCCTCTCTCAGGTACCGCACCGGCTGAGGCCTGTCACACCTTCACCCTTGACTCAGGTGCTTCCCGTTGCTTCTTCCGTGACAGTACTGAGCTCACACCGCTTCCTGCACCGGTCCCAGTCTCCTTGGCTGACCCCTCTGGGGGCCCAGTCCTTGCCCAGTCCACCACTGTCCTCCCTTGTCCGGCGGTTCCGTCTGGCTCGTTGTCGGGTTTCCACCTCCCCTCGTTCTCGACGAACCTGGTGAGCAACGCTGTCCTCCAGGATCAGTGGGTTGACACCTTTACCCCTGGCGGACAGCGTGTGGCGATCTGCACGTGCTCCAGGACCGGCCGTCACCTGGCTACGTTCACCCGTCGGCCGGGGTCGAGTCTCTACACACTGACCACTGCGTCTCCCCAGGTAGCTGCTGTCGGTCAGGTGTCTGCGTCAGGTCTGGTGGCCCACGCCTGTGAGTGTCGTTCCCTGTCGCACCAGACTCTTCTCTGGCACCACCGCCTGGGTCACCCCTCCTTGCCACGCCTTCGTGGCATGCACCGTCGCCTCCTTGTGTCCGGTCTTCCCAGGTCCCTCCCTCCCCTCCCTGCCTCGCCTGCGCCGCCTTGCCTTCCTTGCGTCGAGGGGCGGCAGCGCGCCGCTCCTCACTCCTCCTCGTTCCCCCCGACAGAGGCTCCTCTGCAGACCCTCCACCTGGACGTGTGGGGCCCAGCCCGCGTTCGTGGTCAGGGCGGTGAGCGGTATTTTTTGCTGGTTGTCGACGACTACTCGCGTTACACCACGGTCTTCCCCTTGCGCACCAAGGGTGAGGTCCCTGCTGTTCTGATCCCTTGGATCCGCACGGTTCGTCTCCAGCTCCGCCGCCGTTTCCGGACGGATCTTCCTGTCCTGCGTCTGCACTCTGACAGAGGTGGTGAGTTCTCCTCCGATCTCTTGAGGACCTTCTGTCAGGCGGAGGGCATCGAGCAGACCTTCACGCTTCCGGACTCCCCACAGCAGAATGGGGTTGCTGAGCGCTGCATTGGCCTGGTCATGGAGGTCGCTCGTACCTCCTTGGTCCACGCGGCGGCTCCCCATTTTCTGTGGCCGTTTGCTGTCCGGTACGCCGCGCATCAGCTCAACCTCTGGCCCCGTGTCTCCTTGCCGGAGACCTCGCCCACACTGCGTTGGACGGGGGAGGTTGGCGATGCGTCGCGCTTCCGGGTGTGGGGTGCTCGTGCCCTTGTCCGCGATACGTCCGCGGACAAGCTCTCCTCCCGCACGCTTCCCTGTGTCTTCCTTGGCTTTGTCCCTGACGCGCCTGGCTGGCAGTTTTACCACCCCACCTCGCGCCGGGTCTTCGCCTCTCAGGATGTCACCTTTGACGAGTCGGTCCCTTTTTACCGTCTCTTCCCCTACCGCACTGCCCCCCTCCCTCCCCCGCCGCTTTTCCTTGCTCCTGGTCCCCCTCCGGTAGACCCCCTTCCCCCTCAGGGTCCTGCTCCTTCAGGTGTCTCTCAGGTAGACCCTCCTCCCGTCGCTGAGCCTGTCGAGGTCACAGGTGACTCAGGTGCTGCTGCGGGTGGTGCTGCTGGGAGTGCTGAGCCTGGGGGTGCTGAGCCTGGGGGTGCTGGGCCTGGGGGTGCTGGGGCTGCAGGTGCTGGGACTGAGGGTGCTGGAGTTGAGGGTACGGTGCCTGAGAGTATGGAGCCTGGGGGTGCTGCGCCTGGGGGTGCTGAGTCTGCGGGTGCGGGGCCTGGGAGTGCTGGGACTGCGGGTGCTGGAGCTGAGGGTACTGTGCCTGAGAGTTTGCCGCCTGGGGGTGCTGCGACTGGGGGTGCTGAGCCTGCGGGTACTGAGCCTGCGGGTACTGAGCCTGGGGGTGCTGCTACTGAGCCTACGGAGCCTCGGGTTACTGCGTCTGGGGGTGCTCCGGTTCGGGGTGCTGAGCAGTCTCTCACACCGCAGCAGCTTCGCGACTGGTACGTCCGACGCTTTCGCCGTCCTAGTGGCTCGGCTGGAGTTTGGGGTGCTGGAGCTGCTCGTCCTGGGGGTGCTCGTACTGGGGGTACTGGAGCTGCCGGGACTGGCTGTTCTGGGAGCACTGTGACTGGAGCTGCTGGAGCTGGGGACTCTGGCGCTGGCGGTGCTAGCGGAGTTGGAGCTGCCGACTCTGGGGGTGGCGCTGCTGCTGGTGCTGCGGACCCACCTGGTGGAGCTGCTGCTGGTGCTGAGGAGTCGGACGGTGGAGCTGCTGCTGGAGCTGGGGACCCGGCCGGTGGAGCTGCTGCTGGTGCTGTGGACCCGGACGCTGGAGCTCCTACTGGTGCTGAGGACCCGGCCGCTGGAGTCCCGTCTGCTTCTGGAGACGCTGCGCGGCCGCGACCGTACTTCGTACCGCTCCTTCAGCAGGTTCTTGGGCAGGCTCCTCCTCCTTGTCCTCCTCCCTCCGTAGAGTGTCCTCCGCCTGTCCAGCCGCAGTCACAGTTACCGCCTGCCTCGCCTCTCCCTACTCCCTCTCCTTATACTGGTCCCACAGGAGGTCTTACAGAGCGTCGTGAGCCTGAGTCTCGTCCTGCGTCGCCTGTTCGTCCTGCTCGCACTGGTAGTCGTGTCCGTCGTGAGCGTCCTCCTCCTGTCCCAGGCACTCACTACATGACTCTGCGTCCCTCTACTGCTCCTCGGCGTGTCCCTCTACCATCTCCTCCTGCGTCCTCTTTGCCTGCCGTTCCGGACCCTGAGTCTGACCGGTATCGCGCTGAGCACCCTACAGTCACGCGTCTCCTTGCTACTGTTGTCACTGACCCCACCTTTGAGTCCTCGGCTGCGTCTGCTCTGGTCGCTGAGTTGGTTGACTTTGCTGCTGCCTGTCGTCTAGACTACGCTGCTAGCCTTGTCGCTGAGTCAGAGTCTGCGTCTGTCTGTCCTCCGTCCGTCGGGGGTGAGTGTGCTCTTGGCACGGACGTCCTTGAGGACAGGCAGGAGGACTTTGACTCTCTTGCGGCTGCTGTACCTCATCTCGTGGCCTGGTTGCTTGCCCCTGAGGGAGACCCGGATGCACTAGACATCCCCACTCCGCGCACTTACGCAGAGGCGATCTCGGGTCCCTACTCCTCTCAGTGGCAGACAGCCATGGACGCAGAGATGGCATCCTGGAAGTCCACAGGCACCTACGTCGACGAGGTTCCCCCTCCTGGGGCGAACATCGTCGATGGCATGTGGATTTTCAGGGTGAAGCGGCCGCCAGGTTCTCCGCCTGTCTTCAAGGCTCGTTACGTTGCTAGAGGCTTCAGTCAGCGTCAGGGGGTCGACTTCTTCCAGACCTTCTCCCCCACCCCGAAGATGACCACTCTTCGGGTTCTGCTGCACGTTGCTGCTCAGCGTGACTACGAGCTTCACTCTCTTGACTTCAGCACAGCGTTCCTGCAGGGCAGCCTGCACGAGGAGATCTGGCTGCGCCGCCCACCTGGCTTTACTGGGTCGTTTCCCCCTGGTACCCAGTGGAGTCTCCGCCGGCCAGTCTACGGTCTCCGCCAGGCGCCACGTGAGTGGCACGACACACTGAGGACTACTCTTGCGGCTCTTGGGTTCGCGCCGTCTACTGCTGACCCGTCGCTGTTTCTGCGCACAGACACGTCGCTGCCGCCGTTCTACATCCTCGTGTACGTCGACGACTTGGTCTTTGCTACTGCTGACACTGAGGCACTCGCTCGTGTGAAGTCGGAGCTGCAGAAGAGACACACCTGCACTGACCTGGGTGAACTGCGTAGCTACCTTGGCTTGCAGATCACCCGGGACAGAGCTCGCCGCACCATCACCCTGACTCAGTCACACATGGTGCAGCAGGTCCTTCAGCGCTTCGGCTTCCAGTTCTCCTCACCACAGGCCACACCTCTGGCTACCAGCCACTCGCTCTCAGCTCCACCTTCGGACGAGTCCGTAGAGCCGAGTGGCCCATACCCAGAGCTTGTAGGCTGCCTCATGTACCTGATGACTTGCACGCGACCTGACCTCGCGTACCCTCTTAGCATCCTTGCTCGTTACGTTGCGCCTGGGAGACACAGGCGAGAGCACTGGGAGGCTGCTAAGAGGGTGCTGCGTTACCTGTGCAGTACATCAGGCACGGGGCTGGTGCTTGGAGGACGCGACAGAGTTGTCCTCACTGGTCACTCGGACGCCTCTTGGGTGGACGACCTGGCTACGCAGCGGTCGTCACAGGGTTACACCTTCAGCCTTGGCTCTGGTTCTGTCTCGTGGCGGTCCACCCGCTCTTCCTCTGTTCTCGGCTCTAGTTGTGAGGCTGAGATCTACGCCACAGCCATGGCTGCACAGGAGTTACGCTGGCTCACCTACCTGCTGACTGACTTGGGAGAGCGGCCTAGTTCTCCTCCAGTTCTGTACGGTGACAACAAGGCGGCTCTTGCCTTGTGTCAGGAGCACAGACTGGAGCACAGGACGAAGCACATTGCTCTTCGCTACTTTCTTGCTCGAGAGCTTCAGCAGCGCGGTCAGCTTCGGCTTGTGTACGTGGACTCGAAGGCCAACACTGCTGATATCTTCACCAAGGCGCTCCCGCCTAGTGATCATCAGCGGCACTGTACTTCTTTAGGCCTTGTGTCCACGTTTCCTCACTTGCTCACTGCTTGACATTCTTTGTACTGTACTTTATATATATCTTGTTGCTTGCTTGCTAGGTTTTGATCACTGTGTTGCTTGTCTTGTACTATATCTAGCACTGCATGTGAACTGGCCTTGTGGCCTTTACTTGTGCTCGGAGTGTGGTGACGTTGTGATCCACCCTGGGCTTTGCTTTGCTTTGCTGGACTGGTCTTGTGACCCTTTGTTCTCCCCCACTTTGCCTATGGGGGTGTGTTAAACTGTATTATGCTTGTAGGCTGTAGTGGGGTAGCCAATATGGGGTACAACCCCAACTAGGGTTTCATATTTGTACCCAAACTTCTGCTAGTTCATCATTCTTGCCTAGTGATTCTGATACTCTATTGCGAGTACAACCCAGTTAGGGTTTGCTATTTGTATCTCAACTGCTGCTAGTGAACCCCCTCTTTCTGCTTCTAAACTTTCTACTGCTAGTTT
This sequence comes from Closterium sp. Yama58-4, assembly GCA_947470075.1. Taxonomy (NCBI): domain Eukaryota; kingdom Viridiplantae; phylum Streptophyta; class Zygnematophyceae; order Desmidiales; family Closteriaceae; genus Closterium; species Closterium sp. Yama58-4. Next base: position 182,828 of record CANIUD010000597.1, read on the forward strand.
TGACATAAAGCGCTCAGACCACCGTTGGCTCCCCTTCCACTTCGCGTCGGGGAAGAGCATCTTCATGAATTCCCGAGACCACTCCTGCAGGCGACCGACAGATACTGTGGATCCCTTGCGGCGCCACTTGCAGCCTCTCGTAGACCTTGAGCTCCGTCGGCCGGTACCACGACGCTCGCCAGCGACCGTGCATGCGCTTACGGGCGGAGTGCACCTCTTTGAGCAAGTCTGCGGCGCGCTTCCAGTTCGTGAGGCATTTGCGATGGATGCCACTCTCGCGAGCCAGCGACCGCACCGACACCGCAACATCCAGTCGCGCGACCCACTTCAACTTCTCGGCGGCAGTGTATGCCTGATGCTTGTGCTCGTTAATCTTGTGCCTGTGAGAGGGGGGGCGGGCATCATAGTTCTGTGAAGCAGGGTGTGGTCGCTTGCTATTAAGCGGAGGAAAAGAGGGTATCGGGAGTTTCTCGGGTAGCCCGTCGCGTGACCAATACTCGACTCCGTCGTCATTGTTGCCGCCCGGTGCGCCCTCGGGAAACACATCCTCAGCCGTGCCTGCCTCGTTGCCGCAAGCCGTGCCACCCTCTCCGCCAGTGTCGCCCTCAGCGAGACACTCTTCCTCGGCGTCAGCCACGTCGTCGTCTGCGCCGACGGCCGATTTGTCCCAGTTGCAGTCAGCGGGCTGTCCCCATCGTGGTGCGGGGGCCGGAGCTGGTTCGTACTCATTTCGGGGCTTGTCGCAGTCCGGTTCCGAGAGGTACTCGTCAAACGCCGAGGGGAGAAGGAGCGTGAGCACGGGCTGATTATTGCCCGTGACAACGCCCGGCACGGAGCACGGAGGAGACGGAGGAAGGGGGGGAGCAGGAGGAGCAGGAGGCGCAGGAGGCGTAGGAGGAGTAGGCTGCGCAGGAGGTGCAGGAGGTTGTGGTGGCTCTGGTGGGATCCTGGTGTACCACCCGCCAGCGTCGACTGTGTATGCGGGCCTAGCGGTAGGCTTTTTCTTGAACAAGAAATGTGTGCCGGTGAATTCCGCCATGGATTCCGCAGCCTGGCGGGAGAAAACTCCAAACTGAATGGAAAACTTTACGGACGAGGGAAGAAATTAAAGATTGAAGGGGACCCCTTCGGCTCAGCGCCTCGGGGTCCTCGTCGACGAACGAGGGTTACCCCAGAACCTGCAGAGGAGGGTTCATGGCACCATCCATGCTGCGCTGGCAGGGCATCTTCTCCCCCCTTCTAGAAGGTTCGGTCGAAATGCTCCTGCCTGGCAGTGCATGACGACCTGATTGGGCCGCACGGCATCTTTCGCGTCAGCGCTGGCAGGTACGTTGCTCTGGGACATGTTTTTTGCGGCGGGAAACCGAGTCGCGGCAAGTTTCGCCGTGATTTTATGCACGAACCCATGCGCACGTTACATCTGCGTATTCGCCTTAATAAGAGCTTCAATTTAGTACCTTTACATTTCATTTTCATTTTTGCCTTTATAAAAGTGCCGGCGCTTATGGCCGTTACTCAATTACAAGCGCCATTCTTTAAAAAATCAATTTTATTATAAGCGCACCTGCGCTACTATCCGGGGCCATACGGTATCTTCTAAACGGTTCTTTGTCCATTCCACCCTAAACCGTTCCAAATACAAGACAACCGAGGCATTTTTGCCCGTGTACGAGATAAGACATATATGTTTTATATCCGGGCGATGACAGTATCCATCCTCCCATGAAATGGGTGCACTCATGGTGACTGCAATGTTGAGCTGGCTGGACATTCTTCCAACCATCTTACTGCGCTGGCAGCAGGGCTGGCACTATCAGACTAAACAGTCTGGTTACCAGTTTGACGAATTAGACCTATAAACCACTGCCCCCTGATTTTTGCAAGTTTATCAGGATAAAGTTTTCAGAATCACTAGGCAAGAATGATTGAAAGGAGAGGGTTGAACTAGCAGGCAGTTGAGTACAAATAGCAAACCCTAGATTGGGCTGTACTCGCTATAGAGTACCCCACTGCAGGCTAGACAATAATAGCATTCTGACACACCCCCATAGCCAAAGTGGGGTGTAATCAGCAGAGGAAACAAAGCAGTACAAGCTCAGGGTGGATCACAATGTCACCACACATTCTGAGCACAAGTTCAAGAAGCAATAGTTTAAAGTTCACAGTTATGAGCAAAGCTAGAGGCAGTCACAGAGGGCAAGCGAGGAGGAGGAGGGCTGGCGAGAGGAGAGAAGATGAAAGGCGCCGACTGAAGCTGCAGACACACGGGCAACAGGAGCGGCGCGCACAGTGGCTACCGAGCGCACGAGGGCACCGGACTACGGGAGTATCTGGCTCCGCGGCTACGACGAGCGCACACAGGAGCAACGGACCCACAGGCGACTGGCGAAGCAGGCTCGCTGGGCTACCGAAACGCGCGAGGGCATCCGGACTACTGGCGCTGCTGGCGTCACGACGGCTACCTCCACGCAATCTCCCCCGACCGTCCCACGCCCCTCTCACACACCCCCTGCTGACACCCTAGCTCCACTCCGACGGTACCCCCCTTAAACCCCAAACCCTAGGCTCCCACACACCACCCCCCTCAGCGGCAGCTGTAGCAGAGGGAGACGAGGGAGGAGGAGGAGCAGGGGGAGGAACTCACAACCGACACCCCCATAGCCGCCACCCCCACACTCTTCACCCCCAAACCCTAATTTAGGAGAACGGGCTGTAGGAGGGGTGAGGCGCCGGTAGAAGCACGGGGGACAGTGGAGAGGGCAGGAGCAGCGAGGAACGGGCCGCCCACGGGCCTGGTAGAGCCGCCCGAACCGCGCGCAGGCGGCCCGAGCCGCGCGCGGGCCTGGCGCTTCCCGTACGGGCCGCGCGCGTGCCTGGCGCAGCCCGTACGGGCCGCGCGCGGGCCTGGCGCAGCCCGTACGGGCCGCGCGCGGGCCTGGCGCAGCCCGTACGGGCCGCGCGCAGGCCTGGCGCAGCCCGTACGGGCCGCGTGCCGGGTGTACGGGCCGCGCGCAGGCCACGACGGGCGACGGGGGGCGACGCGCGGGTCCCCGTCGCCCGTCGCAGCGCCTCCCGGGGGCGACGTGCCGAGTGACGGGGCAGGAACCCGCCGCGCGCCTCGGGGCACACGGCGGGCAGAGAACCGCCGCGCGCCTCGGGGCGCACGGCGGGCTGAAAACCGCCGCGTGCCTCGGGGCGCACGGCGGGCTGAAAACCCTAGTTTCGACGCCGCGCGCCACGGGGCGCGCGGCGGACAGGGAGTAGCAGTAGCAGTAGCAGTAGCAGCGGAAGGCTTAGGTGGTGGGCCCACCCACAGGATCGACCCAGGAGGGTCGACCTGCTCTGATAGCATGTCAGAATCACTAGGCAAGAATGATTGAAAGGAGAGGGTTGAACTAGCAGGCAGTTGAGTACAAATAGCAAACCCTAGATTGGGCTGTACTCGCTATAGAGTACCCCACTGCAGGCTAGACAATAATAGCATTCTGACAAAAGTCTCCTGGATTGTTCCTGTCAAAACACATTTGTTTAGGTTTATTTAGGCTGTCGTGGGGTTAGCCTTCACGAGGTACAAACACTTCCTCTACACTTTGCTAGTACCCACCTTCCCTTGACCTAATCACCATTCTAGTCTACTATTTGACATGATTTCAGAGCTCAGGAGTGCTCCTAATCAGTACGATTTTTTTTTAGGGGCTGCCCGTTGTGCGTCATTCCCACTGCCCTACTGTTACGATGCCCTGCACACGCCTCGCGCGTTTTCCCTTAGCGCGATCTGCCCTCAGCGTGATCCGACACGCTCGGGCTGCCCTGCTAGTTTGCGCAGCCCGTCCCTGCGCCTTCGCGCCACCCTGCCCTGCCCGTTCGCGCAGCCCGGCCCCGCGCCTTAGCGCCGCGCTGCCCAGCCCCACGCACCGTCGCTCCCCCCTTACTGCTGCCACTGCTAGTGCCGCTGCCGCTACTATAGCTACTGCCGCTGCCACTTCTACAGCTACTACCGCTGCCGCTGCTACAGCCGCTGCGCGCCATCGCTCCCCTTGTACAACAGCCATTACAGCAGCTGCTGCCACTGCTACTGCCGTTGCCGCTGCTACAGCCGCCGCTCCAGCCACTGCAGCCGCCGCTACAGCATGCTGCCACTGCTACTGCCGCTGCTACAGCTGCTACAGCTGCTGCTACAGACACTACCGCCGCTACAGCCACTGCAATCGCCACTACAGCAGCTGCTGCCACTGCTACTGCCGCTGCAGCTGCTCCAGCTGCCACAGCCGCCGCTCCAGCCACTGCAGCCACCGCTACAGCCACAGCAGCCGCCGCTACAGCAGCTGTTGCCACTGCTGCAGCCGCCGTTGCCACTGCAGCCACTACTGCCACTGCTGCAGCAGCCCTTGCCCGCTGCAGACACTATTGCCACTACTGCAGCCGCCCTTGCCGCTACAGCCACTACTCCCACGGCTGCAGCCGACACTACCGCTACAGCAGGTTCTGCCACTGCTGCAGCGGCCCGTGCCGCTACAGCCGCTACTGCTCTACCTGATACTGCCCGCACAACCAGTGCCGCCACCCTTCTGCTACTGCTGCCTGAGCGTGGATCCTGCTCGTGCTGCTTACTATGGCGAATCCCATTGTACAGGAGTTTGACGCAGAGGGTAGCCAAGTCGATTACGAGTCCTGGCTCGACGGGCTTCACTTGTTCCAAGGACGATGCATCTCTCTTTGAGCACACCTAAGGCTCCCTTCCTACCCTGCCCACTCTAAAAGTACCTGACCCCTCCGCGTCAGCAATCATGCAGCAGCAGTATAAGACCGATCGCGTAGCTAGCACTCAGTGGTTAGCACGCGACGTGACTTCCGTGCTTGCAGTCCGCAGCCACCTCCCACCCGACCAGCGAACCCACTTTTGCCAGCTGGAAATTGCCAAAGCGCTCTATGATGCTGTAGTGAAGTGCTATTCCTCCCCTCCTCTGCCGCCCTAGGCCGCCTGTTGCTGCCGTACCTCTGTCACTGACCTCATGACTCACCCAGTCATTCACGCTTCCAGCTTCTCCACAGCAGACTGGGATTGCTGAGCGCCGCATTGGCTTGATCATGGAGGTTGCTTGCACATCCATGTCCATGCGGCCTCTCCTCAATCTCTGTGGTCGTTTGCGGTCTGCTACGCCCCGCATCAGCTCAACCTCTGGCCCCGTTTCTCCAAGTCAGAGACCTCACCTACACTGCGTTGGTCGGTGGAGGTTGGCGACGCGTCGGCATTTCGGGTCTGGGGTTTGGTGGCCCTTATTTGCTATACTGCCTTCGACAAGCTCTCTTCTCGCACAGTTCGCTGCATCTTCCTTGGCTTTCCCACCGATGCGCCTGGCTAGCAGTTTTACCACCCAGCCACGCGTCGTGTGCTGTCCCACTGTCACTCATGCTGCTAGTACCACTGTCACTCGTTGTCTAGCCATACTTCTTACTGACCCTACTTTTGAGTCTCTTGCTGCGTCTGCCTTAGTCACTGAGCTCGTTGACTTAGTGGCTGCCTGTCGTCTCGAACACTTTGTGAGTCTTATTACTGAGTATGAGTCTGAGTGCCCTCCGTCCGTTGGGGCTGAGCTTGCCCTTGGCAGTGACATCCTTCAGGACAGACAGTTTGAGCTCGAGTGCCTTGTGGCTGTTGTACCTCATCTCCCTGCCATGATGCTTGCCCCTGAGGTAGACCCAGATGCAATGGATATCCCGACCCCCCGCTCTTACGTAGAGGTGATCATGGGTCAGTACACCTCTCAATGGCAGACAGCCATGGACGCAGAGATGACATCCTGGAAGTCCACAGGCACTTACGTCGATAAGGTTCCCCCTCCTGGGGCGAACATAGTCGATGGCATGTGGATTTTCAGGGTGAAGCGGCGTTTCTCCGCCTTCAAGGTGAAGCTTCGAGGCGCGTTACGTTGCACGAAGCTTCAGTCAGCGACAAGGGGTCGACTTCTTCCCGACCTTCTCCCCCACCCCCAAGATGACCACTCTTTGGGTGTTACTGCACGTTGCAGCACAACGTGACTACGAGCTCCACTCGCCTGACTTTAGCACAGCTTTCTTGCAGGGCAGCCTTCACGAGGAGATCTGGCTGCGCCGCCCATTTGACTTCACTGGGTCGTTTGCTGAGGGTACCCAGTGGAGCCTCCGGCGGCTAGTCTATAGTCTCCACCAGGCGCCACACGAGTGGCATGATAGACTAAGGACGACACTTGCGGCTCTTGGGTTTGCTCCGTCCCTTCGACTACTAACTCGTCGCTGTTTCATCGCAACTACCTCCTCGTGTACATTGACGACTTGGTCTTTGCTACTGCTGACATTGAGGCACTGGCCCTTGTGAAGTCGGAGCTACAGAAGAAACAAACTTGCACTGACCTGGGTGTGCTGCGCAACTATCTTGGCCTGCAGACCACCCGAGACAGAGCAAGGCGCACCATCAGTCTAACTCAATCACGCATGGTGCAACAGATTGTGACGCGCTTTCGCTTTTGGTTCTCCTCGCCACTTGCCACTCCTCTATCTACAGGCCACTCACTCTCAGCTCCACATTTGGACGAGTCCGTAGAGCCGAGAGCTTGTGGGCTGCCTCACGTACCTGATGACCTGCACTCAACCTGACCTTGCATACCCTCTTAGCATCCTGGCGCGCTTCGTTGCGCCCGGGAAGCACCGCCTGAGCATTGGCGGGCTGCACAGAGGGTACCGCGTTACTTGTGCAGTACATCAGGCATGGGGCTTGTGCTTGGAGGATGGGGTTGAGTTGTGCTCACTGGGCACTCTGACGCTTTTTGGGCAAACGACCATAAGAGTCAGCGGTCGTCACAGGGTTACACTTTTAGTCTCGGTTCTGGTTCTGTCTCATGGAGGTTTACCCGTTGGTCTTCTGTCCTCAGCTCTAGTTGTGAGGCTGAGATCTACGCGGGGGCCATGGCTTGAGAGGAGTTACACTGGCTGACCTACTAGCTGACGAACCTGGGTGAGCAGCCTTGTTCTCCTCAGATTCTGTACATCGATAACAAGGTCATGATTGCCTTCTGTCGAGAGCAGAGATTGGAGCACAGAACGAAGCACATTGCTCTTCGTTACTTCCTCCCACGAAAGTTACAGTAGTGTGGTCAACTTCATCTTGCTTACGTGGCCTCATAGGCCAACACTACTGATATCTTCACCAAGGCCCTCGGGTCTTGTGATCATCGGCGTTTCTGCACTGCTCTTGGGCTTGTGGCCACTATTCCTCATATACTTGTCTGTTAAGTTGTGATCGGTGTGCTACTTTTGCTATTATATAACCCTGCATGCAAACTGGCCCTGTAGCCACTTGCTTGTGCTCAGACTATGTGGTGATCTTGAGATCCACCCTGAGCTTTGTATTGTTTTTTCTCTTGACTTGTCTTGTGTCCATTTATTGCTCTGGCTATCCACCACTTCGCCTATAGGGGTGTGTCAAAACACATTTATTTAGGTTGTAGTGGGGTTAGCCTTTAGGGGGTGGAAACACTTTCTCAACACTTTGCTTGTACCCACCTTCCCTTAACCTAATCACACTTCTAGTCTACTATTTGACACCGAGGTGGTAGCGAGTGCCAACACGTGAGCAAAGCAGACAGCACCAGGTGCGACATCTGAATACACTCTATCTGGGGCAGTATCACGCAGATAGAATTGTTGCCCGTGAAGGTAACAGTTCAGGTAAGAAATTGAAACGAACCAAATAATGATTTCTTAGTGGATAGCACAACGATTGGCGAATCGGTGGGAGATGATATCTCGCCACATGTATCGTACCACACGTTTTGGTGATGAAATCGAATTTTCCTCCGCAACACAATGCATAAAAGCAATTTGTAATTGATTCGAATATTTAAAAAATCTGTTGCCGAGGCACTGGCAGATTCTGGCACAACGCACTGCCAATTGATGGTTTGCCCATATCAGATTCTGTAACCCAACTGTTCTCCGATGGGTCAGCGTGTCAGACTGCTGCAGAATATGCGTTGCTGTTGTTGTCAAGAAAAGAGCTTAGGCTAGTAGCAGAGAAGTGTGAGTGGTGTGAGTGGTGTGAGAGAAGAAGAGGGGTTTCATTAACAAGAAACGTACAAACTATAGGAAAGGTGGCAAAGGGGGGTACACCAGGCCCCACGATATCAGGGCAAAACATCCTGATTACCCTGAATTCAGGATGCATATTTGAATTTTCCCTGCAATTTCAGAATAGTGACACTTTTAACCCTGAGCTCTCAGGATATTATTATATGAAATGCCCTGGAAAATCAGGATGGCTGTGGTGTTCTTCCCTGCAGCGTCAGGATGAACGTCGAGGTTCGCCCTGACGCGTTTTTTTTGGGGGGGAAGAGGAGGGGGGGTGGGGGGGTTTACCGTTTCCCGGGAATTTGTTCCCTTGATTTCCCCCGCGGATTGCTTTCCCCGTGTATTTTCCCGCTTTCGCGACCCCCTTGCACTTCCGACCCTGCGCAATGCACCAGCCAAACGTGAACACTCTCAACTCGTCGTGTGCCATACTGCTATGCTCTGCTCGGCTCTGTTCAGCAGAATCTGGTCTGGTCTGTGCTGAAATCTGAACCCTGAATACAGGTTTTTTTGCCCTGACAGGTCAGGATTAATGTCTGTAAAAGCCCTGAACATACAGGAAGACCCCGAAAAAATGCCCTGACAAATCAGGGCATTTTCAAAGATTCTAGAAAAGTGCCCTGAGGGCTCAGGGTGCCCCAAATCCTAGCACGGGCCCTGGGGTACACCACCAATAGAACCAAAATGACACTACACTAACTGTCTAGCATGCAGTTTTGTGCAGATATTATTATTACAGTTGCCTTAAGATCCATTACCAGGGTGACAGGACAAGAAGATTGAATTGGTTGAAGAAAGATTGACATTGACTTTAGTGAGAAGGATTGATATTGACGTTAGAACAATTTCTCAACTTCGAACCAGCTTGTACGGTAAAGTTTCTGGGCGCCAGATGTTCCGCGTTTTTTTCCCAAGCCCGTGAAAAGGCGATCAGACAGGAACTGATGGGTGCCGAGAAAAAGAAATCCGGGAGCCGGTGGGAATCTGTTCAGCTTCACCCACTGGTGTGGCCCTGGCGAGCCGTAGGGCCAAGTATGTTAGCGATAGGTATTTTGGCATCGCAATGACCAGATTGTTGTTCTTGGCACATTTACCCCACCACCACCCAACTTTCCTCGCGGTTTTTGGAAGTGGCCGATGTGATGTTTTTGGCAGCACGTACCCAGTCACAGAAAACTGGCGCAACATGTCCCACAGCGAAACTCTCTCAAATTGAGGCCGTATTTCTCGGCACACGAGAGATTCGGAAGACGAAGGTGTTTGCTGGTCGCTGGTCGAAATCTTACAATTCCACTTTCGAATTATCGAAATTTGAATGTTCCCGGCGCTAGAATACGCCCTCGAGACCCCGATTTTGGGGAGTTTGGGAGCAACACGAGCCTGTTGGGGGTGTGCATGCAAGTCGTGTGCGTCCTTCCAAACCGAAGCGCGCAACTGCGAGCCGCATACAACGCAGATTTTGGTTGTGGCCATTCCAACCTGCTCCAAACTCAAGCCTCCCCCGACATTGTGGAATCTCACCCACCTACATAGACTTTCATGCCAGTCACATTCATCGTCAATCAAACAGCCTTCGGCTTGTGAATCCTCTTTCTAAAACCATTAGGTATCAAGCTCCATCAGGCATCAAGCTATGGCTAGGCTCTACATTCCATTCTTGGCTTTGGTACTCGTTTCTGCTCTGGTCGTGCCAAATTTCTCAGGAGCGGATGCCCAGTCGTACATGGCGATCAAGGCGGCAGCGGCCCGGAAAGCTTTTCTCGATGCTGAAGCTGTGACGAATGCAACTCTCGCGGATTACAACAACAAGCTCAAGGCGGAGGCTGCGATTCAGAAGATCATCGACGATGCGAACGCTGCGATGACTAACGCCCAGATGAATCTCACGTCAAAGAAGCAGCAGCTGGACGACGCGAAGGTCAAGGTGGAGCCAGCACGTCAGGAGATGATGAAGCAACGAGCAGCGAGGAAGGCGGAGCAGGACTACCATGACGAGCTTCAGCAGCAAGCGGTGGAGTCGGACATCGACGCGGCAGAGCTGGAAAAGGACCTCGTCCCCGCGCAGCAGCAACTGGACCTCGCCAATCAGCTGCTCGCGGACCAGATCCTCATCGCCCAGGAGGCCACCGCCGATTCCACCTACTACGCGCGACGCGCCGCGAAGCTCAAGACACCGGCAGCGCAGGCAGAGGCCGCCGAAGCGCAGTTAGCCCGCGCTCAGGCAAATCGTATTAAAGGGGCACTTACGAGGCAGGTGGCGCTCGCGAAGGATGCCTTGGAGTCGATGCAGGCCGATTTCGCCTTCGCGATGAAGGACAAGGTCGACACGAAGAAGGCAGTGCAAGATCACCTGCCCGACCTGAACAAGGCGAAGAAGGACGCGGCAGATGCGGAAGCGACGTACACCAAATACTTCAACGACACCAAGACGCTGCCCGCTGTTATAAACTCGCTCACGGCCGACGTTAAGGTGAAGACGTTAAACGCGGCTAAGGTCACGAAGGATAACAAGGTGGCCCTCGGGCAGGCCGCTTCTGCTCGCGCTCAGGCCGAGATTATCTACAAAAATACCAAGGCGAGATCCGATTCGCTCAAGGCTGTTGCGGACCAGGCGGACGGGGACTCGGCAGCTTACGACAAGGCCCACTCCGTCAACTGGAATACCGGTAACAGCAACGGCAACGGCAACGGCAACGGCAACAGCGGGAGCACCAGCACCAGCACCAGCGGGAGCACCAGCACCAGCGGCAGCACCAGCACCAGCACCAGCGGCAGCACCAGCACCAGCGGCAGCACCAGCACCAGCACCAGCGGCAGCACCAGCACCAGCACCAGCGGCAGCACCAGCACCAGCGGCAGCACCAGCACCAGCACCAGCGGCAGCACCAGCACCAGCGGCAGCACCAGCACCAGCGGCAGCACCAGCACCAGCAGCAGCACCAGCACCAGCAGCACCAGCACCAGCAGCAGCACCAGCACCAAGGGCAACACCAAGTAAAAGTGATGTCGTGCACACGTCACGACAGTTAAGATTCGAGAGTGTTCCCAAAACCGTCAGTGTCGAAATAGCGAATGCCTTAGGGCTAGTGCGCCCTCCTAGAAGCTCTGCCCTTGTTGGTCTGCTAGGGCTGCGTATTCTAGAAAATAAAAGGCATTTGTAACGCTTTCATTATTCTGTTTTATTCTATTAATATTATTGATCAGCGCAAAAGTGGACATCACGCTGCTGCTGGAGTTATAAATTGGCGGGTTAACTTTGTCGGAGTAAAAGGCCCCGCCCTCGCTTGGGCGTAGGCATTCTCTGCGACGACGTGGTGAATTCGACGAAGTGATCGTCGCATTGGATCAGCCCGTTCTCTGAAACCGCGGGTGGTTTTCGAGGAAGGTTGTCCTCTGATTCACCAGCCCGTCAACGAGCTCTGGTCGACGGGGTGCTGTTCGACGAGCTCGTCTTCTGATCTGCTTCTGGGTCGCGCGATCTCTGACGGACGGGGTGCTGTCCGAGGAGCCGCGTTCTCTGATCGAAGGGCGCTGTTCGGCGAGCGTCAGCTCGGCGAACTGGTCGGCCAAATTCGCGCGACTGCGAAACTCTGCGAGGGCATGCGAAATTCGCTCAGGTGGTTCTTAGCGAAATTCGATTTCCGAAATGGCATCACGTGCTCGACGGCGGACATCTGACGAAACCGTCGGAGCGTTTTCTACCTGGCACCTGCGCAATGTCTCTGACGGTGCAACCGTCTACCTGCACCTACTCGGCAGGTGCACACCTGCGCAGATATTCACCTGCGAATGCAGCGCTGGCAGGCCGCCCTGCTGCAGCGCTGGCATGTCGCCCTTCTGCTACGCTGGCAGACCGCTCTGTTTCAGCGTTGGCGAACCGCTCTGATGCAGTGCTGGCAATTCGCCTTGCAGAATGGTTGCTAGGGGTTGCAATGCCATTCCAGAGATATCACTTTGCATGCTCATTCTTGTACTCTAATTCTCAATTTTCAATGTACTTTCAATTTCCTTAGTGGAAACTCTTGCCAAATCTCTCTGTGAACAGAGCAAGTAGTAAGATCTCTGTTAGAACGCTGCTAGAGCGCTACGATCACCCACACAACTCCGTGCCCTCCTTCGTAGTTTACACCCATTGTAGGGTGACTCTCCGCATGGTGCGGTGAGCGTGGAACGGCCCCGCGTTAGAACCTTCAGAGTAGCCGACTTTAGTGCTCAATACCTAAGTTGTAGTAGGCCGGCAGTCTAAACCGCCATGGTCGACCAGGAGGAGGTCGCTGCAGTCGTAGAGGATACCCTGCAGGCGCGGTTAGATGACGTTCGGGCACGCCACGCAGCTGGCGAGTACGGCGGAGCAACCTTGGAGGTTATGCTCTTTGGAACCCGCGTGCAGTGGGCGCGCGAGCACCCAACGACCCGTACTGAGGCGGATGGACTGCCCGCCACTCCCCGACCGGCACGCAACGAAGGCGGCGTCGACGACCAGGTCGACGGTGGTAACCAAGTCGGCAGCGAAGGCAGCACGAGGCTTCGTGGAGTGATTCGGGCCGCTGGCTTTGGCGTCGGCGGAATGCAGGCACGAGTTCTGCGCTCGGCGGCAGCGGGAAGTTCGAACGGCAACATCGATGGTCGACGCCTTTCTCCTCAGCGGAGTGGAGCCAGGCCGACATCGGCGACTCATGCGTCTGCTGGTCGCGACGGAGGCATCGCGCCAGCGTACGGCTACTTCAAATTTTCGCCGGACAAGATCGCTGTGCCGCAGCCGCTCGAAGGACGACATGACTTGATCACATGGATTGAGTCAATCGAACCTCAGCTGGAGATCGCCGGATTGAAGAAGTTCGTTGACGGCAAGGTGGAGATGCCGGACGAAGACGACTCTGAAATGCTGGCGGAATTTCGCGCTGCTCACCTTCTGACCTTCATGGTCATTTCGAGGTGTTGTTCGCCGCTGGTGCAAGTCGCGCTGAAGCAGTGCCGACTTCAAGTGGACGCCGGCTACCAAGCTTGGCAGTACATCATGCGCACCTACAGAGCGACCGACGACCTCTACATCAGCCAACTGGAGAAGAAATTGGCCACAATTCGCATGGGTGAGCAGGAATCGGCGACCGAGTACTGCAATCGAGCGCGGCGAATTTTGGCCGACATGCGGATGGCTGGTTTCGAGTACTCGGTGGCGTCGTATGTCACGCATGTCATCAACGGCCTCCCCTCGAGCTACAATTTGATGCGACGGATGCTGATAATGCCCGGCACGCGCGAAACTCTGAACGAGGATTCGCTTTCGAGTCACATCATCCAGGACGAGTTTATGCAGGAGTCTGAGCGGTCTTCAGAGCTCCTTCCGCAGGCTAACTACGTTGCTCCGACGAAGCAGGGACGTCAGACGGGGCAGCGTGGGAAGTCGGGCGGAGGTGGAGGCGGTGGCGGAAAGTCGTCGAACACCAAGTCTACGGAGAGCGCCGACCGCGGAAAGTCAGCGAAGGGCAATGATCGCGGAAGCAGTGGTTCGCGTCGAGGAGGACGCCGCTGCTACATTTGTGGAGACCGCGACCACCTCTCCTACGACTGCCCTGATCGCGACGAGTCCGACGACAATCAGAGAGGGAGCCGCGGAAAGTCTGACAACGCCAGTCGTTCAGAGGACGGGAAGTCTGACAGCGACAGTCGTCGTCGAGACAACCAGCCGCGCAAGGAGAAGCCTGCGTCCTCGAAAACGGCGTCGAAATCAGAGGGTGATGCTTCGAGCGAAAAGAAAGCCTCTTGTTCGATGGTTGGCGTGGTCGAGCCAACAATTTCGCTGGCACCGGAGGCTGGCGAAGACTTCCAGGCGGTCGCAGCAGCCGTCCAGGCGAATCCGACTGTAGTTCTCCTCGACAGTGGCTGCTCCCATCATCTGATGGGAACGCGGGAGGCCTTCGTCGAAATGAAGCCAAGAGGAGAAATCCGTCACGTGCGCGGATTCAACGGGGCGCTTCAGAACGTCGAAGGCCGTGGCACAGTTGCTCTGAAAGGGGAGACTGGGAAGCAGGTTCTCATCCCCGACGTGTTGTACGTTCCGGGCGTACACGCGAACCTACTGTCTTCTGGCCAGCTGGAGGAAAACGGCGTGAAGCTGAAGCACGAGGGTGACGAGATGCTGCTCGTTTCTGCTGCAGGAGATGTGCTCGGTCGAGCACGCTACACCGGCCGAGTTCTCTGCACCGACCTTCGCCCCTGCTCCTCGAAATCGACTACATCTGCGACAGAAGCAGTTGCTCTGCGGACGATCGCCTCGGCGACGAAGTCCAAGCCGGCTAAGTGGCACGCGAGGCTCGCGCACGTCGGCATTGACACGCTGCGAATTTTCCTCAGCATTGTGGCCGTCCTCGACCTGCACCTCATGCAGTTAGACATGAAGAATGCGTTTCTGCAGAGCAAGCTTGACCGCGTGCTCTACATGGACCAGCCGGCTTACTACAACGACGGAACTGGCCGCGTATGCAAGCTGCTGAAGAGTTTGTACGGGCTGAAGCAGAGTCCTTTGTTGTGGTACTCGGCGCTCGACGCTGTTCTGACGGGCGCTGGCTGGAGCAAGAGCCAGGTTGACGAGGCTCTCTATTTCAGAGTTGGCGACGACGGAGTGGCGTGCTGGGTGCTCGTCTACGTCGATGACCTGCTCGCCGCCAGCAGCAGCACCGCGATGCTGAAGGAGCTGAAGGAGCTGCTAGAAGCTGCATTTGAGCTGCGCGAGATCACCCCGGTCGAGAAGTATTTGGGGCTCGAAATCGTGCGCGACCGTCCGGCGCGGAAGCTGTGGCTGCACCAGCAGTCCTACGTCGACAAGCTGCGTAGGCGCTTCATCGACGAGGAGCAGACTGGTCGGCGTCCGAAGACGCCTGTTTCCGTCGACGCTTACGCGGAGCTGACTTTCGACGATGAGGACTTCCAGTCGCGCGAAGAGGAGGAGTACCGTCAGAAGGTCGGTTCTCTGCAGTTCGCTGCCACGACAACTCGACCCGACATTGCTTTCGCGTGTAGCAAGTTGGGGTCTGGTCTGACGGTGAGGAGCGATCAGCACTGGCGCGAGGTCGATCGCTGCCTCAACTACCTCTCTGACACGCGCGATTTTGCTCTGGAGTTCGGAGGAGGACCCGAAACTCTGAAACTGGTCGGCTACGCGGACGCGGACGACGCTGGCGACAAGCAGAATCGCACTAGCACAAGTGGCTACGTTTTCATCTTCGGCGGCGCAGCTGTCTCCTGGACGAGCCAACGCATCAAGTGCGTGACTCTGTCCTCTACAGAGTCGGAGTACATCGCGGCCACCGAAGCAGGCAAGGAGGCCCGTCGACTTCGATTCCTCCTCGCCGAGTTCCAGCTCCTCGATGCTGGAACACCGACTACTCTGAACGTGGACAATCAGTCCGCCATCGCTGTCGCTGAAGGCTTGGGGCTCAAGGGCAACCTCAAGCACATGGAGCGGCGCTACGCTTGGCTGCAGCAGATGGTGAAGCGCAAGAAGATTGCGCTGGAATACATCCCGACATCCGAGCAGCCGGCGGACTTCCTCACGAAAGGGCTGCACTTTCCGGCCTTCAACCGGTGCTCTGTCGCGGTCGGCCAGGTTCGCCTTGCCGAAGTCGGCGACGACGACGACGTGCAGCAGTAGGTGCCATGTCCTCTAACATGGCTGGTGCGGTGATCGGCGTGCGGAGGTGTGCACGCCAGAGAAATGTCCCCTTGTATTTTATTAGCTAGGTTCTGGGTGGACCTTGTGTGTGGGTGCCCAAGCGTGAGCTGGGCAGGGGAGTGTGGGAGTAAAAGGCCCCGCCCTCGCTTGGGCGTAGGCATTCTCTGCGACGACGTGGTGAATTCGACGAAGTGATCGTCGCATTGGATCAGCCCGTTCTCTGAAACCGCGGGTGGTTTTCGAGGAAGGTTGTCCTCTGATTCACCAGCCCGTCAACGAGCTCTGGTCGACGGGGTGCTGTTCGACGAGCTCGTCTTCTGATCTGCTTCTGGGTCGCGCGATCTCTGACGGACGGGGTGCTGTCCGAGGAGCCGCGTTCTCTGATCGAAGGGCGCTGTTCGGCGAGCGTCAGCTCGGCGAACTGGTCGGCCAAATTCGCGCGACTGCGAAACTCTGCGAGGGCATGCGAAATTCGCTCAGGTGGTTCTTAGCGAAATTCGACCTCCGAAATGGCATCACGTGCTCGACGGCGGACATCTGACGAAACCGTCGGAGCGTTTTCTACCTGGCACCTGCGCAATGTCTCTGACGGTGTAACCGTCTACCTGCACCTACTCGGCAGGTGCACACCTGCGCAGATATTCACCTGCGAATGCAGCGCTGGCAGGCCACCCTGCAGCAGCGCTGGCATGTCGCCCTTCTGCTACGCTGGCAGACCGCTCTGTTTCAGCGTTGGCGAACCGCTCTGATGCAGTGCTGGCAATTCGCCTTGCAGAATGGTTGCTAGGGGTTGCAATGCCATTCCAGAGATATCACTTTGCATGCTCATTCTTGTACTCTAATTCTCAATTTTCAATGTACTTTCAATTTCCTTAGTGGAAACTCTTGCCAAATCTCTCTGTGAACAGAGCAAGTAGTAAGATCTCTGTTAGAACGCTGCTAGAGCGCTACGATCACCCACACAACTCCGTGCCCTCCTTCGTAGTTCACACCCGTTGTAGGGTGACTCTCCACAAACTTGCAATGTAAGGAGGCAAGCAGTAACTTGCCAAGGAAAGAGCGATGTCATCGTCAGCGAGAGCGGCGAGGACTGCCATTGGTGCATGCGCACGACGGTTGGTAGGGATAAAAAATAGGTAAGGATAAAACGACCCGGATGAGGATGCCGCGAAAATATGGATGAGGCATCGTTCTGGCCAAACTCGATTACGGTACTAAGACTTCGAGAGCTCGAGGAAGAGCAAAGTGTTGATGAGACGAAGGCCCCACATTGCAGTCAACCTAGACTATGCAGAGTTGACAACTGCCCTTATGAATTCAGGGTGATGGGCTTACTATTCGAAGCTGGAAGGGAATCGCAGGTCCGCAGGTTTTCTAACCAAACTCTAGCGAAGAAGAGTCGCTTCGCTTGAACAAGTTTTGCACACTATTCTGCGTTTCGCACCCATTTCGCGAAGCCATGTGCGCCTCGGTCAACCCAATTTTGCCTTGTATGGATCGAGCGTTGGCGCGACTTAGATTTTGAGGGAAGTCAGTTGCAACAAAAATAACATATGGTACACCGAGCCGCATTCCAAAATTTTGGCGGGTGACCAAAGTTTGTGATAACTAGGTGTTCTGAAGAGTTGTTACAGGTGCAATTGAAGATTTTACTAAAGAGTCACACCCTGTACAAATCATGAGAGAAAGCTTTGAGCAAACATCTAGAGAGAACAAGCCAAACGGTAATGCAGCGCGTGTGTGTTAAAGGGGGATTAACTGTTCCCTTTCAACAGTACATTCCAAACTCATCCAACTCATCCCCATTTTATCTTTCTAGATTTCCTAGTTCCACGTGACACTCTACTTTCTTTGCCTTCGAATTCCTAGTACCACGAACCACTTTCCCACTTTCCAACTTGTGTGATGTATCAACCTTGCCTGTACTTGCCAATATCAACCTTTTCTCAACCAATTTTCATTCAATTTTGTTACGATATGAAGTTTTATGAGAAGGCATTCCTGTATGCTACAGGAGCCGACTCTACCAAGTACGAAGTCGAGGAGTCAGAAGAGTCGAAGCGACACAGCAACCGTCTGACCAAGACCGATGCAGGCAGAAACATTTGAAGTGAAAAGAGCGGGAACAGGTTTGAAACTGATTCCCGCGCCGCACGGTTTGAATTTCGCTGGAATAAGGGAATGTACCCCTTAGAGTACATGGCTAGTCTAGGTCGTTTCGCATTCCTCTGTATTTCTATATAAACCCTATGTATGCATGCTATTATCAATCTCAGTCATTTACATTCACTCTGACCTGAGTTCACTACTTCCGCTGCGACACTACCTGCGATCAACCCTGAACGATCCTTTCGGACAAATCTCACTTCAGATTGTAACATGGTATGAGAGCTGCTCAGGGATTCTTCGCAACGTCAACTCCGTAAAATTCGCCAAACCAAAACTGGCGAGCGGCACACGTTCCAAGACCAAGATGGCCGGAGGATCCGGAGGTCAAACAAATCTAACGGCCGAAGGACAAACCAACCCGGCTGCGACAAATGAGGCGACAACTACGATTGGCACTGCCGCGCTCGAGCAGTTATTCGCTCGACTGTCAACAATGGAGAAAGAACTCCAAGATCTGCGCAAAGGCGATGCGGGAACCACTTCCCAACCAGTTCAACCTGGACAACCGGCTGCGAAAAGCCGCGATACCGCCGCGCACGGCTTCTCCCTCGACTCAGACAAATCTGCAACAACTGCCCCTCGTCCAAGCGACGAAACCATCAACTCTGCGCAAGCACGCTTTCTCAGTGTGTCAAAGATCAAGACTACTGCCGCGTTTGACGGCAAGGATTTTTATACATGGAGTTTTGAGCTTGAGCTCCTCCTACAGACAGCGCAGATCTACCACTACTTCGACGGCTCCTATCCTAAACCGGTGGAAGACACCGAAGACGCCCGCGCTCAATACTACAGTGAGTCGCTCATGGCGTATAGCGTTCTGCTGCGCAACATGTCGCCGGCAGAACAGCTCGGCATCCGCTCCTATAAAGAGAGCGCCGCTCCGGCTCTTGAAGCTTGGAAGCACCTCGTGGAGGTATATCAGCCGAAGGATTCCGTCACTGCAAGCCGCCTCCTGCAACAACTCATGGAGACGAAGATGGGGCACGGGGAGAAAGCAAACAGTTACATCAACCGTTGTCGGAACATCCGTGATCAAATGATTAAGAACAGAAGTTCGATCTCGGAGGAGATATTCGTAAACATCATCCTCCAGGGACTGGGCCGGAGTGAAAGCCCTGCAAGGCACTACTCCGACAACGAGGACAACTTTCCGAAGCCGCGCTATGCGCCGCACTGCTGACTGAACAGCAGGACATGGACTCGAGCAGAACGAGTTCCGCGCCACGCCGAGAGCGACTCGCCTTCTACACAGACAACCGTGAAGAGCGACGACAACCAAGGCGCCATTACTGCAAAATTTGCAAAGCCTTCGGGCATTCAACGGATCGATGCAAATCCCGATCCAACTATCGGCACCCGAATTCCACTCACCACAACAACTGGGTCAGCCGACAAGACGCTCGTCACTCTCAGCCCCAACAACCAGTCTCCCGTCCTCCTGCACAACAACAACAACCACAGCAGTCACAAGGATCTCAAGGAGGAGCTCCCAGAAACGTAATCGCAAACATGGCGACGCGACGCCGCCGCACCGACGAACCTGACGAAGAAGAACTTCAGGGAGTACTGCCGCAATCAGAGGAGGGGTGGAATAACCCCCTTACAGAAGATCACCATTACCTGTACGACGAAGACGAGCAGGATTGGAATCAGCCAATCACACTGCGGGAAAGCCCGCCACACGACAATCAAATCCACGTACCTGTCGGATGGAAGGAAGACGAAGACCCATCCTTCTACAGACGCTACAAGGCAACGCTAGTAACACCCCGACTCGCGCTACTACTCAGCAACAACAACAACAAAGATAATTACAACACCTGGTACCTGGACAGCTGCTGCGGACAGCACATGGTGGGTTCGACTCGCTACGTATCGAACCTCAACCGCGCCCCCGCAACTTACGTCACCGTCGCTAATAGTCACAAGCTGCGCGCCAACTCCCAAGGCATTGTCGTCCTGCAAGCACGAGACAGCAACACCCACATCTCGTTCAACGACGTGCTCTACGTCCCAGACCTGCGCTTTAATCTGCTCTCAGCAGGACAACTTCGCGACTGCGGCGTCATACTCACCACCGACCTGGCCACGCGCGACCTCATCCTCACGTACGCCCCTCCAGACACACCTCCCGAGTCGTTCAAATACCTCGGTCGAGCCCGCTCCATAAACGGGATCTACGTTCTGGACTTCGACGTACCAAGCTGTGAAGCCTCATCTGATGAGCTCGTGGACCTGGCCCCCCTCGAATTCGCCTTCATGAACGAAGTGTTAAACTGTATTATGCTTGTAGGCTGTAGTGGGGTAGCCAATATGGGGTACAACCCCAACTAGGGTTTCATATTTGTACCCAAACTTCTGCTAGTTCATCATTCTTGCCTAGTGATTCTGAAATGGTATTCAGAGCAGGAGGTCCCTAGGACCTACCGACCGTTTTTTTTTAAGGGCCCACCACCGCTCGCATGCGGTTACCACGCTACCCCGTGCCCTAGCCTCGTAGCGCCCTCGTGCGCCCACGTTAGCGCCCTCGCGCGCCCCTCGTTAGCGCCCTCGCGCGCACCCTCGTTAGCGCCCTCGCGCGCCCCTTCGTTAGCGCCCTCGCGCGCCCCTTCGTTAGCGCCCTCGCGCGCCCCTTGCTAGCGCCCTCGCGCGCCCCTCACTAGCGCCCTCGCGCGCCCCTCGCCGAGCCGCCCGCTCGCAGCCCGCCCGCCCGCTCGCTGCCCGCTTCGCGGCCCGCTCACTACGCAGCCCGCCCGCCCGCTCGCTGCCCGCTTCGCGGCCCGCCCGCTTCGCAGCCCGCTCGCTCGCTGCCCGCTTCGCGGCCCGCCCGCTTCGCAGCCCGCTCGCTCGCTGCCCGCTTCGCGGCCCGCCCACTTCGCAGCCCGCCCGCCCGCTCGCTGCCCGCTTCGCGGCCCGCCCGCCTCGCAGCCCGCTCGCCCCGCTGCCCGCTTCGCGGCCCGCCCACTTCGCAGCCCGCCCGCCCGCTAGCTGCCCACTTCGCGGCCCGCCCGCATCGCAGCCCGCTCGCCCCGCTGCCCGCTTCGCAGCCCGCCCGCCCGCCCGCTGCCCGCTTCGCGGCCCGCCCGCCTCGCAGCGTCGCCCGCCCGCCGTGCTGCCCGCTTGCAGCGCCGCCTGCCCGCCGCGCTGCCCGCTTCCCGGCCCGTCCGCCGCGCTGCCCGCTCGCAGCGTCGCCCTCCCGTCGCGCTGACCGCTTGCAGCGCCGCCTGCCCGTAGCGCCAGCCTCGCCCGCTGCTCTCTATCCGTGCACAGTCGCCTTCCCCTGCTGCGGCAGCTTGCGTTACTCTGTCACACTGTCGCTATGGCTTCCATTCGCGTGCTGTCGTTCGATGCTGAGGGCCGCCCTGTGCGGTTCACCGCTTGGCTAGATGACCTGCAGCTGTTCCTCCTGAGCGATAGCAAGGAGCATGTGTCGCTCTATGATTACGCGTCTGGTGCTGCGCCTGCCCCTCCTGCCACAGCTGAGCTTAGTGTTCGTTCCCACTGGCAGACTCGTGACGCAGCTGCTCGCCTAGCCATTCGCAGTCACCTGCCGTTAGCTGAGCTAGAGCATTTTGGCGACTGCAAATCCGCTAAGGCCCTGTACGACGCTGTCGTCGCTCGCTACTCCTCGCCTGCCACAGCCGAGCTTAGCCGCCTCATGCTGCCGTACCTGTTCCCCGATCTGTCCACCTTTACTACAGTCGCCGATCTTATCACCCACCTTCGCACTAGTGATGCTCGCCTGCGTGCCGCCCTTCCCACCGAGTTCTGCGCTAAGAACCCCCCTCCACTGTACTGGACACTCCACTTCATAGTCACCCGTCTCCCTGACACCCTCCGCTCAGTTCGAGACCACTTCCTTGCTCGCTGTCCCACTGAGCTCACAGTCGCCCTCCTAGAGGAGCACCTGCTCGCGGCCGAAAAGAGCATTGTAGCTGTCGGTGCTGCTCGTGGCGCTCCTCGCACCCCCATCTTTGAGGGGTGTTCTCCCTCTCCCCTCGCTCCCTCCTACGCTGCTGCTGCTGCTGTTGACTTCCTTGGTGCTGAGTCTGTTGGCGCTGCTTCTACTCCTGGTGGGAGGCGCCGCACCGGCAAGGGCAAGGGGGGCAAAAGTGGTGGTGGTGGCACTGGGGGGGGAGGAGGTGGGGGAGGTGGGGGGGGAGGCGGTGCTGGAGGGAGCGGTGGCGGGAGCGCTGGTGGGAGTGGGGTCGGTGGTGGAGACGGGGGCGGCGGAGGAAGCAGTGGCAGTAGTGGCGGCGGCGGCGGTGGCGGCGGTGGCGGTGGTGGCGGTGGTGGCGGTGGTGGCGGTGCCGGTCGGAGCGGTGGTAGTGGTGGCGGCGGAGGTCGGAGTGGAGGCACTGGCTCGGGCCAGAGCTCCCAGCAGCAGCAGCGTCCCCAGACGACCCAGCAGCTTCGTGAGTGGCTTGCTCAGCGTGGGACGTCGGGGGCCAGTGCCCGCTGTTCTTATGTCATTCGCACAGGTGACCGCAAGGGACAGACGTGTGGGAGGTTCCACACCCCGTACCGCTGCTTCTCCCGCCTTGACGACGCTTGGCGTGAGGAGATGGGTGCGGATGTTGAGCGCCCCCGCTGGGCTGAGCTCATGAGGGCTGGTGTTGATGTCTTTGCTCTTGACTATGATGCTATTATTGCTGCCATGTATGCATTGACTGTTAGTGCCGAGGGAGACTGTTACTTGTGTGTGCCGCCTGACCCAGGTATAGAGCCCGCTGCCCTGGGTACTAGTGAGTCTGCTCTCTCTGGTATGGTGCCCCCTGTACTTGCTCCCCCCAGTGCTGTCCCGGCTGGTTTCGAGTCTGCTCTCTCAGGTACAGCACCCACACAGACTCCTCTCTCAGGTACCGCACCGGCTGAGGCCTGTCACACCTTCACCCTTGACTCAGGTGCTTCCCGTTGCTTCTTTCGTGACAGTACTGAGCTCACACCGCTTCCTGCACCGGTCCCAGTCTCCTTGGCTGACCCCTCTGGGGGCCCAGTCCTTGCCCAGTCCACCACTGTCCTCCCTTGTCCGGCGGTTCCGTCTGGCTCGTTGTCGGGTTTCCACCTCCCCTCGTTCTCGACGAACCTGGTGAGCAACGCTGTCCTCCAGGATCAGTGGGTTGACACCTTTACCCCTGGCGGACAGCGTGTGGCGATCTGCACGTGCTCCAGGACTGGCCGTCACCTGGCTACGTTCACCCGTCGGCCGGGGTCGAGTCTCTACACACTGACCACTGCGTCTCCCCAGGTAGCTGCTGTCGGTCAGGTGTCTGCGTCAGGTCTGGTGGCCCACGCCTGTGAGTGTCGTTCCCTGTCGCACCAGACTCTTCTCTGGCACCACCGCCTGGGTCACCCCTCCTTGCCACGCCTTCGTGGCATGCACCGTCGCCTCCTTGTGTCCGGTCTTCCCAGGTCCCTCCCTCCCCTCCCTGCCTCGCCTGCGCCGCCTTGCCTTCCTTGCGTCGAGGGGCGGCAGCGCGCCGCTCCTCACTCCTCCTCGTTCCCCCCGACAGAGGCTCCTCTGGAGACCCTCCACCTGGACGTGTGGGGCCCAGCCCGCGTTCGTGGTCAGGGCGGTGAGCGGTACTTTTTGCTGGTTGTCGACGACTACTCGCGTTACACCACGGTCTTCCCCTTGCGCACCAAGGGTGAGGTCCCTGCTGTTCTGATCCCTTGGATCCGCACGGTTCGTCTCCAGCTCCGCCGCCGTTTCCGGACGGATCTTCCTGTCCTGCGTCTGCACTCTGACAGAGGTGGTGAGTTTTCCTCCGATCTCTTGAGGACCTTCTGTCAGGCGGAGGGCATCGAGCAGACCTTCACGCTTCCGGACTCCCCACAGCAGAATGGGGTTGCTGAGCGCCGCATTGGCCTGGTCATGGAGGTCGCTCGTACCTCCTTGGTCCACGCGGCGGCTCCCCATTTTCTGTGGCCGTTTGCTGTCCGGTACGCCGCGCATCAGCTCAACCTCTGGCCCCGTGTCTCCTTGCCGGAGACCTCGCCCACACTGCGTTGGACGGGGGAGGTTGGCGATGCGTCGCGCTTCCGGGTGTGGGGTGCTCGTGCCCTTGTCCGCGATACGTCCGCGGACAAGCTCTCCTCCCGCACGCTTCCCTGTGTCTTCCTTGGCTTTGTCCCTGACGCGCCTGGCTGGCAGTTTTACCACCCCACCTCGCGCCGGGTCTTCGCCTCTCAGGATGTCACCTTTGACGAGTCGGTCCCTTTTTACCGTCTCTTCCCCTACCGCACTGCCCCCCTCCCTCCCCCGCCGCTTTTCCTTGCTCCTGGTCCCCCTCCGGTAGACCCCCTTCCCCCTCAGGGTCCTGCTCCTTCAGGTGTCTCTCAGGTAGACCCTCCTCCCGTCGCTGAGCCTGTCGAGGTCACAGGTGACTCAGGTGCTGCTGCGGGTGGTGCTGCTGGGAGTGCTGAGCCTGGGGGTGCTGAGCCTGGGGGTGCTGGGCCTGGGGGTGCTGGGGCTGCAGGTGCTGGGACTGAGGGTGCTGGAGCTGAGGGTACGGTGCCTGAGAGTATGGAGCCTGGGGGTGCTGCGCCTGGGGGTGCTGAGCCTGCGGGTGCGGGGCCTGGGAGTGCTGGGACTGCGGGTGCTGGAGCTGAGGGTACTGTGCCTGAGAGTTTGCCGCCTGGGGGTGCTGAGCCTGGGGGTGCTGCGACTGGGGGTGCTGAGCCTGCGGGTACTGAGCCTGCGGGTACTGAGCCTGGGGGTGCTGCTACTGAGCCTACGGAGCCTCGGGTTACTGCGTCTGGGGGTGCTCCGGTTCGGGGTGCTGAGCAGTCTCTCACACCGCAGCAGCTTCGCGACTGGTACGTCCGACGCTTTCGCCGTCCTAGTGGCTCGGCTGGAGTTTGGGGTGCTGGAGCTGCTCGTCCTGGGGGTGCTCGTACTGGGGGTACTGGAGCTGCCGGGACTGGCTGTTCTGGGAGCACTGTGACTGGAGCTGCTGGAGCTGAGGACTCTGGCGCTGGCGGTGCTAGCGGAGTTGGAGCTGCCGACTCTGGGGGTGGCGCTGCTGCTGGTGCTGCGGACCCACCTGGTGGAGCTGCTGCTGGTGCTGAGGAGTCGGACGGTGGAGCTGCTGCTGGAGCTGGGGACCCGGCCGGTGGAGCTGCTGCTGGTGCTGTGGACCCGGACGCTGGAGCTCCTACTGGTGCTGAGGACCCGGCCGCTGGAGTCCCGTCTACTTCTGGAGACACTGCGCGGCCGCGACCGTACTTCGTACCGCTCCTTCAGCAGGTTCTTGGGCAGGCTCCTCCTCCTTGTCCTCCTCCCTCCGTAGAGTGTCCTCCGCCTGTCCAGCCGCAGTCACAGTTACCGCCTGCCTCGCCTCTCCCTGCTCCCTCTCCTTATACTGGTCCCACAGGAGGTCTTACAGAGCGTCGTGAGCCTGAGTCTCGTCCTGCGTCGCCTGTTCGTCCTGCTCGCACTGGTAGTCGTGTCCGTCGTGAGCGTCCTCCTCCTGTCCCAGGCACTCACTACATGACTCTGCGTCCCTCTACTGCTCCTCGGCGTGTCCCTCTACCGTCTCCTCCTGCGTCCTCTTTGCCTGCCGTTCCGGACCCTGAGTCTGACCGGTATCGCGCTGAGCACCCTACAGTCACGCGTCTCCTTGCTACTGTTGTCACTGACCCCACCTTTGAGTCCTCGGCTGCGTCTGCTCTGGTCGCTGAGTTGG
The DNA here is from genome assembly GCA_947470075.1 of Closterium sp. Yama58-4. NCBI lineage: Eukaryota > Viridiplantae > Streptophyta > Zygnematophyceae > Desmidiales > Closteriaceae > Closterium > Closterium sp. Yama58-4. The sequence goes on from CANIUD010000597.1 coordinate 208,460, forward strand.
TTGACTTTGCTGCTGCCTGTCGTCTAGACTACGCTGCTAGCCTTGTCGCTGAGTCAGAGTCTGCGTCTGTCTGTCCTCCGTCCGTCGGGGGTGAGTGTGCTCTTGGCACGGACGTCCTTGAGGACAGGCAGGAGGACTTTGACTCTCTTGCGGCTGCTGTACCTCATCTCGTGGCCTGGTTGCTTGCCCCTGAGGGAGACCCGGATGCAGTAGACATCCCCACTCCGCGCACTTACGCAGAGGCGATCTCGGGTCCCTACTCCTCTCAGTGGCAGACAGCCATGGACGCAGAGATGGCATCCTGGAAGTCCACAGGCACCTACGTCGACGAGGTTCCCCCTCCTGGGGCGAACATCGTCGATGGCATGTGGATTTTCAGGGTGAAGCGGCCGCCAGGTTCTCCGCCTGTCTTCAAGGCTCGTTACGTTGCTAGAGGCTTCAGTCAGCGTCAGGGGGTCGATTTCTTCCAGACCTTCTCCCCCACCCCGAAGATGACCACTCTTCGGGTTCTGCTGCACGTTGCTGCTCAGCGTGACTACGAGCTTCACTCTCTTGACTTCAGCACAGCGTTCCTACAGGGCAGCCTACACGAGGAGATCTGGCTGCGCCGCCCACCTGGCTTTACTGGGTCGTTTCCCCCTGGTACCCAGTGGAGTCTCCGCCGGCCAGTCTACGGTCTCCGCCAGGCGCCACGTGAGTGGCACGACACACTGAGGACTACTCTTGCGGCTCTTGGGTTCGCGCCGTCTACTGCTGACCCGTCGCTGTTTCTGCGCACAGACACGTCGCTGCCGCCGTTCTACATCCTCGTGTACGTCGACGACTTGGTCTTTGCTACTGCTGACACTGAGGCACTCGCTCGTGTGAAGTCGGAGCTGCAGAAGAGACACACCTGCACTGACCTGGGTGAACTGCGTAGCTACCTTGGCTTGCAGATCACCCGGGACAGAGCTCGCCGCACCATCACCCTGACTCAGTCACACATGGTGCAGCAGGTCCTTCAGCGCTTCGGCTTCCAGTTCTCCTCACCACAGGCCACACCTCTGGCTACCAGCCACTCGCTCTCAGCTCCACCTTCGGACGAGTCCGTAGAGCCGAGTGGCCCGTACCCAGAGCTTGTAGGCTGCCTCATGTACCTGATGACTTGCACGCGACCTGACCTTGCGTACCCTCTTAGCATCCTTGCTCGTTACGTTGCGCCTGGGAGACACAGGCGAGAGCACTGGGAGGCTGCTAAGAGGGTGCTGCGTTACCTGTGCAGTACATCAGGCACGGGGCTGGTGCTTGGAGGACGCGACAGAGTTGTCCTCACTGGTCACTCGGACGCCTCTTGGGTGGACGACCTGGCTACGCAGCGGTCGTCACAGGGTTACACCTTCAGCCTTGGCTCAGGTTCTGTCTCGTGGCGGTCCACCCGCTCTTCCTCTGTTCTCGGCTCTAGTTGTGAGGCTGAGATCTACGCCACAGCCATGGCTGCACAGGAGTTACGCTGGCTCACCTACCTGCTGACTGACTTGGGAGAGCGGCCTAGTTCTCCTCCAGTTCTGTACGGTGACAACAAGGCGGCTCTTGCCTTGTGTCAGGAGCACAGACTGGAGCACAGGACGAAGCACATTGCTCTTCGCTACTTTCTTGCTCGAGAGCTTCAGCAGCGCGGTCAGCTTCGGCTTGTGTACGTGGACTCGAAGGCCAACACTGCTGATATCTTCACCAAGGCGCTCCCGCCTAGTGATCATCAGCGGCACTGTACTTCTTTAGGCCTTGTGTCCACGTTTCCTCACTTGCTCACTGCTTGACATTCTTTGTACTGTACTTTATATATATCTTGTTGCTTGTTTGCTAGGTTTTGATCACTGTGTTGCTTGTCTTGTACTATATCTAGCACTGCATGTGAACTGGCCTTGTGGCCTTTACTTGTGCTCGGAGTGTGGTGACGTTGTGATCCACCCTGGGCTTTGCTTTGCTTTGCTGGACTGGTCTTGTGACCCTTTGTTCTCCCCCACTTTGCCTATGGGGGTGTGTTAAACTGTATTATGCTTGTAGGCTGTAGTGGGGTAGCCAATATGGGGTACAACCCCAACTAGGGTTTCATATTTGTACCCAAACTTCTGCTAGTTCATCATTCTTGCCTAGTGATTCTGAAACGAAGAATCGTGGCAACATCCTGATGGACGGCCATGGATCCGCCGCAGCCCGTATCCGCGCGAAATCAATCTGCATAACCCCGACATCAACGGACTCTGCACCACCTGCCACACACCCGCGGCAAGCCGCACGGAGCAAGTCGAGAGGCAGTACGCTGCGATCCAAGAGGAGGAAAGTGCTAAACAAGAACCCAGCGGCATGACCGAGGAAGAACTCGCAGTATCAACTTACCGCATCTTCGGAGAAGAAAACAAGCAGTGGGGTCACCAGCCTGATCCGCGCCCCACACCACGTTCCGACACCCTCCGATTTATCCTCGAGGCCAACACCACCACCATAGACGAGGAAGGACGCCCGCGCCCGTACACCCGCGAAGTCTACCGCCGGGAAATTGACCCAGCCTGGAAAGACCCTGATGAGGCAGAGGAGTTAAGCGTCAAAGAGGAACAAGACAAAGCCAGGGCAGAGAAGAAACAAAAGTTGTATGAAGAACGCCTCGCAGCAGGCTGGAGCGAGGAGTCTGCACGACGAGGCGGATGGGGAGACGATGACTACGAGCCCGAGACCGACGCTACCTGGGCATCAGCCACTGGAGCATGGGGAGCCAGCGGCAGCGGCATGGTTACCACTGGAGGCTGGGGCACGGAAGAAACAACTGAAACGGACATAACCCAAGAGGAGCTGAAGGAAGCAGAACAGGAGATGCGCGCCGAACGCGGAGAAAAATCACCCCGTGTCGCCATACCCTTCGGACGACCGCCACGTCCACGCTCACCACCCCGCTCACCCTGGCCCTGGGATAGCACCTGGACGGAGCTTGAGAAGGGGGATGTACCTCTAACACCTGTCCGAGACTCTCTTGGTCCAATCTCCCGTCCAGATCCATTCGCCCGCTTCATCGAAGGCACAACAACACCGCTCACCATCATCCCCGACCGCGAATTTCTCGCCCTCTATCTTTCGACCGCGCTTGCAGAAGGGGAGAAAACCGCAGAAGGAGAAGCAGAAGGAGCAGAAAACGAAACAGAACCAGGAGAAGAGGAGGAACCACCGCTCCAGATCCCACAAGAAACAGAGGAGGAAGCAGCAGAGCATCGCGCACGCTACATGCGCAGCAGCGGCATTCGCGCCGAAGACGACCTCTGGCACCAGCGACTCGGGCATCCCTCGCGCCAGACTCTCGCCAACTGCCTCCGCGCCAAGGTCTTCCCCCCAGGAGCACTTCTGCGCCCCGACGGCACCGAACCACACAACACCTCACATCCACTCACCTGCACCGTCTGTCCCACTGCAGCCCTCACTCACAGCGCATATCCTTCACTGGAGCCAAGCACCAACCGCTACAAGAAACTGCAGAAGGTGTACAGCGACTTCATCGTACTCACCTGCGACGGACTCAACGGCGAAAAATACACGCTGACCTTCATCGACGCCTACTCTCGCCACGTCTGGATCGCCAACGTCGACGCACGGTCCAAAGCTCCAAAAGTCTTCCGGATCTGGCTTGCACACGCACAGCGACAGTCAGGGAGGAAGCTGAAAATCTGGCAGAGTGATGGCGCCAAGGAGTTCCGCAGCCACGAGCTGGAAAGCGTCCTCACCGAAAAGGGGATCAAGCATGAGATCTCTCTCCCCTACGCTCATCAGCAGCAAGGAGTCGCAGAGAGGGTAAACCGCACCCTCATGACGAAAGTACGAGCCCTCATGAACCAGTCCGGACTCCCCAAGAAGCTCTGGCCTTACGCCATGAACCACGCAGTACGCCTATACAACCTCCTCTCCACCACGGCCAACAGAGACAACCTTTCCCCACACATGAAATGGACCGGCACAAAGGGAGATCCCTCCATGCTGAGGGTTTGGGGGTGCATGGTGCAGTACCGGCCAACTTCGGCACACATCGGCAAGTTTACTGAACGTGCACGATGAGGGGTTCATCTGGGGCTCAGCAACGAACACAAGGGCTGGCTCATTCTCGTGATTGACAGCAAGGAGATTGTCCCCGCGCGTGACGTCCTCTTCTACGAAAGGCTCACCTTGAAGCAGTGGATCAAGGATGAACAACGCAACCAAGCTCGCGGCTATGTCAACAGCGGTCGCAGCTTTGCATCTCCTGAGGATGAAGCGGCAGCAGCAGTCTTCGATCGCGACGACACCGACGATCATCCCGGCATCCCGCCTCGCCCCCGCACGGACGATGACGACGACGACAGCGACGACGCACCTGCCCCTGGACCATCCCGCCGCGACACCGCCCCAGGAACTTCCTCACCTGCTCACGAGAGCAACGATGATGACGTGGTGGAAGTCCCCATCACCGACACCACAGAAACCACAAACGTGTCCGGTCTGCAACTTCTCGGGCTCCACACCTCCGTCTCCGCCATGGCTCGCGCCGCCGAACCAAAAAACCCGCGCCAAGCCCTCACCGGCCCGCACGCCAAAGAGTGGCGTGCAGCTATGGACGCCGAACTGAAAGCGCTGGAGTCCCGTGACACATGGGTTCTCGTCGATCGTGCAGCAGTGAAGGGGAGGAGGGTGCTAAGCGGAAAGTGGGTTTTTCGACTCAAGACTAACGCTGACGGAACCATCGAACGCTTCAAGGCACGATGGGTGGTCCGAGGCTACGACCAGCGCTACGGCATCGACTTCGACCAGACTTTCGCTCCTGTCAGCCGTCACACCTCCGTCAGGATCCTACTCGCCATAGCGGCCGCTAAGCATCTGCCACTGCGACAGATCGACGTGAAGAACGCATTCCTATATGCGTTAGTGGACGCAACCATTTTTGTGGAGCAGCCACACACCTACGGTGAAGGAGATCCCAGGGTCTGCCAGCTGAAGAAATCCCTCTATGGGATCAAGCAGGCGCCTCGTCTCTGGCAGCAGCACCTGCACAAGATTCTACTGGAAATCGGCTTCAGGCAGCTGCCACACGACCCGGGAATGTATCGCTTCCACTTCAACGGCGACTACATCCTCCTCACCGTCTACGTCGACGACCTGCTCTATACGGGCACCTGCAACACGCTCCTTACCCAGTTCGAGGAAAACTTGGCGAAGCGCGTGGACATTACCACCAACCACAACGTCACCCAGTTTCTGGGCCTGAACATCACCTACGCGCCAGAAGCAATTCATCTGTCAGCTTCAAAGTACGCAGAGCAGTTGGGAGAACGGTTCAACATCTCACGCGCACCACTCTCAACTCCCTACCGCAACCCCAGCACCAACTACAAACCGGACAACAAGCCCTTGTCTCCCGCGGGGCTCCAACTGTACCAGCAGCAGCTGGGCTGCCTGCTGTTCGCATCTGTCACATGCCGACCCGACCTTTCGTACATCGCCAGCCAACTGGCACAGTACTCCCGCAAACCAGTAGCCGAGAACCAGCTGGACCTGGAGCGCGCCCTGCAGTACTTCATTTCCACGCCTGACATCGGCCTCTCCTACTCCACGCTGTCAACGACATCCTTCAACCTCAACGGCTACGTGGACGCTGACCATGCTGCTGACCCAGCAAATCGACGGTCCCGAACCGGCTTCGTTTTTCGCCTGGAGCCAACTGGCCCCATCTCCTGGAACTCGCAGAAGCAGGAGCTGGTTGCCCTGTCATCGGCCGAAGCTGAATACATCGCCGCGACAGCAGCAGTTCGCGAAGAACTGTACCTGCAGGAACTGTTACAGGAGGCAAAAATTCCAACCTCGCCTACCTTTCGCCTGCACTGCGACAACCAGAGCGCGATCAAGATCGCGAACAAGCCCGGGTTCGTGAACCGCACGAAGCACATCGCACTACGGTACTTCTTCGTCAAGGACGAAATCGACCAGGGCAAAGTTGACCTCGCTTACTGCCCGACCACTGAGATGGCAGCCGACTTCCTCACCAAGCGTCTGCCACGTCAGCAGTTCAAGAACTGTTCCGACCTCACCGGAGTAGTCAAGCGAGTCAGCACCCCTCGCGTCCAGGAATGAAGGGGAGTGTTACGATATGAAGTTTTATGAGAAGGCATTCCTGTATGCTACAGGAGCCGACTCTACCAAGTACGAAGTCGAGGAGTCAGAAGAGTCGAAGCGACACAGCAACCGTCTGACCAAGACCGATGCAAGCAGAATCACTTGAAGTGAAAAGAGCGGGAACAGGTTTGAAACTGATTCCCGCGCCGCACGGTTTGAATTTCGCTGGAATAAGGGAATGTACCCCTTAGAGTACATGGCTAGTCTAGGTCGTTTCGCATTCCTCTGTATTTCTATATAAACCCTATGTATGCATGCTATTATCAATCTCAGTCATTTACATTCACTCTGACCTGAGTTCACTACTTCCGCTGCGACACTACCTGCGATCAACCCTGAACGATCCTTTCGGACAAATCTCACTTCAGATTGTAACAAATTTCTCAGTATTCCTTCCAAAGGAGCTCAGATTCGTTTGGGGGTACACTGAGGCCTCAGGGCAGTTTATAGAATATCATAATTTGCCCTGAATTGTCAGGGCTGCACAGGGTGAGGTATCCTGAAATGTCAATGCTGCGTTTGACCTTATCCTGGCAGCTCAGTGGTACATTTCTCTTACAAAGTGAAAACAGCGGAATGCATTGGATTGATTGGGTTGGGGTACAAATGCCTAACCCTAACTGTTTGTACCCCATATAGCATAACCCACTAGAGGCTATAACATTTGACACACCCCCATAGCCTAAGTGGGGAATGCCAAGCAACAAGATGCAACCTAAGGTCACAAGACCAGTCACAAGCAAGAGAGAAAACAAAGCTCAGGGTGGATCACAATGTCACCACACAGTCTGAGCACAAACAAGAGGCCACAAGGCCAGTTCAAGAGAGTACAAGCTAATATATATGGTACAAACAAACAAGAGGCAAGAACTCACTACTGCAGTCTACTAGACCCAGTCTCAACGAGGCCTAACTGCAGACAAAACCGGCGGTGGTCACAAGGCTGAAGGGCCTTGGTGAAGATGTCTGCAGTGTTGGCCTCGGAGGCCACGAAGTCCAGACGTGCCTGACCGCGTCTCTGCAACCCTTGAAGGAGGAAGTACCTGAGGTCAATGTGCTTCACTCTGCTCTCCAGTCGAGGCTCACGACACAGGAGAATCATCGCCTTGTTGTCAGCAAATAAGGTTGGTGCAGAGCCCGGCCGCTCACCAAGGTCAGTGAGCAAGAAGGTCAACCAGCGCAGCTCCTGTGCAGCAAGGGCTCCAGCGTAGATCTCGGCCTCTGCGGTAGAAGTCGCAACAGAGGAGGACCGAGTAGACCTCCACGAAACAGCTCCAGAGCCCAGGCTGAAATAGTAACCCTGCATAGACCTCTGAGTCTCAACGTCGTCGGCGTACGAGGAGTCGCAGTGACCGGTGAGTACAACTGGCTGTGTCCCTCCAAGTACAAGCCCCATGTCTGATGTCGTGGCAAGGTACTTCGCCACCCTCTTAGCCGCCGTCCAGTGAACAGGACGGTGTCTCCCAGTCGCAACAAAGCGAGAAAGGATACTAAGTGGGAAGACGAGGTCAGGGCAAGTGCACGTCATCAGGTACATGAGGCAGCCCACCAGCTCTGCGTAGGGACCACCGGACTCGAACGGCTCGTCAGAAAAAGGCCCAGTGAGTCTGTGGTCTACAGCAAGAGGGGTGGGTGTAGGAGAGGAGTGCTGAAGCCCGAACCGCTGAAGGACCTGCTACACCATGTGTGACTGAGTCAGAGTGATGGTGCGAGCGGCTCTGTCCCTGGAGATCTGCAGGCCAAGGTAGCGGCGCAGTTCCCCAAGGTCAGTGCAGGTGTGTCTCTTCTGCAGTTCGGACTTCACCTCCGCCAGTGCAACTGTGTTGGCTGTGGCAAAAACCAAGTCGTCAACGTAGACCAGAACGAAGAAAGGTGTATGCCCACGACGAACAAACAGTGACGAATCGTCAGAAGACGGCTCAAACCCGAGGTCGGACAGAGTAGAGCGGAGAGTGTCGTGCCACTCACGGGGTGCCTGACGGAGACCGTAGACCGGTCGTCTGAGGCTCCACTGGGTCCCAGGCGGGAAGGTGCCAGTGAAGCCCGGAGGACGACGCAGCCAGATCTCCTCGTGTAGGCTGCCCTGTAGGAAGGCAGTGGAAAAGTCGAGGAAGTGTAGCTCGTAGTCCCTCTGTGCCGCTACGTGAAGTAACACCCGAAGAGTGGTCATCTTCAGGGTAGGCGCGAAGGTCTGAAAGAAGTCAACCCCCTCGCGCTGACTGAACCCTCTAGCTACATAGCGTGCCTTGAAGACTGGGGGAAGACTGGGGGAGATCCCGGCGGCCGCTTCACCTTGAAGATCCACATGCCGTCAACTATGTTCGCCCCTGGGGGGGGAACCTCGTCAACGTAAGTGCCTGTGGACCTGTAGGAGGCCATCTCTGCGTCCATGGCAGCTCTCCACTAAGAGGCCCAAGGCCCTGACACTGCCTCAGCGTAAGTGCGAGGAGTAGGTATGTCAGGAGCGTCGGGGTCTCCCTCAGGAGCGAGGAGCATGGCACAGAGATGAGGCGAAGCAGCTGCCAGGAACTCTAGCTCAAACTGTCTGTCCTCTAGGACGTCACAGCCAAGGGCAAACTCACCCCCGGCGGACAGAGGACGGACAGGAGGAGCGGCCACAACACGAGTGGCGTAGTCAAGGCGACGCGTAGCAGTAAAGTCAGTGACAGCGGCAGTGAGGACCACAACGGAGGAAGGAGATGCACTAGGGTCTGTAACAAGAGAGGCGAGAACACGAGAGAGAGTGGGGCGGTACGTGCGGTAGTAGTCAGAGACCGGAGTGGACAGGGAGGCAGTGAGGGACGACTCAGGAGGACGAGGAAGAACAGACTGAGGAGGACGAGGAGGAAAAGAACGAGACAACACGGTACGGAGGTCAGTGACAGGTGACGAGGGACGAGCACGAGGAGGACGAGAGGTCCAAGTGTGGGTGAGAGGAGGGGGAGACGGAGGAGACTGAGAACGAGGGTCACAGCCGGAGCTGAGTCCGGAGGAGGAAACGTAGGACCAAACACAGGAGGAGAGGAGGGGAGACCAAGGGCCCGAAGGCCAGTAACAGAGGCCGGAGGCTGCTCCGGCTGCTGCGGCTGCGGCTGCTGCTGCTGCTGCTGCTGCTGCTGCTGTTGCTTCTGCTGTTGCTGCTGCTGCTGCTGCTGCTGCTGCTGCTGCTGCTGCTGCTGCTGCTGCTGCTGCTGCTGCTGCTGCTGCTGCTGCTGCTGCTGCTGCTGCTGCTGCTGCTGCTGCTGCTGCTGCTGCTGCTGCTGCTGCTGCTGCTGCTGCTGCTGCTGCTGCTGCTGCTGCTGCTGCTGCTGCTGCTGCTGCTGCAACTCCAGCCTCTCACGCTCCACCCGCTGCTGAACCTCCAACCTCTCACGCTCCAAACGCTGCTGCTCCTCACGCTCAAGACGAAGAAGGGCCTTGTACCGAGTCGGGTAGGGGTGAGGAGGAGGAGTGGTGTCAGGAGACGAAGAAGAAGAACCGGCTCCACCCTCGACAGTAGCAGGCTGAACACCCCCAGAGCGAGTACTCCCTGCGGCAGCACGACCAGCACCTGTAGGAGGTGTACCCGCACCCCCAGTCGTGGTGCCTCCAGTGGCACCAGCACCAGCCCCAGACACCACCAGCTCCGGCACCTCCACCAGCTCCAGCACCCTCGGAACGGGCAGCTGCGGCAGATGCACACTCAGCGCCAACGCCAACACCCCCAGAACGGGCGGCTCCTGTAGGTGCACGAACAGCTCCAACGCCAGCACCCCCAGAGCGAGCACCGCCAGAGCCCTCACCTCGAGCACCAACACCCTCAGAGTCCGCAGTGGCCGGTAAAGGAAGCGCTGACGGCTGCTGCGGAGGCTGTGAGGACGACTGTGGGGAAGGAGGAGAGACCTGGGGGGGTACCGAGGGGGTGGGGGGGTAGCGTGGGACACACTAGACGGAGCAGGAACGGGGGGGGCACCGGAGGAGCAGGGGCGGGAGGAGGAGGAGCTGGAGCCAGGAAGAGGGGAGGGGGGGGAACCGGGAGACCTCGACAGGGGTACCGGACGTAGTAGGGGACGGACTCGTCGAAACGGACGTCACGAGAGTCAAAGAACCGGTGGGAGGGAGGGTGGTAAAAGGCGAAGATAGAGGAGTCCTCTGGGAAACCAAGGAAGACATTGGGGACGGCGCGAGGTGAGATCTTGTCCGCAGAGGTGTCGCGGACAAGAGCCAAGCAGCCCCAGACACTAAACCTCGACGCAACACCAGGGGACCCTGTCCAAAGACTGGTCGGTGAAGCCCCTGGCCGTGAGACGCGAGGCCAGAGGTTCAACTGGTGAGCGGCGTACCGAGCCGCGTAGGGCCACAGAAAATGGGGCGCGCGGGCGTGGATCATGGAGGTGCAGGCAATCTCCATGACCAGGCCTAGGCGGCGCTCAGCAACCCCATTCTGCTGTGGAGAGTCTGGAAGAGTCCAGGACTGGGTGATGCCCTGCTCAGCACAGAATCTGGCGAGAATGCCGGAGCGAAACTCACCCCCACGGTCGGAGTGAAGACAACTGACACGACGACGGCGAGTACTCTCGGTGGCGAGCAGCCACCGGATCAGCGTAGAAGTCACGTCGGACTTCTTCGCCAAAGGGAACACGGTGGTGTACCGAGAGTAGTCGTCAACGACCACCAGAAAGAAACTCTCCCGCTTAGTGCCAAGACGGCTAGCGGGGCCCCAGACGTCTAAGTGGAGTGTCTCGAAGGGCTTAGTGGCCGGACGGAGGGAGGAGGAGTGAGGGGTGGCGCGCAGCTGACCCTGGACACAAGGACCGCACGGAGGAGCTGGGGACGGCGGGAGCGACTCGGGGGAGGCCTAAGACAAGACGCTGACTGGACATAGCGCGGAGACGAGGGAGGGTCGAGCGACCAAGGCAGTGGTGCCAGAGGAGGGAGGGATGGGCAAGCGACCGACACGAGCACGACGCAGCAACTAGACCGGACACAGCAACCTGACTGGACCCGGCTACCTGGTGGGACGGGGGAACCTGACGGGGGTCGGTGCGGAGGGTGTACAGACCGGAGCCCGGCTCCTGGCGAAAAGTGGCCAAGGGGGCGTACGTGTCACCGTCCACACAGACCGCGGTGTCACCAGAAGGCTCAACCCAGACCCCGACGTGCTGTCTCGCCAGGGGGCCCACACCAACCAGGTTCCTAGAGAACGTAGGAACGTGGAGGCCAGTCAGGGAACCGGAAGGAGCAGCTGGGCACGGGAGCGTAGTGGCGTGAGTCGCAATGACCGGTCCCGAAGAGGGATCGGCCAGTGCTATGGAGACTGGCGCCGGTAGTGGAGAGAGAGTCGTGCGGTCGCGAAAGAAGCACTGCGTCGCTCCTGAGTCCAGTGTGAAGGAGAGAGACGCGTCCGCCGAGGGAGCACCTGTACTAGTAGCTAAACAAGATCCTACACTAGCACCTACTCTAGCAACAGGCAAAGATCCTACGATAGGTATAGGCAGGTACACAGATCCAGGAGCACTATAGTCAACATCAGCATACATGGCATAAGGACTAGCATCATCCATAGTCATATCAAAAACAGAGATACCACGAGCAAGAAGTGTCCCCTGGCGTGGCGGCGGGGGAGCGGAGGGGCCGTGGTGCAAGCGGTAGAGGTCGTCGAGACGACTGAAGCAGCGTGCAGCAGAGTGGTCAGGGCGGCCACAGTACGAGTCCCTACGTGGACCCGTAAGGATCCAGTACTCACAGGGACCAACGTCGCGACCGGCCGAGCGAGGTCCCCGACTGGAGGGGGCGGCACTGCGCCCAGTGCTCGGGGGACCCGCAGACCTCCACTGCTGCGGAGGGCCCCACTGCTGCGGAGGGCCCCACTGCTGCGGCTGCGGCTGTGGCGGGCGCTGCTGCTGGCCCTGTCGCTGCTGCTGCTGTCCCTGCCGCTGCTGCTGTCCCTGCCGCTGCTGCTGTCCAAACGGTGGCAGCTGCTGAGTAGCCGGCTGCTGCTGCTGGAACCCCTCACCACCAGTGAAAACTCCACCGTCGAGAGGAGGGCCGTCAGGTCCCGAGCCACCCCCACCACCACTCCCACCACCTGCTCCACCGCCACCGCCACTACCCGCACCACCTCCAGTATCCCCACCGCCTTTCCCGCCCTTCTTACCGGCCTTGCCACGTTTCTGTCCGCCAGAGACAGAAACGGCCGCCGTCTCCTCAGAGGCAGAAGACGCGGGGGTGGCAAGGGAGGCAGTGAAGGTGGGAAGCTGTGGTACCACACACTTCTCAAAAAGACGAGGAGGAGGCACGGAAGAGGCAGAGGCAACAGCGAGGAGGTTATGTTGGTGCAACCCTACAGTTTGCACTCGGCTTGTTGTCCGTGTGCGTGTGCGTGCATGCGTGTGTGCATGGAGTGGTATGAGTGCATGAAATAAATATATATTTCATGCTTATAATGGTGTATGAATGATGGGTCATGATGTCGAATGTGTGTGTCAAGTCAATAGCGAGTTATCGCTAGCCGCGTGTAACGCGGTCATTTTGTGTGTCCCGCGCGGGTTCTATTTGATCGTGCGCGGTTTCTATTTTGTCACTTGTCGAACGTTCGGCGTGTCGCAGGTGTGTGCAGCAGACCCATCAAGAACTCAAGGATGAGTTTTTGTGATGAAGAACCCGAGCCTTGGTTCAAGCTTCAAGTGTTTTCGAAGCTCACCAAAAGGCTACACCTCAAGATATTGAAGATAGTTACATTACAAAGTGTAGTGTAACATTTCAGTTGGTGTAGGCCCTTGTGAAGGGTAGTTTCGAGACCCTTCTTGGTTGGGGACAGTGTGGCACTGTTCCCCATCACTGTACCTCGGCTCTTGGGGTTTGTAGGAGCTGGGAGTCCTTCCCAACTCGTAACTCTTCCTAGCTGTTCGTAACTTGTGTTCTAAGACTATGTTGCTGCCATAGTGCCGTTCGTTCAAACCGTCGTTGTGTCGTCAATTCTTAATTAAATCGTGCGATCTAAATTGCCTAGTGTAGGCGACATCACGACGCTCCAGATCCAAGTTGAATGAGGTCAATTGGAGCTGTGACCAGATCGCTATGATCGTTTAAAGCCGCTGTGCAGAAATCCGTCTGTGCACTCTATCTTTCGTTTTAGGCATATTGAAGCCTACTGTGATAATAACAGGTTACTCTTTATCTTCGAGAGAGCAGTCTCAAGAAGATCGATGGTAAGCTCAGTGGGGTGCTTCAGAAGAAGCGCGTCGCGGGCTGTGGCTAGGCGGTCAGGGAGGCGAGTGACTAGCCAGTGAATAGTGAGCCACATAGGGGGCGGGGCAAGGGCAAGCTGATCCTAAGTGCAAGCTGCGCGAAAGCGAGCGTCAAGGGAGCGAAGGTGGGTAACGAGGTCAGAGACAGTCTCAAAGGAGGCGAGGTCAGGGTAGATAAAGGGTACGAGGAGGCGACTGAGTGAAGCAGAGGAGGGAGTGGAGTAGCGATCAACAATAGCCTTATACAGATCTGCAGCAGACTCGACCTGAGCGAAGTGGACTGCCTCTATCGGCGAGAGAAGGTCGGTCAGGGCGAGGCAGGCAGCGGCGTCACGAGACTCCCACACGTCGCGAGCGAGGAACTGGCGCTGGTACTCGGCCTCCTGCTCAGGAGTAGGCGGTGGGGTAGTGGGCAGCGGGCTAGGTTGCTGAGGAGCGGTCTGAGTACCGGATGCGTGTGCGAACAGGTGCACGCCATCCTGCCCTTGGCTCTTAAGGTGGCGCTGCGCCTGCGTAAGCCACGTACTAAAGTCTATGGGTCTCCCCTCAGGGTCAAAGCAAAGTACTCGGGAGGTCGCCATAAGGGGCGAAAGTGGGAGAGCGCGGCTGCCAGCCGCGGGAGGGTGAGACAGTCAGTGGCGTGTGGGCAGGCGCGCAGGCGTGCAGGCGGGCAGGTGGCACGGCATGCGGACAGGTGGGCGGCGCGGCACGCTGGCTGGCAGGCAGCGTGGCGCGCTTGCTGGCGGGCGGCGTGGCGCGCTGACCGGCGAGCGGCTCGGCGGGTCTACGGGCGAGCGGCGCGGCGCGCTGGCGGGCGCGCTTGCGTGCGCGTTTGTGGGGCGCGCAGGCGTGCACGCTGGCGAGGCGCACTGGCGGGGCGCGCTGACGTGCGCGCTGGCGGGGCGCGCTGGCGTGCGCGCTGGCGGGGCGCGCTGGCGTGCGCGCTGGCGTGCGCGCTGGCGTGGCGCGCTGGCGTGCGCGCTGGCGGGGCGCGCTGGCGTGCGCGCTGGCGGGGCGCGCTGGCGTGCGCGCTGGCGTGCGCGCTGGCGTGCGCGCTGGCGGGGCGCGCTGGCGTGCGCGCTGGCGTGCGCGCTGGCGGGGCGCGCTGGCGTGCGCGCTGGCGGGGCGCGCTGGCGGGCCTGGTGGCTAGGGCGCTGGCGGGCCTGCTCGCTAATGCGCTTAGGGCAGACGGGGCGGGGGGGAGGGGGGGCGGGGGGCGCACACCAAGGCTAGAAAAGCCGTAAGTCTAAGAACGGCGGAGTCTAGGAACGGCGGAGACTAGGAACGGCGGAGGCTAGGAACGGCGGAAACTAGGAATGGCGGCGACTAGGTGTGGCCTAGGAACGGCGAACCTACTGCTGATACCATCTTACAAAGTGAAAACAACGGAATTCATTGGATTGATTGAGTTGGGGTACAAATGCCTAACCCTAACTGTTTGTACCCCATATAGCATAACCCACTAGAGGCTATAACATTTGACAATTTCGTACAATCCTGTGTACTTCGCGCGTGTTATGTTAGCGGGGATAGAAATGTTGAAAATGTTTCCAAATTCGAAGTGTGTAATGCTGGGGTGCAGCTGCAAGTGGCTGGCAGTGCAAGTCGTTGGCAGCTGCATGGTGCGAAACTGTTACAGCACAGTACAAGCAGATGGCGAAGGTGGCTGTGGACATCGTAGGCCAAATTTCGCCAACACTTCTTTCGCGAAAGTCTTCCGTCGCGTTTCATCCTCAACCCAGTCGACCCCTCTATTCGTTAGTGGACTAAGGCCAGCAGGCCTAACACTTGGTATCAAGAGCCTTCGCGGGGAGCGACTTCCAACGAGCGACCGTCGACGACGAGACTACGACGTCATCGTCCCGCGGTGCCGACTTGCAGACTTGGAGTCGTCGAGCAAACATGGACGAAACCATGCACGCTCTCCCCCACGACATGGGCAACACGCTTGCCGACCTCATGTGCCAACTCGAACAGTTGACGTTGGAAAATCGTCAGGTACGAGCCGAAATGCAACAGCTTCGCAATTTGGCTTCTAACCTCTATGGTCTTGCCGCACCAACTCCTGCACCCACCACGTCGATTGGCGTGGAAGTGCTGCCGAAACGTCGAAGCGCACTCAAGCCGTAGAAACCCGAGTCATTCAACCCAAGTCAACGCGACGCGAACGTGCGGACGTGGCTCTTCATGCTCAACAACTACTTCGCCGCGAGCGGGGTGCAAGAGGCGGACGAGTAGTAGCGGATCGAATACGCCGTAACGCTGCTGCGGGTCCCGGCCTTGGAGTGGTGGTGCCAATTTATGCAGAGTGTTGTACGGAGGGCTCAGTTAGACGGGCATCAACAGGGCGTGGGGCATGCAGCTGCAACTTCGAGCTTAGGGAGTTTAGCTTTAGATGTACCACGGTTCCGACGACATGGGAAGGATTTGAAGCGGCGGTGAAAGTAGGTTCGACTTGGTGATCGCCTCCGAAGCTGCTAGGAAGCGTCTGCGTCATTTCCGACAGATAGGAAACGTCCAGGAGTACACACGACGGTTCTTGAGCATCTGCAACGAGATAGATGACATTAGGGAAGCAGATATGCACGATCGCTACCTCGAAGGATTGAATCCGGACATAGCGGACATAGCGATTCACGGGTTGTCCACCTTCGAGTCGGTAGTCGCAGCAGCAGAACGCGTCGACGCAGTACGAAGCCGACGGGGTCGTGACGATCGCGATAGGGGATACAACAGACCGATCAACGACGCTCGATCGAGGGACGGACCATCGCCCATGGAGATTGGTGCAGTTAACAGTGACGGCTCACAGCGTAGAAAGATTAGGGTTAACTGTCACTGCTGAAAAAAGTCGGGACACATGAAGCGGGACTGCCCACAGCTTAAGGAGCGGCAGCAAGGAAACGGAAACCGCCAGTAGATAGCGGGTCACTAACTGGTGCGGAGGCTTCCGTACCTACCAAGCCTACCGATGTAGAGGAGGCAACTTTGGAGCAGTCATCTACGCCGAATTCGGTAGACACTGTTGATCGTCCAGTCGTGCTTCTAGGGAAGCTTCGCGGAGTTCCTGTGAAGAATCTCGTAAATATCAGAGCTAGCCATTCTTTCGTGTCTTCATCGCTAGTTAGTCATCTCCATCTCGAAGCAGATTCAGCAGTCAACTTCAAGGATGCTCGCATGGTAGATGGGACGCCTCTTCACATAGGACCAATTTCTCCGCAAGTTGCACGTAGTGCTAGAACCGATCACAGTTAGGTGTGACTTCGACTCTGCGACGTTGGACGGGTACGATTTTCTCTTCGGGAGAAATTGGCTACGAATGGTTAGTACTCAGTTTGATTGGGCTCAGAGAAGTTGCAGCGTCAAGGTAGATGGGGAGTTCTGGGAGCTGCCACAATGGAGCGATAGGGCCACATCATCCACATCTATCATCAATGATGTTCGTGTGCGACAGTTGGTGAAGCGAGCGGCAAGGATCTTCGTGGTCTTCCTTGAGGAGGTGGAAGCTGAGGAGGGTAAAGGGGGGAGTGCAGCAGTTGGTGAGGAGGCGACTCTTCCTACTAAGGTGACTACACTGTTAGCACAGTTTGCAAAAGTCTTCCCCGACGAGTTGCCCCCAGGGTTACCTCCCAGCCAAGAAGTAGACCATCGAATAGGGTTGGAGCCGGGAAGTAGGCCAGTAGCAAAGCCGCAGTGGAGGTTGAGTCCAGCAGAGACAGAGGAGATGACGCAGCAGGCCAGGCATTTCCTAGCGCAAATGTTCATAGAGCCATCTAGATCGCCTTAGGCAACACCGATCCTTTTTGCGCATAAGTAAGATGGAGAGTTACGGATGTGTATAGGTTACCGAGCACTGAATGCCGCCACCGTCAAGAATAGGTTCCCGGTGCCGAGAGTCGATCTCCTAGATGCATTGCAGGCGCTAGAATCTTCTTCAAGATCGACCTTCGCGTAGGGTACCATCATATTAGCGTAGCTCTAGAGGACCAGCACAAGACGGCGCTTCGTACGAAGCAGGGGTTGTACGCGTTTACGGTTCTACCGTTCCGATTGACCAACACCCCAGCGACGTTTCAGACGCTCATGAACAGCGTCCTCTCCGAATTCCTAGGTTTGTTCGTAGTAGTTTACCTAGACGACATCTTAGTCTTCACCCAGACTAAAGAGGAGCGCATGCAGCACTTGTAGAAGGTCTTCGAGGTCTTACAGAGGGAGCAGGTGTATGCTAAGCAATCGAAGTGCGAGTTCTTCCCCTCTGAGGTCGAGTTTCTAGGTCACGTCGTACCTGCTAGTGGCATTAGGACCGACCCGAAGAAGATCGCAGAAGTATAGGATTGGGTGGCACCGACCTCAGTCAAGGAGTTGCAGAGCTTCCTCGGTTTCGCGAATTATCACTGTCATTTCGTTCAGGGTTACGCTTCCATCGCTAGTCCACTCACCGACCTACTTCGGAAGGGCCTAGTGTACGTTAGGGGTCCAGCGCAGCAGCAGGCGTTCGAGCAGATGAAGCAGTCGCTCACGTCTTCACCGACACTGTCGTACCCTGATCCCACTCGCCCATATGTTGTAGTGACCGGCGCGTCAGATCAGGCCATTGGAGCAGTGCTTCTTCAGGACCAGGGCCGCGGATTGCAGCCGATCGCGTACGAGTTGCGTAAGCTGAGAAAAGCAGAGTTGAATGATCTGATTGATAACAAGGAGGTAGTCGCGATCATCCATGAGTATAAGGTGCGAAGGTGCTACCTAGAGGGGGCAGAGAGTGTTGCTCGCTTCTCTTCCTCAAGTCGCAGCCGCAGCTGAGTCGTCGCCAGGCTAGATGGATGGAGTTCATGGAGGGGAGTTTCCACTACAGGATAGAGTGCAAGCCAGGCAAACACAACCCAGCAGATCCGCTCACCCGCCCTAGTTGCCAGCTCGCTAGCCTCACAGTCACTGCCGGCCATCCACTTCTCACAACACTTTTCGAGCACGGATACACAGTAGATCCCGACTTTCGACTTGCCAACACTACAAAATGGCGGCATGCCAATGTTGCATGTGCGCGGCTTGCCAACGTTGCAGGTGATTGTATGCGCATGTGCAAGCACCTATTTCGTAGGTGCTTGTAGACAGTTACGCACAACGTGCACTATCGCACACGTTGCGCAGGTTCCAAGTCGGCCGCATGCCGACGGTTGCATCTGACAAGCCACGTCGACCACGTGCTGCCACGTCGGTCGACTTCGCCACAGCAGCCTTGACAATATTCGTGCACCTCCGCAGAACCTCATTGAGTAGGTAACTTGGTCGACCGGGTTAATTCACTGGTGATCGTGCACGTCGATGACCTTCATCATCATTGGTCGACGACCTTCGTCGTCGTTGGTCAACGACCTTCGTCGTCGTTGGTCGACGACCTTCGTCGACGATGTCACAGTGGTTCCTAGATCGACGACAACCTTCGTCGACGGTGTCACCTTGGTCCAGCGCAGGTCAACCAACTTCGTCGACCTACACGCCTAGGCTGGTATGGACCTCTTGCGGACGGTCGGCAACACCTACTGCGCACCCGACCAAGGCTTCGCCTAAGCGAGGGCGGGGCCAACTTCCTTCAACACTCCCCTACCACACTCTTGCTTGGGCACCCCACGCACAAGGTCCACCCAAGGGATAGAATGCACGGGGAAATTCGTCGCACGCCGTCACCGCGCCAGCCGTGTAGAAGGGCACGGCACCTACTGCTGCACATCGTCGTCACCGCTGCCGAAGTCATTCGGACGAACTTGGCCGATCGTGACGGAGCACCGGTTGAAGGCTGGAAAGTGCAGCACCTTCATCATGAATCGGTCGGCTGCTCAAAGGTCGTGATGTACTTCAGCGCGACCTTGCCATGCTTCACCATCTGCTGCAACCAGGCTTAACGTCGTTCCATGTGCTTGAGGTTGCCCTTCAGCCCCAAGCCTTCCGCGACAGTTATGGCTCACAGCGAGCAGCTGGAATTCTGCAAGGAGGAAGCAAAGTCGACGAGCCTTCTTGCCGGCTTCCGTGGCCGGGACATACTCCGACTCGGTCGACGAGAGCGTCGCACACTTGATGCGCTGGCTCGACCAGGAGACCGCGGCCCCTCCGAAGACGAACACGTAGCCGCCCGTGCTCGTCCGGTTCTGCTTGACGCTCGCGTCATCGACATCTACGTAGCTGGCCAAACACAGCGACTCTTGTCCACCGCCAAACTTTAGAGCGGTGTCACGGGTGTTAGCGAAGTAGGCGAGGCAGCGGTCGACCTCGCGCCAGTGCTGGTCGCTCCTTACCGTGAGGCCGCTCCCCAGCTTGCTGCACGCGAACGCGATGTCCGGCCTTGTCGTCGTCGCCGCGAAACTGGAGCGAGCTGACCTTCTGTCAGTATTCCTCCTCATCGCGCGCATGAGCATCCTCGTCGTCGAACGTCAGCTCGGCGTAGGCGTCGATGGAGACAGGTGTCCTCGGGATCCGCCGGGTCTGCTCCTCTTCAATGAAGCGTCTGCGCAGCTTGTCGACTTAGCTCTACTGATGGAGCCACATCTTCCGTGCAGGTCGGTCGCGCACGATCTCTAGCCTGAGATACTTCTCGACCGGGCTGATTTCGCGCAGCTCAAAGGCGGCCTCCAGCAGCTCCTTCAGCTCTTTCAGCATCGTGAGGCTGCCGCTGGCGGCAAGCAGGTCGTCGATGTAGACGAGCACGCAGCAAGTCACTCCGTCATCGCCGACCTTGAAGAACAGCGCCTCGTTGACCTGGCTCTTCTTCCAGTCGACACCGGTCAGCATCGCATAGAGTGCCGAGTACCACAGCAGCGGCGACTGCTTCAGCCCGTACAAGCTCTTCAACAGCTTGCATATGTGGCCGGTCCCATCGTTGTAGTAGTCGGCCTGGTACATGTATAGCACACGGTCGAGCTTACTCTGCAGGAACATGTTCTTCATATTGAGCTGCATCAGGTGCAGATCGATGACGGCGACGATGCTGAGGAAGATTCTCAACGTAACGTAGCTCCTGACCAGCGCGTACTTCTTGTCGTAGTCAGCGCCGTACACCTGCGTGAAGCCCTTCACAACCAAGCGCACCTTCTCGCAGGCGATCGTGACGCCGATGTGGTACTTTGTCATCAGCACCCACCGGT
Source organism: Closterium sp. Yama58-4 (assembly GCA_947470075.1). Taxonomy (NCBI): domain Eukaryota; kingdom Viridiplantae; phylum Streptophyta; class Zygnematophyceae; order Desmidiales; family Closteriaceae; genus Closterium; species Closterium sp. Yama58-4. Next base: position 228,987 of record CANIUD010000597.1, read on the forward strand.
TCTTCATGATGTTCACCCCACGTGCGCGGTCATTCAACCAACTCCCGTGTGCCATTGGTGATGAGCTGCGGGTCTCCTCGTCCACGGCGGCCTTCACCGCCTTGCCCTTCTAGCTCGCCAGCGCCTCCTTCACCGTCATCGTTGCGATGTCTCAGCGATGCTTTGAGTCGGCGTGCACGTCGGGGTCGATCTCGGGCAGGTCGACGTTAGCCTGCGCATCGTCAAGCAACGTGCTGTAGGGAGGTAGGCAGCAGGCAAGTATGGTAGCTCAGCTTCTCGCGAGGCTTGACAAGGTTGGAGTGGGACATCGCAGATTTGGCTCGTCGGCTTTGACTTCCACCACATCGATGTCTGTGGACTGCTCCTCTATGGACAGCTCCCCTTCATCATCATCGGGTTCACCAATAACTTCCACAACGTCGCTCGACAAACTGTCATCGAGCTGCTCCCCTATCAACATCTCCTGCGGAGAAAACTAATACAATGGGAGCTAAACTACGGGATAGGCACGGTTGTGAGGGTGATCTCTGCGTTCCTTAGTCGTTTGCTTGTGTTCACACTACTTGCTCATTCACGGGGAAAGTTGGCAAGAGATTCACTAGCAAACGAGCACGATAATGGTTAACAATGGCAAAGCAACACTGACTACATCAGGAGCTAGCATGCAAGCTGGTCGACTGCCAGCGTAGCACGATCGACCGCGTTCGAGCACTGCAAGGTCGACCGTGCTCCAGCAGAGCAAAGTCGCGGTCTGCCAGCGCTGCAAGTCGACGCCGCGCCAAAGCTGCAGAAAGGCGGCTGAACTGCGTTGCACTCGCAGGACAGCAGTGTCAACGCGAGTGGTGTTTGGCCCTGTCCTCGCTTGGGCGGAGCCGACCGCGGGGCCGCGGGAGAACCGCGGGGCCGCGGGAGAACCGCGGGGCTGCGGGAAGGCCGCGGGGCCGCGGGAAGCCCGCGGGACCGCGGGAGGGCCGCGGGAAGGTCGCGGGACCGCGGGAGGGCGCGGGACCGCAGGAGGGCCGCGAGACCGCGGGAGGGCCGCGGGACCGCGGGAGGGCCGCGGGACCGCGGGAGGGCCGCAGGACTACGGGAGGGCCGCGGGACCGCGGGAGGACCGCTGGTACCACGGGACCGCGGGAGGGTCACGGGAGACTATGGGACCGCGGGGACCGCGGTGGCCGAGGGTGGACGACCGGGGGCCACGGGATACCCGGTCGACCAGGATACCCGGGCGACGTGTGCGAAGGTCGCCGGGGGTGGTTTCTGCGAGGACGACCTCGGGGGTGGTATCCCGAGGTCGACGTGGCTGGTGGGCGCCGTCACGAGTGGAGTGTCTGCGCTGGGCATGTGACGGGGAGTTGGGCGCCAACCAGCTGCACGCACCTGCGAAGCAGGTGCACCGTTGTTCGGCGAATGCAACGCTGTGCAGCCGACTTACTGCAGCGTTGGCACACCGCGGACTTGCAACGTTGGCAAGCCGCGACTCTGCTCTGCTGGAGCGCGGTCGACCAAGTCATGCTGGCACGCGGTCGATCGTGCTTGTCAAACATTGTATGTTTATATTGTCTAGGCTGTAGTGGGTTACACCTTAGGGGGTACACAAAGTTAGGGTTTCCTACTTGTACCAAACTCTGTTCTAGTTCATTCATTCCTGCTCAGTTATTTCTGACATGGTTTCAGAGCAGGTCCTTCGCTAGGACTGTTCTTAGGGCCCACCGACTTACCTACCTGCTTACCTTCGCTTGTTTCCGGCCCCGATGGCCCCGTCGATCTAGCACGATCTAGCGGCCCTGCGGCCCCTTCGAATTTTTTTTTTAGCGGCCTCTCACGGCCCCCGTCGCGTCGCCCCTTAGCGCCCCGATCGGCCCCGTCACGCCGCCCGCGAACCGCACAGCGCGCCGCGCTCACAGCCCGCGAACCGCCCACGCACAGCCCGCGAACCGCCTGCGCAGCCCGCGACCAGCCCGCGCAGCCCGCGCACAGCCCGCGAACTGCCCGCGAGCAGCCCGCGACCTGCCCGCGAACCCCCGCGAGCCGCCCGCGACCCGCTTACGCAGCCCGCGAGCAGCCCGCGCAGCCCGCGCTGAGCCTGCGCGGCTCTTGCGCTGACCGCCGCCGGCCCGCACGCTGCCCGCGCAGCTCACATACGGCCCGCACGGCCCGCACGGCCCGCGCGCTCCCGGCCCGCCACTGCTGAGCCCGCAGCCGCCCGCGCACCGCTGCTGCTGAGCCCGCCGCCGCCCGCGCACCGCCGCTGCTGCGCCCGCCGCCGCCCGCGTATCACCGCTGCTGAGCCCGCCCCTGCTGCGCCGGCTCTCGCTGCCGCCTGCTGCGCCTGTGCACCACTGCAGATCCTACTACTACACTTCCTGCTACTGCTGCTTGTGCGCCACTACAGTCCGTAGGCCCCACCGGCCCCACTGACCCTGCGCACGCCTTTTCAGTGACTTTACTGCTTCTACTACTGCCGCTGTCGCTATGGCTAGTCCTCCTGTTCTAGCTTTCGACGCCGAGGGCCGTCCGGTCAAATTCGAAACCTGGCTAGATGACCTGCACCTTTTCCTACAGCTCACTGCCAAGGAAGATATTACACTGTACGACCACGCTCTCGGCCATGCGACCGCCCCACTCGCTACTGCCCCCCCAGCTGAGCGCTCACAGTGGCAGACCCGTGACGCGCACGCTCGCTTTGCTATTCGCAACTCCCTGCCGCTAGATGAGCGCGAGCACTTCGGCCAGTGCAAGACTGCTAAGGACCTCTACACAGCTGTAGTGGCCCGCTACTCCTCACCCGCTTCTGCCACGCTAGGCCGCCTCACTCTCCCCTACCTGTTCCCCGACCTAGCCTCCTTTCACACTGTCGCAGACCTCATCACCCACCTTAAGACTAGTGAGGCTCGCTTTCGCGCTGCCATGCCTGACGAGTTCCTCGCTAGCAACCCCCCCCCGCTCTGGATCACTCTCTACCACGTTGTCACCCGCCTCCCTGACTCTCTGCGCCCTGTCAGGGACCAGTTCCTCTCTCGCTCCCCCACTGAGCTCACCGTAGACCTCCTCGAGAAGGAACTGCTTGCAGCTGAGGCTAGTATCGTCGCTGTAGGCACCTCTCGTGGCGACCCCCGCGGCCCCTTCTTCGAGGGGTGCTCCCCTTCCCCCCTCCTCCCCTCTGTCGCCTCTGCTGCTGCTGTCGACCTCCTTGGTGCTGAGAAGGTCGGGGCTGCGTCTGCTTCAGGCGGACGACGCAGGGGCAGGAGTGGCAGGAGTGGGGGTGGTGGCGGAGGAGGCGGGGGTGGAGGTGGTGGCGGTGGAGGTGCGACTGGAGAGGCTAGTGGCGGCAGTGGTGGAGGTGACAGCGGCGTTGGGAGTGGTGACAGGGGCGGAGGTGGCAGCGGAGGCGGAGGTGGTCGTGGCAGCGGCAGGGGTGGAGGTGGCCGGGGCGGAGGCGGAGGGGGTGGTGGTCGTGGAGGCCCGGGGGGCGGTCAGAGTCAGCAGCCTGCCCCGACCCTTCAGGCCGCCCGTGAGTGGTATGCGCGGCGCAGCGTCACCTGCCAGTACGTTATTCGTACAGGTGACCGCACTGGCCAGACGTGTGGGGGGCCGCACCAGACGGAGCGCTGCTTCGCCCGCCTCAACGATGCGTGGCGCACCCAGTTTCCTGGTGGGGGTGAGCTGCCGCGCTGGGCTGAACTGCTCAGGAAGGGTGTTGATATTTGGGCACTAGACTTTGATGCTATTCTCACTGCCATGTATGCGATGTCTATTAGTGGAGAGGGTGCTCAGTACTTGCGTGTTCCGCCCGACCCGGGCATTCAGGCCAGTCCGGCTGCTGCTCTAGGTGCTAGTGTGTCTGCTTCCACAGGTACTACTGCAGCTGCTGCTCTAGGTGCTTGTGCGTCTGTGCCCCCTGGTACTGAGTCGACTGCAGCACTGCACACCTTCACACTGGACTCAGGTGCTTCTCGCTCTTTCTTTCGTGACCGCACTGTCCTTGAGCCTCTAGCTCGGCCGGTTGCTGTCTCTCTTGCTGACCCCTCTGGGGGTCCGGTCCTTGCGACCTCCTCCACCACCCTTCCGTGTCCAGCGGTTCCGTCCGGCACGCTCTCAGGTCTCTACCTCCCCTCGTTCTCCACGAACTTGGTGGCAGGTAGTGCGCTCCAGGACGGGGGTGTTCACCAGTTCACCCCTGCCTACGAGCGTGTGACTCACTGCACGTGTGCTCGGACGGGCCGCCACCTAGCTACTTTCACTCGAGAGCCGGGGTCTGACCTGTACACACTGACCACTGAGTCCCCTCAGGTAGCTGCGTCTGCGTCAGCGTCAGGTCAGCTGTCCGCCCCCTGCTCGTGTCGCTCTCTGGCGAACGACACCGTCCTCTGGCACCACCGCCTTGGTCACCCGTCTGTGCAGCGCCTGCGGGCCATGCACAAACGGGACCTTGTTGCTGGTCTTCCCAGGGTGCTCCCTCCCCTTCCTGACTCCCCTGCTCCTGACTGCATTCCCTGTGTCGAGGGGCGGCAGCGCGCCGCTCCTCACTCCTCCTCCTTTCCCCCGACGACCGCTCCCCTGCAGACGCTCCACATGGACGTGTGGGGCCCAGCCCGCGTCCGTGGTCAGGGTCAGGAGAGGTACTTCCTGATAGTTGTTGACGACTACTCGCGCTACACCACGGTCTTCCCCTTGCGCGCCAAGGGTGACGTCCCTGGTGTTTTGATCCCCTGGATCAGCCGAGCCCGTCTCCAGCTAGGCGAGCGCTTTCACTCGGACTTTCCTGTCCTGCGCTTGCACTCTGACAGAGGTGGTGAGTTTGCCTCCGACCTCTTGGCAGCCTACTGTGCTGAGCACGGCATTGAGCAGTCGTACACGCTTCCGGCCTCTCCACAGCAGAATGGGGTCGCTGAGCGCCGCATTGGCTTGGTCATGGAGGTCGCTCGTACCTCCCTGACCCATGCGGCTGCTCCCCACTTTCTGTGGCCGTTTGCGGTCCGGTACGCAGCGCATCAGCTCAACCTCTGGCCCCGTGTCTCCTTACCGGAGACTTCCCCGACTCTACGGTGGACGGGAGAGGTTGGCGATGCGTCGCGTTTCCGGGTCTGGGGATCTCGAGCTTTTGTCCGCGACACGTCCGCGGACAAGCTCTCGCGTCGCGCTGTTCCCTGTGTCTTTCTTGGCTTTGTTCCCGACGCGCCTGGATGGCAGTTTTACCACGTCACCTCGCGCCGGGTTCTGGCCTCTCAGGACGTCACTTTTGACGAGTCCGTCCCCTTCTACCGCCTCTTCCCCTACCGCACTGCCCCGCTCCCCCCCCCCGCCTCTCTTCCTCGCTCCAGGTGCTGAGGTACCAGACCCCCTCCCCCCTCAGGGTGCCGCTCCCTCAGGTGTGTCCCAGGTAGACCCGGGTGAGCCTGTCGAGGTAGCTGTTGACTCGCGTCCTGCGTCTGGGGGTGCTGAGCCTGGGAGTGCTGCGTCTGAGGGTGCGGAGCCTGGGGGTGCTGAGCCTGGGGGTGCTGAGCCTGGAGGTGCGGAGCCTGGAGGTGCGGAGCCTGGAGGTGCGGAGCCTGGAGGTACTGAGCCTGGGGGTGCTGAGCCTGGACGTGCTGAGACTGGGGGTGCTGAGTCTGGGGGTGCTGAGCCTGAGGGTGCTGCACCTGGAGGAGCCCTCTCCTCCCAGCAGCTGCAGGAGAGGTACCTCGAGTACTGCCGCCTCCGGAGAGGTGCTTCTGGAGCTCGTCCCGGTACTTCCCCTCCTACCCAGGAGCTCCCCCCCATTCAGGTGATCCGCGAGTGGTACACGCGGCGCTGCAGTCTTCGTAGTGGTGCTCCTGGTGCTGCGGACCCGAGCGGTGGTGTTGTTGCTGGTGCTGAGGACCCGGACACTGGAGCTGCTACTGGTGCTGAGGACCCGGGGGCTGGAGCTGCTGCTGGGGCTGAGGACCCGGGCGTTGGAGCTGCTGCTGGTGCTGAGGACTTGACCAGTGGCCGTGCTGCTGGTGCTGAGGACCCGGGCGTTGGAGCTGCTGCTGGTGCTGAGGACCCGACCGGTGGTGCTGCTGCTGGTGCTGAGGACCCGGGCGTTGGAGCTGCTGCTGGTACTGAGGACTCGGGCGTTGGGGCTGCCACTGGTGTCCCTGCTGCTTCTGGAGACGCTGCGCGGCCGCGACCGTACTTCGTACCGCTCCTTCAGCAGGTTCTTGGTCAGGCTCCTCCTCCTAGTCCTCCTCCCTCCGTCGAGTGTCCTCTGCCTGTCCAGCCGCAGTCACAGTTACCGCCTGCCTCGCCTCTCCCTGCTCCCTCCACAGGAGGTCATACAGAGCGTCGTGAGCCTGAGTCTCGTCCTGCGTCGCCTGTTCGTACTGCTCGCACTGGTCGTCGTGTCCCACGTGAGCGTCCTCCTCCTGTCCCTGGCACTCACTACATGACTCTGCGTCCCTCCACTGCTCCGCAGCGTGTCCCGCTGCCGTCTCCTCCTGCGTCCTCTCTTCCTACTCTTCCTGACCCGGAGTCTGACTCCCGTCGTGCTGCCAGTCCCACTGTTACGCGTCTCCTCGCTACAGTTGTCACTGACCCGACCTTTGAGTCCTCTACTGCGTCTGCTCTGGTCACTGAGTTGGTTGACTTTGCTGCTCGCTGTCGCCTAGACTACGCTGCCAGCCTTGTCGCTAGGTCTGAGTCTGCGTCTGCCTGTCCTCCGTCCGTCGGGGGTGAGTGTGCCCTCGGCACGGACGTCCTTGAGGACAGACAGGAGGAGTTCCACTGCCTTGCTGCTGCTTTGCCCCGTCTCGTGTCCTTGCTAGTTGCCCCTGAGGGAGACCCGGATGCACCAGACATCCCGACCCCACGCTCTTACGCTGAGGCGATGGCGGGTCCCTACTCCTCTCAGTGGCAGACAGCCATGGACGCAGAGATGGCCTCCTGGAAGTCCACAGGCACCTACGTAGACGAGGTTCCCCCTCCTGGGGCGAACATCGTCAGTGGCATGTGGATTTTCAGGGTGAAGCGGCCGCCGGGTTCTCCACCTGTCTTCAAGGCGCGCTACGTGGCTCGAGGCTTCAGTCAGCGAGAGGGAGTAGACTTCTTTCAGACCTTCTCCCCCACCCCGAAGATGACTACTCTTCGGGTGCTGCTGCACATAGCCGCTCACCGCGACTACGAGCTTCACTCTCTTGACTTCAGCACTGCTTTCTTGCAGGGCAGCCTGCACGAGGAGATCTGGCTGCGCCGCCCCCCTGGCTTCACTGGGTCAGTTCCTCCTGGCACCCAGTGGAGGCTTCAGCGGCCGGTCTACGGTCTCCGCCAGGCGCCCCGCAGCCGCCCGTCGCCTGCTCGCACACGCCCCGCAGCCGCCCGTCGCCTGCTCGCGCACGCCCCGCAGGCCCGCAGCCCGCCGTCGCAGCGGCCGCCCGCCCGCAGCCGCCCGTCGCCTGCTCGCGCACGCCCCGCAGCCGCCCGTCGCCTGCTCGCGCACGCCCCGCAGCCGCCCGTCGCCTGCTCGCGCACGCCCCGCTGCCCGCAGCCGCTTGTACGCCGCTGCTTCCGCTGCTGCTTGCGCACCGCTGCCTCCCGAGCGCCGCCGCGTAAGAAACAAAGCCGCGCGCGCAAAAAAAAGGGGACCCGCGGGCGAGTGGCTAGCGGATCGCGCGCGCGCGCGGTAGGGAAAGGCGCTCGAGGGCGCGAGGCCTTAAGGGGCCGTAAGAACCGAGGCGCTCTAAGGCGCAGGTAGGTAGGTAGGTAGGTATAACGTGGTGGGCCCTAAGAACGGTCCTAGCGAAGGACCTGCTCTGAAACCATGTCAGTGATAACGGACTGGAATGAGGCAACTAGCAGTGAGTTTGGTACAAATATGCAACCCTAGAATTGTGACCCCCCTATAGGCTAACCCACTATAGCCTACACAGATATAACATGTATAATGTTTGACACTCAGTCGACACGGCTTCAGTGCTATCTGCACCATTGGCGAGCAGCACCTCGAGATGACCATGAAGGTCAGCAGCCGAGCCAAGCGAAACTTCCCTCGTAGCTCGACCTTGTCCTCTTCCGGTATGGGCACGTCGCCGTCGCCAAAACATTTTAGCCTGGCGATCTCCGGCTGAGGCTCGATAGCCTTCTTCCACGTGACCTTCTTCCACGTGATGAGGTCACGACGACCTTGCTGTGGCATAGTTATGGCGATCTTGTCTGGCGAGAACTCAAAGTACCCGTACGTCGGCGCGATCCCGCTCGCCGTCACATGCGTCGTTGACAAGGGCCCTCCACTACTTCGCAGTTGAGAGCGACGACGCCCGTCGACGTCGACGCGCGAGGTGCTTGCGGCCACCGTTGATTTCTGCACTCGCGACAGATTCCTGTCAACGCCACCGTCGACGGACCTGATCACCCATATCTTCCTCGTGCCCTCACTACCGCTGACTCTGTCACCTCCGTCGACCTCCTCGTCGACTCCGCCTTCATTTTGCACCGGTCGAACGTCAGAAGGGTGTTCCGTCGCCCAAAACGCACGAATCCCTATGATAACTACATCCAAGGGGAGCAACTCCCCAAACTCGCCAGCCGTGTGGAGCCTCCTCGCATCAACAAGCCGTGCTTCTAACATATCATCTACCCCACCTGGCTCTGCCAGGGTAGGCGTCATAGTGCACACGAGTTGCCGGCCTACGAACGACTTAGGTAAGTGACCAGTCGGCTACAATCTGAAGGTAATCTGTTGGGCCCTTCCACGCTCACCACACCATGCGAAGAGAAACTCTACAACTGTGGGAGCTAGACTACAGGGTAGGTACGAGTTGTGAGAGTGGTCGTAGCTCTGTCTGTGTTCTTTAGCACTTTTGCGTTCACATGGCAAAACAGCAAGAGTTTCACTAGGAAATGTTGAGAATACTGAAAGAACGAGCAATAACATGAATTACTACATCAAATGCAAGGTTTGCTAGCACTCAGGCAGGTCGACCGGCAGCGCGACAGAGTCGTCGACCTGCCAACGTAGCGAGTCCGCGGCTCGCCAACGCAGCCCGTACGCGACTTGTCGGCGCTTCAGAATTGTGGCGTGAGACAACATTCGTGCGGCTTTCCAACGCTGCACCCGCGCGACTTGCCAACGATGAATTCGCAGGTGCTTGTAGAGAGTTACGCACGACGTATAGTGTCGCACACATTCTGCAGGTTCCAAGTCGGCCACATGCATACGGTTGCACCTGACGAGCCACGTCGACCACGTGCTGCCACGTCGGTCGACTTCGCCACAGCAGCCTCGACGACGTTCGCGCACCTCGTCGAGCAGGTAACTTGGTCGACCGGGTAAAGTCTCTGGTGACCCTGCACGTCGATGACCTCCGTCAGCATCGATGTCATGGGTCGACGACCTTCATCGACGGTGTCACTGTGGTCTCGCGCATGCCAACCAACTTCGTCGGCCTGCACGCCCAGGCTGGTGTCGACCTCTGCGGACGGTCGGCTGCACCTCCCGCGCATGCGACGACGGCTTGGCCCAAGCGAGGGCTGGGCCAACTTCATTCACCATGTTATTTTTTTAGTTGAAACGGTTACAATGCTCGTGAAATTATGGTCATCAGATAAAATTTCACGTAATGTGATTTTCAGGCTACAGGCAGACGGCCATGGTAGCGAGCTCGAGGTTGTCGTAATCTGTGGCTGCTACATGTGCTCTAATGTTACCTGAGCGAGTGTCAACTCTTTATAGCGCAAACCTACTTCAAGTAGACACCAGTCTTTATTGTACCGAAGCAGGGTCACAAGAGGGGATGGCGGAATGTGCTGTGCACCTGCGACTTGGCCTGTGATCACTCACGGCGCGACTCTCGCTGGACTTCCCTACCCTACCATACCCCGCGCCACGCGTCGTCATAAGCGGAACACACAAGTTTCCGCACTCCACCTGGCGGGAAAACCAGTGCTCACAGTCGCACTTATCCAATCGGCACCTGCTCCAACCCACCCCACTGCCAGCGGCAACACCCGCGACCACCAGCCTTTCGTCCCCAAGTATAGACACGGTAGGTCCATTGTCCAGGGGCCAACATCATAGACATGCAATATAGTATGGTAACCCTATTCGATTGTATGCAAAACCGTCGATACCCCAGTTCTGCTGCGCAAGTTTGTCTGGTTCCGCCACTCAAAACACTGTGTAACAGCAGACGCAGGACAATAAAGGAAAATATCGGTTGCGTTGACGATTTCGTATCTTCGTGGTTCTTACCGCGCCCCGTTCGGCGCCTAACAAATTTTCCTCCGGGCTACTATTTTCCGCTAAACGCGCACGATACATTTTACGAAAAATCCATTGGAATGAAACTACACGGGGTCCATTTTGAAAGAATATATTGCACCCAATAAATTGCTACCTGCATTTGTTAGGGCAGGGCTGAAAAACAATAAAACCCCTAGCGACCTGGACGCATTTCTGGGAGGGATCAACCCTAAACACGGGAAAGGACATAGTTTTAGGGTTGATGCCTCCCTGACGCATCCTTTCCGATTGGGTTTTATTATTTTCTTGGCCCGAAAAAATCACGTTTTAGTGCAAAGTCAAACGCGGTAGTCATAAGCTAAAAATTTAAAACGAACGCGCTATTAAGACAGCTTGTCAATAACTTCGAAACTGAGGTAAGATGGTTTTGCATACCATTGCATAGGGTTACCAGACTAAGTTGCATGTCTATGATGTTGGCCCATTGTCCAGCCAGCATCTTTGTTGTCCATTACGGTATTCGAGTCAGAATTCAGGCCTTGTTGCCGCAGCTTTTGCCTGCGCTCTTGTTGGTACCATATAATATACTGCGCTCTTTGTATTCGGCGCTCGTAGTTCCGCGTTTAACATTGTAAGCGAGCGTACCAAGAAAGTAAGCTCTTTCTTCTGCGCTCGCCTCCCTTCTCGCCTTATTCCTATCGACAGTTACTCGACCTAAAGCTTGATCATGATTCAACGTCTCAGAGCGGCTTCCAACCAAGACGTTCATCGTCAGCAGGGAGCACTAGTAAGGAACCCCTCTACACCCCGTTCGCCCCATCAACCTTGTGCAGATACCAGGGCAGTCCTATAGATCATTGAATTAGCAAAGGTCCCTCGACCCGTAGAAAAGGACGACCCAAACAGCATCCTGGGAAAACACGGCGATAACTAGGGCAGTCTTAGCCTCTTCCTGCTGATGCGGGGTTGGAAGCCCAACCTTCGGTTCGTGGGACAGCTCCATTCACACGGTCGGCGCCAACCCTCTCAGAAAGCAATGTGAGGCCTTCGTGGCAACAACACTTTCCATCCATCAGCCTTATATCTCAGGAAACTCATCGGCCTGTCGAAATCTCAGTAGCGTAGTCGACGTTTGGAGAACGATCCATTTTTTTACGGCACCGTCTAGGGCTGTTTTATCTCTACCATTTTTTTTTTCCCTACCAGCCGTCGTGCGCAGGCACCAATAGGAGTCGTCGCGGCTATCTCTGACGATGACGTCGCTCTTCTCTCTGGCAAGTTACTGCTTGCCTTCTTACAATTCAAGTTGGAACCCTCCGCAGCATTGTATGAATGTCCACTTTTGCGCTGACCAATTATACAAAACATTGACCATAATGATGAAAGCGTTACAATGCCTTTTATTTTCCAAAGTGCGCAGCCCTAACAGATCAACCAGGGCAGAGCTCCTAGGAGGGCACATTAGCCCCAGGCATTCGCTATTCACTGCCAGTTTGGAGAGCACCCTTGAATTTTAACTGTCGTGACGTGTGCACGACATCACTTTTACTTTGTGTTGCCCTTGGTGCTGGTGCTGCCGCTGGTGCTGGTGCTGCCCTTGGTGCTGGTGCTTCCGCTGGTGCTGGTGCTGCCGCTGGTGCTGGTGCTGCCGCTGGTGCTGGTGCTGGTGCTGCCGCTGGTGCTGGTGCTGGTGCTGCCGCTGGTGCTTGTGTTGCCGCTGGTGCTGGTGCTGGTGCTGCCGCTGGTGCTGGTGCTGCCGCTGGTGCTGGTGCTGGTGCTGCCGCTGGTGCTGCTGCTGCTGCTGCTGGTGCTGCCGCTGTTGCTATTGCCGTTGCCGTTGCCGTTGCCGTTGCCGTTGCCGTTGCTGTTACCGGTATTCCAGTTGACGGAGTGGGGCTTGTCGTAAGCCGCCGAGTCCGCGTCCGCCTGGTCCGCAACAGCCTTGAGCGAATCGGATCTCGCCTTGGTATTTTTGTAGATAATCTCGGCCTGAGCACGAGCAGAAGCGGCCTGCCCGAGGGCCACCTTGTTATCCTTCGTGACCTTAGCGGCGTTCAACGTCTTCACCTTAACGTCGGCCGTGAGCGAGTTTATAACAGCGGGCAGCATCTTGGTGTCGTTGAAGTATTTGGTGTACGTGGCTTCCGCATCTGCCGCGTCCTTCTTCGCCTTGTTCAGGTCGGGAAGGTGATCTTGCACTGCCTTCTTCGTATCAACCTTGTCCTTCATCGCGAAGGCGAAATCGGCCTGCATCGACTCCAAGGCATCCTTCGCGAGCGCCACCTGCCTCGTAAGCGCCCCTTTAATACGATTTGCCTGAGCGCGGGCTAACTGCGCTTCGGCGGCCTCTGACTGCGCTGCCGGTGTCTTGAGCTTCGCGGCGCGTCGCGCATAGTAGGTGGAATCGGCGGTGGCCTCCTGGGCGATGAGGATCTGGTCCGCGAGCAGCTGATTGGCGAGGTCCAGTTGCGTCTGCGCGGGGACGAGGTCCTTTTCCAGCTCTGCCGCGTCGATGTCCGACTCCACCGCTTGCTGCTGAAGCTCGTCGTGGTAGTCCTGCTCCGCCTTCCTCGCTGCTCGTTGCTTCATCATCTCCTGACGTGCTGGCTCGACCTTGACCTTCGCGTCATCCAGCTGCTGCTTCCTAGCCGTGAGATTCGTCTGGGCGTTATTCAACGCAGCGTTCGCGTCGTCGATGATCTTCTGAATTGCAGCCTCCGCTTTCAGCTTGTTGTTGTAATCCGCGAGAGTTGCATTTGTCACAGCTTCAGCATCGAGAAAAACTTTCCGGGCCGCTTGCGCCTTGATCGCCAAATACGACTGGGCATCCGCTCCTGGGAAATTTGGCACGACCAGAGCAGAAAGGAGAACCAAAGCCACAAATGGAATGTAGAACCTAGCCATAGCTTGATGTCTGATGGTTATTGGGGACAGTGTTGCAGGTCTTGCGAGGACTTGTTGAGGCCGATAACTTATGATTGATGATGACTGAGACGGGCACGAAGGGATATATAGGTGGGTGGAATTCCATTCCATTCCATCACCAACCAGGGAGCTTTTGTTTGATGTGGTGTGGAGCAGGTTGGAATGCCCACAAACAGTTTCACAGCGTCGTACGCGGCTCGCAGTTGCGCGCCTCGGTTTGGAAGACCCACACGACTTGCGCACACACCCTCAACAAGTGCATGTTGCTCCAGAGCGATGGGGTTTGTGGGGCGAATTTTACCCACGGTAACATTGATGTGAAGTTCGGTATACATTTGAAAGTAGCAGGTTCAAAATCCTTAGGAATTATAAATTTTGTTACTCAATTACAGCCGGACACCCTCATCCTACGCATTGCGAATCTGTGGGCGGTATCCTAATTATTCTGCAATTGCCAACAACGCCCATATGGTGGGCCACTCGCGTTGGCCATTACAATGTTAGGAATTTGTGTGCGCTAGTTATGAGTGTTAGAATCTAGAGACAAGGATGATGCATTGATCAAGAGTTGGGTACATAAGCTAACCCTAACATTGGGTTGTACCCCATATGGGCTACCCCACTAGCAGCCTACACAAACACAATATGCATAGTTTGACACACCCCCATAGGCAAAGTGGGGGAGAACAAGGGGTCACAAGACCAGTCAAGAGAAACAAAACAAGCTCAGGGTGGATCACAACGTCACCACACACACTGAGCACAAGCAAAGGGCCACAAGGCCTGTCCACATGCAGAGGTATATATGCAACAAACAAAGTACAGTGATCACTACCTAGCAAGAGCAAGCATGCAGGTATATATATATATAAAGATCACAGTACAGGCAGAGTCTACAGCAAGTGTGGAAACGTAGGCACAAGGCCCAACAAGGTACAAAAGCGCTGATGATCACCAGACGGAAGTGCCTTGGTGAATATATCAGCAGTGTTGGCCCGAGTGGCCACGTGTGCAAGACGAAGCTGACCACGCTGCTGCAACTCTCGAGCCAGGAAGTAACGCAGAGCGATGTGCTTCGTTCTGTGCTCCAGTCTGTGCTCCTCACACAAGGCAATGGCTGCCTTGTTGTCAAGGAACAGAACTGGAGGAGAACGAGGCCGCTCTCCCAGGTCGGTCAGCAGGTACGTGAGCCAGCGCAGCTCCTGAGCAGCCATGGCGGTGGCGTAGATCTCAGCCTCACAACTTGAGCTGAGAACAGAAGACGAGCGAGTAGAACGCCACGAAACAGAGCCAGAGCCGAGGCTGAAAGTGTAACCCTGTGACGACCGCTGTGTAGCCTGGTCGTCAACCCAAGACGCGTCTGAGTGCCCAGTGAGGACCACCTCTCGCCGTCCTCCAAGCACGAGCCCCATGCCCGATGTACTGCACAAGTAGCGCAGTACCCTCTTCGCAGCATCCCAGTGCACCTTTCGGTGCCGACCAGGAGCCACGTAGCGGGCCAAAAGGCCAAGAGGGTACGCAAGGTCAGGACGAGTGCAAGTCATCAGGTACATGAGGCAGCCTACTAGCTCTGGGTAAGGACCACTCGGCTCTACGGACTCGTCCGAAGGTGGAGCTGAGAGCGAGTGACCTGTAGCCAGAGGAGTGGACTGTGCCGAGGACCAGGTGAAGCCGAAGCGCTGAAGGACCTGCTGCACCATGTGTGACTGAGTCAGAGTGATGGTGCGACGTGCTCTGTCCCGGGTGATCTGCAAGCCAAGGTAGCTGCGCAGCTCACCCAGATCTGTGCACGTGTGTCTCTTCTGCAGCTCCGACTTCACCAGGGCGAGAGCCTCAGTGTCAGCAGTGGCAAAGACCAAGTCGTCGACGTACACGAGGATGTAGAACGGCGGCAGCGAAGTGTCGGTGCGCAGAAACAGTGACGGGTCAGCTGTGGAGGGCGCAAACCCGAGAGCCGCAAGCGTAGTCCTCAGTGTGTCGTGCCACTCACGAGGCGCCTGACGGAGACCGTAGACTGGCCGGCGAAGGCTCCACTGGGTACCAGGAGGGAACGACCCAGTGAAGCCAGGTGGGCGGCGCAGCCAGATCTCCTCGTGCAGGCTGCCCTGCAAGAAAGCTGTGCTGAAGTCAAGCGAGTGAAGCTCGTAGTCACGCTGGGCGGCAACGTGCAGCAGTACCCGAAGAGTGGTCATCTTCGGGGTGGGGGAGAAGGTCTGGAAGAAGTCAACCCCCTCTCGCTGACTGAAGCCTCGAGCAACGTAACGTGCCTTGAAGACAGGCGGAGAACCAGGCGGCCGCTTCACCCTGAAAATCCACATGCCACTGACGATGTTCGCCCCAGGAGGGGGAACGTCGTCGACGTAGGTGCCTGTGGACTTCCAGGATGCCATCTCTGCGTCCATGGCTGCCTGCCACTGAGAGGAGTAGGGACCCGCGACCGCCTCAGCGTACGAGCGCGGGGTGGGGATGTCTAGTGCATCCGGGTCTCCCTCAGGGGCAAGCAGCATGGTCACGAGATGAGGCGCAGCGGCTGCAAGACACTCAAGGTCCTCGTGCCTGTCCTCAAGGACGTCCGTGCTAAGAGCACACTCACCCCCGACGGACGGAGGACAGACAGACTCAGACTCAGCGACAAGACTAGTAGCGTAGTCTAGACGACAGGCAGCCGCAAAGTCAACAAGCTCAGCAACCAAAGCAGTCGCAGCAGCAGACTCAAACGAGGGGTCAGTGACAACAGTGGCGAGCAGACGCGTGACAGTAGGGTGCTCAGCACGAAACCGGTCAGACTCAGGGTTCGGAACGTCAGGCAAGGAAGACGCAGGAGGAGACGGCAGAGAAACAGACTGCGGAACAGAGGAAGGACGACGGACGACAAGGTGTGCGGTGGGGACAGGCGGCGAACGCGGACACGGAACACGACGACCGGTACGACTAGGACGAACAGGCGAGACAGGACGCGACGCAGGCTCACGACGCTCAGCAAGACTACCCGTCTGCTCAGTGTAAGGAGAAGGAGCAGGCAGCGGTGAGCCAGGCCCTAACGGAAGACCAGTAGACGACGGGAGAGTAAGAACCTGACGAAGAGCAGAGTCAGGCGGCGGCAGAGACGACGGAGACGGCGGAGCGAAGAACAGGCGTGGCGGCGCAGCTGCACCAGAACCGGCAGCTCCAGCAGCTCCAGTACCCCCAGCAGCTCCAGCACCTCCAGCAGCAGAACCGACACCTCCAGGCCCAGGGTCTCCAACCCCAGTGCCTCCAGCAGCAGCACCCCCAGAACCAGTACCTCCAGTCCCAGGGTCTCCAGCCTCCACGTCTCCAGCAGCAGCACCCCCAGAACCAGCACCTCCAGTCCCAGGGTCTCCAGCCCCCACGTCTCTAGCAGTAGCACCCCCAGAACCAGCACCTCCAGTCCCAGGGTCTCCAGCCTCGGTGTCTCCAGCAGCAGCACCTCCAGACGCAGCACCCCCAGCCCCAGGGACGGCAGCAGAAGTACCTCCAGCAGTAGAGCCCCGGGCTCCAGCAGCGCGACCCTGACGGCGACCGTACCAGTCGTGCAGCTGCTGCGAGGTGAGAGGCACACGTGGACGAAGGCGGCTACTCCAAGGAGACCGCGCAACAGCAGACTCTGAACCCTCAGCGCCAGCACCCTCAGCAGCTCCAGCGCCACCAGCACCAGGACCTCCAGCAGCTCCAGAACCTCCAGCGCTAGCACCCTCAGCAGCCCCAGAACCACCAGCTCCAGCACCTCCAGACCCCTCACACGCAGGCTCAGCACCTCCAGGCTCGACACCCTCAAGCTCCGCACCCCCAGGCTCCTCACCCCCAGGCTCAGCACCCCCAGACTCAGCACCCCCAGAAGTAGCACCCCGAGCAGGACCACCCCCAGCAGGACCTGAGTCACCAGTGACCTCAACCAGCGCAGGGAAGGGAGGAGGGTCTACCTGAGACACACTTGAAGGAGCAGGACCTGGAGCGGGGAGAGGGTCGACCTGGGGAGCACCTGGAGCGAGGAAGAGCGGCGGGGGAGGGAGAGGGGCAGTGCGGTAGGGGAAGAGACGGTAAAAGGGAACCGACTCATCGAACGTGACGTCCTGAGACGCAAAGACACGGCACGAGGTGGGGTGGTAAAACTGCCAACCAGGCGCGTCAGGGACAAAGCCAAGGAAGACACAGGGAACTGCACGGGCGGAGAGCTTGTCCACGGTGGTATCGCGGACAAAGGCACGAGCACCCCAGACCCGGAAACGCGACGCATCGCCAACCTTCCCCGTCCACAGCAGTGTGGGCGAGGTCTCCGGCAAGGAGACACGGGGCCAGAGGTTGAGCTGATGCGTGGCGTACCGGACCGCAAACGGCCACAGAAAATGGGGGGCAGCCGCATGGATCATGGAGGTACGAGCGACCTCCATGACTAAGCCAATGCGGCGCTCAGCAACCCCATTCTGCTGCGGAGAGTCCGGAAGCGTGAACGACTGGGTGATGCCGTGCTCCGCACAGAAGGCCGCCAAGAGGTCGGAGGAGAACTCACCACCTCTGTCAGAGTGCAGACGCAGGACGGGAAACTCCGTCCCGAACCGCTCGCGGAGCTGGAGACGGGCAGCGCGGATCCAAGGGATCAAAACAGCAGGGACCTCCCCCTTGCTGCGCAGGGGAAAGACCGTGGTGTAACGCGTGTAGTCGTCAACAACCAGCAGGAAGTACCGCTCGTGGCCCTGTCCACGGACGCGGGCTGGGCCCCACACGTCCAGGTGGAGAGTCTGCAGGGGAGCCTCTGTGGGAGGGAACGAGGAGGAGTGAGGAGCGGCGCGCTGCCGCCCCTCGACGCAAGGAATGCAGGGCGGCGCAAGCGAGGGAGGCAGGGCAGGCAAAGACCTGGGCAGACCAGAAACCAGGAAGCGAGAGTGCATGCCACGAAGGCGCTGCACCGAGGGGTGACCAAGGCGGTGGTGCCACAGGAGGGTCTGGTGCGACAAAGCGCGACACTCGCAGGGGGCCGTCGGCTGACCGGACGCAGACGCAGACGCAGCTACCTGAGCGGACGCAGTGGTCAGGGTGTACAGACTCGAGCCAGGCGCACGGGAAAACGTGGCCAGGTGTCGGCCGGTCCGAGCACACGTGCAGTGAGTCACCCGCTGACTCGCAGGAGTGAACTGGTGCACCCCCTGATCCTGGAGGTCAGCTCCACTCACCAAGTTCGTAGAGAACGAGGGGAGGTAAAGACCTGACAGCGAGCCAGACGGGGCGGCCGGACACGGCAGAACCGTGGAGTAGTGGGCAAGGACTGGACCCCCAGAGGGGTCCGCCAGGGAGACTGCAACCGGCCGACTAAGCGGCGTGAGTGTGGTGCAGTCGCGAAAGAAGGAGCGGGAAGCACCTGAGTCAAGCGTGAAGGTGTACAAGGCCGCAGCAGGCGCAGAACTAGAGAGAGCAGACTCACCAGCACCTGGAGCAGGAGACGTACCGGCACCTAGAGCAGCAGCCTCACCAGCACCCAGAGGAGGAGACGCACGAGCACCTAGGGCAGCAGCCTCACCAGTACCGGGAGCAGCAGGTGCTATACCAGGGTCAGGCGGGACGCACAGGTAACAGGCACGGTCAACACTAGTAGGCAATGCATACATGGCAATGAGAATAGCATCATAGTCAGGAGCAAAGATATCTACCCTCTGTCCAAGCAGCTCCAGCCAGTCGGGGAGCTCAGCCTCGTCGCCAAACACTGTACGCCAGTCGTCGCTCAGACGGGCGAAGCAGCGGGACTGTGTGTGACCAAGCGTCCCGCAAGGCTGACCAGTCCTATCACCGGTGCGAATGACGTACTGGCAGCGAACTGTACGCGTAGACCTGCTACACTGAGCGTACCACTCGTGGAGCTGCCGGGACGTAAGTGTCTCGCGTGGGCGCCGCTGCAGCTGCAGCTGGCCACTGCTAGAGGCCCCCAACTGACCAGCTCCAGGGCGACAGCTACGACGGCTACCACGACAGCCCCAACTAGTATACCACTCACTAAGCTGCTGGGGCGTGAGAGACTCGCGTGAGCGTTGCTGGAGCTGCATCTGGTCCCTTGCTAAGAGCTAGCAGCAGCAGCAGCTCGGGCAGGGCAGGCGCGGCAGGCCGGCAGACAGACAGGCAGGCCGGCAGGCAGGCAGGCAGGCAGGTAGGCAGGCAGGCTGACAGGCAGACAGGCCGGCAGGCAGGCAGGCAGACTGACAGGTAGGCAGGCAGGCCAGCAGGTAGGCAGGCAAGCCGACAGGCAGACAGGCCGGCAGGCAGGCAGGCAGGCAGGCTGGCAGGCAGGCAGGCAGGCTGGCAGGCAGGCAGGCAGGCCAGCAGGCAGGCAGGCAGGCCGACAGACAGGCAGGCCAGCAGACAGACAGGCAGGCAGGCAGGCAGGCAGGCAGGCAGCCAGGCAGGCAGGCAGGCAGGCAGGCAGGCAGGTGCTCACCAAAGGCTGGAAGAGTAAGTGCTCGCCGGGCGAGCAGGGCCGAGTAGGCGCACGACTGCAGCGACGGTGGAGCCGTAACAGCGACTGCAGAGTAGGGCCGCAGCAACTGCAGTCAGTCAGTCGCAGAGTGGGGGCCGCTTCAGCGGCAAGTCGGGGCCCCGGGAGCTGCAGCGCGGGGCCGCAGCAGTGGAAGGTCGGGGCCGATGCAGCTGCAGGCTATGCAGTGCAGCGCGCGCGGCTGCTGTGGGCTGTGCGCGGGCTGCGGGAGGCAGAAGCAGGCCGCGCGCAGCAGCAGCAGGCCGCGCGCAGCTCAGCAGGGGCTGCGCGCAGAAGCAGGAGGCCGCGCGCGGCTCGGCAGGGGCTGCGCGCGGCTCGGGGGGGGTCGCGCGCGGCAGCAGCGGGCTGCGCGCGGCTCGGCGCGGGCTGCGCGCAGCTGAAAAAGGGCCGCGCGCGGCTCGACAGGGCTGCGCGCAGCCAAAAACGGGCCGCGCGCGGCTCGAATAGGCTGCGCGCAGCAGGAAACGGGCTGCGCGCGGCTCGACGGGGCTGCGCGCGGCTCGGCGGGGACACGCGCGGCTCGGCGGGGGCTGCGCGCGGCTCTAGGGGCTGCGCGGTAGCAGCAGCAGACGGCACAGTAGGCAGCAGGCAGTAGGCTACAGGCAGACGGCGCGCGCAGCGCAGCACGTCACAGGCACAGGCACAGGCGTGGGGTAGCGGTAGGTGGGCCCGGAAAAAAAAAACGGTCCTACGGACCTACTGCTCTGAAACCATGTTAGAATCTAGAGACAAGGATGATGCATTGATCAAGAGTTGGGTACATAAGCTAACCCTAACATTGGGTTGTACCCCATATGGGCTACCCCACTAGCAGCCTACACAAACACAATATGCATAGTTTGACAATGAGGATTGTTGGGTATTGGAATAACTGAAAGTTATCGTAATATACCCGAATGTTCTCTCCTAGTGCAACACTTCATAATGAAGCCGCACTACTGTACCAGTATCACAATAGCTCATATAGAGCACGCGGGAGCTCGAGGGTCCCCCGAAGGTCAACAATCGCTGTTGTATTACAACGATTGTATTAGTCAACGGTCGCGATTGTTGTGTCATAAGTAGCAGTACAAAGTTTAGAAACAGAAAAGGGAGGTTTCACTAGCAGCAGTTCGGATACATATAGCAAACCCTAACTGGGTTGTACCCGCTATAGAGCACCCCACTACAGGCTAGATAATAACATTCTGACACACCCCCATAGCCAAAGTGGGGTGTAATCAGCACAATGAGCAGGCATAGCAGGAGTTCACAATAATAAGCAAAGCTAGAGGTAATCACAGCGGGCAAGTGAGGAGGAGGAACTGTGGAAGGAGAGAAGATGGGAGGCAACGACTGAAGCTGCAGAGGCACGGGCACAGGAGCGGCTGACTCAGTGGCTACCGAAGCAAGGGCGACGGACTACTGGAGTGACTGGCTCCGCGGCTAAGACGAGCGGCAGGAGCAACGGACCCACTGGCGACTGGTGCAACAGGCTCACTGGCTACCGAAGCAAGGGCGACGGACTACAGGCGCTGCAGGCGACACGACAGCTACCTCCACACAACCTCCTCCAACTGACCCACACCCTTGACACACACCCCCTGCTGAACCCCTAACTCCACTCCCACGTCACCCCCCTAGCGCCATTCCCCTCGGCTCCCACACCTCCACCCCCCTCGGCACCCCCATGCTCGCCACCCCACACCCCCCACCACCGCGGAACGCACGGCGGCACGGGAGGAATGGGCAACACGGGGGGGGGGGGAGGGGGGTGGGGGGGACGGTACAGGAGGGGCCGTGCGTCTCTCCTCAGGGCGCCAAAACGGACAGGCGGGGGGGGCGCGAGCGGCTCCCCAGGGCGCCGCGACGGACGGGCGGGGTGCGCGCGGGCTCCCCAGGGCGCCGCGACAAGAAGGGCGGGGGCCGCGCGTGCTCCCCAGGGCGCCGCGACGAGCAGGGCGGGCGCCGCGCGCGGGTCCCCAAGGCCGCGCGACGGGCAGACGGGCCGCGCGCGGCTTGCAGGCCCGCGCACGGCCTGCAGGGCGACGCGACGGGAAGGGCGGGGGGCTGCGCGCGGGTCCCCCACGGTAGGAAACCGCCGCGCGCCTCGGGGCGCACGGCGGGCAAAAAATCTTAAAAATATCCGGCAGGAAGAAGGCGTCGCACGCCACAGGGCGCGCAACAGACAGAGTAGCAGCGGAAGCAGTTAGGTGGTGGGCCCACCCACAGGATCGACCCAAGGGGGTCGACCTGCTCTGATACCATGTCATAAGTAGTAGTACAAAGTTTAGAAACAGAAAAGGGAGGTTTCACTAGCAGCAGTTGGGATACATATAGCAAACCCTAACTGGGTTGTACCCGCTATAGAGCACCCCACTACAGGCTAGATAATAACATTCTGACATGTTGACCGTCCAAAAACCGCATCAGAGGTTTCGCGATGCAACATGGTAACTGTCGAGAATGGCAATAGTCGCAGTTACTGTAGCTATGTAATACAGTTAATAAGGGAATGCAACCCTTAACAAAGTTATATTTCATATGCTTGTTTAGCCTGTATGAAATACCCCTTAGGGGTACAACATATCTCTTAATACTCATCTTTGTACCCCTCCCTTGACCTAATACAATCATTCTCTTCACTAGATTCTTACATGGTTTCAGAGGCTAGGGAGTTCCTTGACCTTAGGACCTAATTAGGGCCCACCGATCGTTCCGCTCGACCTTGCGCTGCCATGCCCTGCCCGAAACGCGTCGCGCTGCCCTGCTGCAATGCGCGCTGCCTACCCTTGCGCGCTGCCTGCTGCACGCGCGCTCTCTGCCCGCGCGCGCACTGCCTGCCCGCAAGCGCCGCCTGCTCGCGCGTGCTGCCTGCTCGCGAGAGCCGCCTATCCGTGCGCTCGCTACCTGCCCGCGAGCGTCGCCTGCCCGCGCCCTCCCGACGCGAGCCCCGCCCGCCTGCGCGCCTGCGCCCCTACCCTCGCGAGCCACCTGCCTGCGCGCGTTGCCTACCCGCGAGCGCCCCTACCCGCACGCGCTACTGCTGCTGCTGCATGCGCTGCTACTGCTGCGCAGCTGCTGCCAACTGCGCTGCTGCGCCTGCGCTGCTGCTGCCACATGCGCTGTTGCGCTATGCCCTGCCCAGCCCACGCGCCGCCCTGCCTGCAGCCCGTGAGCCATGCAGCACGCGCGCCGCCCTGCCTTGCAGCCCCCCCCTCGCTGCCCTGCCCTGCAGCCCGTGCGCTGCCTTGCCCTGCAGCCCGTGAGCCCTGCACCCCGCGCGCCACCCTGCTCTGCAGCCTGCTAGCAGCCCTGTGCTGCAGCCCGCGAGCTGCCCTGTCCCTGCAGCCCGAACGCCCTGCAGTCTGCAAGCTGCCCTGCCCTGCAGCCCGCACGCCCTGCAGCTGCTCGTTGTCCTGCCTTGCAGCTCGCGCACTGCCCTGCCCTGCAACCTGCATGCGCCGCACTGCAGCCAGCGCTGCCCGTGCCCTGCGCGCCTCGCTGCCCGCATGCCCTACTGCTAGTGCGCGCCCTGCTGCCAATGCACCTGCCCCTACGATTACCGCTACTGCTACAGCTGCAGCTACTGCAATCGTTTCTGACGCCCCTGCGCCGCCCTGTCCTTCAGCTGACGCGCCCTGCAGCCAGCCCTGGAGGTTAGGACATGGCCGTTTTCTGCCCGTGGCGCGCCTATACTGTTGCCAGCTTTTTCTACCAGTGGCGCATCCCTAGAGTGCGCCTCGCCAGTAGCCCATCGACCACCCTTAGCCCGCTTTCATCCTACTCGCACCACCACTCCTACTACTGCTGCCACTGCCTGCCATGATCACTTCCACTGTCCTACGTCAGCGGCAGCCGAGTGTGCAGGAGTCTCACTCGCCGCAGCAGCTTGGTGGGGCAGCCCTGGTGGCAGAGCGAGCCGTGCTCGTCGACGGAAGCCGCTTACGCCACAGTAGCGTCGTAAGTGGGCTGTCCGATGGGGCGGCCCCGGTGGCGGAGCCTGGAGTGCTACTACTAGAGGTACCTGTAAGTCTACTTCTGCTGGTAGTGCCTCTTGTCAACTCGGAGGTTCTGGGGGTGGACAGTAGAAGCAACAGCGTTCGGCAGAGACTCTCTCCCCGCAACAGCTTCGTGAGTGGGCTGTCCGGTGGGGCGGCCCCGGTGGCGGGGCTTGGGGTACTAGTGCTGGGGGTGGAGAGGGACCTAGTGGTGTAGAGGAGGCCTGAGAATCTATGAATCAGCTAGCACAGGTGCAGAGTCTGAGGAGGCCTTGCACACTTTCATACTCGACTCAAGCGCGTCTCGCTGCTTCTTCCGCGACTGCACCACAGTCACACCGCTCACAACCCCTGTCCCTGTCACTCTAGCCGACCCCTTTGGTGGCCGAGTTGTTGCACGTAGCTCCACTGTTATCCCGTATCCCGTAGCCCCCTCCGGTTCCCTCACAGGTTTCCACCTCCCCTCGTTCACTTGGAACTTGGTGGCTACAGCTGTTTTACAGGACCAGTTTGTCACTGTTACCCAGCCCGGGGGAGAGCTCGTGGCGACCTGTACGGACTCACGCACTGGCGAGCATCTCGCCACGTTCACTTGGAGGCCTGGGTCTGGTTTGTACACACTGACCATTGCTACACAGGTGGCTGAGTGTGGTCAGGTAGCTGCGTCGGTTGAGGTAGCTGCGTCTTGTTCGTGTTGTCTCCTCACGCACCAGACTCTCCAATGGCACCACCATCTTGGTCACCCCTCCTTGCCACGCCTGCAAGGCATGCACTCGCGTCTCCTTCTATCAGGCCTCCCTAGGTCCCTGCCCCCGCTCCCGAGGTCGTTTGCACCGCCGTGACTTCCCTGTGTCGAGGGGCAACAATGCGCACCTCCTCACTCCTCCTCGTTTTGTCCGACCACCGCTCCTCTGCAGACCCTCCACATGGACGTGTGGGGCCCAGCCCGCGTCACTGGACAGGGTGGAGAGCGCTACTTTTTGCTGGTTGTTGATGACTACACGCGCTACACCACGGTCTTCCCCTTGCAGAGCAAGGCGGATGTTTGCAGTGTGCTGATCCACAGGATCCGTGCTGTCCGTCGCCAGCTCAGCGCTCCTGACCGAGGTGGTGAGTTTTGCTCTCCGCAGAAGAATCGGTTTGCAAAGCGTCGCATTGGCTTGGTCATGGAGGTTGCTCGCACCTCCATGATTCAAGCGGCTGCTCCCCATTTTCTGTGGCCGTTTGCGGTCTGGTACGCCGCTGAGCAGCTCAACCTCTGGCCCCGTGTCTCCCACCCGGAGACCTCCCCTACTCTGCGGTGGATAGGAGATGTTGGTGATGTGTCGATGTTTCAAATCTAGGGTTCTCTTACTCTGGTCCGCGTTCTTCCCGCGGGCAAGTTTTCTCCTCGCACTCTTCGCTGCGTCTTCCTTGGCTTCCCTACCGACGCCTCGCCATGGTAGTTTTACCACCCAGGTTCTCGTCGTGTTCTCTCCTCCTAGGACGTCACCTTTGACAAGTCTCCACCCCCACCGCAGTTCCGCCGTGCCCCTCCCGCCTCTCTTCATGGTACTCGACCCCCCCCTGGTAGCCCCCCTCCCTCCACAGGGTCTAGCTCCCTCAGGTGTGTCTCAAGTAGACACACCCCCCTTGGTTGAGCCTTTGGAGGTCTCCTCTGACACCTCTGGCCCGGGTGAGGGGGGTGATCCGACTGCTGCCGTCACTGTGGCCCCTCGCCACTCAGCGCGCTTGGCGGCCCCTTCTGGGTTTCCGCCTCGGCCGTCTTCACCGCCTCTGCAGCCACTTGCTGTGGACTTTGGTGCTGCTGGAGGTGGTGACTCTGGGAGTGCGGACTCTGGGGGTGCTGGTTCTGAGGATGCTGAGTGTCCTACGGGTACAGGATGAGCTGGAGGTGCTGAAGTTGGAGGTGCTGGAAGTGCTGGTGCTGGTGGTACTGGAGTTGGAGGTGCTAGAGGTCCGGGTGCTTGAAACGCTAGTGCTGGTGGTAATGGTACACGTCGACAAGAGACCCTCTCGCCAGAGTGACTTCGCGATTGGGCTGTCCGGTGGGGCAGCCCTGGTGGTGGAGCTAGCCGTGCTAGAGTTGGAGGTGCTAGAGTTAAAGGTGCTGGAGGTACTGGAGCTACTGGTGCCGGAGGTACTAGGGCTGCTGGTGCTAGAGGTGCTGGAGCTGCTGGTGCTGGAGGTGCTGGAGGTACTGGAGCTGCTGGTGCTGGAGGTGCTGGAGCTGCTGGTGCTGGAGGTGCTAGAGCTGGAGGTGCTGGAGGTACTAGAGCTGCTGGAGCTGCTGGAGGCACTGGAGCTGCTGGTGCTGGAGGTGCTGGAGCCGCTAGTGTTGGAGGTGCTACAGTTGGAGGTGCTGCATGTGCTAGAACTGTAGGTACTGGAGGTACTTGAGGTTCTGGAGCTGGTGGCACTGGAGGTACTGGAGGTGCTGGAGCTAGAGGTGCTGGCGGTGCTGGAGCTGCTGACGGTACGGATACTGCACCGCGCCGACCGTTTTTCTACCCGCAGCCGCAGTCGTCCCTACCACCGCCTAACTCGGCACTTCGATAGGTTATTAGTCTTCCATCTTCCACTGGCCTTAATCCGCCTCCCCTGTGCCCTCCGCCTAACCAGTCACAGCCGCAGTTACTGCTTGGCTCACCACTGCCTGCTCCTTCTCCCTACCCTTTGCAGACAGTCTCCCTAGCAGAGCGTCATGAGCCTGAATCTCATCCTGCCTCCCCTGTTCGCACTGTCGGTCGTGCTCGCCGTTCTCGTCCTCCACCTCTCCCCGGCACGCACACTATGACATTTTGTCCTTCCTCTGTTCCACAGCGTGTTGCTCTTCTGTCTTCTTTGGCGTCCCCTCTTCCTGACGTTCCTCACCCTGAGTCCGACCTTGCTCGTGCTGCTAGTTCTACTATCACTCGTCTCCTCGCTACTGTTGTCACTGACCCTTCCTTTGAGTCTACTGCTGCACTTGCCCTAGTCACTGAGCTAGTCGACTTTGATGCTACCCGTCGTCTCGACTACGTCACGAGTCTTGTTACTGAGTTTGAGTCTGTCTGTCCTCCGTCCGTTGGGGTGAGCTTGCCTTGGGCAGTGACATCCTTGAGGAAATACAGTTTGAGCTTGAGTGTCTCGCGGCCGCTTTACCTCGTTTCGCTTCCATGCTGCTTGGCCCTGAGGGAGACCCGGATACACTTGAAATCCCTACCCCGCGCTCTTACGCAGAGGCGATCACGGGTGAGTACTCCTCTCAGTGGCAGTTTGCCATGGATGCAGAGATGGCTTCTTGGAAGTCCACAGGCACCTACGTCGACGAGGTTCCTCCTCCTGGGGCGAACATAGTCGATGGCATGTGGATTTTCAGAGTGAAGCGGCCGCCGGGTTCTCCACCTGTCTTCAAGGCGCGTTACGTTGCTCGATGCTTCGGTTAGCGACAGGGAGTCGACTTCTTCCAGACCTTCTCCCCCACCCCAAAGATGACTACTCTTCGGGTGTTACTGCACGTAGCAGCACAGCATGACTACGAGCTACACTCCCTCGACTTCTCCTCGGCTTTCTTGCAAGGCAACCTTCACGAGGAGATCTGGCTGCGCCACCCACCTGGCTTCACTGGGTCGTTTCCTGAGGGTGCACAGTGGAGCCTCCGGCGGCCAGTCTACGGTCTCCGCCAGGCGCCCCGCGAGTGGCACGGCACACTTAGGATGAAACTTGCGGCTCTTGGGTTTGCTCCTTCGACTGCTGACCCGTCGCTGTTTTTGCGCACCGACCTTACTCAATCGCAGTTCTACATCCTTGTTTACGTCGACGACTTGGTCTTTGCTATTGCTAATTCTGAGGCACTGGCCCTTGTGAAGGCGGAGCTGCAGAAGAGACCTACTTGGACTGACCTGGGTAAGCTGCGTGGCTATCTTGGCTTGCAGATCACCCAGGACAGAGCACAGCACACCATCACTCTGACTCAGTCACACATGGTGCAGAAGGTCCTTCACAGTCCACAGTCCACTTCTCTGCCTACAGGCCACTCGCTCTCAGCTCCACCTTCGGACGAGTCCGTAGAGCCGAGTGGTCAGTATTCAGGGCTTGTGGGCTGCCTCATGTACCTGATGACCTGCACTCGACCTGACCTCGTGTACTCTCTCAGTATCCTAGCATGCTACGTTGCGCCCGGGAGACACCGACCAAAGCACTAGCGGGTTGCTTAGGATGGTGCTGCGTTACTTGAGCAGTACATCAGGCCTGGGGCTCGTGCTTGGAGGACGGGGTCCAGTTGTACTCACAAAACACTCAGACGCTTCTTGGGCGGACGACCAGGCTACTCAGCGGTCGTCACAGGGTTACACCTTCAACCTTGGCTCCGGTTCAGTTTCGTGGAGGTCTACCCGCTCGTCGTCTGTTCTCAGCTCCAGTTGTGAGGCTGAGATCTACACGGGGGCCATGGCTGCACAGGAGTTACGCTGGCTGACCTACCTGCTTACCGACTTGGGAGAGCGTTCTCGTTCTCCTCTAGTTCTGTACGTCGACAACAAGGCCATGATTGCCTTGTGTCAGGAGCAGAGACTGGAGCACAGAATGAAGCACATTGCTCTTCGATACTTTCTTGCTCGGGAGCTGCAGCAGCGTGGTCAGCTGTGTCTTGCTTACGTGGCCTCTCGGGCCAACACTGCTGATGTCTTCACCAAGGCCCTTGGGTCTGGTGATCATTAGTGTTTTCTGCACTGCTCTAGGCCTTGTGCCTACTCTGCCTCACCTGCTGGTTGCTTGACTTGTCTTGTACTGTGATTATATATATATATATATATATATATGCATGCTGGCTCTTGCTAGGTAGTCATCACTGTACTGCTTTTGCATTTATAACTCTACATGTAAACTGGCCTTGTGGCCGCTTTCTTGTGCTCGGAATGTGTGGTGTCCTTGAGATCCGCCCGGAGCTTTGTTTTGCTTCTTCTCTTGACTGGTCTTGTGACCATTTGCTTGTCTTGGTCATTTCGTTGCATCTCACTCAGGCTATGGGGGTGTGTCAAAGTTATATTTCATATGCTTGTTTAGCCTGTAGTAAGCTACAACATGTCTCTCGATACTCATCTTGTACCCCTCTCTTGACCTAATACAATCATTCTCCTCACTAGATTCTTACACCCCTAAGAATACATGGCTAGCTAGGTTGTTATTTAAATCCTTGTACCCCTATCTTATAATAATCTTGTTCTCTTATAATTATCATTAACAAGGTCACTACAAATGACTTCATTGTCCTCTCTTAACTTAGCAACCTTATCCTATCCACTTCGATCCTCCAGTTATATCAACATTGGGTGCTTACATGATCCCATCGCTTGTATTGGACTGTCCCCACGGTCTTTTGTGACCTCACCTCACACTTATCTTGAGCTGCGGGACAATGTTTGGCTTCCAATATTGGCCCTCAAATGTGTTAGCCAACCCCATTGCATTGCTAGATACTCGACTCTAACTCTTTCATTGTTGACGTAACTGAATGATCGATTGGTCAAGATAAGATGATTGTAGCTCAAGAAAGCGAAATACATAGAGATGTAAAAAAAATGGTAATATGGAAGCATTCTATTGAATCATATTGTCCTAGTTAGCTACCGTAAAGTGCCGGCTACAGGACCCGCCGGTATAAGGGTCCTCCGGGACTCTTCAATGGGTAGTGGGACCCTTATTGTGGCAGGTTTTGTGAGGACCCCCCTTTTGCCTCTAAACATCATAAGACCCCGCTTTTATTGTATTGTGCATCAGGCTTTACCGGCACAAATTTGAATTTTGACAGGTTTTTTGTGTCAGACTCAAATTTTGACACTTTATTCGCGTGAAACTCGAATTCTGACAAAGATCTGACGCGCTGTTCATGCAAAGTTTGCACACGAAGGGTTTTTTTTTGTCAGAAGATTTATTTATGTATAACTTTAGTTATGCTAGGCTGTAGTGGGGCACTCCAAAGAGAGTACTATAGTTTTAGGTTTCCATCTTGCACCTCTCGACACCCTCATCAATGCATCATTTCCGCTCCACTGTTGTACGCCATTGCTACTAGTTAATCCGTATTTCAACACATTTCATTACAAATATAAGACCCCCCCGCCCCAAGTTGAGTCGTACAACCTAAATAACAGATTGATAGTTGATAAATAAGTGTACTTTGGGTCTTCAAAAATTATTGCCGCCTTAATGTATACCCAAGCACTTTTTATGCATTTGTAGAGAGCCCGCCCGGTCCTATAGTTGGCACTTTACAGTGTGTACTCTGAAGGGTACATTCTCTTATTCAACGGTATTACAAATATTGGTAAAGTAGCATTGAGTATTCCGATGCCTGGAAATGACTAGGTGCAGCACGTAACCTTCGGTCTTGGTCAATCAACAGTCGGCACAGTTGAGTGTTGGAACATTGCTATTTCAATGGCACGTAATTTGGGGATGGTACATTGTAAATTTTGTTACTTAGGATCAAAATAGTGCATGTTTTGGGCTCTTGTTGTTGGTTCAAGGCTGTGAAAGCCACCTGACCTTATTGTAACGTTGTCAAGAAAAAGCCTTAGCTTGTTGTCAAATTACGAACTTAACTTAGGAGGAAGCAAGTACAATATATAGAGCAAGGTAAGGTTGCCAGGGGGTATACCACCAATAAACACAATTCGTGATACTACACTAGCTATCTGCATGCAATTTTATATAAAATGCAATTCTAAAATCCTCCCTTCACTGCATGCAGGACTAGCTAGTGAGGGGCAGTCACCGAGCAGCAGCTGGGACCACCGTGGTTAACTCCCACGGCAGGTGCCCGCTTGCGGTTTATGTCAAAGTTATATTTCTTAGTTAGCCAAAAGTGAGATGTATCTTAGGGGGTACAACTATTCTCTCGGCATTCTACTTGTACTCCCCCTTGACCTAATCGATCCATTCCTAGTCTACTATTCTAACATGGTGTTAGAGCAGTTAGGACTTTAGGATCGATTGTTATTTAGGAGCCCACTGTTAGTTCTTCCCCTTCCGCTGCCAGAAGCGCACCCCCAATGCACGCCCTTTGTTCTGTCTCAATTGTGCCCCTAGAACGCGTCGATAAGCTTCCCTGCACGCTGCCCAGTGCTGCCCTGCGCTACCTAGCCGCCGCAAGCGCTGCCCTGCACGCTGCCCAGCGCTGCCCTGCTCTGCCTGGCCGCCGCTGGCATTGCCCTGCACGCTGCCCCGCAGCTACTGCCTGCTGCTGCCAACCACTACCGCTAGTGCTGTCACTGCTACAGCCCCTGCTAGCGCCGCTACAGTTCTGCTACTGTCGTTTTAGCCCTGCTGACACCACTATAGCCCCTCCTTCTGCCGCTACAGCCCTACTGTCGCTGCTACAACCCCTTCTGCTGCCGCTACAGCCCTTGCTATCACCGCTACAGCCCTGCTGCTGCCGCTACAGCTCCTACTGTCGCCGCTACAGCCCCTACTGTCGCCGCTACAGCCCCTGCTAGTGCCACTACAGCCCTGCTGTTGCCGCTATTGCCCCTGCCGCTACCACTACAGGCACCCATTGCCACTACAGCCGCCACTACCACCCTTGCGTCCGTCATGGCCACTATTATGGTCTTAGCAGTTGACGCAGACGGACGCCCCTTCAAGCTACAGCTGTGGCTAGAGTGCCTGCAGAGGTATCTCCGGCGGTTCGATAGAGACAGCGTCTCCCTGTTAGAGCACACGTTGGGGTCATTTCAGCCCCCACGACTCTCATGGAGCCTGCTGCTGACGCTGGAGAGGACGTACAGTGGCGGACTGCCTTGCCTACACACAGTGGACGGAGCGCAACGCTATCGCACAGCTTGTTGTCCGAGCTCACCCGCCAATCGACCAGAGGGCACACTTTTGTCAGATGACGTCAGCCCAGACTTTCTACGACACTGTAGTTAGACACTACTCCTCCCTCTCGCCTGCTACGAGGCCACTGCGGCAGTCTCGTCCGTTGTTAGGAGACATGCGGCAGCTGGTCGAGGAGGCGATTGTAGATACCTGTACCTCTATTCGTGCAGGTGATGCCGCTATTAGAGGCAAAGGTTCTGGGAGTGGACAGCAGCAGCAGCAACGTCAGGCGGACACCCTCTCGCCTTAGCAACTTTGGGAGTGGGTTTTCCAGCGATCATCCATGGTGGTGTAGAGGCTACTAGTTCAGGTGCCTGTGAGCCTGCTAGCACAGGTGCAGCTTCTACAAGGACTTTGCACACCTTCACACTTAACTTAGGCGCGTCTCGCTACTTCTTCTGCGACTGCACCACAATCACACCGCTCAACACACCCCCAGTCACTCTGGCTGACCCCTCTAGGGGCCCAGTCGTAGCACATGCCTCCACTGTTCTCCCGTGTCCGGCATCCCCTTTCAGCTTGCTTGCAGGTCTCCACCTCCCCTCGTTCACTACGAACTTGGTGAGTAACGCGATCCTCCAGGACTAGTTTGTCACTGTCACTACTCCAGGGTGTGAGCTTGTGGCGATTTGTACGGACTCACGGACTGGCGCCCACTTCACCACGTTCACTCGGAGACCCGGTCTGGCCTGTACACACTGACCACTTGTCCGCACAGGTAGCTGCGTCGGGTCAGGTGTTTGCTGCGTCCAATCAGTTAGCTGCGTCTTGTTCGTGTCAAGTTCTCATGCACCAGACTCTCTTCTCGTACCAACGCCTTGGTCAACCATCCATGTCACGTCTGCGTAGCATGCACTCCAGTCTCCTTATCTCTAGCCTCCTCAGGTTGAGGCGGGGGAGGCTGGCGATGAATCGGCGTTTCGGGTCTAGGGTTCGCATGCCCTTGTCTGCAATACCCTTGACAAGCTCTCTTCTCGCACCATTCGATGCATCTTGCTTGGCTTTCCCCCCGACGCTCCTGGCTCGCAGTTTTACCACCCAGCCTCGCGTCGTGTCCTGCCTTCCCATGACGTCACCGTTGACGAGTCGGTTTGCTTTTACCGTCTCTACCCCCACCGCACTACCCCAGTCCCCCCCCCCCCCCGCCTCTCTTCCTGGTTCCAGGTCCCCCCCCGGTAGACCCTCTCCCCCCACTGGGTCCTGCTCCCTCAGGTGTGTCTCAGGTAGACCCACTCCCTTTAGTTGAGCCTTTGGAGGTCACCTCTGACACCTCTGGCCCAGCTGAGGGGGGTGACGTTGCTGCTAACGACACAGCGCTTGGGGACCCCTCCTGTTTTTCTGCCTCGACCGTCTTCGCTGCCTCTGCAGCCTGTTGCTGTAGACTCCGGTGCTGGTGGGGGTGGTGACATTGGAGGTGCGGACTCTGGGAGTGGTGACACTGGAGGTGCGGACTCTGGGGGTGCTGGTTCTGGGGGTGTTGAGTTTGGGGTTGCTGGTTCTGGGGGTGTGAGCGTTCTAGTAGTGGTGGAGTCGTGGGTTCTCCTGCTGGAGGTTCTGGGGGGACAGCAGCAGCAGTCTCGTCTTCCAGAGGCTCTCTCGCCACAGCAGCTTCACAAGTGAGTTACTTGGCGGTTCCGCTCTGGTGGCGGAGCTGGAGGTGCTGGAGGTGCTGGAGACGCTGGGGCTGGAGGTATTGGCTGGAGCTACTGGAGCTGCCGGTGCTAGAGGCACTTGAGTTGTAGGTACTAGTGCTTGAGGTACTGGAGGTGCTGGAGCTGGAGGTGCTGGAGGTGCTTGTGTTGGAGATATTGGAGCCGGAGGCTCTGGTATTGTGGGTACTGCACAGCGGCGACCGTTTTTCTTGCCGCAGCCGCAATCGTCAATACCACCACCTGGCTCGGCGCTTTGCCAAGTTCTGAGTCTTCCGTCTTTCACTGGTCTTAATCCTGTCTTACTGTGTCCACCGCCTGACCCGTCTCACACACAGTTACCACCAAACTCCCCACTGCCTGCTCCTCCTCCTTACACTTAGTAGCCACACTCCCTGATAGAGCGATGTGAGCCTACGTCTCGTCCTGCCTCGCCTGTTCGCAGTGTTCGTCACGCTCGTCGTGCTCCTCGTCCTCGTTCTCCTCCAATCCTCGGCACTCACACTATGACGCTTCGTCCTTCCTCTGTTCTACAGCGTGTTTCTCTACCGTCTCCTCCCGAGTCCTCCCTTTCTGACGTTCTGGAACCTGAGTATAACCTTGCTCGTGCTGCTAGTTGTACTATGACGTGTTTCCTCGCCACCCTCGTCACTGACCCTGCGTCTGCCTTAGTTACTGAGCTCCTTTACTTTGCTGCTACCTATCGTCGAGACTATGTCGCGAGTCTTGTTACTTCCTGGATGTCCACAGGCACCTACGCCAATGCAGTTCCCCCTCCTAGGGCGAACATAGTCGATGGCATGTGGATTTTCAGAGTGAAGCGGCCGCCGGGTTCTCCGCCTGTCTTCAAGGTGCGTTACGTTGCACGAAGCTTCAGTCAGCGACAGGGAATCGACTTATTCCAGACCTTCTCCCCCACCCCGAAGATGACCACTATTCGGGTGTTACTGCACGTTGCAGCACAGCGTGACTACGAGCTCCACTCGCTTGACTTCAGCACAGCTTTCTTGTACGGTGGTCTTCACGAGGAGATCTGGCTGCGCCGCCCACCTGGCTTTACTGGGTCATTTCCTGAGGGTACCCAGTGGAACCTCCGGCGGCCAGTCTACGGTCTCCGTCAGGCGGCCCGCAAGTGGCACGACACACTGAGGACTACACTTGCGGCTCTTGGGTTTGCTCCTTCGACTGCTGACCCGTCGCTGTTTCTGCACACCGACTCTTCTCTGTTGCTGTTCTATATCCTCGTGTATGTCGACGATTTGGTTTTTTCTACTGATGGTACTGAGGCACTGGCCCTTGTGAAGGCGGAGCTGCAGAAGAGACACACTTTGGTACTTGGACTGACCTGGGTGAGCTGCGTGGCTATCTTGGCTTGCATATCACCCGGGACAGAGCACAGCACACCATCACTCTAACTCAGTCATACATGGTGCATAAGGTCCTTCACAGTCCACGGTCCACTCCTCTGCCTACAGGCCACTCGCTCTCAGCTCCACCTTCGGACAAGTCCGTAGAGCTGAGTGATCAGTATCCAGAGCTTGTGGGCTGCCTCATGTACCTGATGACCTGCACTCGACCAGACCTCACATACCCTCTCAGCATCCTGGCGTGCTACGTTGCGTCCGAGAGACACTGAACAGAGCACTGGCGGGCTTCACATAGGGTGATGCATTACTTGTGCAGTACATCGGGCATGGGGCTTGGAGAACAGGGTCCTGTTGTACTCACTGGACACTTAGACGCTTCTTGGGTAGACGACTAGGCAACTCAGCGGTCTTCACTGGGTTACACTTTCAGTCTTGGCTCCTGTTCATTTTTGTGGAGGTCTAACCGCTCGTCTTCTGTCGGAAACTTTTGCGTCACCTGCTCCTGCCCCTCTTACCTCTGCTGCCTCTCCTTCTCTTACTTGTTGCTACCTTGTTCCTGCTCCCTTGTTCCCTTCTCCATTCTCCGTCCCTGAGAGATTCTTCCCCACAAATGGCTGCCCACAATGGCTTAGTCGCTTAAGCTGGAAATAGCTGTAGAACGGCAACGTGCATCCATTATTACGAGCAAACAAACGAGAGAACGAGTTTGTGTTTCATGTTCCTAGGCTACTTGAATTTCCTATCCGTGTCGCCAAGTTTCCTAAGAGCAGCATCGAGCTCGAGTCACTAGGCCTCACGGATTGGTTCCTCAAATTGCCCAAGGCCCAATGTCTCTTGAGATCTTCCTCGCTCCCCGCAGCGCCCTTCTTTGCCAACACCCTCGCGTCACTACCTAAGAACCCAACCCCAACCCAACTTCTACAATAGTAGTAATAATTCACCTACACCCCACAAGCAAGTAACTGAATGTATTGCTAACACCAATATATTCTGTGACAGTTGTCAAAAACTTCTGCATCACTTGCTCATGTCCCTCTTACTCCTGCTGCCCTCTCCTTCTCTTCCTGTTGCTGCCTTGTTCCTGCTCCCCTGTTCCCTTCTCCGTTCTCAGCCACCTGCCCGCTCCGGTGCTCGTGCTAGAGCTGCTCGGGCCCGAGTCACAGGACTTCCAGCTGAGAACGGCAGCTCTGCACCACTTCCATGTGGGTTTGGTGGCCCACGGTCTACTCCCCCCTTTTCCTCGCCCGCACCAACAATCCCAAACCCCTCAAATTCTTTGCCTTTCTTATCTACCTGCCTGGTGCCATTTTGAGAGTATCCTTCTTCATCTTTTACCGGTAGACTTCCTGTCCCCCTTCCCCCACTCCCTTTATCATTCTTATCACCTTGCTACCTTTCCCTGGCATCTGCCAGTGCCACGCCCTTCTCATCCCCTCCCCTTCCTACTGTCTCTATCACGAGTGTGACTTCCCTCCCCTGCTCGCTCACTGCCTCTCCCCCCGTCCACCTAGCTTCTTCCTTTGCTGGCCAACCTGCCTTTGTCCCCACTTTCTCGTCCGTCCCCTGTGCTTCTGCTGCCGCTGGTACACACGTCCACGCCCCTTCTTTCTCGTCCTCCCCTTCCGCCCTCGGTCCACATCTAGTGTATCCTTCCTTTTTCTTGCTCCCCCTTCTTCCTCGCTCTACATCTACAGCACCCTTTGCCTTTCTGCCGCCCTGCTACTTCCGCTGCTCATCGCTGCCTGCATTCCCCAATTTTCCTATATATGGGCCCTCCACCGCTGCCGGTATCACCATCTCAGGTCTTCCGCTGCCTTGGTTCCCTCCCCGACTACCCAATTCTCCACCTCCTCCGTTGTATGGTCTACTTCTTCCCCTGCTGGCAGGCACTCCCATGCCCCCACTTCCTTGCTCATCTTCTTCGTTTCCTCCTGCTCCTGGGCCTTGTCCCCCGCTGGACCTTCCCATTCTCCTACCCGTAGGCCCCCTTGACCCTGGTTACACGCCATCTTTACTTTTATGCTCCTCACATCCGTCTCGGTTCCTCCCCTGGCTTCTTTTACCATTTCTTCCCCCAGCAGTTCTGAATGTCCTTCTCGCAGCTTCCTCACATGCTGCTCCACCATCATACTTCCCTGCGCTTGCTTCTCTGCCTTTAGTATACACGGCCATGCCCCGACCTTCTTGTCATTCCCTTCTGCTTCCGCCGCTGCTGGTTCACATGCTCTTGACCCCACCTTCTCGCCCTTTCTTCCTGCTTCTGCTACTGCTGGTACACCTACCCATGTCCCCACCTTAATCGCTCTCTCCCTTCCTCCGTCCCTGCCTCCACTGCGCAGCCCCATGTCTTCACTGCTACGCAACACCACACAGGAGTATTCTGGCTCCTGCTTCCCTTCCTCCTCTTCTTCCTCCCTTGTATACAACCCCTCCTGCCTCTCTGCTCTTCTTCCCAGCGCTTGCCCTTTTCTTCCGTCTCTGCCCCCACTGTGCAGACCTTGCTCCTCACGGCTACGCAACGCCAGGAATGTGTACTATGGCTTCTGCCCCTCCTCATCTTCTGCTCCTTCTTCCTTCGCATACAACCCTGACTCTTTCTTTGTCCTTCCTCTCAACGCCTGCAGTTGAGCTTGTAACTCTTCAATCTGGCCCTTAATCTCCTTGGGTATCTCTTCAGTTCACTTGTTCTATGGTAGCACTTCTTTGCCTTATGCCCCCGCTTTCTGCATCCCTCACAGGTTGGCATGTCTGGACACTCCCTGGTGGTGTCCCGGCTTCCCACATACATCACAATGTCTGCAGTGGATCTTTATGTGCCCTGGCTGTCCACACCTGTGGCAGGTGCGTGTGTCAGTCCCCTTCTGCTGCTGACTCTCCTCCCTTCATCCGCTATCATTGCTGCTGCTCAGGTGGGTCTCCTTTTTTCCACTGGCTTCGGCAGATATGCCTCATATTGATGCTCAAAAAATTCCTCAAATGTCGCCTCTGCCCCCAGCTCATACACCCACACTTCAGCCCTCAGTCAGCCCTTCATCAAGTCTCCCCTGGAACTTGCTTATGAGCATGCTATCGTCCGTGCACACTACATGCTCTGCCAAGTTCATCAGCCTTCCATAATAGGTGAGTAGCCCCGTCTGAACTCCTAAAATTCTCTCCGCCGTATGTCCAGAAAACTGCTTCTATAACTGCTCCAAAAATAGTGTGGTCGGGTCTTCATCATTCTCCTCCGCCCTCCTTAACCACACCATCATTTTCATTCGGCAAAGCATCTCTGCCTCTCTTCCCAACGTGTTAGGTAGACTTTAAAAGAATTCGATCGGGTCCATTCTGCTACGGTCGTGGCGGTACTTCACGTTGCCTATCTGCATGAGTAATTCTTGAGGTTACTTCCTACCCCTGTGCCTCCTGTAATACCTCCACCCTCAGTGGAGGCATGGCATTCCATCTGCTTTCCCAGGTGTCTGCAACTCCCTCTTCCGCCCGCCTGCTCTGTCTTCTTTGATCCCCTATCCCTTTGCTCCTTGTCCTAGTCCTGTGCAGCACGCGCTTTTATGCCTTCTCTTGCTGCCCTTGCTCCCCCACAGCCTTCCCAAGGTGACCAGTCATCAGTCATGCCACTCTGGGCTTGAGTCCCTTTTTCTCTCTTCTCTCTTACAAAACTCTCTCAGATCTTCCTGCCTGCTCCTCTGCTCCTCTCAGGGAAATGTTATTCCCACCTCTCCTCCCTTTTTCCCGATCCATAACGTGCCCGCATTTCACTCTCTTCCTTTTCCCTGCTCTCTGTTTCATGTTCGTGCATCCCCTCTCGTCGCTTGTGCTGCTTGTCATCTCTCTTCCTCTGTCCGTTCAGGTCCTGCTTCTCCATCACCTCCACACCAGGTTTCCTTTGCCCTTCTTGCCTTTCCCTGCACCCCTATCTTCCCTCAGGGCATAGTTCCTTCTCCTGCCACTCCTGCTGACCCTGTCGGCGCTGATCCAGCCCATGCTCATATTCCTCCCTCTCACATCTTTCCTTCTCGAGCCGCCTTGCTTCTCCGCCTGATTCCTTTGCAGCCATCCTTTCTGCCTGCATGTGTTCTTCTGCTTTCCCACGACGCACTCCCGCATCTGCCCTTAAGGCGTTGTTCGCTATCCCTGCCTCGCGCCTTCCCCTCTTGCTGTTGTCTCCTTGCTGGCGAGCGATGAACGTGCCTTCCTCCTCAGTCCTCGCCCTCCTCCTCTTCCAACCGTTCCGGCGATCTCCTTCCTCCTATCGCCATACGCCTCCTGCCCGCTCGGCCTTGTTTTGGCTCGGGCGAACGATACACTACTGCTAGCGCAGCATAGCTCTTCTCCTCCTCCCCTCGTTCCCTTGACCAGGGCGCAGCTGCTTTGCTCCTACTGCGCCTCGCTTCACCTCCACGCGATCCCTTGGGCGAGTGATCTGCTCCTCTGATTTCTCGATAGTACCGCGCGTTTCCTAGTTACGTGAGTCTCCTAGTGAACTAGGAGTACCGTACTACTTGGTCTTCAAGATATGTGAGAGGAGATCGGGGTAACTGAGTGGGCGATGGCCGGATCTGTTCTGTGACTGGGCTCAGAAACCAATCAGGATCAACCGTCACAAGAGTTTTTCCCGGCATCGCGAGTGGGTAACCCTGTTTTGGCGACTTCAAATTCAAGAATATTGAAATTGAAAAATGCCATGCTGTACTTGGGCTTCAAACAAATGTCAGTGCGTGAAAATATGGATAACTATTCCCCAAGAAATATTATTCAAAGAAGCTGTAGTACACAATATTTCAGTGGTGTTATGCTTGGAAAAATAGTACCAGTTGGATATGTGCATGAATGATGTCAACCATGTCATTCTAACCATTCCTTGTTCTAACAGCTGTATTCACCGAAGTCCCACCGGTGCCATCTGACCGAAACAGCGGTTTCTCTTTTTTTTTTTAGGTAATTGATATGTACACCGAACAGAACAAGCATACATGATCAATAACAGTCGTAACTGTGCATGAGGGGAGGCCCCACGGCCGCCCCAGGTGTGGCCTCTAAGGAGGTCGGTGAGTCATCCTCGGTGCAATCCAGACATTTGCAAAGCGTTCGTCCACGACGACTTGCGATTTTTGTCCCTAATCCGAAACAGCAGCTTGTCCTCTTGTTCCATTGTGCGACGAAATTTCTCCTCCTGACGTGTACCCTGACACTTCCTCCACCTCGTTTCTCTTGTCCGCGTGTACAACCTTGCATGAAGCCGAAAGGCCGTTTCGACCCTCCGGAGCACCTTCCTCGCACGAAACCTTTGCCCCCAAAAAACAGCATCACACCGCTCCAGCCACAGCTGATGAAGCGTGATTGACGTAATCGTGGCTTCCGGAAAAGCTGAGCTGGACCCTGCCTTCCGAAACAGCAGGTCCCCAAGAGACGACACCTCGCGTGAGGCGTTCATCAGGCGGAGAGTTTTCTGGAGCGCCAAGAGCACTGGCTGTATCTTCGGGCAACTGTAGAGACAGTGCTCGATGGTTTCTACCCCGCCGCAATAAGGGCAGACCGGTTTGTTGCTCAGAAACGCCACCCGCTCCCCAACCTGCAGATTGAGATTGTGGACCCGTAGCAGAAGGTCCCTCGGTTTGCTTGGTGTGACCAGTGAGTCCCGAATGGCAACAGTCCGCTTCCAGTTTATCTGCCCGCTCCATCTATCCTTCTACAGTAACTGCTTCGCCGATGGCTTCTGCCCCTCCCGCCAAAGCAACTTCAACCGCTTCAGAGGCGCAACCCCCCCGCCCTCGAAGATGGGGAAATCGGAAAGGTTGCGCCCCACAGAATGATGGATACTCCGAACCCCAGCCGATGCACCCCCCTGAGAGTCCTGAGCGGGCGCAGAGAGCAGTAACTCCCTCCATCTCTGGGGAGCAGCATCGAAAGCCTTCAGCGCTAGCTTAGCGGAAGCTTTCCCTCCCAGCTCCCTCTCCAGTACAGCCAAGGGTTTGAGTGCAGGAACCCCAGACTCGCCGATTGCTAGCAGATCACCCAACCTTAGCTCCCACAGCAGCTCCGCATCCTTCTGCCCGCCAATCGGCGTTGTTCCTTTCAGCAAAATACGCTTGTTGAAGACAACGCGCTCCTTTTCCACCGCTTCACGAGTGTTTGCTTCCGGAAGATTACCTAGCGGCGTTAGACGAAATATATTTGGCGGTCCAGTTGCTGTGTACTTTCTCTTCTCATGGTGTGTCAAGCCTTTCTTGCTGTCCAGGTTCCAACTTGGGTGACGACTTGTGCTAAGCTTGGCCATTATCACTTCCATGGAGTAACTTAATGTCTTGAGCTTAAAACCAGTTAAAAACCTGAAAAACAGATCTTCACAAGAGGAAGTCGCGACGAACCAATGTTCTCTGTTTGAACACAAAATGGTGTCGTAATCAAGCTCTTGATGAGTAGATCCGGCGGTTTCTCACAATCGCGGGAATTCCGACTTCCCCAGATCCAACACACACTACCACAGGGAACACGTCCCATCTCGCCTCGCAACCTCCTCCCAGTCCATCACAGTTCCTTGCTTCATGGGCGTTTTGCTTGCGGCAACTTCATCTCTTGCCGACCTGACCAGAATTTCCGGATCCGCGATCTTCTCTGCAAAGCGTATCATCCGTTCCTTCCCGCGTACTTCCGGTTTCCTCGTCCGTTCCGATCGGCTCAGGAGCATCTATCCTCGATATAGAGTCGGAGGTGCGCAGAAATGGCGGTGCGGATGCTGAATGCGAACGCGGAGGTGGTGAGCAAGTCGGCGGCGCTGTTCATGAACATCAACGCCGCCAAGGGCCTGCAGGACGTGCTCAAGACCAACCTCGGCCCGCGCGGCACCATCAAGATGTGAGACAGCCGAGTCGCGGCACAGTCGAGATGTGAGATGATTGAGTCGCGGCGTTATCACGATGTGAGACGCTCGATTCGCGGCAGAGGAAGGACGGCACCGTTTACATGTGAGACGGCCGAGTAGTAACGGTAGACGAGAGACGGCGCGATCAATGGTGTAAGGATCTTGTGCGGTTTACAACGATACAGGACGGCTCGCAGCGCGACTCCGGTGCATCGATTTATGGGGATACAGTACGGCGATCTAGGTGTGAGGAAGAGCCGCAGAAGGGATCTAAGCATGAAGCTGCGAAGAACGGAAGCGCGATGGTGTGATGGGCATAGTAGGGCAGCTAATCGCACGATCCGAGTATCGGAGCGGCATGACGTGGAGCGCTGATCACGGAGGTTGCGGATTCGATACCGAAGCTGTAGCAGACCGATCTATCGGTCTTCCTGTGCATTTTGTCGTTCTCGCTTGGGTAATCCAATCTATCAAGGCGCGTAGCGTTGATAGATCTCCGCGTCGTCGTAGTTGAAATGAACGAGCGGAGGGATGGATTATTCACGGCGGTCATTCAAAGCCACCGAAGTTTCGAACTCGACGGTCCTGGTCTTTGCCCGAGTGACGTTGAATTCGCCTTGTAGCAAGCGGCTCGACGCACGTTGTGCAGCGCAATCGGTTCGATTCCCGGCCACGCAGCTGGAAAGCACGAGTGAATATAAATTCCGCGAATCAGCCTGAGAAATAGTATAGAAGAGGATCTAGTGCATCAGAATCAGCACTAGATCTGAAGGTGGTTGTATCTGAATCACTTTTGAGAATTCTCAAAAGTGCATAGGGATCCCTTGCGTCGACTACTCGTACGTTTCGAGCTTGCGCAGTATTCCAGCGCCGGGGTAGAGAGTGCTGCTGTCACCGGATTCTAACCTTCACGTCCCTCTCATGCATCTCCCTCGTCCCCTCACGAGTTCTTACGCTGGTTTGCTGATCCGTTTCGAGTTGTTTCTCTTGCATTGCATCGCGTCAAATCTGAATTCGCTCTTTTCTTTCGCTTTCTCCCCCTCAAACTCTCCCATCTCATCTCCCCCGACTCCGCTTCTCCTCTGTATCCCCTGCTCCCGCTCGCTCCTAAACCCTTGGTTCTCGTCTCGTCGCGGCAGGCTGGTGGGCGGGGCGGGCGACATCCGACTCACGAAAGATGGCAACACTCTTCTTCGCGAAATGGTAACCCGCCCCGCACACGCTATCGACGCACTCTCGCGAATTAGCTTTTGTCAGCTTCCTTCGTGTTGTGTTTCGTCGCCTCCATTCAGCGGGCGATCCAATGTCATCACACTGTAGCATGCTCAACGCGCTGCCTCTGCAGTGACGGTAGCGCGCACCGCCCAGCTCAGTGCTCCTGTCCTCTCCGGTTGCTCGATCTCTGCCGTCCATTGATGCAGCCAACGCACAACTCCAGAATTCCACCTCAGAACCCCAAAACCCAAGAATTTCATAACTCCAAAACCTCTCAGGCCCCACAGCAGAGATGAGAACGCAGACGCCGCTCCCTCGGCAACGGCCTCTTTCTCATCCTCTTTGCTGCAGCGAGTCGAAAGCCCCTGTGCCGTTTCTCCCCCCCCAACGCTATCACGACTGCCACTGCAATGCCTTCCTCGCTCGCCCTCTCATCCGCCCCTTGCCGTGTCCCCTTCATCTCTCCCCTCCTGCTCTTCCTCAACTCTGGGGCGCGCATGGTACCGCACGCCTCCCTTCCCCTTCCCCCCCCCTTCTCCCTCCCCCATCTCTCTCTCCTCCTGTCACCCCCTCCCATCCCCCGTGCGGCCCCATTTCCTTCCTGTCTTGCTTTCTGGCAGCAAATCCAGAATCCAGCAGCGGTGATGATAGCGCGCACAGTAGTGGCACAGGACGGCATAGCTCCTTCGGTCCTCCCCTTACCTCCACCAGCGAATCCAGAACCCAACGGCAGTGATGATAGCGCGCACGGCAGTGGCACAGGACGACATAGCTCCTTCGCCTTCCCCTTACGCTCCCACTTACCCCCTTCTTCTCCTGTCTCCCTCTTCCCAACCGCCCTTGCGCCCTCTTCACAGCAAGTTCAGAACCCAACGGCCGTGATGATAGCGCGCACGGCAGTGCTGCAGGACGACATAGCGCTGTCTCTCCCTCTTACAACTCACCCCCTCCCTCCCCGCGTTGCCTTTGCTCTCCTGTGCGCCGTCCCAACAGCAAATCCAGAACCCAACGGCGGTGATGATAGCGCGCACGGCGGTCGCGCAGGACGACATAGCGGGCGACGGCACCACGTCCACCGTGCTGCTCATCGGCGAGCTGCTCAAACAGTCCGAGCGTTACATCGCTGAAGGTGGGGTGTTTTAGTGAGTGCTTATAACGGGGATAGAGTGCAGAGCAGCAGCAATGGCGCCACGTCCACCATGTTGCTCATCGGCGAGCTGCTCAAACAGTCTGAGCGCTACAGTGCTGAAGGTGGGCGAGGGTTAGGGTTTTGAAAGTGCTTCTAACGGGGATAGAGTGCAGAGCAGCAGCAGTGGCGCCACGTCCGAGCGCTACATTACTGAGGGTGGGGTTTAGTGGGGTTGATTTGCAGGCCTGGGGACTGTGTAGGGCAGGGGGGGGCGAGGGAGGGTGAGGGTGGGGAGTGAGGGGTTCAACCACGGCAACAAGGGATGCTTGCTTTTCCGCTCTGCCCACCCTCCCCCCCCCCTTCCACGTCGCCCTACAGGCATGCATCCGCGGCTGCTGTGCCATGGGTTTGAGTGTGGCAAGAAGGGTTACTTGCATATCCGCCCTGAAACACTCAGCCACTCAACCAACCCAACCCCCCCCCCCCCGGGCTCAATGCAGGCATGCACCCGCGCCTGCTGTGCGATGGGTTCGAGCGCGGCAAGAAGGCAGCGCTGGCATTCCTGGAGCAGTTCAAGACGCCTGTGAGCATGGAGGGGGACGCGCCTGATAAGGAGACGCTCAAGCTTGTCGCCAGAACCACCCTTCGCACCAAGGTATGGTGCAGCAC
Source organism: Closterium sp. Yama58-4 (assembly GCA_947470075.1). NCBI lineage: Eukaryota > Viridiplantae > Streptophyta > Zygnematophyceae > Desmidiales > Closteriaceae > Closterium > Closterium sp. Yama58-4. The sequence goes on from CANIUD010000597.1 coordinate 273,346, forward strand.
GGTCGAGTGAGGTGTGCAGCGACAGTGCTGCTTTGTGCATGCAGCAAGCTAGGTATGGTGGGTGAGCGTTCCTGGAGCAGTTCAAGACGCCTGTGAGCATGGAGGGGGACGCGCCTGATAAGGACACTCTCAAGCTCGTTGCCAGGACCACGCTGCGCACCAAGGTGTGATGCGGTGCAGTGTGGTGTGGTAAGGTAGTGTTGCAGTAAGTTTTGCAGCTGTGGGGTGAGGTGTGGTGCAGTGCAGTGAGGTATGGTGGTGGTGGCTGTGTGCATGCATGCAGGAAGGCATGCTGGATGAGTGTTGCTGGAGTGGTTCAAGGTGCCTAGCTGCATATACACTGCCGTGCTGCCTCCGAGTCTCGTCAATGCACACCATGGGCCATCTTCTCCTTGACTCGCTCCACATGCCCACATGCCCGTGTGCCCACATCCTTATGGCCAGCAGCCGTGCGCGAGACATTGTGTTGTGTCTGTCTTTCCTCATCCGCGTTATTGGCAGGTGCATGAGAAGCTAGCGGATCAGCTCACCGACATTGTTGTCAACGCTGTGAGTGCCTCCCGTCCCTGCCCTGCCCAACCACCCAGCCCGCCCGGCCTTTCCGTGAATTCCCCACATGTGTACTGCCAGGCCAGTGCATTGTAGCTCCCTGCCCTGGCCTGCTCTGCAAAGCTAGGGCGATCTGCCTCGTTATTCAAACATGTAAAAGTAACCATGTATTCTGCGTTTTCGTTTTATGCTATTGTCCACATCTGATCTGCAGCTGGTTGTTGAAGGCTGCACTCCACATCTGTAATGCCCTGCCTTGCAACGCTAGGCACCCAAAACTGTATTGATTGCTCACTCAACACCTCTCTCTGTTGTCACAACGACCCCCTCCCCCTCTCCTCCACTCTTCCCCTCTCTCCCCTTTCCCCCTTTCCCCCCTCTCCCCTCTCCCCGTCCCCTCTCCCGCTCTCCCCCCGCACTCCCTCTAGGTGTTGTGCATCCGCAAGCCATCAGAGCCCATCGACCTGTTCATGGTGGAGATCATGCACATGAGGCACAAGCTCGACTGCGACTCGCGCCTGGTACGGTCATTGCGCCTTGGTTGTGCACGCATGGTGCTGTGAGCGTGTGATGTGATGCACATACAGTGAGCCCATCGACCTGTTCATTCATGGTGGAGATCATGCACATGTGGCACAAGCTGGACTGCGAAGGCTGGTACGCCGTCCCTCCCCTCCACACACACACACGCGATGAACATGCACCTTTACTGCGACTCGGGAGTGGCATGGTGGAGAGGAGATCATGCACATGCGCCACAAGCTCGACTGCGACTCGCGCCTGGTATGTGAGAGAGCGTGCGATGCATCATGCACATGCATGAGGGGCTGGTGTTGGATCGTGGGGCGAAGCACCATTGTTCTCACATAAAGAGGCATGAATTGGCGACCCCCGTTGTCCCGTATGTGCTTTCTCAACGCGTGTGCGGCATGCAGGTGGAGGGGTTGGTGCTGGACCATGGGGCGAGGCACCCGGACTTGAAGACACGAGTCCCATCCTCCCATACAAGCTTCCTGTCTCACTCCATTCTCTTTCCTCCTCTGTGTGTGCGTGTGTGCATGTGCGGCACGGCAGGTGGAGGGGTTGGTGCTGGACCATGGGGCGAGGCACCCCGACATGAAGAAGCGTGTGGAGAACTGCTACATCCTCACCTGCAACGTGTCACTCGAATACGAGAAGAGGTGAGTAGCGGTCAGAAGGGGTCAGAAGGGGTGAGCTGGGTTGTGTCACGTGCGTTCATCTGTGTGTTCTGGAGAGTGAGAACTGCTACATCCTCACCTGCAACGTGTCGCTGGAGTATGAGAAGAGGTGAGTCACGGTTAATAGATCTGAGAAGAGGTTAGAAGAGGTGAGCTGGTTTGTGTCACGTGCGTCCATCTGTGTGTGGTGGAGAATCATGAGAACTGCCACATCCTCACATGCAACACTACCCTCTCCCGCATGTGCTGTGTTGCCTCGCGGCAAGGTGAACTAGAGGTTCTTCTATCATGGCGCGGAGCTGAGGCGGAACTGCATACCCTCGCCCTCCGCCCTCTCGCACTCCCACATGTGTGGCCCCCCTCGCAGCGAGGTGAACTCGGGGTTCTTCTATCACGACGCGGAGCAGCGTGAGAAGATGGTGGTGGCGGAGAGGAAATTCGTTGATGAGCGCGTGAGGAAGATCATCGAGCTCAAGCGCAAGGTGGGTGGTGCTTGTTCATGGGAAGGGGCGGGGGAGAGTGAAGGATGGGAGGGAGAGGGTGCGTGCATGGACTGAGCAGAGCACTGTGAGGAGATGGTGGTGGTGGTGGTGACGAGGCGTGCATTTGTAGGGTGCTGCTATGCGGGCGCCCTGCCTGCCGCATTGTCATTCTTTCTTCATGCACACATGCGCTGTCTGGATGCTATTTTGAGGCGACTTTGATCCTTTTGCCGTGTACGTGCACTCACATGTGGATGCCGCCATGCTGCCATGCTGCTGCGCTCCTGTGCTGCTGTGCTGCTGTGTGCTGTGCTGCTGTGCTGCTGTGTGGTGTGCTGTGTGGGTTGTCACCGGCAGGTTTGCGGGGAGGGCGAGGGCGAGAAGGGCTTCGTGGTGAACGGGGAACCAGAAGGATTACTGAGGCGGCTCAAAAGTCATGTGAATGCTGCTGTGGTGTCCTGTTGTTGTCTTGCGTTTGTCACCCTCAGGTGTGCGGGGAGGGCGAGGGCGAGAAGGGCTTCGTGGTGGTGAATCAGAAGGGCATCGACCCCATCTCGCTTGACATGCTCGCCCGAGAAGGGGTACGTGCCATGCCATGCCATGCTGTGTTGTGCTGTACCATGCCATGGCATACTATGCTGTATGACGCCATGCCAAGAAACGCAACACGGAGTGATTGGTGCCGGCGCCGGCGTGCGGGGGCGGGGCGGTGAACAACCCGCTTACCCGCTTTCTTCCATTCATTCCCCTTGCGTACTCCCTGGCAGATCGTGGCCCTCAGGCGTGCCAAGAAGAGGAACATGGAGCGGCTGGTGCTGGCATGCGGGGGCGAGGCGGTGAACAACCCTCTTGCCCATCCCCCCACACCCCCCCCCCCCCACCCCCATGCGCTCCCCTTGTGCAATCCCCACTTCAGATCGTGGCCCTGCGGCCCGCCAAGAAGAGGAACATGGAGCGGCTGGTGGTGGCATGCGGGGGCGAGGCGATGAACAGCCATTTTACCAATCCCCTGCTCATGCGTTCCCCTTTGGTTCCCCCTTCGTGTGTTTGCACTCCCTATCAGATCGTGGCCCTGCGCCGAGCCAAGAAGCGCAACATGGAGCGGCTGGTGCTGGCATGTGGGGGCGAGGCGGTGAACAGCGTGGAGGATCTGCAGGAGAGCGACCTGGGGTGGGCGGGGGTGGTGTATGAACACGTGCTGGGCGAGGAGAAATACACGTTCGTGGAGCAAGTGAAGCACCCTCACTCCTGCACCATTCTTATTAAAGGTGGGCTGAGAAAGGGAGGAAATAAGGGTGGGGTGGGGAGTGGTACGAGGGCGTGGGTGGTGTATGAACACGTGGTGGGCGAGGAGAAATACACGTTCGTGGAGCAAGTCAAACACCCGCACTCGTGCACCATTCTCATTAAAGGTGGGAAAAGAAAGGGGGGAATAAGGGTGGGGAGTAGGGAGTAGCACATATGGTACGAGGGCATGGATGGGCGGGGGTGGTGTATGAGCAACCGCACTCGTGCAGCATCGTCATCAGGGGGAAAGGGGGATCAGAGTGGGAATAGGGTTAAAAAGAGGTGTGGAGGGAAGGAGTGGGGAGAAAGCTTCTGGTTGTTGCAGATGCCGAATGAGCCATGCGATATAAACTTGGTTTTGAGGTATCTCAAAACAGATTGCATAATCAGTCGATGATCCGCCTCGTTACAAGCGTTATGGCTCTCCAAGCCATTCGACTTGGTGTTTACACCCGCATCCCCACCAATGTATCCCCTCCTCCCACTCTCCCTTTCACCCACTCTCCTCTCTCCGCCAACTCTCCCTCCTCGTTTGCAGGTCCCAACGACCACACGATAGCGCAGATCAAGGATGCAGTGAGGGACGGACTGAGGTCTGTCAAGAACACTCTCGAGGACGGCGCTGTCGTGCTGGTACGTGCTGGAAAGGGGGAAGGGGGTGCTGGGGAAGGGGGAGGAGGGATGCTGCTAGGTGCTTCTGGGTGTTTCTTCATGCCTCATGCTCACTCCATCGTCATGCACTTTGGATGGTGCCTCCTTCGCCTGCCACTGCCACCACCACACCACGCCTGCCAGCACCACGCCTGCCAGCACCACGCCTGCCTGTGATTTGCATGAGCTGCCTCTGATACTCCCTCCTGTCCGCCGTGCCTCGCTTCAATCCCAGTTTGCTCTTCCCATTTTTCCTCCCTTACCACTCTTCCTCCCTTACCACTCTTCCTCCCTTCCCACTCTTCCTCCCTTCCCACTCTTCCTCCCTTCCCACTCTTCCTCACTTCCCTCTCTTCCTCACTTTTCTCTCTTGCTTCAATTTATTTCTCTTGCCTCACTCCCCCATCTGCCACCTTTCCCGCTCTCTCTCCCTCCCCTCTCTAACTGCGCCGTGTGGTGCTGGCAGGGAGGAGGGGCGTTTGAGCTGGCAGCACGGAGGCACCTGCTGGAGACAGTCAAGCCCGCCGTGCAGGGGGTGAGTGCCATGTGGAGGGGGGAGGGGGTGAGTGCCATGTGGAGGGGGGAGGGGGTGAGTGGCTTAACGGGGAGGGGGTGAGTGGCTTAACGGGGAGGGGGAAGGAATGAGTGGCTGAGCAGGGAGGAAGGGGGGGATGAGGGCCGCAGAGGGGAAAAGGGTGGAGGGCACGTTCTGCAGGAACGAGTGGCTCATGGGGCAGGGAAAAGTGGCAGACAGGGAGGTCTAGACTAGATGCCATGACGGCATGTGAGAAACGTCTGCAATGTTCCCCTGTGAGCCGCATATAGGTGCCTGCTTGGTCGACCAAACCATTACCTGACCCCATCCACCTTTCCTTGTCGGCACACCACCCGCACTGTGGGCCACACAGAGAGCACAGCTGGGCGTGGAGGCGTTTGCAGAGGCGCTGATGGTGGTGCCTAAGGCATGGCTTAACTGGCTATTCCCCCTCTCCCACCATTTCCGCCCCTCTTTTCCCCTCCCTCTGAGCCACACAGAGAGCACAGCTGGGCGTGGAGGCATTCGCAGAGGCGCTGATGGTGGTGCCTAAGGCATGGTTTAACTGGCTATTCCCCCTCTCCCACCATTTCCGCCCCTCTTTTCCCCTCCCTCTGAGCCACACAGAGAGCACAGCTGGGCGTGGAGGCATTCGCAGAGGCGCTGATGGTGGTGCCTAAGGCATGGCTTAACTGGCTATTCCCCCTCTCCTACCATTTCCGCCCCTCTTTTCCCCTCCCTCTGAGCCACACAGAGAGCACAGCTGGGCGTGGAGGCATTCGCAGAGGCGCTGATGGTGGTGCCTAAGGCATGGCTTAACTGGCTATTCCCCCTCTCCCACCATTTCCGCCCCTCTTTTCCCCTCCCTCTGAGCCACACAGAGAGCACAGCTGGGCGTGGAGGCATTCGCAGAGGCGCTGATGGTGGTGCCTAAGGCATGGCTTAACTGGCTATTCCCCCTCTCCCACCATTTCCGCCCCTCTTTTCCCCTCCCTCTGAGCCACACAGAGAGCACAGCTGGGCGTGGAGGCATTCGCAGAGGCGCTGATGGTGGTGCCTAAGGCATGGCTTAACTGGCTATTCCCCCTCTCCCACCATTTCCGCCCCTCTTTTCCCCTCCCTCTGAGCCACACAGAGAGCACAGCTGGGCGTGGAGGCATTCGCAGAGGCGCTGATGGTGGTGCCCAAGGCATGGCTTAACTGGCTATTACCCCTCTCCCACCATTTCCGCCCCTCTTTTCCCCTCCCTCTGAGCCACACAGAGAGCACAGCTGGGCGTGGAGGCATTCGCAGAGGCGCTGATGGTGGTGCCTAAGGCATGGCTTAACTGGCTATTCCCCCTCTCCCACCATTTCCGCCCCTCTTTTCCCCTTCCTCTGAGCCACACAGAGAGCACAGCTGGGCGTGGAGGCATTCGCAGAGGCGCTGATGGTGGTGCCTAAGGCATGGCTTAACTGGCTATTCCCCCTCTCCCACCATTTCCGCCCCTCTTTTCCCCTCCCTCTGAGCCACACAGAGAGCACAGCTGGGCGTGGAGGCATTCGCAGAGGCGCTGATGGTGGTGCCTAAGGCATGGCTTAACTGGCTATTCCCCCTCTCCCACCATTTCCGCCCCTCTTTTCCCCTCCCTCTGAGCCACACAGAGAGCACAGCTGGGCGTGGAGGCATTCGCAGAGGCGCTGATGGTGGTGCCTAAGGCATGGCTTAACTGGCTATTCCCCCTCTCCCACCATTTCCGCCCCTCTTTTCCCCTCCCTCTGAGCCACACAGAGAGCACAGCTGGGCGTGGAGGCATTCGCAGAGGCGCTGATGGTGGTGCCTAAGGCATGGCTTAACTGGCTATTCCCCCTCTCCCACCATTTCCGCCCCTCTTTTCCCCTCCCTCTGAGCCAGACAGAGAGCACAGCTGGGCGTGGAGGCATTCGCAGAGGCGCTGATGGTGGTGCCTAAGGCATGGCTTAACTGGCTATTCCCCCTCTCCCACCATTTCCGCCCCTCTTTTCCCCTCCCTCTGAGCCACACAGAGAGCACAGCTGGGCGTGGAGGCATCCGCAGAGGCGCTGATGGTGGTGCCCAAGGCATGGCTTAACTGGCTATCCCCCCCTCTCTTCCAACTCCCTCCCCTCCCATTTCCCCCCTCCCCTCCGTTTGACCCGAACAGAGAGCCCAGCTGGGAGTGGAGGCGTTTGCAGAGGCGCTGATGGTGGTGCCCTTGGCATGGCTTAACTGGCTATCCCCCCTTCCCCGCCTTCCCCTCCCCCAACAGAGAGCACAGCTGGGCGTGGAGGCGTTTGCAGAGGCGCTGATGGTGGTGCCCTTGGCATGGCTTAACTGGCTATCCCCCCTTCCCCGCCTTCCCCTCCCCCAACAGAGAGCACAGCTGGGCGTGGAGGCGTTTGCAGAGGCGCTGATGGTGGTGCCCTTGGCATGGCTTAACTGGCTATCCCCCCTTCCCCGCCTTCCCCTCCCCCAACAGAGAGCACAGCTGGGCGTGGAGGCGTTTGCAGAGGCGCTGATGGTGGTGCCCAAGGTGCTGGCGGAGAACTCAGGGCTGGACACACAGGACGTGATCATCCAGCTGCAGGTGAGGGATGCATGCATGCATGTGCAGGTGAGGCAGGCAGGCATGCATGTGGAGGTGAGGCATGCATGCATGCATGTGGAGGTGAGGTGAGGCATGCATGCATGTGGAGGTGAGGCATGCATGCATGTGGACGTGAGGCAGGCATGCATGCATGTGGAGGTGAGGTGAGGCATGCATGCAGGTGCAGGTGACATGAGATGAGCATGCACTCATGCTGGCGGAGAACTCGGAGATGGACACACAGGACGTGATCACTCAGCTGCAGGTGAGGCATGCTTGCGTGCATGCATGGTAACGCCATCACCCACTGCACACGACATGTGACGTCATCGCCAACTGCCGCTGCTTGTGACTGGGCCTTACACGGAGATTGTGAGCCTCTGCTGCACCATCGCTGCTTCTCTCCCCCGACCTCCTACCCCTCCCCCCGGTGTCCTCTTAATCTCAACCTAGCAAGCCTCCCGTTCCTGCTTCTCTGTTCTGCACATTAAAGTCTCCATGGATGGCATGGTTTGTTTCGACATGGCACGGCACGGCATGGCATGGCATGGCATGTCTATTGCATGCCATGTTATGGCATGGAACATGATGGTATGGCACATGATGGCATGGTACATGATGGCATGGCACATGATGGCATGGCACATGATGGCATGGCACATGATGGCATGGCACATGATGGCGCGGCATGGTATGGTGCAGTCGGAGCATGCCAAGGGCAACGTGGTGGGGCTGAATGTCACCACTGGCGAGCCCATGGACCCACTCGTGGAGGGCGTGTTTGACAACTACGGTGTCAAGCAGCAACTCATCAACTCCGCGTATGATATGCTGCCCCACATGAGGCGTAGTGGTATTGCCGCGTTGTATCATGGCATGTCTTGCTACGTGTACCTTGCGTTTGTCAATGCCATACCAAGTCATGTTTTTTGCTCACTCAATTGCACAGCTTCCCATCAGTTCATTTACTGCCATCAGAGACAATTGCGGTCATTGGTGAAAATCATTTAGCATGTCTAATAGATGTCATGCTATGTGTCACTTTGTTGTCCCCCAAAATGTTTTGCAGCCCCATCATTGCTTCTCAGCTACTATTGGTAGACGAAGTGCTTCGGGCAGGCAGAAACATGCGGAAGGGCTAACGTTGGACAACCTCAACAGCACTTGTTACATTGCTTTGCTCATTTTTGTTTTCTTAGGACGCAATCAGTTTATAGCATTCTTACTATAATGCCATGCCAATAAATTTGTCATTTTGTTTAGAACTTGCTGAGCAGGGTGATCTAACAACATTAACTACACTGTTGTCACGTACGGTTTGCGGATTGCGATACATAAGAGGTCCTTATAGAATGTGCTGAGCCGGAGATGACCGATCGCACCGCGCCACACTGGTTTAGGCACTGTGTGTGTGGTCATTGGTGGCTTGATATTGGCCTGGTGATACCGCTTCGCACTGTATGGTTCGAAACTTGCTTGGTTTGGTCTAGGCCTAAAATATCCGAGCCTAGCTTTGCGGCCCAAATCTGCTTTTCTGCACGTAACCGAACTGACGAACAAGTGAGCTACTCCTTGGTACGTGCGGTAACGCTGTCGTTGACAATGTCGCTTTGTCGCACTTCTGCGAGTGCGTGTTTTACAGGAACGCGACAAACTTGTGGTAGGGTGGCTATACTCGCTGCCAAAACTTAAGTGACATTGTCAACGACAATGCCCTCCCTCGGTTCGGCAACCGAACCCCTGCCTCCGCACCCAGCCTTGCGCTTTCTCCCTCCCCGCGCCGCGTCATGGCAGGCTTGGCGAGTGACTCGGGCACGGCCCTTGACAGAGATGCAACGGAATCTGGTTTCGCATAAACGGACCAACCGGGATTATCGAGGCCATCAGCAACCATACGTCGAGGTGACAAATTGTCAATCAATCAAGCAGAGCTTCGAGTTCCATCACTCACTCCGCTACTACATTCTTATGTGCCGCTCCTAGTTCACACGCTTCGCAGCAGCGATACGAGGGGAGAAGTAGCGAGGGAACCAGGCACGAGAGGACAGACGGACGGAGTTACGGAGTTCAGAGCACGAAAATGCCGGGGTGCTTTGCTCGTAGCACATAGTATCAACTACCTGACACTAGCAGCTCGACAGCCCTGAGGCCATCCATTACGCTCGGGTTATCTCCGTGTGATCAGGTAACAGGCTGCAATGCTCTCTCACGTTGCGTCTATTTCATTGCGTCTCTCTCCATGAGCATGTAGGGGGCTTGGTTTCACGTTGTCATTCTTCACGAGATGTCCTCCCGCACTTCTCACTCGTGCATCGCAATGTTGAAGCGTTCTTTTCGCGTCCTATCCTACAGCTCCATTGTTGAACTCGCGTCCGCTATCCCACCCTCAATGCCGCCATTCCTCAACTCAAAATTCCCCCCTCCTCTCTCCCGCACCCTTCCCCTGACCTCTTTACAGGCGCGTGAGGAACTATACGCTCCCAATAACTATCCTGTTTCAAGCCCCTCGTCTCTAACTGATTACCGTCTCGAACGCTTCAACCCTTCGTCCGTTCGACCAATCATGACGCTTCCATCCATCAGCGTTCCCAAGATGCCTCGTGCTGCCAGCGAGCTCCTAAGCGGCTCCTATTTCGGCAGCCGAAGCGCGCGCGAGAGCCTTCCGACGCTCAGCAGCCAGAGCAGCAGCCTATCGGAGCGAAGCCAATCGGCGCGCAGCGAGCCGGCGCTGAGCAGCGGCGGAGAGATGGCGGAGCTTGAGTACCAAAACTCCGCCGGGGGGAAGGCGCAAGGGGGAGGAGAGGCGGAGAGCGGAAAGGCGGCGCAGCAGAAGCAGCAGTGGGGCGCGTGGCACGCGCAGGTGCAACAGCTGTGGGGAAGCAGCAGTCAGCTGCTGGCGCGGTACACGAGCGGCGGGAAGGTGGCGTCGCTTGAGAACAACTGCGCCTTGCAGAGCGCGTGGAACCCCGTGGAAGGGGAATCCGACCAACCACAGCACGTCGTGATCTACATCTGCGAATCGTGACCGCTGGTTAAGGAAAAGTGCGCGGAGAATGGCGTGTCAGGGTAGTGGGGAATAGTTTCGTGTGTAACGAGCATTGCTGGGGTAAGGTGTCTTACCGGTGTGGCTGACATTGGCTGGCAGTGGTTAATTGAGTAGGTGTGCTCAGCGGCCTCCCTTTGAGTTGATGCGGCTGAGCGGCCTGGCATGCAAGCATTGCCCTGTCTGCTCCGTGCGAGCAGCAACTGCATCCTCGGTGTGTTGTCTTGGGTTCCAGCCCTCAATTCTCTACCCCTGTAGATAGGTTTCCAGTTCAAGTTTGACTGCGTTTTAGGTTAGATTCTACTCTGCAATGTTTTCTTCAATCCCATTCAGAATGGTTAGCTTGTATTTGCATCACCATGTCAATGCTTGTTTGACCAAGGTACGGTGTCCAAACTGAATGGAGGCTCTCTATGCCATTGGATACTTAGTGAATGGAATTGAAATCAATATTCTTTCGAATCTACATTGTTGTACAAAAGATATCAAGCTTATGAACATATACACACGAATGTTTTTTCTAGCGGAGTTGTGAGCGTCAGAGGGATCATCCAAACTGGAAAATGTTCCGTTCAACAGTTGACCCTCCGCCTTTGACTGAATTCATTTGCTTCTTGCTCAAGCTTCCGTCAATTCCACCTTCCACAAAATCCACTTGGACGGCTGTAACTGCCTCGCCGCTCCTTCCGTACATTACTCGAGACTGCCGTCAAATCGCTCGTCGCCGCTGCACGCATCGCATCAGCTGCGCGTGCCACTTTCGCGACGGATTCGTAGTCGCGACGTGTGACGCGATAGGACTATTTCCCTTGTTGCCTCTTCGTTTACTTCCTGTTCCGTCTTTTCCGTTTCGTAGTGATGGCGATAGACTTCGCTCTACGATTCTCGGCCAATCGGGCTCCAGCACAGCCACGCAGCGCAGCGCACGCTATCGCGACCTCCAGTAGAAGCCGGGAACGCATGCAGCAGCTTCGGCCAGCTGGCGCTGTACACGTCAGCATGAGTCCATGTGTACCTGGGTTTCGTCTATCCGGATTCCGTTTACGTTCCCCTCAGCGACCGTTAGCCTTGCCCGATTTAGGCCCGTGTGACGTTAGCAGCCGGTCAAGGGAGCCTCGATCCTCGTTATTGAGTGGCGCTCTAAGGATTTCCCTGGCCGCGCTCGCTCCGTCCCCTCCCATTCGTTCAACCTCGTCGTCGCATCGGTTTCCCCTACATCGCCTACGCGCTCTCTCCGATTCCGGCTCTGTAACGAGTGTAGAAACCCCCAAACCGTTACAAGCGGCAGCAGACGAGGATCGAACGTCGCAGGAGAAGGAGAGAGAGGAAGGCAGGGGCGCAGAGGGGGGGAAAGATGCAGGTGGGCAGGTAGCGGAAGAGAAAGCGCCGAACCAGGCGAAAGCGGAGGTTGCAGATCAGCAGGAGAAGGATGCAGAGACAGGGGAGCAGAGGCAAGAGGAAGGGGAAAGAGGAAAAGAGAGAGAAGAGAAAGAAGGAGGAGAAGGAGGAGGGGGAGAAGAGGACGACGACGAGGATCCCGAGGTGGAGGCGGGCTTTAAGATGTCGCGCGTGTGCGACCGGCTGGTGGACGTGTTCTGGGTGGAGAAGCCCCACCCCGCGCAGTGGCGCCTGCTGCTCGCCTTCAGCGCCGAGTGGGCGCGCATCCGCCCGCACTTCTTCGCGCGCGCCAAGCTGCGCGCGCGCGAGTTCGAGGAGCAGGGCAAGCCCGACAAGGCCGCGGAGCTGTACCGGCTCGCGCGGAGGCTCAAGGAGGTGAGGGGCGCGGGGTTCAGGGGTTTAGGTCCCAGGGGAATGTGTTTCCAAGGTTTTCAGTTCAGGGTTTTGTGCGCATTGCGGTGAGGTCGACTTCGTTGGCGCTTTAAAAGCGTGCCATGCTGGCAACGCAAGTGCCATGCTGGCAACGCAAGTGCCATGCTGGCAACGCAAGTGCCATGCTGGCAACGCAAGTGCCATGCTGGCAACGCAAGTGCCATGCTGGCAACGCAAGTGCCATGCTGGCAACGCAAGTGCCATGCTGGCAACGCAAGTGCCATGCTGGCAACGCAAGTGCCATGCTGGCAACGCAAGTGCCATGCTGGCAACGCAAGTGCCATGCTGGCAACGCAAGTGCCATGCTGGCAACGCAAGTGCCATGCTGGCAACGCAAGTGCCATGCTGGCAACGCAAGTGCCATGCTGGCAACGCAAGTGCCATGCTGGCAACGCAAGTGCCATGCTGGCAACGCAAGTGCCATGCTGGCAACGCAAGTGCCATGCTGGCAACGCAAGTGCCATGCTGGCAACGCAAGTGCCATGCTGGCAACGCAAGTGCCATGCTGGCAACGCAAGTGCCATGCTGGCAACGCAAGTGCCATGCTGGCAACGCAAGTGCCATGCTGGCAACGCAAGTGCCATGCTGGCAACGCAAGTGCCATGCTGGCAACGCAAGTGCCATGCTGGCAACGCAAGTGCCATGCTGGCAACGCAAGTGCCATGCTGGCAACGCAAGTGCCATGCTGGCAACGCAAGTGCCATGCTGGCAACGCAAGTGCCATGCTGGCAACGCAAGTGCCATGCTGGCAACGCAAGTGCCATGCTGGCAACGCAAGTGCCATGCTGGCAACGCAAGTGCCATGCTGGCAACGCAAGTGCCATGCTGGCAACGCAAGTGCCATGCTGGCAACGCAAGTGCCATGCTGGCAACGCAAGTGCCATGCTGGCAACGCAAGTGCCATGCTGGCAACGCAAGTGCCACTCTGACCTCCCACTCCTCTCACTCCGCTGCCATCCCCTTTACCCCACCCTCAGGTGGACGACTCAATGACAGCGCACAACGAGCTCTTATCATTGGTGGAGGAGCACGAGGCGGAGGGCGCACTGGAGGGGCTGGTGGCACGTTCACCTCTGACCGCTCTCTGTCCTCTCTGTCGCCTCCCTTCCCTCCCTCCCCCCCGTCCCCTCCCTCCCCCCCGCAGGTGGATGACTCAATGACAGCACACAATGAATTATTCTCTCTCGTGGAGGAGCACGAGGCGGACGGCGCACTGGAGGGGCTGGTGGCGAGGCGGAGGCGGGACTTCACAGGGGAGTTCTTCGAGCATCTGCAGATTCTTTGCCAAGCCAACCATGATAACCCGCAGCGGCAAGATGGTGCGTGGTGGAAGGGTACAGGTCGAGGGGGCTGCAAGGGTTCTTTGAGCATCTGCATGTGCTTTCCCGGACCAGCCGTGCCAACCCGCAGCAGCAAGACGGGAGGAACATGCTGATATGATGAGCAGTACAAGAATGAGAGAGAGTGATGGGCACTGAGCGAGGAACTTCGCGGGGGAGTTCGTTGAGCACCTGCAGATCCTTTGTCAGGCTCATGTTTGAGCCGCTCATGTTTGAGCCGCTCATGTTTGAGCCTCTCATGTTTGAGCCTCTCATGTTTGAGCCTCTCATGTTTGAGCCTCTCATGTTTGAGCCTCTCATGTTTGAGCCTCTCATGTTTGAGCCTCTCATGTTTGAGCCTCTCATGTTTGAGCCTCTCATGTTTGAGCCTCTCATGTTTGAGCCTCTCATGTTTGAGCCTCTCATGTTTGAGCCTCTCATGTTTGAGCCTCTCATGTTTGAGCCTCTCATGTTTGAGCCTCTCATGTTTGAGCCTCTCATGTTTGAGCCTCTCATGTTTGAGCCTCTCATGTTTGAGCCTCTCATGTTCCATGCCTGCCAACCATGATAACCTGCAGCGGCACGATGGTGAGATGGGAAGCGGCGAGATGAGATGGCGAGATGAAGCGGCATGAGTGTGAAGCCTGCAGCCTGAGTGTCAACCTCGTACCTAATGTTCGTGATCATTACCGATCTCCACCTCCCTCCACCTGCCTCCACCTCCCTCCACCTCCCTCCACCTGCCTCCACCTCCCTCCACCCTTTCCACCCGTCGTTTCCACCACTGAATACCTACCTTTATCCCTGGGTGCAGAGATTGCTTTCCTGGCAGCCAAGTGTGTGGCAGCGCCACGACAAGGTGGAGGCAGACGAGGAAGCAGTGGAGGCGGCACAAGCCGACACCTCTCCCTTGCGTCTACACATCTTTGTACATGTCCTTTTCCGTAACCCGTGCAGAAATCGCTTCCGTGGCAGCCAAGCCACATGCGTGACAGCAGTTCACGACAAGGTGGAGGCAGACGAGGTGGCAATAGAGGCAGCACAGACCGAGTTTGACTCTCTACCTCCCTCTACCTCTCTTGATCTCTCTCAATGTGTCTGTGCATATCTTCCATTGCCTCATGCAGAGATCGCGTCTCTAGCAGCCAAGTGTGTCACAGCAGTTGACATTCACGACAAGGTGGAGGCAGACAAGGTGGCAGTGGAGGTGGCACAAGCCAAGTTCGGCACTCTCTCCACCTGAATGTACACGCCCTCCCTTTCCCCACCCCATGCAGAGATCGCTTCCCTGGCAGCCAAGTGTATGACAGCAGTGGACATTCACGACAAGGTGGAGGCGGATGAAGCAGCAGTGGAGGCAGCGCAGGCCAAGTTCGACGACATCATGGGCAGCGCCAGCCTGGCAGAGGCGTGCGGGAAGATCCATCTCTCTGTACCTTTCTGTACCTCTCTGTTTCCCTTTTTTCTTTCCTTGTGCAGAAATCGCATCCCTGGCAGCCAAATGTCTCACAGCAGTCGATATCCATGACAAGGTGGAGGCAGATGAAGCAGCAGTGGAGGCAGCACAGGCCAAGTTCGACGACATCATGGGCAGCGCCAGCCTGGCAGAGGCGTGCGGGAAGATTGACCAGCTGGCGGCTCGGCAGCAGCTGGACTCGACGCTCATGCTCATGATCACCAAGGCGTGGGCTGCTGCCAAGGAGAGCAACATGATGAAAGACGAGGTGAGATGGAGAGAGGGGTTGGGTGTGACAGAGTGACTGTGGGTTGAGCGGGGAAGACATGGCAGCAGCTGGACTCGACACTCATGCTCATGATCACACCACAGCGTGGGCTGCTGCTAAGGAGAGCAACATGATGAAGGACGAGGTGAGCGGTGGTGATGTATTGGAGGATGTGAGGTGGGGCAAGTGGGGGGAGAGGGGGGAGAAAAGGGCAGGAGGGAATTAGCTGGTGTGGCGGAGAGTGACAACGCATGCTTATGAGTTCCGATCGCCACAGGCGCGGGCTGTGCTCAGGAGAATAACAAGAGGATGGACGAGGAGAGAGTGGGAGAGGTGGTGCTTCTAATCAGGTTGGTGTGTGCTGCATCTTCACCTTTCCCATGTGCCTGCCTGGCCCACCTTCCCATTCTTTCGCAATTGAAGGACATCATGTGTCACCTGTGCCATCCCATGCGTTGACTTATCCCTCTGCCTCTCTACCATCTGTACAAGCAGGCGCAGATCAAAATGTGCATGCCTTAAGCCATGTACCTTGATGTACCAACCTTCCTCTCACCCACACCACGCCCATCCCCACCAGGTGAAGGACATCATGTACCATCTGTACAAGCAGGCGCAGATCAACATGCGCATGCTCGTGCCCAAGGAGGTGCGCATTCTGCGCCACGTGCTCTCCATCGACGACCCCCGCCAGCAGCTCACAGAGCTCACCAACGCATTCTCGCCCGGAGGGGAACTCGAAGTCCAAAACGCCTCAGAGGACATGCTCTACACGTAAGCATATAATAAGTCTGGCTAGCTTTGCTCCTTTTCATATCCTTCCAGCAGTATGCCCTGGTCAGTAAGTCATGGTGACTGACCATTTTCTGCTTACCGTGTCTTGTTTCATCCCACTGTTGCTGTTACTGTACAGGACACCGGAGAAGCTCTTGGAGGTGATAGAGCAGGTGCTCGATGCGTACTATGCGCAGCGCAGGCAGCAGAGCTCACTGATTGATGAGGCCAAGAAGCTCATGAATCCAGCGGTAATTGCTAGAATGGAGGTGCTGAAAGACGTCATAGTGGACCAGTTTATGTAGACCCCTCCATGTGATGCCCTCTCATTGCAATGATTACAGGTGAAAGCAGTTATGTCATTTTCAATGTCCACCTCTGACCTGACTGTCAGGTTGGGAAGTTGATGGAAAGGGCATATTCCTATGGCCTCTTACGGTATCAGATGCATCTCTTCTCAGACTTCATGCAATGCTTTCCGGAGCGATTGAATGGGATTGCGTGCGTCTCAAAGCAGTGCACCACGAGTCTGACAAGAGGTTTGTCTGATAAGAGGCTATAGGCACATGGCCTAACCTGATTGTGATGGCTGAGTGCTCACTGGTGAAGATCTGTTCTCGAGGAGCCAGCTAGCCCCAGCCAGCAGGATCAGTTGAGCTGTAAAGGCATAGAGCTGTAAACAGAAAAAGCAATGCTTCTTGGGGCCCCGGAAACATCAGCTGTGTATTATACTTGGTGGTTGCTCAGTCACCTGATAACAAGAATTACGAACAAATGGTATACCTGCGATTAACTTTCGTACATTAAAAAGAGTAGCATCGTCAAATACGGCCCTAAACAGTCGACAGGGCATTGTCTGACAGGTCAAATTGCTGCGCAAGGCGATCCAACTGACCCTTCACGCTCATGTCAATGAGTTGGGAGCCATCCTTGCCGTACTTCACGATGAAGCCAGCGATCAGCGACGAATCAACCACGTTCTTAAGCTTGATGTTCTTCGCCCCGGTCATGCTCTGCAGCTTCTTCGCGATCAAGGCCTGCTGCGAGTTCTCTAGCTTCACGGCCGAAGTGACAATGGCGACCTGAGTATCGGTGATGTCGCAGTACAGCTCCTCGAACACTGCGGCGATCTCCTTGAAAATGGCCAGACGCTTCTTGTCAACAAGGACGTTCAGGAAGTTGGAGGTATAGGCGTTGAAGCCAGCATCAGATGCAAGGTTCTTAATCACTGCTTTCTTCTGCTCGTCCGAAGCGACGGGGCTTGCCAAGAAGTTCGCGAGCTCGGCGTTGTTCAACAGTCCAGAAAGGGTCTCCACGTCCTTGTGGATGGCCTCCAGGGACTTGGTGGATTGGCCAAGCTCAATAAGGGCAGCTGCGTAGCCGGCAGCGGCGGGAGACTTTGCCATGGTGACGACAGACCTGGTGGCCTTGCCAGCAGCCACTGGCACCTTGGCGACGAGGGCATTGCGATGAGCACCGCCGAAGAGGGTCGTCTTTGACGCAGCAACGGTGCTGCGAGCAGAGAAAGACTCTGAAGTCCTGGCAGCGGCCGCCACGCAAGGACAGGACACAACGTTCCTAGCAACAGCCTCCATTGCTGCAGGCGTTTAGGCAAGGCTGCTGGGAGTGGATCGAGGCAGGAGATAGCCTCAGGAACGTGATGGGTCTGTTAGAAAGGAAAATCGGGTCTTGGGGTTTCCTAGCAGCCTTGGGGTTTCCAACTCCAAGGTGCCAACGGAACAATGGGAGTCACCAGGGGATGGAGGAGGGAGGGTGGCTGTCGCTGTGGCAGTGGTGGCTCGCGCGGGAGATTGTGAAAGGTCGATGGGAGGAGAGTGGATGGGGGCATGCCAGATGGGAGGCATAGAGTGGTGGACAATTTTCGGATGCAAGCACACCTCACATAGCGGCTACACACGCCACGCTGGAGTTTAGGTCTATGTGGAAATTAGAACCGTTGGATTCAGAAATCTAACGGTAGAAATAAATGCTTTTACCCGTGCGTTATCCGCAATCCCGGGGATGCGCCTGATCGACCAGAAAGTTCTCCCGATTTTGCCACGTCTGCATGAAGTTGAAGAGATCTGCGTCCTTCAAATCACTATTCATAACAGAATTCGATCAATTGAAACGCCTGAGAGGCGTACTTCCCGTTCGCAAAGGTTGGGTTGGGTGCAGGCATGGCATCATGATCGCACGTAATTCTCAACAAAAAGTGTTCGATAAAACATCTCAATATCTAAAGGCACAAATTAACTTGGGCCTCCTCTATTCCCCCAATCAAGCTTGTGAACAAACACAAGAGTACAAAAGCAAAAATTCGAAACTACTTCTCCTTAAATGGTGCGCAAGCCACTACGTTATATTTGGAGTACAAAAATGTGTAATAAAATTATAGATGGACCATTTTTAAAGGGTGTATTATCATAATTAGAACAAAATTCACATATCTTCACTTCTCATATGTTACATTTAATATCAACATGAAACTTTAACAATGCTTATTTATAGCATCTAAAAATATGCTATACTATTTTTTAACCAAGAAATAAGTTCAAGCTTTCAACTTGCAACATGCGATGTTCATTTTGAGGCCTGTAATATTTCCTATATTTAATTACCATTTAATAAACAAGTTGTTTAGCCATTGCAACAGTATAACTACAACTTTCAAGTCCAAAACTATTGTATCGAACATTGCCTTGAGATAACAACTGGTTGGTAGTGGTCTCTCTTCAATTCGATACGAAGACGACACCTTTTTTCGGATGGCTTCTAGAGGTAAGTACAGGCCTGTGCCTAAAGCAGCACACTTGACAAATTTCACACGTGAAACAATTGTGTCAGAAAGAAGAGACTGGAATGATTGAACTATGAGTGAAAGCAGTACAAGTACCAAACCCTAGAATTGTGTACCCCCTATAGGCTAACCCACTGTAGCCTAAACAAACACAACATATATAATGTTTGACACACCTCCATAGGCAAAGTGGGGGAGAGCAAGGGGTCACAAGACCAGTCAAAGCAAAGCAAAACAAGCTCAGGGTGGATCTCAAGGATACCACACAAATTCCGAGCACAAGCAAGCGGTCACAAGACCAGTTCACATGCAGGTTGATAATATAACAAGAGATACAGTGATCACAACCTAGCAAGTGTAAACATGCAGGTATATATATAAAGATCACAGTACAAGCAGGGTCAAGAAGTAAGTAAGTGAGGTATAGCAGGCACAAGGCCTAGAAGAGTACAGAAACGCTGATGGTCACAAGGCTGAAGCGCCTTGGTGAACACATCAGCAAGGTTGGCCTCAGTGGCCACGTAACGCAGACGAAGCTGACCACGCTGCTGCAGCTCTCGAGCAAGGAAGTACCGAAGGGCGATGTGCTTCGTTCTGTGCTCCAGTCTGTGCTCCTCACACAAGGCAATGGCAGCCTGGTTGTCGACGTACAGCACTGGAGGAGAACGAGGCCGCTCTCCCAAGTCGGTCAGCAGGTAGGTCAGCCAGCGAAGCTCCTGGGCAGCCATGGCTGTGGCGTAGATCTCAGCCTCACAACTGGAGCTGAGAACAGAAGAAGAGCGTGTAGAACGCCAAGAAACTGAGCCGGAGCCAAGGCTGAAGGTGTAACCCTGAGACGACCGCTGCGTAGTCGTCCGCCCAAGAAGCGTCTGAGTGTCCAGTAAGTACAACTCGGTCTCGCCCTCCAAGCACTAGCCCCATGCCCGACGTACTGCACAAGTAGCGCAACACCCTCTTAGCGGCATCCATGTGCTCCTTCCTGTGACGGCCAGGAGCAACAAAGCGTGCAAGGATGCTAAGAGGGTATGCAAGGTCAGGTCGAGTGCAGGTCATCAGGTATATGAGGCAGCCCACAAGCTCTGGATACGGGCCACTCGGCTCTACGGACTCATCCGAAGGCAGAGCTGAGAGCGAGTGACCTGTAGGCAGAGGAGTGGACTGAGGCGAGGAGTACGTGAAGCGGAAGCGCTGAAGGATCTGCTGCACCATGTGTGACTGAGTCAGGGTGATGGTGCGCCGTGCTCTGTCCCGGGTGATCCGCAAGCCAAGATAGCTTGTCAGTTCACCCAGGTCTGTGCACGTGTGTCTCCTCTGCAGCTCCGACTTCACGTGGGCGAGTGCCGCGGTGTCAGCAGTGGCAAAGACCAAGTCGTCGACGTACACGAGGATGTAGAACGGCGGCAGTGAGGTGTCTGTGCGTAGAAACAGTGACGGGTCAGCAGTAGAGGGAGCGAACCCAAGAGCCGCAAGTGTCGTCCTCAGTGTGTCGTGCCACTCACGCGGTGCCTGGCGGAGACCGTAGACCGGCCGCTGGAGCCTCCACTGGGTACCAGGAGGAACCGACCCAGTGAAGCCAGGAGGGCGGCGCAGCCAGATCTCCTCGTGCAGGCTGCCCTGCAAGAAAGCAGTGCTGAAGTCAAGTGAGTGAAGCTCGTAGTCGCGCTGAGCGGCTATGTGCAGCAGCACCCGAAGTGTGGTCATCTTCGGGGTGGGGGAGAAGGTATGAAAGAAGTCAACTCCCTCTCGCTGACTGAAGCCTCGAGCCACGTAGCGCGCCTTGAAGACAGGAGGAGAACCCGGTGGCCGCTTCACCCTGAAAATCCACATGCCACTGACGATGTTCGCCCCAGGTGGGGGAACCTCGTCGACGTAGGTGCGTGTGGACTTCCAGGAAGCCATCTCTGCGTCCATGGCTGTCTGCCACTGAGAGGAGTAGGGACCCGTGATCGCCTCAGCGTAAGTGCGCGGGGTCGGGATGTCTGGTGCATCCGGGTCTCCCTCAGGGGCAACTAGCATGGACACGAGGTGGGGTAAAGCAGCAGCAAAGCACTGGAACTCCTCCTGTCTGTCCTCAAGGACGTCCGTGCCAAGAGCACACTCACCCCCGACGGACGGAGGACAGACAGACTCAGACTCAGACTCAGCAACGAGGCTAGTGGCGTAGTCTAGACGACAGGCAGCAGCAAAGTCAACTAACTCAGCGACCAGAGAAGACGCAGCGGTGGACTCAAAGGTAGGGTCAGTGACAACAGTAGCGAGGAGACGGGTGACAGTGGGACTGGTAGCACGACGGGAGTCAGACTCCGGATCAGGAAGAGTAGGCAGAGAGGACGCAGGAGGAGACGGCAGCGGAACACGCTGAGGAGCAGTGGAGGGACGCAGAGTCATGTAGTGAGTGCCAGGGACAGGAGGAGGACGCTCACGTGGGACACGACGACCAGTGCGAGCAGGACGAACAGGCGACACAGGACGAGACTCAGGCTCACGACGCTCGGTAAGACCTCCTGTGGGACCAATGTAAGGAGAGGGACCAGGGAGAAGCGAGGCAGGCGGGAACTGTGACTGCGACTGGACAGGCGGAGGACACTCGACGGAGGGAGGAGGACAAGGAGGAGGAGCCTGACCAAGAACCTGCTGAAGAAGCGGGACGAAGTACGGTCGCGGTCGCGGCCGTGCAGCGTCTCCAGAACCAGCAGAGACACCAGCAGCAGGGTCCTCAGCACCAGCAGCAGCTCCAACGTCCGGGTCCTCAGCACCAGCAGCAGCTCCACCGTTCGGGTCCCCAGCTCCAGTAGTAGCTCCAACGCCCGGGTCCGCAGCACCAGCAGCAGCGCCACCGCTCGGGTCCGCAGCACCAGCAGGAACTCCACCAGCCGGGTCCTCAGCTCCAGCAGCAGCTCCACTGCTCGGGTCCTCAGCTCCAGCAGCAGCTCCACCGTCCGGGTCCTCAGCTCCAGCAGTAGCTCCAACGCCCGGGTCCTCAGCACCAGCAGCAGCGCCACCCTCAGGGTCCGCAGCACCAGGAGCACCACTCCGAAGACTGCAGCGCCGCGTGTACCACTCTCGGATCTGCTGAATGGGGGGGAGCTCTTGGGCAGGAGGGGAAGTACCGGAACGAGCTCCAGGAGCACCTCTCCGGAGGCGGCAGTACTGTAGGTACCTCTCCTGCAGCTGCTGGGAGGAGAGGGCTCCTCCAGGTGTAGCACGCTCAGGCTCAGCACCTCCAGACACAGCACCCCCAGACGCAGCACCCCCAGGCTCAGCACCTCCAGACTCCGCACCTCCAGGCTCAGCACCCCCAGACGCAGCACCTCCAGGCTCAGCACCCCCAAACTCCGCACCTCCAGGCTCAGCACCTCCAGGCTCCGCACCCCCAGGCTCCGCACCCCCAGGCTCCGCACCCTCAGACTCCTCACGGTCAGGCTCAGCACCCCCAGCAGGACGAGAGTCAACAGCTACCTCAGCAGGCTCAACCGGGTCTACCTGGGACACACCTGAGGGAGCGGCACCCTGAGGGGGGAGGGGGTCTGGGACCTCAGCACCTGGAGCGAGGAAGAGAGGCGGGGGGGGGAGCGGGGCAGTGCGGTAGGGGAAGAGGCGGTAGTAGGGGACGGACTCGTCAAAAGTGACGTCCTGAGAGGCAAGGACCCGACGCGAGGTGGCGTGGTAGAACTGCCAACCAGGCGCGTCCGGGACAAAGCCAAGGAAAACACAGGGGACAGCTCGACGGGAGAGCTTGTCCGCGGACGTGTCGCGAACAAAAGCTCGGGATCCCCAGACCCGAAAACGCGACGCATCGCCAGCCTCTCCCGTCCAACGCAGTGTCGGAGAAGTCTCCGGTAAGGAGACACGGGGCCAGAGGTTGAGCTGATTCGCAGCGTATCGGACTGCAAACGGCCACAGAAAGTGGGGGGCAGCCGCATGAACCAAGGAGGTACGAGCGACCTCCATGACCAAGCCAATGCGGCGCTCAACAACCCCATTCTGCTGTGGAGAGGCCGGAAGCGTGAACGACTACTCAATGCCCTCCTGCTGACAGAAGGCCTCCAAGAGGCCAGAGGAAAACTCCCCACCTCTGTCAGAGTGCAGACGCAGGACAGGGAAGTCGGAGCGGAAACGCTCACTGAGCTGGAGACGAGATCTGCGGATCCAAGGGATCAAGATATCAGGGACGTCACCCTTGGCGCGCAAGGGGAAGACTGTGGTGTAGCGCGAGAAGTCATCAACAACAATCAGGAAGTACCTCTCCTGACCCTGACCACGGACGCGGGCTGGGCCCCACACGTCCATGTGGAGCGTCTGCAAAGGAGCAGTCATCGGGGGGAAGGAGGAGGAGTGAGGAGCGGCGCGCTGCCGCCCCTCGACACAGGGAAGACAGGGAGGAGCAGGCGAGGGTGGGAGGGGAGGGAGAACCCTGGGAAGACCAGCAACAAGGTCCCGTTTGTGCATGGCCCGAAGGCGCTGCACAGACGGGTGACCAAGGCGGTGGTGCCAGAGGACAGTCTCATGCGCCAGAGAGCGACACGAGCAGGGGGCGGACAGCTGACCTGACGCAGACGCAGACGCGGACGCAGCTACCTGAGGGGACTCAGTGGTCAGTGTGTACAGGTCCGACCCCGGCTGCCGAGTGAAGGTAGCCAGGTGACGGCCCGTCCGAGCACACGTGCAGTGGGTCACGCGCTCGTAAGCAGGGGTGAACTGGTGGACACCCCCGTCCTGGAGCGCACTACCTGCCACCAAGTTCGTAGAGAACGAAGGGAGGTAGAGACCTGACAGCGTGCCTGACGGGACCGCAGGACAAGGAAGGACAGTGGAGGAGGTCGCAACGACCGGACCCCCAGAGGGGTCAGCGAGGGAGACAGCAACTGGCCGAGCGAGTGGCTCAAGGACAGTGCGGTCACGAAAGAAATAGCGAGAAGCACCTGAGTCCAGTGTGAAGGTGTGCAGTGCTGCAGTCGACTCAGTACCAGCGGGCACGGACGCACTAGCACCTAGAGCAGCAGCCTCACCATCACCTGAGGTGGCAGACACGCGAGCACCTGCAGTGGCGGTCTCACTAGCACCTAGAGCGGCAGCCTCACTGGTCAAGGACCTAAGAACGGTCCTAGCGAAGGACCTGCTCTGATACCATGTCAGAAAGAAGAGACTGGAATGATTGAACTATGAGTGAAAGCAGTACAAGTACCAAACCCTAGAATTGTGTACCCCCTATAGGCTAACCCACTGTAGCCTAAACAAACACAACATATATAATGTTTGACAAATTGTAGGGGCCAATGGATGACACGAGTGAATAAAAGGTTTGAAATGAACGGGGCGAGATAAATGTGGAGCAGCTGGGGAATGAAGTAGAAGGTTAGTGCTCGTACTGATTGTGGTCAAGTTGGGAAGGCTTAGGTTGCGAAATGTGTCGAGATGCCTAGATACATTTGGCGTGACAAAACAAGGAGGTCTTTGAGAAAAAGAAAAAGCAACATGGAGGTGGAAGGGAGAGATGGGAGGATGGTAACAAGGAGGTTCTAATGATTGGAAAAGCAAGGAGACTGTTTCACATTTAGCATTTTTTTCAACGTGCATTTTAATGTTTTTTTTTTTTTTTTTTTTTTTTTTTTTTTTTTAACGACACTTCCATCTGAGATGTTTTTCTAAGTGTCATGCAGTGATCAAGACCAAGACCATAGACTTGTTGTAAATGATCCTTTTCTCTCTTTGTTTTTTTTTTTTAATATGTATATATTTTTTAGATGTAGAACGACATGGCTGCTGGTGACAAAATCGTAGCTATCTATGGCAAAATCTATCTTAAACATATCAAAATTCTTGATTTGTCATGGCGGAATGCCCTAAGGCATGGCAAATATCGTGCACTGCGTTTTTTTTATGACCAGCTTTAGCAGCGGACGATTGTGAGCACACCTTTTTGCTGATGACTTTTCCCCCATGTATATGACTCTGTACTTCCTCGTGATCCACCCGCCTGACTGCGACGCCTTCCTCACTGTACAGGCAATGAGCCTCACTATCCACCTCTATAAGAGACATCTTACTGGGATCAAAACCCGCCTTTACAGTATAGCCACCTGTTGTGGTATTGTTCTTCCCCCCGTTTTTTGAAGTGTGTACCCTGTCCATGCTTGCTTTCCCTACTGCCTAGACTTCTGTTTATGAGCTCGCTACCTTTATGGAGGCTGGAGCTGTTGCTACCTCTAGTCGGCATCGAGGTCGCAAGGGTTGTCGCAGAGGTGGAGGGGGTGGAGGCATTAGTACGTACAGCGGAGCTTATACTGTAGGAGGTACATGGTCTGGTGGTGTGGCTGGAAGTGGTGCTGGTCATGGGGGTATATCAATGGCGTAGCAGCAGCAGTCGCTGCCGCAGCAGTACCAGTGGCAGGTTCTAAAATAGCACCTATATCAGCGGGTGTATGTTCTAATGTAGCTGCAGTAACTTCCTGTTTGATGGTGTACCTCATTTCATGTTGGCCTTGCCTATGTCTACTCTCTCGATTCCCTTTAGTGAAGCACTCTTTTGAAAAGCTCATGGTCTTGTGCCTTATGTTACTCATGCTTCTCTCGCCATGGCTACTCCTATCTATCCCACGTTACCTAAATTTATAGATTCTGATACATATGTGGCTGGCCACACTGCCTCACAATGGAACGTGCTTCGCCTTGCGCACTAATCGAGGTTCCTGACACAGGTGGACAAGGCCTCAGATATCAGGGGAAAAAAACATGAAATGCCTGATTTTGGCAGTCGTTTTTTTACCTACACCAATTGATCAGAGCGGAGTTTTTTTTTTTTTTTTTTTTTTTTTTTTTTTTTTTGTAGGCCTTCTTTGTTAGGCCACACTAAATTCCAGGCTTTTTTCCCTCAATTACACTGATTCAACAGCATTGTAACAAAAGCGATTCTTACTTATGCTATGAGGATTTGATCGCAATTACATGAATCACAGATATTTAAGGTGCAACTGCGTGGCAGGACCAACATGACAAGTTCGGCCTTGTGTTCACGTTCAGATGTGTGTTGTTGGCACGGCGTCTCACACGATTGGGACGTTTCGTTGCAATATATAGACTTGACTAGTCTAAACGTGGCCACCATGTGGTGCTGGAGGGCTGCCAAGGTTCTTGCACCGTTGCCATCACCTGTGACGCGTTAGGATTGGGCTGTGCTGGCAAGCACCATGCCATCCCCATATTAACGTCAAGGTAAGGTTGCTTCCACGCCGCCCATCCCAGGCACTATTTCTGCCATCCAGAGTCCCCTTCTGCTCGAAGCTTTGTATATGAAAAGGATTTCCCCCTTTTATCCTGGTGTAACCAAGAGGCAGCCAGCTGTGGCCTGTATTATGCTCGTACAATCCCTTGTTTTTTCCCTCGTCACTAGGTTTGATGTGAGATGGTTTCCGCTGCTTACCATGCTAGAACACCATGACGACATGGAAAATAACAGCGAATAAAGCTGTGATTCCCGTCGTCTGCTGCATGTAGACCATTCCAAAGTTGTTTCCAGTCCCGAACTAATGTTTTTTAGCTTAGTGCAAGTCACTGACAAGGAAAAGCCACCAGAACTCGAGTCGCCCGACAATATCCTGTTCGAACACCTTGATGAGGAGGGGCTGTGTGCTTCTCTGATAGCGCCAATCATGAAGCAAGACAACTTGCCCCCTTGAGCTAAAAAATCGACTCCCGAACCCGTGGAAAAAAAAAAAAAAAAACTGATTGATACACGCAGCCAACGCTACCATAGCGCACAAAGGGCGCTGACAATGGAGCTACCCCACCTTCCCCAGCCGACCAACTTCCGTCGCCCATGATTGCCGGCTCGAATGAGTGGCAATCTATTCCTAGTCCTTCTATACGATCACGCCGTGAAGCAATTTACGCCGAGACTCTTTATACGTACAAGTCTGAGTGGCTAGACAAGTTTTTGTGGCTTATTCTATTGAGGCGATCTGACGATCTTCCAGCTTTCAAGTGCAGTATCTGTACCGAGCATGCAGGTTACTCTGGACGGTGCGGGAAAGGCGGGAAGGGCGCACGGTTGTACAGACGCAGGCGCTCAAGAGGCATACAACAACAACCAAGCACAAGGCGGTGCTCAAGCACCAGGATAAGCTTCTTGCTGAAGCTGGCCGGCAACCCCAGATCAACGGTGACAACCTTGCTCGCGACATCGAGAAGGAGCGTGTTATTGAGCTTTGTGACTCCCTCCTCTTCATGACCAAGCAAGATGCTCCCATTGAGTTATGGGTGCAACTTGTTCGCTACCTCGCGGTGAAGAAGGTTCATGTTTTCCGCGCGAAAGAATATGGAGCATATTACACAACGTGAGTAGCCGTTGTCAAATCATGTATCGGCTGTTGGTTTTGTTTACCATTTGTGTAAGTTCTAGCATTGTTTCACATGCGCCGCAGATACGGCTTCGGGCAGCTAACACAGTCGATGGCCACGTGGTTGCATACAACGCAACTCCAGCACATCCTTTCAAGCCCATACATCGAAGTTACATGTGACAAGAGCACGGACAGGTGTCATGGAAAGCACATGATAATATTTGTCACTTTCATCCGTGAGATCCGCGTCGTCTCCGAGTTCCTTGCCCTTCTGACTGTGCAGTCTCTTTGCTCGCAGCGTTTCTGTCCCACTTGCAGGCCCTCGGCTATCAACGGGAGTAGTGTTTGGCCCCGTCCTCGCTTGGGCGGAGCCAACCGCGGGACCGCGGGAGAACCGCGGGGCCGCGGGAGGGCCGCGGGACCGCGGGACCGCGGGAGAACCGCGGGGCCGCGGGAGAACCGCGGGAGGACCGCGGGAGGGCCACGGGACCGCGGGACCGCGGGAGAACCGCGGGGCCGCGGGTGGACGACCGGGGGCCATGGGGGCCGCGGGATACCCAGTCGACTAGGATACCCGGGCGACGTGTGCGAAGGTCGCCGGGGGTGGTTTCTGCGAGGACGACCTCGGGGGTGGTTTCTGCGAGGACGACCTCGGGAGTGGCATCCCGAGGTCGACGTGGCTGGTGGGCGCCGTCACGGGTGGAGTGTCTGCGCTGGGCATGTGACGGGGAGTTGGGCGCCAACCAGCTGCACGCACCTGCGAAGCAGGTGCACCGTTGTCCCGCGGATGCAACGCTGTGCAGCCGACTTACTGCAGCGTTGGCACACCGCGGACTGGCAACGTTGGCAAGCCGCGACTCTGCTCTGCTGGAGCGCGGTTGACCAAGTCGTGCTGGCACGCGGTCGACCGTGCTGTGCTGGCAGTCGACCAGCAGCCTTGCTAGGTCTGATGTAGTCTGTGTTGCCAATGTTGATTCAATCATTCTGAACTTTTGTTCTCATGTGCCGTCGCGGTATTATGAAGCTAGGGAGGGCCACATAATGACCAGGACAGCGCGTAGACTTTGTCAGCAATGGAGCAGCAGGGATGCAGCAGAGGCAGACGCAGAGGGGAGGGAAACCGGAGGAAGGACAAGGACGGAGGCTAAGGCAAGGAGGGCGGTGTACATAAATGCACCATATCGCACAAGAATGTTTGTATGAGAATGTTGGGATACGGGTTGGGGTGTATGTTTCCTTTGTGTGAGGTATGTTTCTTTTCCTGTACCAGGCGAGAGCTGTTGACGCGTACAAGAACAGCGCAACCAACAGGTGGCAGGAGCTGCAGTGCAACATGCAAGCCAAGCGTGCAGCTGGCAGAGGGCTCGTGCTGGAGCCCATGCAGATCCAAACCGCCCGCGGTTTGTACATACGACTCGGCACCCCCGAGCCTCGCCCATGTGATGTGTGTGGGGCAAAAGCGCTAGGCTAGGGAGAAAGAATCTTGCTGTACATAGCTGTGATGAAACCCTAGTGCTAGCGGCTTCGTTGTATGTTTCCCATTTGCTTCAATGTAATCGGGTTAAACCAACCACAGGTGGTCATGAGCACGCTAGGGAACCAGCTTGTCGGCCATTAGTAGTGAGGGGATTTTCTGACATACAATGAAAAAAATCTCTGGATTAAAGAGCCGAAGATAGTGCATGCAAACACGGTCTGGGAAGCATTACGAACGGCCGCTGGTGACGGCGACGATGGCTACGCCGGGATGACGAGCGGGAGATGTCACGAGTGGTGGCAGAGGCACTCAAACGGGCGGAACGGAAGCCGGCGCCCACAGGGAAACCTACACGGCACCGCATCGGAGGCACAGCATGAGCGACCTGCCGAGCGAAGGCCGAGACGCAAGAGAGAGCTCGACGGGGAGACCGCTAGTGGAAGCGGCAGAGTTGGGGTCGCAACCACGCGGTGAAGAAATAAGGGGGGAGAACGGAACCGATGGCGAGCTGCTCGGACGCATGAGGCGTCTCTCCATGTCGGAACATCAAATGACGGAATTAACGTGGGTGGGCAACGTAAGATACGCCACGTTACCCAAGATCGAGGTCCCCGAGCGCTTCGCGGGTACGCCGGGCGTGGGCAGCAGCCTGAAAAATTATATGATGCAGATCCGCAATGCGCAGTACCGCTGGATGAAGGACGGGTTAGAAACGGAGGACTTCTTCCGGGGGCTCTCAAACACGGTGACAGGAGAGGCGGAAACTGCATATGGCATGGAGCTGGAACGCATGCTGAGCGAGCCGGCGCAAGCCACGGGAGTGACATGGGACGTGGTTACGCAGTTCTTCGACACACTGAGGCGACACTTTCCCGTGCAGACGCCAGAACGTGTGAGGGAGTTCGCGTCATTCAAGAGGAAGGCGGGAGAGTCACTACTGGCGACGTACGGCAGGCTGCGCGAGCTCGTGGCAGATATGGAATGCCGAGATGAGTGGAGGCTGGTGTCCAAATTCCTTAATAGCCTGGACGAGCGGGTGGCCGGAGATGTGCGGGGAAGAGTGTTCGAGTTGGGACCATCAGCGACACTGGAGCACTCGTACGATCTGGCGAAGAAGCACGAGGGCTCCGCCTTTACAAAATGGAGAGAGGCGGCATGCAAGTCGAAGAGCGGCGCAAGTCAGCTTGGGCGGCCGTCGCGGCCGGAGAATCATCCAGCAGGCGAGGAGGACGAGACGCGGAGACGCGCAGGTGTCATCGGTGCGGGCAGGAAGGACATCTGCAGCGGGATTGCAGCAGGCCGCAGATGTGCGATCACTGTCAGGAAGAAGGGCACCTGCGCCGGGAATGTCCGGAACTCCCCACGTGCGAGAACTGTGGCAGGCGAGGGCATCGCACCTCTGACTGCTACAGTCGGCGACCGCGATCGGCAGGACCGAGGAACAAGGAAGACCTGGAGGCGCAGCTCCGGATACTGCAAGCGAGGATTCGGGAGTTAGAGGGAATGGCTCACAAGGAACCTGCCATGCTGGCGAAGAAGGAGGAAGAAGGTGGTAGCGAGGCAGAGTTCGTGCTCATGGTGCGGGCCCCGCGGCAGAGAGACGAGATTGACCTCAGGAGCGATCGAGCGGAGAGGCGGCAGCAACCAGCCACGAGGGTGCGACGGTTTCGAGGGTATGCGGCGGAGCCAGAGCAAGAAATGACTTCAGAGAGGCACCCCAAGGAGCGCATGGTGTGTCAGCCGTCTGTGCTGACAATCGAAAAAGGGGCCATCACTGTGGGAGGGGTGATGGTGGCGCAAGCCATCATCGATACAGGAGCGCATCACATCCTCCTGGGAAAAGGCTTGGCTCAGAGGCTGGAGTTGGACCAGCCGAATCGGCTTATCACGCGGGGAATTCTGGTCATGACAGCGGAAGGGGGAGAGCCGAAGTGGATGCCCTGCACCCGCTGTCAAATTATATGTTTCATATTATTTAGTTCTAGGTTGTGTAGGGGTGATTCTTAGAGGGTACATCAATTCTCTCGATACTCTTGTACCCCCTCCCCTAACCTAATCGACATACTTTCCTCTCTAGTTCTAACATGGTATAGAGCAGGAAGTTTCCTAGGGCCCACCACGGAAAACGAAAATTTTTTTTCCTGCCCGGAGCGCGCTTCGCGCCTACCCTAGTCGCGCCCCGTGCGCCTGTCCCTAACGGCCCGTCGCGGCCCCTCTTTTACCGTCCTCTCGCGGCCCCTCGTTGGCCCCTCGCGACCCCCGCTTACGGCCCCTTAGCGGCCCCCCTGTTCGCGGCCTCGTCGCCCTCCCCCCCCCGCGCGGCTCTGTCGCCGCCCTTTCGCGACCTCGTCGCCGCCACTACGCGGCTTCGTCGTCGCCCCTACGCGGCCTCGTCGCCGCCCATACGCGACTCCGTCGCCGCCCTCCCCTTCGCGGCTCTGTTGCCGCCTCGTCGAGGCTTCGTCGCCGCCCCTCGCCGCCCTTCGCGGCCCCTCCAGGACCCGTCGCGGTCCCCTTCCCTCTCGTCTACAACAGCTGTCGCCGCTGAGACTGCAACAGCTGCCGCCGCAGAGCCTACAGCAGCAGCCGCGGCCGGACCTGCAGTAGCAGCCGCCGCCGAGCCAGCAGCAGCAGCCGCGGTCTGACTTGCAGTAGCAGCCGCCGCCAGACCTGCAGCAGCTGCCGCGGCCCAGCCTACAGCAGCAGCCGCCGCCGGACCTGCAGCAGCTGCCGCCGCCGAGCCTGCAGCAACAGCCGCGGCAGAGCCTGCAGTCGCAGCCGCCGCCAGACCTACAGCAGCGGCCGCCACCGACCCTGCAGCAGCAGCTGCCGCCGACCCTGCAGCAGCAGCCGCCGCCGGACCTGCAGCAGCGGCCACCGCCGACCCTGCAGCAGCTGCCGTCGCCGAGCCAGCAGCAGCAGCCGCCGCCAGACCTGCAGCAGCTGCCGCCGCCGAGCCTGCAGCAGCAGCCGCCGTTCGAGAATACCACAGCAGCCGCCGCCGTCCCTGCCCCGGCCCTGCCCTGCTAGAGCCGCACTGCCCTGCCCTACCGCGCTACTGCTGCTGCTGTCACTGCTACTGACGCTACTACTGTTCCTCCTACTGCTACTATGGCTAGCCCTCCTGTGCTAGCCTTCGATGCTGAGGGCCGCCCAGTGAAGTTTGACACCTGGCTAGATGACCTGCACCTCTTCCTACAGCTCACTGCCAAGGAGGACATTTCACTGTACGATCACGCCCTAGGCCATGCTACTGCCCCTGACACTACTGCTGACAGCACTCTGCGCTCCCAGTGGCAGACCCGTGACGCGCACGCTCGCTTCGCTATTCGCAACTCCCTACCGCTAGATGAGCGCGAGCACTTCGGCCAGTGCAAGACTGCTAAGGACCTCTACACAGCTGTAGTTGCTCGTTACTCCTCACCTGCGTCTGCCGCACTAGGCCGCCTCTCACTGCCCTACCTGTTCCCCGACCTGGCCTCCTTTCACACTGTTGCTGACCTCATCACCCACCTCAAGACTAGTGAGGCCCGCTTTCGCGCTGCTATGCCTGCCGAGTTCCTTGCTAGCAACCCCCCCCCGCTCTGGCTCACTCTCTACCACATTGTCACCCGCCTCCCTGACTCTCTGCGCACAGTCAGGGATTCCTTTCTAGCTCGCTCCCCTACTG
The DNA here is from genome assembly GCA_947470075.1 of Closterium sp. Yama58-4. Lineage (NCBI taxonomy): Eukaryota > Viridiplantae > Streptophyta > Zygnematophyceae > Desmidiales > Closteriaceae > Closterium > Closterium sp. Yama58-4. The sequence continues at coordinate 305,609 of CANIUD010000597.1, forward strand.
AACTCACCATTGCCCTCCTCGAGAAGGACCTACTTGCAGCTGAGGCGAGCATCGTCGCCGTAGGTGCCTCTCATAGCGAGCCCCGCACCCCCTTCTTTGAGGGATGTTCCTCTTCCCCCCTTCTCCCCTCTGTCGCCTCTGCTTCTGCTGTCGACCTCCTTGGTGCTGAGAAGGTCGGGACCGCGTCTGCTTCGAGCGGGCGCCGCAGGACCAAAGGAGGCAAGGGTGGAGGTGGCGGCCGGGGAGGCGGGGGTGGAGGCGGTGGGAGTGGAGGAGGGGCTGGAGAGACTAGTGGCGGCAGTGGGGGTAGTGACGGCAGCGGCGGAGGCGGTGGCAGGGGCGGGGGCGGCAGTGGGGGCAGCGGTGGGCGTGGCAGCGGCAGGGGAGGGGGTGGTCGAGGAGGTGGCAGCGGCGGTGGTGGTCGTGGAGGCGCTGGCGGTGGTCCGAGCCAGCAGCACACTCCGTCGCTCCAACTCAAAAGGCCGACCCAACATCAGGGGACCCGGTCCAAAGACTGGTCGGTGAAGCCTCCGGCCGAGAGACGCGCGGCTGGAGGTTCAGCTAGTGCGCAGCGTAGCGAACCGCGTAGGGCCACAGAAAATGGGGGGCACGGGCATGAATCATGGACATGCGGGCGATGTCCATGACCAAGCCAATGTGGCGCTCAGCAACCCCATTCTGCTGTGGGGACTCCGGCAGCGTCCAGGACTGTACGATGCCCTGTTCGCCGCAGAATCCGGCAAGAATGCCTGAGCGAAACTCACAACCACGGTCGGAGTGAAGACAGGAGACACGACGACCACGAGTGCCCTCAGTGGCTAGAAGCCACCGGATCAGCGTAGAAGTCACCTCGGACTTCTTCGCGAGAGGAAACACCGTGGTGTACCTGGAGAAGTCGTCGACGACCACCAGAAAGTAGCGCTCCCTCTCAGGTCCCTGCGTAGGTGCAGGGCCCCAGACGTCCAAGTGGAGCGTCTGGAAGGGAGCAGTGGCCGGACGAAGGGAGGAGGAGTGGGGAGTGGCACGAAGGCCGCCGGTGACACAAGGAGTGCACGGCGGTGCAGGCGAGGGAGGGAGCGACGGGAAGACTCTAGGGAGACCTGTGACAAGACGGTGACTAGCCATAGTGCGGAGGCGGGGGATCGACGGGTGGCCAAGACGGTGGTGCCACAAGACCGTCTGGTGGGTGAAAGACCAACACGAGCAAGACGCAGCGACCTGACCAGACGCGACAACAGGAGGAGAAGCAGCTACCTGACCGAACTTGGTAACTGGTGGAGACACAGGAACCTGGGGGGAAGCAGTGACCTGAGTGGACGTGGAAACTAAGGAGTGCTCGGTGTGGAGGACGTAGAGACCGGAGCGCTTCTCCCTGGCGAATGTGGCCAAAAATCTGCCAGTGACAGCGTCCGTACAGACTGCAGTCCGCCCACCCGGAGGTATCCAACACCCACCAAGTTCCGAGTGAATGAAGGGATGTGGAGGCCGCGCAAGACACCAGAGGGGACCACAGGGCACGGGAGGGATCAGCCAGGGCTACCGGTACCGGAGCAAGGAGCGGTGTGAGTGTTGTGTGGTCGCGGAAGAAGCACTGTGACGCGCCAGGGTCCAGCGTGAACGACAAGGACGCCACTGCCTGTGGCGAACCTGGTGTGGAGGCTACACAAGCACCTAGAGTTGAAACACAAGCACCTAGGCTAGGGAGGCACAAGTCTACACTAGCAGGAGGCAAGCAAGCTAATCTACGAACACGCGAACACACAGATTCATCAGCACTATAGTCAACATCAGCATACAAAGCATACTGACGAGCATCATCCATAGACAGAGTAAAAACAGGAATCTTACAGGCTAACAGGCGAGCCCAGCGCGGAGTGGGTGCCCCAGGGCCCCAGCGGGCATGGTAGAGGTCGTCGAGGCGGCGGAAGCACCGCGCGGCAGAGTGGTCGTCGCGGCCGCAGACGCAGGGGCTGCCCGGTCCGGTGAGGCACCAGTAGTCACAGGGGCCGGTGTCACGGCGAGGGGGGCGAGGGGCCCAGCTGGAACCGCTGCTGCTGCGGCCGGTGCTCCCTAGTCCTCCCGGACCCCACTGCGGCGGGGGACCCCAGTGCTGCTGCGGACCCCACTGCAGTGGGGGCCCCCAAGGCTGGAACTGTTGCGGTGCCTGCTCCTGCTGCTGTCCCTGCTGCTGCTGCTGCTGCTGCCGCTGCTGCGGCTGGCGCTGCTGTGGCTGCTGCTGCTGAGGTCCGACTCCCCCACCGGGCGGAACACCGCCAGTAGGCGGGCCTGTCTGTCCTGCACCTCCTCCAAGGCTCCCTCCTGGTGCACCACCGCCGCCGCCGCCGCCGCCGCCACCGCCGCCGCCGCCACCGCTCCCAGGTCCACCGCCACAACCTCCACCGCCTCCTCCACCTCCCTTCCTGCCCTTCTTGCCACACTTGCCCAGTTTCTGCCAGTCAGCGGCAGAGACGGCGGCCATGTCCTCAGAAACCGACACAGCAGCAGAAGCGCGGGTAGCAGTGAAAGTGGGAAGCTGAGGGGCGGCACACCCCGCAAAGAGACGGGGGGGGCTCTGCGTCAGTGGCGGAGGAAACGGAGAGGAGGTTACTCTCAATCTTCCCGAGAGCGGTCTCAAGAAGATCGATAGTAAGCTCAGTGGGGTGCTTCAGGAGAAGCGCGTCGCGGGCTGTAGCGAGGCAGTCAGGGAGGCGTGTGACTAACCAGTGCACAGTGAGCCACATGGGTGGGGGGGCAACAAGAAGCTGTGCATCGGTGCAGGCCGCATGGAAACTGGCGTCAAGGGAACGCAGGTGAATTACGAGGTCGGACACAGTCGCAAACAAGCCAAGGTCGGGGAACACGAACGGCATGAGGAGGCGACTGAGGGAGGCAGAGGAAGGGGTGGAATAGCGCACAACAACAGCATCCCAAAACCCCTTCGCAGTCTCCACCTGGGCAAAGTGGACGGCCTCAGTCGGTGGAAGGAGCTCCGTCAGCGCAAGAGCAGCGGCAGCGTCGCGAGAGTCTCACACGTCCCTTGCCAAGACACGACGGTCGTAGTCCGCCTGCTCCGCAGGAGTCGGCCCCGGGTCGGTCGGGAGGGGATAGGGGGACAGGGGCGCCTTGAGGGCACCAGACGCGTGGGCCCACAAGATGGCGCCGTCCTGATGCTGACTGGTGAGGTAGCGCATGGCCTGGCGCTGCCAGGTACTGAACTCGATCGAGAGTCCCTCCGCATAGAACCGAAGGCGGCGGGACTCCATACTGGAGGCTAGGCTAGAGGCGGCTGGAGCACGGAGGAGTTGGAGCTACGAACGAGGAGGGAAATCAAGGAGCGCCAGGTGTGGCGAGGCAAGAGACCGACGCAGCTAGTGGCTAGGAGCACGGAGCGACCTAGGCTAGGCGTGAAACGGAGAGGAACTCTAGATATGGGCGCTAGAGGCGAGGAGCTAGTAGCTACACGGCTCTAGCCTAGGCGACCGGCGAGAGAAGCGGCTGCCAGCCGCTGAACTAGAGATGAATGGTAGTAGGAATGGATAGGGCTCATCGAACAGGGTGATGATGGGAAAAGGGTCGAGTGCCAAGTGTGAGTGGGAGCGTACGGGTCAAAGGGGAGGCACGGGCTAAGGGCAGGGCGCGGGCTAAGGGCAGGGCGCGGGCTAAGCGGAGGGCGCGTGAACGGGCGGGGGCCGCGGGCAAGGCGCGTCTGGCGCAGAGGGCGCGTATGGGGCGGAGGGCGTGGAAGGCGCGGAGGGCTAGGCGCGGAGGGAGGGGTCGCGCACGACGGGCTGGCCTAGGGCGCCCACTACGGGCTGGCCTGGCAGGGCTCCGCGACGAGCTAAGGCGGAGGGCGCGGAGGGCTCGTTTTGGAGGGCGCGGAGGGCGCGTTTCAGAGGGCGCGGAGGGCGCGACGAAATGCTAGAGCGTGGAGGGCGCTAGTGTGCGAGCTAGGCTAGGATACTAAACCTACTTATGATACCATCTTAGAAATAGAGAGCAACGGAATGTCGAGAGTAGAGAGGCAAGGCAGTACAAGCACTCCAACCTAATTGCATTGTACTCACTAGAGAGCACCTCACTAGAGACTATACAAATAATAACATTTGACAGTGAGCCACCTGCCTACCAAAATAGCCCAGGTATGGAGGAGAACAACCTTTTACCCTATTCATTGTAAGAAGCTTGACACCAGTGAGCTCTTACCGAGGTTAAAAGTTTTTCATTCCAGCTACGGAATCAACAGAGACACTCCAACAAGGTAAGAGCTCGAACAACCTTCTCGTTCAAGGCCAGCACAGCACATGCACATTGCTATTATAAACTCCCGCCAAGAGCACCACGGTATTCTGAAGCAAAAAGACCCGTGGCACCTATGAAATTGCACGCCACACGTTAGAGACAGCCCCGCTGTCATAGGCATGCACTGTGCTGTGCTTACTGTCTCCCATAGGATTTCTTACTGTGCTCCACTTGCTTTGACACCCACAAGTTATTTTCCAATGGAACATGAACAATCCTACAAACCCAGTGCCTTTTATTATTCATCAGTATTTGTTGAGTCAGGGCCGTTGAGGGCCAGTCAGAGCGAACCGGTTCATTCAGGGCCCTCATGCACCGCAGCCAGCCCTGCAGCTCCATTCAATATCTCACCTCTGCCACCACCACCAGCTGCTGCCATGCTGGCCTGCCGTGCCCTGTGCTCTGCCGTGTTGCTTGAGAGGCTGCGTGTGAGGAGAGTGGAAGCTGGGGCCTGGTATGCTGTAAAGCTCCCACTCCTGCGCATGCCGGCTGAGTCAAACCCCCCTGCTGCACTGATTGCACCACCACTAGCAGCAGCATTGGCAGTAGAAGGGGCCCCACTGGCGATGCTGGCTGCTCGCACCATGTCAAGCCCACCGTGCTGCGTCATGCCTATCGCTGCTGACGTGGATGCTGACATGGACGCTGACGCGAGCAGCGGCGGGCACTCGTACACCGTGCCGAACGTGAGCTGCTGTTTCAGCAGCTGTGGGGCGGAGTTGAGAGCGGTGGGGTGGAGTGCAAATGGGGAGGTGAAGGTCTCTAGGGAAGTGAGAGGAGATGCTGAAGAGCGTGGGTTAGGGAATGGGAGGGAGTTTCGGCGGGCGCCACCCGCTGCTGCTGCGCCGCCTGCTCCGGCTCTGGTGGGGGTCTGGGTTTTCTTGCCCAAAGTAGCTGCAGCCTTGGTCCTGCCTCCTGCCAGGTTACTGCTGATGCTGCTCAGTTGTGCTAACTGCTCTTCCAGCCTGCCAAGAATAGTGCACCAAATAAAAGCAAATTTGTTATCAGTGATGCACCAACATTGACATCCTTGATTTTTAGTATACAGTAAAACAATCTTACTTTGCTTTATCCTGGTACAGTGCAATACTGTGCGTCCAGTACGTATCTCGCGATCGCTGTGCGGCCAACAGCTCCGCCTCGAGATTCACGTTCTCCTGCCGAAGCATCTCCACCGTCTGTTCCACCTCCCCGAGTCGCTCCACCAACACCCTGCCACGAAAAAGGGAAAGCACAGCCACGACGGAAAAGGTAAGTGATAATAGCGAGCTAGATAATGGGCTTATGAAGAACTCAAACTTCCCACACTTTCGCTTTCCATAGTCACCAGGACGCCTTAACTCACTGCTCTGCGTTTCCCAGGCAGAACCCATAACCCCCACACACTCAATGTTCGTCTGGGAGGGTGGGTAGGAGTGGGGAAAGACGGGGGAGACGGGTGGGGGGAATGGTGGGGGGGAGGGAAGGGAACATCTCGGGGATTGGGGAGTGGGGGGGGGGAGTGAGGGGGAGGGGCATCTCTAACACCTACTAGGATCGGTCGTGACTACTGACTTACTCCGATACCATGGGAATCGCGTCGCGATCGAGTATGATGGCCTCCTTCTCCTGCTCCAGCCCCTCCAATCGCTCCTCCGCTCGCTTTTGAGTCGACTCAAAAGCAGACTTCAACACCCATTAGGGAGTGACTGCTGACTTACTCCGATTCCATAGCAATCGCGTCGCGATCGAGTATGACGGCCTCCTTCTCTTGCTCCAGCCCCTCCAGTCGCTCCTCCGCTCTCTCCACCCGCGCCGCCAGCTGCCTGCTCCGCGCGATCAAAGCGCGTTTCTCGCCGTCGATCTCGGCGGCCTCGTCCTCGCGCGCCGCGAGCATCACCGCCTTCGCCTCCCGCTCCTGCTGGAGCATCTGTTGCAGCAACGCGGAAGCTTCCTTTTCCCGTCGCAGGCTCTGCTCTGCTGCAATTTTCTGTTCGAAAGGCGCCGCGCGGGTGGAAAGGGGGGGACGAAAAAAAAAGCACGAAAGCATTTACGACACTGATGAGTAGAGTCGCACTCATGCGTTGGGAGAGATACACGAGCAGCGCTGCACCGCATGCCGCGTAGAGCCGCTGAGCATTCGCGCCGTTTCATACCCTTCCCCTCCCTCCTGTGCATACGACATTTCCAGTGCGTCATCTTGAGGCTATTCCTGAACATTATTTCAGGGCAACCTGGGTGTAACCGTTCTGCGAGAACGCGAGCCACGGGAAACGCACCTTGAATCTCTTTTGAGTCGACTCATAAGTCTCACACCAAACGCACCTGGGATCTTAGCGACGCGAGTTCCTTCTCCTGCTCGCGGCTGGCTCGCTCCAGCTCCTTTATCCTCCGCTGCAGCTCCCGCGTCTTTTGCGCCTCCGCCGCCATTTGCGCCTCCGCCGCCTTTTGCGCCTCCATCGCCCTTTGTGCCTCCTCCTCCTTTTCCGCCTCCCATGCCTTTTCCGCCTCCCATGCCTGTTGCGCCTCCGCCGCCTTCTGATCCACCCATGCCTTTTGCGCCTCCCCCGCGCCCACAGCGTGCTGATGCGCCTCGGAGCTCTTCCGCCACTCGCCCAAGTAAAACGGTCCCGGGTCTCCCGGCAAAGGAATGCCTGTCCCTGCCATCAAATCGTCGGCTCCAACATCGTGACGGTGCCGTTGGCCGGCAGCCGTGACGGCGCCGGCGCTCGCGTGCCGTAAAGTAGGTATTCCGCTGGGCCGCGGAATAGCGGAGGGGGCTTCCATGCGCGGGTGGTAGCCCACCGCCATGGTGGGCTCAATAGAGGGGGGGGAAGCTGTTTGACAGCTCAAAGGGACTGATAAATCAGGCGGGTTCCGAGTCGTATTGGAAATAGAAGCGGATGAACCTATTTACGACGAAAACACTACAGGAGAGAGAAATCTACTTTTTCCTTGAACGTTACACGGCGGGACATAAACCTATCGTATGGGCCTTGACATGTGAGGCCTTGCGGCATACTTTCGTGTACGATACCAGCTGGTCTCATAAACTAGGGGAATGGAAGGAAGCTGTCACACCGTAAAAGCTCACAAGCAAAGGTTGGGCAAAGCAGCCAGGGGACACGTTGTCAGGGTTCTTTGCCTTACACGGGAGGGACTGGGTGGGTTGAGATGAGGGTGGTGGGATGGGAAAGCAGGGGGGGGGGGGCGTGACAAATTGTTTGTGAGGACCAAGCACGCACGCAACAATGCTGCTGTGAGGCTTTTTGGGGTGTTGAGACCGCGCCGCGCATTGAAACGTGCAATCCGAGTCGCGAAGCTGCCCTTGGTTGGAGTTTTGGTCCACCAAAGCACATCGTGCAGCCAACCAATGGCAAGACAAGCGCCCCTCCCAGGCCACAGTTCCTCGATATTGTACTCTCCTTTTATTGTGCCATGCTGGTTGTGCAATCTGCCCTCCCGTGAAGTGTATTTTGTTTACCAACGAACTGTGCATGGGAAGTCACGCCAGCTTTTCTCAGCCTGCAAGGCACACCAAGGAACCTAACTCAGCTCACCGCGATTCGCGCTGCCTTTGCATCAGCTGTCACCATGACGTCAGCCGTGAGCACGCTACCCGACGATCTTTGGCTCACAGTTCTCCGCCTCGGCGTCGCGAGGAATCTCGGCTATCGCGACCTCTGCTGCGTAGCTTTAGTCTGCCGCCGATTGCGGCGACTCGGTTCGTGCGATGCTTTGTGGGAATCCGCGTGGAATAAATACTGGAGCGGCTCGGATTCCACGGGGAAGCCGTCAAAATCAGCACGTGAAGCAGTCTCTGGGCCCAGCTATGCCCGTGCAGAGAGCGCCGCACAAGGCGCGCGGGAGCAATCGGTAGCATGCGTAGGTGAAGGGTTGGTCGGCGTGGGTGTATGGTCTGTACAATCTGTAGGGAGCAAGCGGAAACCAGCAGATGGCAGGGAATTATCGGCAGGCGGGATGAGATCTCGAGATGAGGGAAGTCGTTGTGGAGGCGCGAGGAGGAACGTCCAGGGATCGGAAACGGGAGGGTCGAAAGCGATGGTTTCTGGAGATGGGGATGCTGCGAGTAAAGCTTCGTGGAAGCGACGGTTTCAGGATAGGTGCGTGTCGGTCCCGAGGCTTGCTTCGTCACGAGTTGAGACTGGTGCGAAGCAATTTGAAATCTCAATACTGCTTGCTGATTTCGGCTCTCGGCCTCTTCCCCCACTTTCCCTGTTTCAAGATTCGAGAAGGAGAAGCAGCGACTGGTGCAGGCGCATCGCAGGGAGGTGATGCGGCAGCAGAGCCACGTGGCAGAGCTGGAGAGGCGCATTCGCGAGGGCGAGGAGGAGCGGGCGCGGGTGCGAGCTACACTGGCGGGGAGTGTACAGGAAGCAAAAAGGCTTGAGCGGATCATGTGAGTGGGAGGGGGGGGAGTGTGGCGTGTTTGACAGGTTGTGAGGCAACGGGTGAGAGCTGCGCTGGCAGGGAGCGTGGGGGAAGCTAAGAGGCTTGAGCGGATCATGTGAGTGGGGGGAGTATCAGTGACATGCGGTTGGATGGATGGGGTGTCAGGGTGTGGAAGTGAGAGAGTGTGAGTGTGAGAAGGTTTGTTAGGGTGTTTTCCTGTAGTGCATGCATGGGGTATGCAGTGTGCACTGCACAGGGGGGCACTACTGCACAGGGGGGCACTACTGCACAGGGGGGCACTACTGCACAGGGGGCACTACTGCACAGGGGGCACTACTGCACAGGGGGGCACTACTGCACAGGGGGGCACTACTGCACAGGGGCGAAGGAGCAGGTGAGAGCGGCTCTGGCTGGGAGTGTGTAGGAGACGAGGAGACTAAAAACGGATCTTGTAAGTGGGGTGAGTGGGAGTGTGACTGCCATGCGGATGGATGGGGTGTGAGGGAGTGAAAGTGAGGTAGTGTGAGGAAGGGAGAGTGTGAGAACGTTTGTAGTGCGTTTGCAGGGGCAAGTACTGCTGAAGCTGCAGCAGGCAGCATGCAAAGGCGGGTACTGCTTTCTTGCCGCTGCCAGTGTTCGTGGTCGTCGCCACCGTCGCCCTCCTCCTCCTCCTCCTCCTCCTCCTCCTCCTCCTCCTCCTCCTCCTCCTCCTCCTCCTCCTCCTCCTCCTCCTCCTCCTCCTCCTCCTCCTCCTCCTCCTCCTCCTCCTCCTCCTCCTCCTCCTCCTCCTCCTCCTCCTCCTCCTCCTCCTCCTCCTCCTCCTCCTCCTCCTCTCCTCCTTTTCCTCCCTCTGCTCCCATGATTTCCGTCCACTCACACTCTCCCTTCCCCCACAGAGCTGCAGCGAATGCTCAGGAGGTGTGGGAGCCGAGGCACATGGTGCAGCAGCGGCTTTGATCCCGTTCCTTTCCACCCACGCTCTCCTTCCTTCCCTTTCTGCGCAGCCATAAATGCTCCAATCTGGAGCAAGTGTGGGAGCCAGCTCGTGCTGTCTCAACGCTTATTGACTTGCATCCACCCACCCCCTCTTTCCCCCCACAGGGCACCAGGAACGCCCCTCAGGAGGTGTGGAATCCACGGCACGTCGTGCAGCAGCGGCAGCAGCTAGTGGGGCAGACGCCAGTCAACGCAACGGGCAGGCTGGCAGCACTTCATTTTCTCCTACCCACCCACGCACTCCCTTTCCTTGCAGGGCAGCAGGGAACGCCCCTCAACAAGTTTGGGAGCCGAGGCACGTGGTGCAGCAGTGGCAGCAGCTGGTGGGGCAGACCCCTGTGAATGCAACAGCGAAACTCACAGCACTTCATTTACTCCCCTCACCCTCTCTCCTCGCTTCCCTTACAGAGCAGCAGGAAACGCCCCTCAACAAGTGTGGGAGCCACGGCACGTGGTGCAGCAGCGGCAGCAGCTGGTGCGGCAGATGCCTGTTAACGCAGAGGCTAGGCTGGCAGCACTGCGGCAGGAGGCTTTGCTGCTCACACACACCTTGAGAGGCCTGGAGTCCAGTGCGGTGAGGAGGGTTGCAATGCGGTATGGACGAGAGAGTGTGAATGAGAGTGTAAAGGGCGTTTGGATGACAGTGGGTGATATATGATATGTGGAGGTGCATGCTTGATGTGCAATGGAGTTGAGCCCATCACCCCACCTGTGCCTGCAGCATTTTGTCTGTGTGCACTCAGTGTGAGGAGGAGGACAAGGGCCTTGAGAGGAAGTATTCACGCTTTCGACTGCAATGCATTGATATGCAAGGCGCAACGGTATGAAAAGCACAATGCTTTGTGTTGTGCAGTGCACGCTGTGTGTGTGCCTCGCTCCTCTTCTTTCTTCCTCCCCTCCCACCTGCTACCAGGCCACGCGCCGCAGACAGCTTTCAGAAGCCCACGCAGTGCTGCAGTGCCTCCTGTTCCACCCTCAGCCCACTCCACCTCCTCTTCTCCTCACCAGCCCTCTCTTTCCCCATCCGTTTCTCCCCCCCCCTACTCCCTCACCTTCTCCCCCTCCTCCCCACCTGCTCCCCAGGCCACGCACCGCAGGCAGCTTTCAGAAGCCCAGGCAGTGCTGCAAGGCCGCTTGTTCCGCCCCAAGCCCCTTCCATCTTATGCTGCTCCTCACCAACCTTCTTTTCTTCCTCTATCTGTTGCTCGCTCTCCCCCTTCCCCCACCCGCTCCGCAGTGCAGCTCTCAGGCAGCTCTCAGGAGCCCAGGCAGTGCTGCAGCCGTCTCTTCCTCTGTTTCTCGCTTCCTTCTATCCCCACCTGCTCCCCAGTGCACGCACCGCAGGCAGCTCTCAGAAGCTCAGGCAGTGCTGCAGGGCCTCCTGTTCCGCCCTCAGCCCAGCTCGTTCCACGTCACACCAGCTGTCTCTTCCTCTGCTTCTCACTTCCCCCTTTCCCCCACCTTCTCCCAGGCCACACACTGCAGGCACCTCTCAGAAGCCCAGACAGTGCTGCAAGGCCGCTTGTTCCGCCCCAAGCTCCTTCCTCCTCATGCTGCTCCGCACCAGCCTTCTCTTTCCCCATCCGTTTCTCGCTCCCCCCTTCCCCCACCTGCTCCTCAGGCCACACACCGCAGGCAGCTGTCAGAAGCGCAGGCAGTGCTGCAGGGCCTCCTGTTCCGCCCCAAGCCCGTTCCTGCTCACTCTGCTCCGCACCAACCCTCTCTTCCTCTGCCTCTTGCCCACTCCTCGCACAAGAAGCAGCACAAGCAAGGATAGTGCCTAAAGGTTCGGGTCGGGCAGTTTGAAAAAAGCGTCCATCGTATTACTCCACCTGCCTTTTCAGTGGCGCTCGGCTGTCCTTGCATTTCTTGAACCAGAGTCTCAAATACTACACCTGAAAAAGGCAAGGAAATTCTGTGTGTTCAAATGAGGGCTGTGCAACTTGTAAATAGCGATTCATAGTGGTTAGAAAACGTATTTGTAGATTTTACCTAGATGCGTTGAAGTGTTCAAATGGATGATTCATACAGTTTCTCGCATCACGCCCAGACCGAGTACAAATCACGCAGCACAAACGACCGCCTTATTTCGCATGTTCCGCACCGCAGCGACCACGGACGAGAGAAGAGACCCCCAAGTCGCAGGTTCCGTGACCGTGACGCCTGTGAGCAATCACCTCGCGTGTTCCTTCCTATTGTAGCCATATCATCTTATTGGAGGATCCAAGAGTAGCAACTCAGGTTACACTTCAGTACATTCTTGCTCACAGGGTCACCCCCGGGTAGAGAAACCCGCGCCACGCCCGCCCGCAATGGCGGAGCGCCTCGTCCCGCTGAAGCGCCTCCGCGCGCTCGCCTCGTCGCAGGTGGCAGGCAGCGCGGGCGGGGGAAAGAGTGGCGGAGGCAAGGCAGGCGGAAGCGGAGTTGGGACGGGCGAAAGCGAGCGGCAGGCTAAAGTGGTCCTTTCGAACGAGGCTCTTTCCATGGTGCGATGGTCGGTCGAGTAGTCTGGGAAAAGCGTATCTCGAGGCGCCTCAAAATACGCCTCAAAAAGCGAGCGGCAAGCTAAAGTGGTCCTTTCGAACGCGGCTCTTTCCATGGTGCGATGGATGGTCTGACAGTCGGTTGGTCTGGGAAAAGCGTATTTTGAGGCGCCTCAATAAGCGAGCAGCAGGCTTTAATGGTCCTTTCCAACGAGGCTCTTTCCATGGTGCGACGGACGGTCGAGTGGTCTGGGGAAGGCCATAGACGTTCTATCCTGAGAGGCCTGAGGGGCGTCTATGGCCTGAGGGGCGTCTATGGCCTGAGGGGCGTCTATGGCTTGAGGGGTGCATGCACGAAGTTCGGTTTAAGGCGCGCCGCACGTGACCTTTGCGGTTTGAACCTCTTTGAATCGGTTCTAGGGTTCAGAGGCTCAGGGTTGGGGGTTGTGGCGAGGGTTCAGGGGTTGGGGGATTGCGGATGGGGCATCAGAGGAGGAGAGTTGGTGTTCCAAGAACTTCTTATGGCCCGTCTCGCACTCCTGGTGCCTTTCTCATCTCTTCGCCGCCTTACCTTTTCTGAATTCAAGCCTTTGCTGCTGCCCGTCACACGTCCCTTCCCTTCTCTTCCCCCCACTTCCCATTCCTTCCCTTTCCTTCCCTTCCCTTCCTGCTCCCTTCCGTTTCCTTTCCTTCCCTTCCTTTCTCTTCCCAGTACATCCCTCCCTTTCCCACGTTTTTCTTCCCTCCTCCTCCCTCCCGTGCCCACCCTGACCCTCCCCGTCTCGTGTGTGCTTATCCGCACCCCGTGCGAGCCCAGGCACAGCCGTGGCAGCAGGAGATACAGCCTCGCCTCGTGTGCGTCTGCAGTGAAGCACAGGAGGAAAACATCCGGCCCCAACCCATCCAAACTTCCATGTGCCTTGGCCGCTCCTTGCTCCCCCCTGGTTCTCATTGCTCCTCCTCATCACACCCTTGTCGCACCATGCCATGCCAGGCCCAGCGCATGCTCGCACAGATGGCAGCTCACAGGGGGGAAGGGGGCGAGGGTGCAGACGCTGCGACTGACGCTGGAAGAGAGGGTGTTTATAACGGGGATGCTCTTAGAGAGTCGGAGATGACCGGCAGGGATGCGTTGGAGGCAATGGCTCGTCCACCCAGGTATGCACCTTGGTGGTTTCGGGTTACGGGTACAAGGTTACGGGCAGGTTTATGGGTTTAGGCTAGGGGTTTAGGATTAGTATGTGTTCAGGTTTATGGGTTTTAGGTATGCACCTTGGTCGTTCAGGTTACGGTTTAGAGATTCGGGTTTAGGTTATGCACACTCGGGTTTAGGGATTCGGGTTTAGGTTCATTCCTCTCCCCATTCATTCTCCTTCAGCTCACACTAGGCCTGAATACCCACAATCCCACCCACCCCACATAATGCTTTTGCAAATTTCGCTTTCTCACAGTGCTCTGTGCCTCCACGCGTTCCACTGGCACAAGGGTTCATGCCTCAACAACTTCCCCCCCTTCTCTTCCTCCATCCCCACCCCCCATTTCCTTCCTCCATTATCTCCCCCATCCTAATGCCCCGGCCCCTTTCCTCATCCCCTCCTGTCATTCCTCGCCCCATCCCCTCTCCCCATCCCCTCGCCCCATCCCCTCCCCCCATCCCCTCCCCCCATCCCCTCGCCCCATCCCCTCCCCCCCCCCTCCCCCATCCCCTCCCCCCATCCCCTCCCCCCATCCCCTCCCCCCATCCCCCCCCATCTCCTCCCCGCATCCCCTCCTTGGGCCCCTCCCCTCAGGCTGGGCCTGGGCGCTCGCTTTGTCTCGTACAGGTGACTTTTAAGTCGACTCAAAACTCATCCCTCGCCCCATCCCCTCTTCCCTCCCATCCCCCCCCATCTCCTCCCCGCATCCCCTCCTTTGCCCCCTCCTCTCAGGCTGGGCCTGGGCGCTCGCTTTGTCTCGCACAGCCAAGCCATGGGCGCCGGGGGCACTGGGGGAGCGGGCGGAGGAGGGGGAGGGGGAGGGGGAGGGGGAGGGGGAAGAGGAGGGGGAGGCAGGGGGGAAGGGAGAGGGGAAGGGAGAGGGGGAGGGGGAGGGTGGAGGGAAGGAGTGGCACAGTCAGCTGCGCGGACTGCTGCTGCAGTGGAGGAGCGATTGGGTGCTCGATTGGCTGGGAGAGGGAAGTGGGGGGGAAGGGGGAGAAGGGATGAGGAGGGGAATGGGGGAGGAGTGGGAGACGGGGATGGGAGTGAAGAGGGGGAGGAGGAGAGCAGGGCTGGGCGGTTTGGGAGGAGAGTCAGCACAGGCAATAGTGTGGATGCAGGTGTTGGGAAGAAGCGGAAGAGTAAAGGGTAGATTGCCAAGATAATGCAATTTCCACTGATAATGTAGGTGGAATTAGCACCACCAATAGCTGATGCAAATTACAGTATATGAAACCTGTGTTTTTTCCAATAAGCACCATCTGAAGTGTTGTTGCACAGTGCTTATTGTGAGACCTCCAGGCAAGTAACATTTGTTTGGCTTATTTTGCGAGTTTCTTGCCCTTTCCTTTCTCGGTGCGAGCTTCGCTGACCGTTACACCGTGTTCGTCAAAGCTGGAAACTCGCATTTCGCAGCAACACCCTTCCGCAAGGGGTGCTAGCGGGGCTGAGCAGAGAGCCCAAAGGTATATTTTCTTACCACTGCGGCTCAATTTATTAGGTCAGATGCTCCACGCAACCTAGTAGCTAAAAGAATTAGGTCGCAAAGCTTCGGCGCCTCTGCGTAAGGCAGCGTACATCCGCAAGACTTTTGCGGAAGCGGCAAGGTCGCAGGCTTCTCGCACGCTTGCGAGCGCTAAGCAATACGGATCCCCACCCTTGCGAGCATCGTTAAGGGTATTCCATCCGAATAAGCCGGCGATTCAAGGCGTTTCAAAACCAGCAGGATAGCGGGTAAGCGTAGCCGGTTAGCCGATAACCGTAGCCGGATAGCCGGCAAGATCTTAGCCGGGTAGCCGGCAGCATGGCGAGCATGGACTACTACCGCAAGTCGACGCTGGGCAAGTGCCTGACGGACGCGCTCGACGAGCTCGTGTCCAACGGTACCATCACGCCCGACCTCGCCGTCCGCGTTATACTGCAGTTCGATAAGGTGAGGGGAGAGGGAGTCGGATCAGGCATGGACTGGAAAGGTATGATTGGCTCGCTTCGCAGCGTGTGAGGTCGTAGCGGCGCCATGTCGCGTGTAGAGGCTCCTCAATAGGCGTCCGAGATAGTAGCTACACCATGGTTCCCGTCCGTTTCAGTTGGTTCGTTGCTCCGTCTGCCTGCCTGCCTGCCTGTCTGCCTGCCTGCCTGTTCTCGCGGCTCCATCCCATCCTCGCCGTCGTCCGTCCGTCCATTCAAACGTTTCTTCGTCCGCTCGTTCTTCAGTACGCCTGATTGCCCGTTTGCCTGTTCGGCATTCGCCGCTTCATCTGTTCCTCCATCCGTCGCCCCCTCCCTTACCTCCCTGCCAACCTCCATCCCTCCCTCCCTGCATGTCCATGCCTCCACCGCACTGCACCCCTCCAGTCGCTGGTGGAGGCTCTCGAGACCAAAGTGAAGTCCAAAACCAACTTCAAGGTGAGCCATCCTCTCGCTTCCCAGCCCCTCAACTCCCGTGCCTTTACCTCCTGCTTCCCTTCCGTTCACTCCCGCACGAACAACCATTCACACGAGCCTGATTTATAGGGTGTTCTGGTCCTGCAAAGGCAGAGGGTGTGGGCCAAAGAAGGCAGCACCCTGTCCTTCTGCTTCTGCCCGCGCTGCCTCCCTTTCTGCCTGCCAGGGCCACTTGCACAAGTATCAGTTCTGCGAGAGCTTGTAAACGTTCGTTCTCACAGGCTTCCCCTGCCGTACACCACCGCACTGCATGGTTTTCCACCTGCCAGGGCCACTTGCACACATACCGGCTCTGCGAGAGCCTGTAAACGTTCACTTTTTGTTCTTGTACTGTGTGTCACCGCACCACACCCCTTTCCACCACCTGACAGGGCCACCTGCACACGTAGTGAGAGCTTGTGGACGTTCATTCTGACAGCCTTCTCTTCCGCATCCCCTCCCTTTACTATTGTCCCTCTCCACCACCTGGCAGGGCCACCTGCACACGTACCGGTTCTGTGAGAGCCTGTGGACGTTCATTCTGACGGATGCGGTGTTTCAGACGGACGGTGAGGTGCAGATGGTGGACCGCGTTAAGATCGTGGCTGCTGACTCCAAGCTCATCGCCAGATAGCAGGGAGTTTTGTTGTGTGCGGAGAGCCGGTGCGGTGTGGTGAGGATAGGTGCTGTTGGGTGCTGCTGCTGTGTTTGTGATGCATGGGGTGGACGGCGAGGTGCAGATGGTGGACCGCCCAAGATCGTGGCTGCTGACTCCAAGCTCATTGCTAGATAGCGCTGAGAGTGGGTGTGGTGCGGTGCGGATGGGTCCTGCTGGGTGCTGCTGCAGTGTTTGCTGGGTGTGGTGCGGTGCGGATGGGTGCTGTGCTTTGCGGTTGGTTGCTGCTGTTTTCATGACACATGGGGTGGACGGGACGGCGAGGTGCAGATGGTGGAAAGAGTGAAGATCGTAGCCGCTGACTCCAAGCTCATCGCCAGATAGCAGAGCAGTTGCGATGTGTGCCGCGGAGAGCGGGTGCGGAGTGGTGTGGTGCGGTGCGGATGGGTGCTGCTGTGTTTGTGATGCATGGGGTGGACGGTGAGGTGCAGGTGGTGGGTGGAGTCAGAATCGTAGCGGCGGATTCCAAGCTCATCGCCAGATAGCGCAGCAGCTTCGTTGTGTGCGACGGAGAGTGAATGTGGTGCAGTGCAGTGCGGTGTGGATGGGTTCTGTGTCTGTGATGTAAGGGGAGGACGGCGAGGCGCAGATGGTGGATCGAGTCAAGATGGAAACGGCCAATGCAAAGCTTCAGATAGCAGGGTACGGTAGTTCCCATCCCATCCCATGTGTGCAGCAGACTTGAAGCTCATTTCTTCACAGCCTTGAGGAATGGGTGACTTGATTAGGGAATGCATGAGAGCATGGGCAGTAAAAGCGGTATGCGTGACAGTTGAGGCAGTAGCCCAGCAGCTTTGTTGTGTGCGGCACAGAGTGGTTGCAGTGCGGTGCAGATAGGTGCTGCCGTGTCTGACAGATGAGCGGAGACGAGATGTATGGTGAGAACATAACATTTGGAAAACATACCAGTATGTATGACAGGACAACACACGATATTGTTGATTGTACTAGCCCCTGTAGGAATAAAACATATACCATACAACAATTCTGATGGATCAGATGAACCTTTTATCATTTCTGATCAATCAAATTAATTCAATTTCTGAAAAAAGTCGAATTGGCCCAGAAAAAACAAGAGTGCCTGAAAAGTGGCAGAAATGTCTGATAGCGGGGACCCTAGCTGCTGCTAGTGCATGGATAATGAGGTGGATGGGTGTGCGTAATGCTCTCTGTGTGAGTAAGGTTTTTTGCTACCATGGGTGCTATGGTGGGCTACACTACGAGGACTTGTCCATGAGGTGGATGGGGGCGAGCACGTTGAGCTTGTTGGTGTCCATGACACAGCCGTTCATGACCATCTCATCCAGCATGAAGTAGGCCTTCTCCAGGTGAAACATGATGTCCAGCTCGCACTGTGTCATGGGGTTAGGAGTTCGGTTTTAGGGTTGGAAGAAAGGGCAAAGGTGTGTGAGAGGGAGAGAGACAGGCAGCCGTTCATGACCATCTCATCCAGCATGAAGTAGGCCTTCTCTAGATAAAGTGAATCACGATACAAGATGGTGAAGGGAGAAAGTGAATCACGATACAAGATGGTGAAGGGATAAAGTGAATCACGATACAAGATGGTGAAGGGATAGAGTGAATCACGATACAAGATGGTGAAGGGATAGAGTGAATCACGATACAAGATGGTGAAGGGATAGAGTGAATCACGATACAAGATGGTGAAGGGATAGAGTGAATCACGATACAAGATGTGAAGGGATAGAGTGAATCACGATACAAGATGGTGAAGGGATAGAGTGAATCACGATACAAGATGGTGAAGGGATAGAGTGAATCACGATACAAGATGGTGAAGGGATAGAGTGAATCACGATACAAGATGGTGAAGGGATAGAGTGAATCACGATACAAGATGGTGAAGGGATAGAGTGAATCACGATACAAGATGGTGAAGGGATAGAGTGAATCACGATACAAGATGGTGAAGGGATGAAGTGAAACACGATACACCTCGCACTGCATATACGGGTGAGGCAGGAAAGAGCGAATGAGCCCACGGGAAGAGCAGAAGCTAAAGAGAAAGCAAGGGAGAGACAGATGCCTTTCAGCAAGGGGGGAGGGGTTGCAATGCAAGGGGGTGGCTGTGCAGTGCAGTGGGACTGACCACGTTGCCCAAGTATCGGTTCATGGTCTCTCAACGATGCTTTGAGATGCCGACTCAAAGCACTCTTTTATCACAAGGTGGTGAGCGTGCAGTGGAGGTGCAGTATGAGTGACTGACCACGTTGCCAAAGTATCGGTCCATGGTCTCCACGATGCAGTGGATGAACTCCAGTATTGCCAGCTCGTTCTGACGGGCGATGCAGGGATGTCCAGGAGCACGGTTGCATGGCGGGATGGGCGACAGGGGGGAAGATGGACAAGGGAGGAGGGGGAAAAAAGGAGTGGGGACGGGCAGGGGGGAAGGGAGCGAGAAGGGGGAGAAGAATTGAGAGATTGCAAGTCAGAGGTGGAAATGGAGGGTCAGCGGAGGAGGATGAAATTGAGGAGGCAAAGATGGGACTGCAGTAACAGCAGTAGGATGATTTGAAATCAAACAGGTGGACTTGAACTGGTGGCGATTGGGGATGGCGCCAGTCGGAGTCACTTGTTGGAAGTGACTCCCAGAGTGGGATGGAGCGAGCCAGTCTTACCTCTTTGAGTGGGATGGAGCAAGTGAGTCTTACCTCTTCGCCATCCACGCCCACGAGGAAGAAGAGCGACGCATAGCGCCGGTAAATCACCTTGTAGTTGCGGTGCTCCACAAACGAGCACTGCACAAACGAGGATAAACTCAAGATATTAGGAGACGAAATATTCATCCCGTTAGCATCTCCCTTTACTCATCCTCCGCATCCTCCTCTGGAACCTTTCCAGACCTAACCTCCCCAGACCTAACCTCCCCAGACCTAACCTCCCCAGACCTAACCTCCCAGACCTAACCTCCCCAGACCTAACCTCCCCAGACCTAATTTCCCCAGACCAACCTCCCCAGACCTAACCTCCCCAGACCAACCTCCCCAGACCTAACCTCCCCAGACCCTAACTCCCCACTACCACCTCGCCCTTTGAAAAGCTCGTCTTCCCACCCTATCAGCTACTCCCCTCTCATCATCACCCAACACCCGTCGCACGTAGAGTATGCTTTTGGCAATGCCTGCTGCGTCAACACTCAAATCACATCCACCATAGACCGCGTCAATGCCAATGTTTACCCATTCCCCCCGCATCCCCCACCTCCCCCATCATCCAACCTCCCATCATCCAACCTCCCATCATCCAACCTCCCATCATCCAACCTCCCATCATCCAACCTCCCATCATCCAACCTCCCATCATCCACCATCCCATCATCCAACCTCCCATCATCCAACCTCCCATCATCCAACCTCCCATCATCCAACCTCCCATCATCCAACCTCCCATCATCCAACCTCCCATCATCCACCCTCCCATCATCCAACCTCCCATCATCCAACCTCCCATCATCCACCTCCCATCATCCAACCTCCCATCATCCAACCTCCCATCATCCAACCTCCATCATCCACCCTCCCATCATCCACCCTCCCATCATCCAACCTCCCATCATCCAACCTCCCATCATCCAACCTCCCATCATCCAACCTCCCATCATCCAACCTCCCATCATCCAACCTCCCATCATCCAACCCCCCATCATCCAACCTCCCATCATCCAACCTCCCATCATCCAACCTCCCATCATCCAACCTCCCATCATCCAACCTCCCATCATCCAACCTCCCATCATCCAACCTCCCATCATCCACCTCCCATCATCCAACCTCCCATCATCCAACCTCCCATCATCCAACCTCCCATCATCCACCCTCCCATCATCCACCTCCCATCATCCAACCTCCCATCATCCAACCTCCCATCATCCAACCTCCCATCATCCAACCTCCCATCATCCAACCTCCCATCATCCACCCTCCCATCATCCAACCTCCCATCATCCAACCTCCCATCATCCAACCTCCCATCATCCAACCTCCCATCATCCAACCTCCCATCATCCAACCTCCCATCATCCACCTCCCATCATCCAACCTCCCATCATCCAACCTCCCATCATCCACCTCCCATCATCCAACCTCCCATCATCCAACCTCCCATCATCCAACCTCCCATCATCCACCTCCCATCTCCAACCTCCCATCATCCAACCTCCCATCATCCACCCTCCCATCATCCAACCTCCCATCATCCAACCTCTCATCATCCAACCTCCCATCATCCACCCTCCCATCATCCACCCTCCCATCATCCACATCATCCACCCTCCCATCATCCACCCCCCCCCATCATCCACCTCCCATCATCCAACCTCCCATCATCCAACCTCCCATCATCCAACCTCCCCATCATCCCCATCATCCACCCTCCCCCATCATCCAACCTCCCATCATCCAACCTCCCATCATCCAACCTCCCATCATCCACCTCCCATCATCCACCTCCCATCATCCAACCCCCATCATCCACCTCCCTCATCCACCCTCCCATCATCCACCTCCCATCATCCCACCTCCATCATCCACCTCCCATCATCCACCCTCCCATCATCATCCACCCTCCCATCATCCCCCTCCCATCATCCACCCTCCCATCATCCCCCCTCCCATCATCCACCCTCCCATCATCCCCCCCTCCCATCATCCATCCACCCCCATCATCCACCCTCCCCATCATCCACCCTCCCATCATCCACCCTCCCATCAACCCCCCTCCCATCATCCCCCCCCCTCCCATCATCCACCCTCCCATCATCCCCCTCCTCATCCACCCTCCCATCATCCACCCTCCCATCATCCCCCCTCCCATCATCCCCCCTCCCATCATCCACCCTCCCATCATCCACCCTCCCATCATCCACCCTCCCCATCACCCCACCCTCCCTCCCATCATCCAACCTCCCATCATCCCCCCCCTCCATCATCCAACCTCCCATCATCCAACCTCCCATCATCCCCACTCCCATCATCCAACCCTCCCATCATCCCCCCTCCCATCATCCCCCCTCCCATCATCCCCCCTCCCATCATCCATCCCCCCCATCCCATCATCCCCCCTCCCATCTCCCATCATCCACCCCCCATCATCCACCCTCCCATCATCCACCTCCCATCATCCACCCTCCCATCATCCGCCCTCCCATCATCCACCCTCCCCATCATCCACCCTCCCATCATCATCCCCCCTCCCATCATCCCCCCTCCCATCATCCCCCCTCCCATCATCCCCCTCCCCATCCCATCATCCCCTCTCCATCATCCCCCTCCCATCATCCACCCTCCCATCATCCACCCTCCCCATCATCCACCCTCCCATCATCCACCCTCCCATCATCCCCCCTCCCATCATCCACCCTCCCATCATCATCCACCCTCCCATCATCCCCCCCCCCCATCATCCACCCTCCCATCATCCACCCTCCCATCATCCCCCCCTCCCATCATCCACCCTCCCATCATCCCCCCCCTTCCATCATCCACCCTCCCCATCATCCACCCTCCCATCATCCACCCTCCCCATCATCCCCCCTCCCATCATCCCCCTCCCATCATCCCCCCTCCCATCATCCACCCTCCCATCATCCCCCCGCCCATCATCCACCCTCCCATCATCCACCCCTCCGCATCATCGACCCTCCCCATCATCCCCCCTCCCATCATCCACCCTCCCCATCATCCACCCCCCTCCCCATCATCCACCTCCCATCATCCCCTCATCCCCCCTCCCATCATCCACCCTCCCCATCATCCACCCTCCCCATCATCCACCCTCCCCATCATCCCCCCCCCTCCCATCTCCATCCCCCCCCTCCCATCATCCCCCCCTCCCATCATCCACCCTCCCATCATCCACCCCCCTCCCATCATCCCCCTCCCATCATCCACCCTCCCATCATCCACCCTCCCCTCATCATCCCCCTCCCATCATCCACCCTCCCCTCCCCTCATCCCCCCTCCCATCATCCCCCTCCCCCATCACCACCCCTCCCATCATCCACCCCCATCCCTCCCATCATCCACCCTCCCATCATCCACCCTCCCCATCATCCACCCTCCCCATCATCCACCTCCCCTCATCCAACCTCCCCCCATCATCCACCCTCCCATATCATCCACCCTCCCATCATCATCCCCCTCCCATCATCCACCCTCCCATCATCCACCCTCCCCCATCATCCCATCACCCTCCCATCATCCACCCTCCCATCATCCACCCTCCCCATCATCCAACCTCCCATCATCCCCCCTCCCATCATCCCCCCTCCCATCATCCCCCTCCCATCATCCCCCCCCCTCCATCATCCCCCTCCCATCATCCACCCTCCCATCATCCACCCTCCCATCATCCAACCTCCCATCATCCACCCTCCCATCATCCCCCCTCCCATCATCCACCCTCCCATCATCCACCTCCCATCATCCAACCTCCCATCATCCACCCTCCCATCATCCACCCTCATCATCATCCACCCTCCCATCATCCCCCCTCCCATCATCCACCCTCCCATCATCCACCCTCCCATCATCCACCCTCCCATCATCCAACCTCCCATCATCCAACCTCCCATCATCCACCCTCCCATCATCCCCCCTCCCATCATCCAACCTCCCATCATCCCCCCCTCCCATCATCCCCCCCCCCCATCATCCAACCTCCCATCATCCACCCCTCCCATCATCCACCCTCCCATCATCCACCCTCCCATCATCCACCCCTCCCATCATCCCCCCTCCCATCATCCCCCCCTCCCATCATCCCCCCTCCCATCATCCCCTCTCCCATCATCCCCCCTCCCATCATCCACCCTCCCATCATCATCCACCCTCCCATCATCCACCCTCCCCATCATCCACCCTCCCATCATCCACCCTCCCATCATCCCCCTCCCATCATCCACCCTCCCATCACCATCCACCCTCCCCATCATCCCCCCTCCCATCATCCACCCTCCCATCACATCATCCACCCTCCCATCATCCCCCCTCCATCATCCACCCTCCCATCATCCACCCTCCCATCATCCACCCTCCCCACATCCACCCTCCCATCATCCACCCTCCCATCATCCCCCTCCCATCATCCACCCTCCCATCATCACCCTCCCCATCATCCCCCCTCCATCATCCACCCTCCCATCATCCCCCTCCCATCATCCACCCTCCCATCATCCCCCTCCCATCATCCACCCTCCCATCATCCCCCTCCCATCATCCACCCTCCCCATCATCCCCCTCCCATCATCCACCCTCCCATCATCCACCCTCCCCATCATCCACCCTCCCATCATTCCCCTCCCTCATCCATCCACCACCCTCCCCATCATCCACCCTCCCATCAACCACCCTCCCATCATCCCCCCCCCCCTCATCCTATGATGCGAAAGACGCGTCCTGCGTCCTGGACGCATGCGTCCAGACGCAGGACGCAGAACCCGGACCTAAAAGACGCACAACAGACGCAAGCCCGGGCAGGGCAAAAAAAACCCCCGGGCAGGCAAAAAAAAGTAGTATAGGGCTTGGGAGAGGGGGGGGGGAAGACCTACCACACTTTCAATGCAAAATTTTCCCCAACCACAAAATTTCCCCCCACAATGTAAGATTAAGGTAGTTTAGGTAGTAAGCTAAGCTAAAACCTCAAAGGGTTTATGAAAGAGAATTGTTGGGAGGGGAAAATGAGAAACCACAAATTGCCTTGCTAAATGTGCTTGGTGGTGGTAGGCCACAAAGGTGGGATTCGTAGATGTGAAGTGGTTGAGAGGTTTGAGTGAATTTCCATTTTGCATGAGTTGTTATGAAATGCTAGGGGGGCTTGTTTACAATGGCGAATTGGGCTTGGGGGTCGAAATTTCGCGATTTCGACATTCGCGTCGAAATCGCGAATGTCAAAATCGTGATCGATTTTTTTCGGGCTGCCCGAAAAAACATTCGGCGTGCGTCCTGCGTCTGGACGCGCGTCCTGCGTCCTAGCGACCGGACGCTGCATCCAGACGCAGGACGCAGCGTCCTGGCTGCGTCTTTCTCATCATAGCCCTCATCCACCCTCCCATCATCCACCCTCCCATCATCCACCCTCCCATCATCCCCTCTCCCATCATCCACCCTCCCATCATCCACCCTCCCATCATCCCCCCTCCCATCATCCACCTCCCATCATCCCCCCTCCCATCATCCACCCTCCCATCATCCACCCTCCCCATCATCCACCCTCCCCATCATCCCACCCTCCCATCATCCACCCTCCCCATCATCCACCCTCCCCATCATCCACCCTCCCCATCATCCACCACCCTCCCCATCATCCCCCCTCATCACCCCCTCCATCATCCCCCCTCCTCATCCCCCCTCCCATCATCCCCCCTCCATCATCCACCCTCCCATCATCCACCCTCCCATCATCCACCCTCCCATCATCCCCCTCCCATCATCCACCCTCCCATCATCCACCCTCCCATCATCCACCCTCCCATCATCCACCCTCCCCATCATCCACCCTCCCATCATCCACCCTCCCCAATCCCCCTCCCATCATCCACCCTCCCATCATCCCCCCTCCCATCATCCAATCCCATCATCCCCCTCCCATCCCCCCTCCCATCATCCACCCTCCCATCATCCACCCCCCATCATCCCCCTCCCATCATCCCCCTCCCATCATCCACCCTCCCATCATCCACCCTCCCATCATCCCCCCCCCTCATCCCCCTCCCATCATCCACCCTCCCATCATCCACCCTCCCATCATCCACCCTCCCCATCATCCACCCTCCCCATCATCCACCCTCCCCAGCGACCCACCTGCTGCTCCGATCATGCGAGGCACTTGCGCACAATCTCCCCTTCCAGCGCGCGGCGCTCCTCGAGGCAACTTTTCAGTCGACTCAAGAGTCTCCTCGTTACAATGGCACACGAGGCGACCCACCCACCTGTTGCTCAGATCGTGCAAGGCACTTGCGCACGATCTCCCCTTCCAAGGCGCGGCGCTCCTCGAGGCGCATGTACTCGTAGTACTGCGCCACACGCGTCTGGCCTGCTTGTTCACCAACAGGATGAACCGGATCGTCATAGCCCTCCCGACTTTAGACCAAGAGGCGCCTCAATAGTGGTCCGGCTTTATTCACATGAGAGTGTGGATCTGCCGGAAGTTGGGGGGCAGGACTTAGCGCATTTTTAGGGTTGAGAAAGGCCTGTCATTGGGCGTTTGCGGGATGGAAACGGCTGTGCGTTCAGAAGCCGGGGAAGACTGTATGGTATGTGGGCAGAAGTGGCTGCTCTCGGCGGAAGTGGGATGTCAGCTTTTACGCAAAACGGACTGGATCGAGGGAGTTCCAACGGGTTCAGAAATGGAGGATGATGGGGTTTACAGGGAGAACCTGACAACGCTTGACGGGGCGATGACATTCCATGATATTCCATCAGCCGAGAGTGCAGCACGTGAGGTGTGAACGGCCCGGAGGCAGCACCCACCATATGGAATGGAAAAAAAACAAACAAGTGCAGCTCGAACATACTGCATGGGAAAACAGTAAGCATCATGAAAAAACATTGATGGTATGCTCCTAATTTCTCTCACACCACGTTGTTGTTGCCGCCTTGATAAGAGGAGCACTCTCAGCTGGGAGCCTGTGACGCCTGGAGGGTTGCAGTGGAGAACAGGCGGGGGAAGGGAGGTGGTGAGTTGTTTGCCTTGTGCGACTGGCATCAGCACATGCAGCGTCTGTGCACACCCACACTGACTTGGCGTTTCACACTAGTGTGTGCGGCGCGAGCCTGCCTAGTGGTAACGAGAACAGAGCTTGTGTGCTTGGCGCCAGAGAACAGGGCCCAAGCGCATGCTCTGCTCATGGCGCCAACGCCCTAGGCGCCACTGGCCTAGGGCGCAAGGCAGCAACGGGACAAAGCAGCGTAGGTTATGGCCCTTAGGCTCAGCGCCTTGGGTTCAGCGCATGTAGGCTCAGCGCCTACGCGCCAACGCCCACTGGGCTAACGCCCTAGGCGTCATCAGGCCTCTGCACCTGCGGATCGCCTTTGTTAGGCGTGCGCGCCAGAGCCCAACTGCGCCACATCTTAGCTGCCCGCGCCAAGCAGTAACGGCGCCAGCGCCTTAGACGCCAGCGCCGGCGCGAAGGGCGCCGGCTCCAAACGGCGCCAGCGCCCAGCTGCGCCAGCGCTTAAGGCGCCAGCGCCCGCGCCAGCGTCGCGAGCGCCGCCCTCGGCGCCAGCGCCTTAGGCGCCCGCGACAACGGCGCCAGCGCCCCCGACGCGCTACTAGGCGCGAGCAGGCTAAGCGCCAGCGCCCTTCAAGGCGCCAGCGCCCTATTAGGCGCCGGCGCTAGGTGGCAACGGTCTAAGCGAGCGCACTAGGCGCTAGCGCTTGCTCACAGGCGCGGTTCTCATGTTTCACTCAAATTCATGCGTACTAGCACCTTTAGTACGACGCTGAGCATCTTCCCTCGCGGGTACGACGCTGGGTGTTCTTACCTCGGGGGTATTCCCTTGGCGTCTGTCGCTTGCGCTTCACGGGAGCTTGTCCTATTGCGTCGCAGGCGCTTCACAAACGGGTTACCTACCTACTAGCTTCTTGAGTACTAGCATAGGAACTCGGAAACCATGACGGGATGGATGGAAGTCGGTAGTGTGAGAAAATATGCCACTAGTATGAGACTCGATAACGGTTCAAAAGTATGGCGTACAGTCACTCGAACGAGTGTTTTAATGGGTTTGGTATTGGGTTACCGCATTTGAAAAGGGATTTTTTTTCCCATTCCTTACCGAGTCGCTTCATACGCGCACAACTCGAATTTCTGAAGGATCGGGCTCGGTCCGACAACCTCGCCGCCCGAACGTACTTCGCATCACCTTCGAGCTTTGGCAACCTCGAAACAACACCCAACCATCGCGACTTCGCGGACCCCGCCTAGCTAGCCTTTAGCTATACTTGTTATAGGCTTCATTATTTCATTAGTAGTTGTAATCACTTTCACGATATTGCATTCCGCTACCTATGGTACGCCAGACTTTGGCCACTATGATTGCTCAGTATCCAGATAGGAGGCTGTCTGCTTGTTCAGTGTGAGGATATAGGATCGAGCTCAGAAAAGAGAATGTGAATTGAATGATCACCTGGGTACAACACGAGGCTATATATAGGCTCGACACAAGGCCCAGTAACCAGGTGTTACGCGAAGGTTCCGAGGGTCGCGAAGCGTCCCGAACAGACCCTTCCCGAATTCGGTGGTAACCAAATAGCCCAGAATTCGGTGTACGCAACCTAGCTCGGTGCTATAACTATAATAAAATATAGGAAAGCACCTAGCCTAGGAAATCAAGCAATTCATGCATGCACGAAAAAACCTAAGCTAGTAATAGTATAATGAAGTAAAAGCAGGCATGCACGGCTGGCATAAGCCGTCGTACTCTCACACGTCCCCCCCTCAAAGCTGGGTGGCGTGAGATACACCCTGCTTGACAAGATAGTCCTTGAGAGCACGGCATGCGTTGCCCATATCAGCTTCTGCAACCCAACTGACGTCAGTGGGGTTGTATCCCTTCCAGCGTATCAGGAACTAGAAGGTCTTGCCGCCGTGGCGCCGATGAGTGAAAACGCGCTCGATCTCATACTCGGTTCATCCTACACAAGAACAGGAGATGGTGGCGGTAGCTGCCGTCCCTGGAACTGTTGGTTGGGGTCCTTGTAGGGTTTCAGTAGCTGAACATGGAAAGCATTGTGAAGCTTCCACGTATCTGGTAAGCGCAAGCGGAATGTAACTGGTGCCACTGTGCCTCCACGAGAAAAGGACCACAGAAGCGAGGCCGGAGTTTGGATGGTAGAAGAGACAGGTTCAAGTTGCGTGTATCAAGACGCACCTGATCTCCGACAGCTACTGAGTGATCTCGTCGTTGGCGATCGGCATACTGCTTCTGGGAGTTCTGCATCGTGGTGAGACGTCGCTGAGTCTTCTCCCATAGCTGCTGCATGGTGGTGATGAAGTCGTGTGCGGCTTGGACGTGTGCCGTGTGTTTGGCTGCTGTGGTGTGAGTGGTTCCCATCCGTAACACAGGAAGAAATGAGATTTCCTGTGGCCGCATGCAAGCCGTTGTTGTAAGCGAACTCTAAGGTCGGTAACTGTGTGTCCCAGTGGCTGATGTCGTCTTTGCAAGCTGTGCGCAGTAACTGTTCAACCACCTGATTAAGTCGCTCCGTCTGTTCGTCCGTCTGGGGATGGTATGCTGAAGACATCGCAAGCTTAGTCCCCAACAGTCCCATAAGCTTGTTCTAGAACTTACTCGTGAATTTTGGGTCTCTGTCTGAGATGAGCGTTGCGGGGATGCCGTAGATGGTGATGATGCGGTCGAAGAAGAGTCGAGCAGTTGCTTCAGCTGTAGCTGTGGCGTTGGTCGGTATGAAGTGACCCATTTTGGAGAACTTATCGATCACTACGAGGATGGAATCGTGTCCCCGTGAGGTCGAGGGAAGTCCTGTGATGAAGTCGAGGCTAACGACCTGCAATGGCCGCGCTGGTACGGGTAGTGGCTGAAGTACCTTGCTTTTTTCTACTTGCTACTCTTCATCCGCTGGCACGTGTCGCAGGAGGTGACGAACTGCTGCACGTCTGCTGCCATCTGGGGCCAGTAGTAATACTTACTATTCCCGCTAACGTCTTGTTGCTGCGGAAATGTCCCGCTTATGGAATGTCATGAATCTCCTCTAATAAGATTTGCCGTAGCGGGGCGTAATTCGGTACCCAAATCTTTCCTGAACCCTTCCTTATCACTAAGTCTTTCTCCCACTATAACAGCTTCTGTTTCTCTGCTATCTCTGCGCCCACGGAGTGCCCATGTTGGAATAGACCCTTGAGTAGAGGGTTCATCCCATCGAGTTGGATGCCTGCTACATGACCTGGGCGGCTCAACGCGTCAGCTTTGTTGTGGAGCCCGGGTTTGTAGACAATGTCGTAGTGGAAGTGGGTCTCCAAGAAATCCACCCACCGCACCTGTCGTCGTGAGAGCGTTGGCTGCGACTTCAGGTATTTGAGACTGCAGTGGTCAGTGTAAACTGTGGTCTTGGCTCCCTCTAGGTAACACCTCCACGCCTTGAAGGCTACGACTATAGCTAAGGCTTCCTTATCTGCTCCGTGTAGCTTCTTACTGAGGTAGGCGATAGGCTGTAAACCGTTCCCGTGATCCTGCATCAGTACTGCTCCGATTGCCTGGTCACTTGCGTCTGATTCAACTACGTAGTCCTTGTCTGGGTCTTGTAGGATAAGTACTGGCGCTGTAGTCAGTGCTGTCTGTAGCTGTTCCATGGCTTGCTGATGAGGAGTATCCCATTTGAAGGGCGTATCCCGTTAATTTCAGTAGGTCGGTGAGTGGCGCGCTATCTTCGCGTACTATGGCACGAACCTGCTGTAGTAGTTGGCGAAGCCGAGGAACTGCTGCAACTCCTTCACGTTCTCCGGGACTTTCCACTTTTTAACGGCTTCGATTTTCCGTGTGTCCACGTGTACGCCCTTGACACTCACCATGTGCCCGAGAAACTGCACCTTCTCTAGTGCGAAGTCGCTCTTTGATAGCTTCACGCAAAACTTGTTTTACCGCAGGATTTCGAACACCTTCCGCAGATGCTCCACGTGCTCCTTCATGTTCTTGGAGTAGATGAGGATATCGTCCAGGTACACCACTACGCACTCGTCCAGCAGGGGTCGTAGGATGTGGTTCATCTCCGCATGGAACGTCGCTGGTGCGTTGCAGAGTCTGAACGGCATCACCAAGTATTTGTAGGAGCCGTATCTGGTACGGAACGCCGTCTTGTGGATTGAGTTGTCCGCCATCTTGATCTGCCAGTAACCCAGACCGTAGGTCGAGCTTCGAGAAGACTATTGCACCATGGAGTTGGTCCAGTATGTCGTATATGCGCGGTATGGGATATTTGTTTTTTACTGTCTGTTTGTTCAGTGCGCGGTAGTCGATGCACATTCGTAAACTGCCGTCTGGTTTTGGGGTGAAGAGAACTGGTGCGCCGTAGGGAGAGGTGGATGGGCGGATCAGTTGTCTGTCCAGTAAATATGCTGTATGCTTCTTCATGTCTGTCAGTTCTGTCGGACTCAGTCGGTAAGGTGCACGTGAGACGGGTTTCGCACCTGGTTCCTCCACGATCTCGTGCTCGTGGGTGCGTGCTGGAGGTACGCCTGCGGGTAGGTCGTCGGGCATTATATCCTTATATTGCTCCAAGACCTCCTTCATTGCGGTAGGAAGCTCTGACTCGACTTCTCCTCCTCTGCTGCTGCCATGACCAGTGCTAGGTAACCCGTGTTACTCTCGTTCACCGTCCGTTCGAACCGTGCCAGTGTCGTTTCAGGAATGTCCCCTGTATCCGTCCAGCTTTGTAGCTGCATCCCTTCCCGTTGTTGTAGATGCACACCTTGCTGTTGACCCAATCGATCTCGGGGTTGAACCGCTTCAGAAAATCTCGCCCCAAGATAAAATCTAACCCTTTGAGGTTGATGACTAGTAGCTTCGGCTTCCACCTCAACGCACCTATATGCACCTGCTGAGATGCTTCGCCGTGGATAGGAAGCTTCGTACCGTCCACCATTGTTGCTGAGAATTGTGTCTCCTCCGCCTTCTCTCCGATTTTCTTCAATGTTCCATGGTCACACACCGAGTGAGATGCACCGCTGTCCACCAGTGCCTGGAGGCGTCGCCCATTGCATAACACCTCGAGGAGTAGTGGTTTCTGCTGCGCTGAGTAGCCAAAGAGGGTCTCATTAATAGGATCATAGGGTACATCAAAATGAATACCTTCTCTATCCTATCGCTCCTTCCCTCACCCGCGCTCCTTCCCTCACCCGCGCTCCTTCCCCCCCGCGCTCCTTCCTCCCCCGCGCTCCTTCCCTCACCCGCGCTCCTTCCCTCACCCGCGCTCCTTCCCTCACCCGCGCTCCTTCCCTCACCCGCGCTCCTTCCCTCACCCCGCTCCTTCCCTCACCCGCGCTCCTTCCCTCACCCGCGCTCCTTCCCTCACCCGCGCCTCCTTCCCACCCGCGCTCCTTCCCTCACCCTCACCCGCGCTCCTTCCCTCACCCGCGCTCCTTCCTCACCCGCGCTCCTTCCCTCACCCGCGCTCCTTCCTCACCCGCGCTCCTTCCCTCACCCGCGCTCCTTCCCTCACCCGCGCTCCTTCCCTCACCCGCGCTCCTTCCCTCACCCGCGCTCCTTCCCTCACCCGCGCTCCTTCCCTCACCCGCGCTCCTTCCCTCACCCCGCTCCTTCCCTCACCCGCGCTCCTTCCCTCACCCGCGCTCCTTCCCTCACCCGCGCTCCTTCCTCCCCGCGCTCCTTCCCTCACCCGCGCTCCTTCCCTCACCCGCGCTCCTTCCCTCACCCGCGCTCCTTCCCTCACCCCGCGCTCCTTCCCTCACCCCCCTCACCCGCGCTCCTTCCCTCACCCGCGCTCCTTCCCTCACCCGCGCTCCTTCCCTCACCCGCGCTCCTTCCCTCACCCGCGCTCCTTCCCTCACCCGCGCTCCTTCCTCACCCCCCGCTCCTTCCCTCACCCGCGCTCCTTCCCTCACCCGCTCCTTCCCTCACCCGCGCTCCTTCCTCACCCGCGCTCCTTCCCTCACCCGCGCTCCTTCCCTCACCCGCGCTCCTTCCCTCACCCGCGCTCCTTCCCTCACCGCGCTCCTTCCCTCACCCCGCTCCTTCCCTCACCCGCGCTCCTTCCCTCACCCGCGCTCCTTCCCTCACCCGCGCTCCTTCCCTCACCCGCGCTCCTTCCCCACCCCGCTCCTTCCCTCACCCGCGCTCCTTCCCTCCCCGCGCTCCTTCCCTCACCCGCGCTCCTTCCCTCACCCGCGCTCCTTCCCTCACCCGCGCTCCTTCCCTCACCCGCGCTCCTTCCCTCACCCGCTCCTTCCTCACCCGCGCTCCTTCCCTCACCCGCGCTCCTTCCTCACCCGCGCTCCTCCCTCACCCGCGCTCCTTCCCTCACCGCGCTCCTTCCCTCACCCGCGCTCCTTCCTCACCCGCGCTCCTTCCCTCACCCGCGCTCCTTCCCTCACCCCGCTCCTTCCCTCACCCGCGCTCCTTCCCTCACCCGCGCTCCTTCCCTCACCCGCGCTCCTTCCCTCACCCGCGCTCCTTCCCTCACCCGCGCTCCTTCCCTCACCCGCGCTCCTTCCCTCACCCGCGCTCCTTCCCTCACCCGCGCTCCTTCCCTCACCCGCGCTCTTCCCTCACCCGCGCTCCTTCCCTCACCCGCGCTCCTTCCCTCACCCGCGCTCCTTCCCTCACCCGCGCTCCTTCCCTCACCCGCGCTCCTTCCCTCACCCCGCGCTCCTTCCCTCACCCGCGCTCCTGCCTCACCCGCGCATTCCCCTCACCCGCGCTCCTTCCCTCACCCGCGCTCCTTCCCTCACCCGCGCTCCTTCCCTCACCCGCGCTCTTCCTCCCTCACCCCGCTCCTTCCCTCACCCGCGCTCCTTCCCTCACCCGCGCTCCTTCCCTCACCCGCGCTCCTTCCTCCAACCCGCGCTCCTTCCCTCACCCAGCGCTCCTTCCCTCACCCGCGCTCCTTCCCTCACCCGCGCTCCTTCCCTCAACCCGCGCTCCTTCCCTCACCCGCGCTCCTTCCCTCACCCGCGCTCCTTCCTCACCTCACCCGCGCTCCTTCCCTCACCCGCGCGCCTTCCCTCACCCTCGCTCCTTCCCTCACCCGCGCTCCTTCCCTCACCCGCGCTCCTTCCCTCACCCGCGCTCCTTCCCTCACCCGGCTCCCTTCCCTCACCCCGCGCTCCTTCCCTCACCCGCGCTCCTTCCCTCACCCGCGCTCCTTCCCTCACCCCGCTCCTCCCTCACCGCCTCCTTCCCTCACCCGCGCTCCTTCCCTCACCCGCGCTCCTTCCCTCACCCGCGCTCCTTCCCTCACCCGCGCTCCTTCCCTCACCCGCGCTCCTTCCCTCACCCGCGCTCCTTCCCTCACCCGCGCTCCTTCCCTCACCCGCGCGCTCCTTCCCTCACCCGCGCTCCTTCCCGCATCCGTTCCTCCAGCCTCCGCACTCCCCTCCCCCCTCCTCTGAATGCTCCCCCGTGCGCCCCCCCTGCGCCATCCCCCAGCGCCACCAGCGCCTGCAGCAGATCCGCACCCTGCTCTGGTGGGACAGGGCGGCCCAGGCATGCAGCGGGGCAGGGGAGGACGGGGAGGACAGGGAGGACGGGGAGGACGGGGAGGACGGGGAGGACGGGGAGGACGGGGAGGATGGGGAGGACGGGGAGGACGGGGAGGACGGGGAGGACGGGGAGGACGGGGAGGACGGGGAGGACAGGGAGGAGGAGAGAGGAGGGGGAGGAGGGGGAGGAGGGAGAGGAGGGAAGGAGGGGGAGGAGGGAGAGGAGGGGGAGGAGGGAGAGGAGGGGGGGAGGGAGAGGAGGGGGAGGGGGAGAGGAGGGGGAGGAAGGGGGAAGATGGGAACAGCAGAGAACAGTGGAGGTTGGGAAGCGCGCACAGTGGGGAGGTGGGCAACTGGGGGAAGAGCGCACCTGGGGGGAAGAGCGCACCTGGGGGGAAGAGCGCACCTAGGGGGAAGAGCGCACCTGGGGGGAAGAGCGCACCTGGGGGGAGAGCACGCGCCAGAGGGCGAAAGTGACGCCCGTGGGGCAGCACGAAGTGCACCTTCGCCCCCCGCCCTGCCACTGCCACCCTGCCCTCCCCCCCCGCATGCTGCTGCTGCTGCTGCGGCCACCCGTCGTCCGCGTCGTCTCCCCCACTGCCCTGCCTGCCCCTGCTCCTCCCCCCCTCCCCCCCGCCCTCCCCCGCGCGCCTGGCGTCCAGCAGGCGGCGAAGGCGTCCTCCAACAGCACTGCGCGCCCACATGCGCGGCGCTTGACCTGGCGGGGGGGGGGAGGTGGGGAAAGGGAGGAGGAGGCGAGGAGAGGCGGAGCACAGGATGAGAGAAGCGGAGCACAGGATGAGAGAAGCGGAGCACAGGATGAGAGAAGCGGAGCACAGGATGAGAGAAGCGGAGCACAGGATGAGAGAAGCGGAGCACAGGATGAGAGAAGCGGAGCACAGGATGAGAGAAGCGGAGCACAGGATGAGAGAAGCGGAGCACAGGATGAGAGAAGCGGAGCACAGGATGAGAGAAGCGGAGCACAGGATGAGAGAAGCGGAGCACAGGATGAGAGAAGCGGAGCACAGGATGAGAGAAGCGGAGCACAGGATGAGAGAAGCGGAGCACAGGATGAGAGAAGCGGAGCACAGGATGAGAGAAGCGGAGCACAGGATGAGAGAAGCGGAGCACAGGATGAGAGAAGCGGAGCACAGGATGAGAGAAGCGGAGCACAGGATGAGAGAAGCGGAGCACAGGATGAGAGAAGCGGAGCACAGGATGAGAGAAGCGGAGCACAGGATGAGAGAAGCGGAGCACAGGATGAGAGAAGCGGAGCACAGGATGAGAGAAGCGGAGCACAGGATGAGAGAAGCGGAGCACAGGATGAGAGAAGCGGAGCACAGGATGAGAGAAGCGGAGCATGATGAGAGAAGCGAGCACAGGATGAGAGAAGCGGAGCACAGGATGAGAGAAGCGGAGCACAGGATGAGAGAAGCGGAGCACAGGATGAGAGAAGCGGAGCACAGGATGAGAGAAGCGGAGCACAGGATGAGAGAAGCGGAGCACAGGATGAGAGAAGCGGAGCACAGGATGAGAGAAGCGGAGCACAGGATGAGAGAAGCGGAGCACAGGATGAGAGAAGCGGAGCACAGGATGAGAGAAGCGGAGCACAGGATGAGAGAAGCGGAGCACAGGATGAGAGAAGCGGAGCACAGGATGAGAGAAGCGGAGCACAGGATGAGAGAAGCGGAGCACAGGATGAGAGAAGCGGAGCACAGGATGAGAGAAGCGGAGCACAGGATGAGAGAAGCGGAGCACAGGATGAGAGAAGCGGAGCACAGGATGAGAGAAGCGGAGCACAGGATGAGAGAAGCGGAGCACAGGATGAGAGAAGCGGAGCACAGGATGAGAGAAGCGGAGCACAGGATGAGAGAAGCGGAGCACAGGATGAGAGAAGCGGAGCACAGGATGAGAGAAGCGGAGCACAGGATGAGAGAAGCGGAGCACAGGATGAGAGAAGCGGAGCACAGGATGAGAGAAGCGGAGCACAGGATGAGAGAAGCGGAGCACAGGATGAGAGAAGCGGAGCACAGGATGAGAGAAGCGGAGCACAGGATGAGAGAAGCGGAGCACAGGATGAGAGAAGCGGAGCACAGGATGAGAGAAGCGGAGCACAGGATGAGAGAAGCGGAGCACAGGATGAGAGAAGCGGAGCACAGGATGAGAGAGATGACTAGGCCAATGCGGCGCTCAGCAACCCCATTCTGCTGCGGAGAGGCCGGAAGAAGTGAACGACTGGAGGATGCCCTCCCTGTGACAAAAGTCCCGCAAGAGGTCTGAGGAAAACTCACCACCTCTGTCAGAGTGCAAACGTAGGACAGGAAAGTCTGTCTGGAAACGGTCGCGGAGCAAGAGACGAACAGCGCGGATCTAAGGGATCAAGACAGTAGGGACTTCACCCTTGCTGCGCAAGGGGAAGACCGTGGTGTACCGCGAGTAGTCGTCAACAACCAGCAGAAAGTACTGCTCGCGGCCCTGTCTTCGGACGCGGGCTGGGCCCACATGTCCATGTGGAGAGTCTGCAGGGGAGCGTCTGTCGGGGGAAACGAGGAGTGAGGAGCGGCGCGCTGCCGCCCCTCGACACAAGGGAGACACGGCGGGGCAGGCGAGCGAGCGGCGGCGACGACAGGGACTGGGGAAGACCAGAGACAAGCAGACGGGAGTGCATGCTGCGGGGAGGCGCGGCAGAGAGGGGGTGACCAAGGCGGTGGTGCCAGAGGAGAGTCTGGTGTGGTGTGACTGGTGACGACACAAGCAAGGGGCAGACTCCGGTCCGGACAAGGACACCTGACCAGTAGCAGCAACCTGGGGAGACCCGACAGTCAGGGTGTACAGACTCGACCCAGGCCGACGGGTGAACGTGGCCAGGTGGCGGCCCGTGCGGGCACACGTGCAGATCGCCACACGACGTCCTCCAGGGGTGAAGGTGTCAACCCACTCATCCTGGATGACGGCGTTACTCACCAGGTTCGTAGAGAACGAGGGGAGGTGGAGACCTGTAAGTGAGCCAGACGGGACCGCCGGACAGGGGAGGACAGTGGAGGAACGTGCAAGGACAGGTCCCCCAGAGGGGTCAGCAAGGGAGACCGGAACCGGTGCAGAGAGCGGTGTGACTGTGGTGCTGTCGCGGAGAAGCAAGCAGCGGGAGGCACCTGAGTCTAGCGTGAAAGTGTACAAGGCCTCAGTAGGCTCAATACCTGAGAGGGCGGACTCACTAGCACCTAGGGCAGCAGACTCGCAAGCACCAAGGGCAGCAGACTCACAAGCACCTGGAGCAGCAGCCTCTATACCAGGGTCTGGCGGAACACACAGGTAACAGTCACCCTCAGCACTAACAGTCAATGCATACATGGCAGCAAGGATAGCATCATAGTCAAGATCAAAGATCTCTACTCCCCTCCTAAGCAGATCAGCCCAGTTGGGCAGTTCAGAGCAGTCAGGAAGCTGAGCACGCCAGGGTCACTAAGGCGGGGCGGAAAAGCAGCGGTGCTGGGTGTGCAACCTCCCGCAGGTCTGACCAGCACACTCACTCGTATGAATGACATACGGGCAGGTACCACCACCCCCAGGCGACTGACGCTGCGCGTACCACTCACGAAGGTTTTGCGGCGTACGGGGCAGGCGCTGGCGCTGCTGCTGCTGTGCCTGGCTGCCTCCAGAGCCGCCGCGCTGGGCCACACCACTGCGACCACCGCCACCGACTCCGCTGCCACTCCCACCACCGCCACCTCTGCCGCTGCCACCCCCACTGCCGCCGCCACCACCGACCCCAACACCCCCCCCCCACCCCCCCGCTCCCACCACCCCCGCCGCCACCACCCGAGCCTCCATCACCGCCCCCACCCCCACCATCCCCACCACCCCTGCCACCCTTCGCCTTGCCGCTGCGGCGCTTGCCACTGGAAGCAGACGCAACCCCAACCTCCTCAGCACCAAGGAGGTCGACAGCAGCAGCAGTGGCGACAGAGGGGAGGAGGGGAGAGGGGGAACACCCCTCGAAGAAGGGGGTGCGAGGAGTGCCTCGAGAAGCGCCTACAGTGTTAATGCTAACCTCGGCCGCAGTAAGGTGCTTTTTGAGGAGGTCTATAGTGAGCTCAGTGGGGTCCATGGCGAGGAAGGTGTCCCTGACAGCACGAAGAGAGTCAGGGAGGCGAGTGACTAGGAGGTAGAGGGTGTAGTGAATAGGGGGAGGGTTCTTGGCGAGGAAGTCGGCAGGGGTCGCAGCACGCACCCTAGCGTCGCTAGTGCGGAGGTGGGTGATGAGATCAGCGACTGTAGGAAAGGCGGACAGGTCAGGAAAGAGGTAGGGCAGGATAAGACGGCCTAGCGCAGCAGTGGCAGGCGAGCTGTAGCGAGCTACGACTGCGTCGAACAGGTCCTTGGCGGTTTTCTGCTGGCTAAAGTGCGCGCGCTCGGCTAGTGGTAGGTGGTTTCGCACAGCTAGGCGAGCAGCAGCGTCGCGAATAAGCCACTGGTCACGAGTGTCAGCGTCAGCAGTGTCTGCAGGGGCGGCAGCGCTACCAGACGTATGAGCGAACAGGGACACACGATCCTTAGACTCGCTTTGAAGGTATAGCCTAAGGTCGTCTAACCAGGTCTCAAATTCGATCGGGCGGCCATCTGCGTCAAAAGTGAGAACATTTTAAGTCGCCATCGTTGGTAGCGCAGGGCAGCAAGGCGGCGCTGACTAGGTGAGGGGCGGCCGGCAGGGGAGGAAGCGGACGGCATGCACACGCAGGGCAGGGAGCGCGGCGGGCGGCGCTGTGCACGGGCAGGGTAGGGTGGCGCGGCCGCAAGCCGCGCACGGGCAGGGCAAGGTGGCGTGGCAGCGGGCTGCGCAAGGGCAGGGCAGGAAGGCGCGGCGGCTGGATGCGCACGGGCAGGGTAGGTGGCGCAGCGCGCTAAGAAAAAAATCGCACTGCAGCAGTGGCGCGCGGCTAACAGGGGCAGCTCGACTCGGGGTAGGGCAGTGGGCTAATGCGGTAACAGGTGGGCCCTATGAAGAAGCTTAGGTCCTAAGGACCCATGGCTCTTAATACAATGTTAAGATAACCAACTAGAATGGATTGAACGAAGGCAAGCAATGATACAAGTATGAAACTCTAAAGGGGTTGTACCCCTTAGTGGCTACCCCACTATAGCCTACTGTATACAAACAACAAAATAACATTTGACAACAAGCCCTTTTATCCCAGTGGGTAGTGTGACAATTGGAACGAGAATGAATGGATTGAACAGCATGAGGAGTACAAGTACCAAACCCTAGAATGTTGTACCCCATATGAGCTACCCCACTACAGCCTACACAGACTATAGTGTATAAGTTTGACACACCCCCATAGGCAAAGTGGGGGAGAACAAGGGGTCACAAGACCAGTCAAGCAAAGCAAGGCAAAGCAAGCTCAGGGTGGATCACAACGTCACCACACAGTCTGAGCACAAGTTCAAGGCCACAAGGCCAGTTCACATGCAAGGTCACATATATATAAAGCTAAACAGGCAGGTATATATATGTAACAGTACAAGCAAGGTCAAGAAGTAAGCAAGTGAGGCAAGGTAGGTACAAGACCTAACAGAGTGCAGAAGCGCTGATGATCACAAGGCGCGAGTGCCTTAGTGAAGATATCAGCAGTGTTGGCCTCAGAGGCCACGTAAGCAAGGCGCAGCTGACCACGCTGCTGCAGCTCACGAGCAAGAAAGTAGCGGAGAGCGATGTGCTTTGTTCTGTGCTCCAGTCTGTGCTCATGACACAAGGCCAGCATGGCCTTGTTGTCTACGTACAGCACTGGAGGAGAACGAGGCGGCTCTCCCAGGTCAGTCAGCAGGTAGGTGAGCCAGCGTAGCTCCTGTGCAGCCATGGCCCCTGCGTAGATCTCAGCCTCACAACTGGAGCCGAGAACAGAAGACGAGCGGGTAGACCGCCAAGAAACAGAGCCGGAACCAAGGCTGAAGGTGTAACCCTGTGACGACCGCTGCGTAGCCTGGTCGTCAGCCCAAGAAGCGTCTGCGTGACCAGTGAGGACCACTGAACTATGCCCTCCAAGCACAAGCCCCATGCCCGACGTACTGCACAAGTAGCGCAACACCCTCTTCGCTGCAGCCATGTGCTCTGGTCTGTGTCTCCCAGGAGCAACAAAGCG
This sequence comes from Closterium sp. Yama58-4, assembly GCA_947470075.1. NCBI lineage: Eukaryota > Viridiplantae > Streptophyta > Zygnematophyceae > Desmidiales > Closteriaceae > Closterium > Closterium sp. Yama58-4. The sequence continues at coordinate 345,406 of CANIUD010000597.1, forward strand.
TGCCAGAATGCTAAGAGGGTATGCAAGGTCAGGTCGAGTGCAGGTCATCAGGTACATGAGGCAGCCGACAAGCTCTGGGTACGGGCCACTCGACTCTACGGACTCATCCGAAGGCAGAGCTGAGAGCGAGTGGCGCGTAGGCAGAGGAGTGGCCTGAGGCGAGGAGTACGTGAAGCCGAAGCGCTGAAGGACCTGCTGCACCATATGTGACTGAGTCAGGGTAATGGTGCGCTGTGCTCTGTCCCTGGTGATCTGCAAGCCAAGGTAGCTGCGCAGTTCACCCAGGTCTGTGCACGTGTGTCTCTTCTGCAGCTCGGACTTCACGTAGGCAAGTCCAGCAGTGTCAGCTGTAGCAAAGACCAAGTCGTCGACGTACACGAGGATGTAGAACGGCGGCAAAGAAGTGTCGGTGCGCAGAAACAGCGACGGGTCGGCAGTAGAAGGAGCAAACCCAAGGGCCGCAAGTGTAGTCCTCAGTGTGTCGTGCCACTCACGAGGCGCCTGGCGGAGACCGTAGACTAGCCGCCGGAGGCTCCACTGGGTGCCAGGAGGAAACGTCCCAGTGAAGCCAGGTGGGCGGCGCAGCCAGATCTCCTCGTGAAGGCTGCCCTGCAAGAAAGCAATGCTGAAGTCAAGAGAGTGCAGCTCGTAGTCTCGGTGAGCAGCTATGTGCAGCAGTACCCGAAGAGTGGTCATCTTCGGGGTGGGGGAGAAAGTCTGAAAGTAGTCAACTCCCTGCCGCTGACTGAAACCACGAGCCACGTAACGCGCCTTGAAGACAGGCGGAGAACCCGACGGCCGCTTCACCCTGAAAATCCACATGCCGCTGACGATGTTCGCCCCAGGTGGGGGAACCTCGTCAACGTAGGTGCCTGTGGACTTCCAGGAAGCCATCTCTGCGTCCATGGCTGCCTGCCACTGAGAGGAGTAGGGACCCTCTATCGCCTCCGCGTAAGAGCGCGGAGTCGGGATGTCAAGTGCATCCGGGTCTCCCTCAGGGGCAAGCAGCATGGACACGAGATGAGGTGAAACAGCAGCCAAGCACTGGAACTCCTCCTGCCTGTCCTCTAGGACGTCCGTGCCAAGAGCACACTCACCCCCGACGGACGGAGGACAGACAGACTCAGACTCAGCGACGAGACTGGTAGCGTAGTCTAGGCGACAGCGAGCAGCGAAGTCGACAAGCTCAGCAACTAGGGCAGACGCAGCAGTAGACTCAAAGGAAGGGTCAGTGACGACAGTAGCAAGGAGACGCGTGACAGTAGGACGCGCAGCACGAAGGGAGTCCGACTCCGGGTCAGGAAGCTCAGGAAGAGAGGACGCTGGAGGAGAGGGCAAAGGGGCACGCAGCGGAGCAGTGGAAGGACGCAGAGACATCCGGTGCGTGCCGGGGACAGGGGGAGGACGCTGACGCGAACCACGACCACTAGTGCGAGCAGCACGGACAGGCGACGCAGGGCGAGACGCAGGCTCACGATGCTCAGCAAGACCTCCAGTAGGACCAGTGTAGGGAGAAGGAGAAGGAAGCGGGGAAGGTGGCTGTAACTGTGACTCAGACTGGACAGGAGGCGGACACTCTAAGGCAGGAGCAGGACCAAGAGAGGACGGAAGACCAAGAACCTGCTCAAGGAGCGGAACGAAGTACGGCCGTGGCCGCGCAGCTCCACCAGTGCCAGCAGGAACAGCACCAGCGCCCCCAGCGGGAGCACCAGCACCAGGAAGACCCGCAACTCCAGCAGCTCCAACTCCAGCACCCCCAGCAGCACCAGCGCCAGGAGCACCCCCAGCGCCAACACCCCCAGTAGCTCCAGCTCCAGCCGGACCACCCGAAGACGCAGCAGCTCCAGCTCCAGGAGCTCCAGCAGCACCAACGCCAGTAGCACCAGCAGCACCAGCAGCACCAGCAGCACCAGCAGCTCCAGCAGCACCAGCAGCTCCAGCGCCAGCAACACCAGCAGCACCACCAGCTCCAGCAGGAGGAGCACTCGTAGGGTCAGCAGCTCCAGTACACTCGGTACGAGCACCTCTGGGACCCTCGGCACCAGCACTCTCAGCAGCAGTAGAACCCCCAGCTCCTGCAGCACCACCAGCTCCAGCAGCACGTCGCCAGCGCCGGGCGAACCACTCACGCAGCTCCTGTGGAGAGAGCAGCTCCCGCCGGGACGAAGCACCGGAGGAACCGCCAGGCTCAGCACCACCAGACGCCGGACGAGCAGGTCCAGCACTCTCAGGCTCCGCACTCCGAGACTCAGCACCCCCAGGCTCAGCACCCCCAGGCGCAGCACCCCCAGGCTCAGCACCCCCAGGCGCAGCACCCCCAGGCTCAGCACCCCCAGGCTCAGCACCCCCAGGCTCAGCACCCCCAGTCGCAGCACCCCCAGACCCAGCACCCCCAGTCGCAGCACCCCCAGACCCAGCACCCCCAGGCTCAGCACCACCAGCAGTACCAGAGTCAACAGCTACCTCGACTGGCTCAACTGCATCTACCTGGGACACACCTGAGGGAGCAGGACCCTGAGGGGGGAGGGGGTCTACCGGAGGGGGGCCTGGTGTAAGGAAGAGCGGCGGGGGAGGGAGGGACGCAGTGCGGTAGGGGAAGAGACGGTAGTAGGGAACCGACTCGTCAAAGGTGACGTCCTGGGACGCGAAGACACGGCGCGAGGTGGGGTGGTAGAACTGCCAGCCTGGCGCGTCAGGGGGAAAGCCAAGGAAGACGCAGGGAACAGCACGAGAGGACAGCTTGTCCGCAGACAAGTCGCGGACAAACGCCCTAGATCCCCAGACCCGAAAACGCGACGCATCACCAACCTTCCCCGTCCACAGCAAAGCAGGGGAGGTCTCCGGCATGGAGACCCGGGGGTGAAGGTTGAGCTGATGCGCCGCGTACCGAACCGCAAACGGCCACAGAAAATGGGGAGCAGCCGCATGGATCATGGACGTACGAGCGACGTCCATGACCATGCCGATGCGGCGCTCAGCAATCCCATTCTGCTGCGGAGAGTCCGGAAGCGTGAAGGTCTGGCGGATGCCTCGTGTGCGACAGAAGGTCTGCAGAAGGTCAGAGGAGAACTCTCCGCCTCGGTCGGAGTGCAGACGCCGAACAGGAAAGTCGGAGCCGAAACTCTCCTGGAGCTGGAGACGAGCCGCGCGGATCCAGGCGATCAACACCTCAGTGACGTCACCCTTGCTGCGCAAGGGGAAGACTGCGGTGTAACGCGAGTAGTCGTCAACCACCAGCAGGAAGTAGCGCTCCTGACCCTGCCCACGGACGCGGGCTGGGCCCCACACGTCCATGTGAAGCGTCTGCAGCGGAGCCTCTGTCGGAGGAAACTCGGAGGAGTGAGGAGCAGCGCGCTGCCGCCCCTCGACGCAGGGAACGCAGGTGGGGGCAGGCCCCGGAGGAAGAGGAGGGAGGGACCGGGGGAGACCAGAAACAAGAAGACGGGAAGCCATGCCTCGAAGGCGAGGCAGGGAGGGGTGACCAAGACGGTGGTGCCAGAGGAGAGTCCGGTGAGACAGGAGACGACACGAGCAGGGGGCAGACTCAGGACCAGACCTGGACGCCGCAGCAAACACCTGACCCGACGCGGCTACCTGAGCAGACTCAGTGACTGGAGAAGACTCAGTAGTCAGTGTGTACAGGCTCGACCCTGGCCGACGAGCAAACGTGGCCAAGTGGCGGCCCGTGTCCGCACAAGTGCAGTGGGTCACCCGCTGACGCGCAGGGGTGAACTGGTCAACTCCTGCATCCTGGAGGTCAGCACCCGCCACCAAGTTCGTAGAGAACGAGGGGAGGTAGAGACCCGACAGGGAGCCAGACGGGACCGCTGGACACGGTAGGACAGTGGAGTAGTGAGCAAGGACAGGACCCCCAGAGGGGTCCGCTAGGGAGACCGCAACAGGCCGACTGAGCGGTGTGAGAGTGGTGCAGTCTCGAAAGAAGGAGCGGGAAGCACCCGAGTCAAGGGTGAAGGTGTGGGTGTCCGGGGGCGACGCAGCACCTGAGAGCGCAAACTCACCGGCACCTGGGGCAGCAGACGCACTGGCACCTAGAGCAGCAGCCTCACAAGTACCTAGCGCAGCAGCCTCTATGCCTGGGTCAGGCGGGAAACACCGGTAACAGTCACCCTCATCACTAATAGTCACAGCATACATGGCAGCAAGAATAGCATCAAAGTCAAGATCATAGATTGCAACACCCGCCCTAGACAGCTCGCCCCAGCGAGGGATCTCCGTAGCGTCGGGGAACTGGTGGCGCCACGCGTCTGTCAGCCGACCGAAGCAGCGCTGGGTGGGGTGCGGGCCTCCACACTGCTCACCCGCCCGGTCGCCGGTACGGAGAACGTAGGTGCAGGGGCCAGCACCCCCACCCCGCTGACGAGCAGCGTACCACTCACGAAGCTGCTGGGGGGAAGGGGTCTCACGGGTACGCTGCTGCTGCTGCTGCTGGCGCGCACCACCACCGGAGCCACCCCTCTGCGCAGCGCCACCCCGACCAGCTCCGCCGCCTCCGCCGCTACCTCCTCCACTACCGCCACCTCCGCCACCTCCGCTCCCACCGCCACCGCCGCCTCCACCTCCACCTCCAGTCCCGCCACCGACGCCCCCACCCCCGCCACCACCCCCACCGCCACCCCCACCCCCTCCACCACCTCCACCTCCGCCTCCACCGCCCCCTCCAGCCCCTCCAGCACCCTTGCCCCCCTTGCCCTTGCCAGGGCGGCGTCTCCCGCTAGGGGCAGACGCCGCAGCGACCGACTCAAGACCAACGAGGTCGGCCGCAGCAGCAGAGGCAACAGAGGGCAAGAGGGGAGAGGGGGAGCACCCCTCAAAGACAGGGGTACGAGGGTCACCACGAGAGGCACCTACTGCGACTATGCTCTTCTCTGCCGCGAGCAGGCGCTCCTCGAGGAGGTCAACGGTGAGGGTGGTGGGGCAAACAGAGAGGAAGTGGTCCCTAACCGGGCGAAGGGTGTCAGGGAGCCGGGTGACTATGTAGTAGAGGGTGATGTACATGGGGGGGGGGTTCTTGGCGCAGAACTCAGCAGGAAGCGCAGCGCGGTAGCGAGTGTCACTAGTGCGAAGGTGCGTAATGAGGTCAGCGACAGTGGGAAAAGCGGCGAGGTCAGGGAAGAGGTACGGTAGGATAAGGCGGCTAAGCGCAGTAGTGTCAGGGGAAGAGTAGCGTGCAACTACAGCGTCGTACAAGGTCTTAGCACTCTTGTACTGGCTAAAGTGCGCACGCTCAGAGGTCGGCAAGTGGCGGCGCACAGCAAGGCGGGCAGCAGCATCGCGTGTGGCCCACTGGGAGCGAACAGTGGGGTCAGCATCAGCAGCAGGGGCAGGAGAGGCACCAGAGGTGAGGTCAAAAAGGGAGAGGCCGTCTGCTCTGTCGCTCAGTAGGAAAAGCTGCAGGTCATCTACCCAGACGTCAAAGTCAATGGCCCGACCCTCAGCGTCAAAAGTGAGGACACTGGGGGAAGCCATGACAGCAGTAGACTAGCAGTGAGAGCAGCAGGCTAGGGCAGAGCAGTGGTGGAGGCGCTGCTCTTACCGGGCAGGCGAGAAGGACCGAGGCGCGTCGGCAGGAACAGGGCCGGGACGGCAGGAACGGCGGCTCGGCGGCTCAGCGGCTCGGCAGCTCATCGGCAGCGGCGTCTCGGCGGCTCGGCAGCACGGCGGCAGTGGCGGCTCGACGGCTCGGCAACTCGGCGGCAACGACGGCTCGGCGGCTCGGGGTCGCGACAAGGGGGCGCCGGGGCCAGCAGAGGCGGCGCCGGGGCCGGAAGCGCGGCGCGACGGGGCCGCTAAGGGAAGCGAGGGGAGGGGAGCGCGACTCGGGCAGGGGCGGAGCGCGCTCCGGGCAGGAAAAAAAAATCTTACGGTGGGCCCTAGGAACAGTTCCCACGAGGGAACCTGCTCTATACCATGTGACAATTGGAACGAGAATGAATGCATTGAGCAGCATGAGGAGTACAAGTACCAAACCCTAGAATGTTGTACCCCATATGAGCTACCCCACTACAGCCTACACAGACTATAGTGTATAAGTTTGACAGGTTGTGGCTGGGATTCTGACAAGACGAGTCAGTTTGCCCCTATGCCAGCACATCTTGACCTTACGCGCAGCTTCTGAGGCAGGGCTCTCGTTATCAGTGTAATTTACCCTTCTACACTGATTACAAGGGTGAAATTTCGGGCTTACACTGATGTGTTTGGGTATTTTTTTGGAGGATTACTATTACACGGATATGTCAGTGTAACGCTGTAGGCCACACTGATGCATTGGGGTAACTTTTCCCTTAGCAAAGATTACACTGAAGAGCGTACAACCCCCCTCCCCCCCCCCCTTCCCCCCCCCCTCGCCCTTCCCCTTTCCCCGAAATCTGTTGGTTTGTGATTTCCGTTAATCACGCAAGTACCGATGTTTCCTTCAGTATAGTCTGTTCGTTGGAAGCAGTCTCGTGTCTGATTGGTCAGTTTTGTATGTTTCCCTTGCCAGCACGCCACGAGAAGTCACACTGCTGTTGCAGGGTAAAATTTTCAAAACTCAAAGTTACACTGATCCATCAGTGCAGGGCTCTCGTTATCACGGTAAAATACCCTTTTTGCACTGACTGGCGGCCGCTTTTTTTCAGTTACCCTTTCACAGGCAGGGTAGTGGATTTTTTACCCTAGGCCAGAAAGTGTAAGTTTTTTTGTACCCTTTGAAAAACAGCGTAAGGAACTTATTTCTCTGGCTGTACAGAGTACAATCCCAATTAGAATGATACCGAATGCTCCGTAGCGAGACGAAACACTATTTGGGACCTTGCAAAATACTCCCAAGCAGCTACACTCGAACCTGCGACCTCTCAGATCTATCTCGTAATAAAAACAACTGAGCCACCAAGAGTTGAACATGACTATTTTGGCATTACTGATATAAGTGTTCTAGAAAAATTACCCTTACCAAACAGACTTACAATTTTTTTACCCTGCATTTGTCAGGGAAACAAAAAAATTACCCTACGCATCAGGGTTGACTATACCTAGAACCCTGATAATTAAGGGTGGCCCAAAACGAATCTGAAGCCCTGCATCAGTGTAATGAAAAAATACACACTGCTCAGAAGGGTTATTGACATAGCTACACTGCCAATCGTGAGTAGGCAAAATCCAAACCTAAGCCCTGTCCTGAGGTCTTCGCAAGTCAAACGAAGCGATGGAGAAATTGGGCTCGCTTCAAATCTGAAACTTGTTACTGTATTTAGCAGGATATAAAGCCCAAGGTCAGCATGGTAAATTATCAAGTTATGACGATTGAAATGGGTTGTATGCGAGATCCGCGAAACCAGGCCCCTCTTATTAGGTCAAAGGGGAAGGGGTACAAGTACAATGTCGAGAGAATTGTTGTACCCCCTAAGGCTAAGCCCCCCTACAGCCTAGTTCAATATGAAAATATATGTTTGAAATAGTAGCTAGAACTCAGTAGCCATAGCTAGGGTTTGAGGCAGTAGAGTAGCGAGAAGTTTGTGAAAGCAGAGAGAGAGGTTTGCACTAGCAGACAGTTGGGATACAAATAGTCAACCCTAACTGGGTTGTACTCACTATAGAGTACCCCACTGCAGACTAGACAATTATAGCATTCTGACACACCCCCATAGGCAAAGTGGGGTATGATCAGCACAGCAAGCAGTCGCATAAGAAGTTCACAAGCACAAGCAAAGCTAGAGGCAGTCACAGAGGGCAAGTGAGGAGGAGGAGGGACTGTGAGAGGAGTGGAGATAGGAGGCCACAGGTGAAGCTGCAGACACACGGGCAACAGGAGCGGCGCGCACGGTGGCTACCGGAGCAAGGGCCCCGGACTACAGGAGTAACTGGCTCCGCGGCTAAGACGAGCGGCAGGAGCAACGGACCCACAGGCGACTGGCGCAGCAGACTCGCTGGGCTACCGGAGCAAGGGCCGTGGACTACTGGCGCTGCTGACGTCACGACGGCTACCTCCGCTCAACCTCCCCCAACTGTCCCACACCCCTTTCACACACCCTTTGCTGCACCCCTAGCTCCACTCCCACGACACCCCCCTAGCGCCACTCCCTCGGCTCCCACACACCCACCCCCCTCAGCGGCACGTGCAGCAGTGGGAGACGGAGGAGGAGGAGGAGCAGGGGACGGCTCACACACCCGCCACCCCCATACCCGCCACCCCCATAGCCGCACGCGCAGGAGGGAGAGGAAGGGGAAAGGGGAGGGGGGAAGCAGCCCCGCGGCGCACGGGGCCAAGGGGTGGCGCGCGGGTCCCTGGGGGCGCCGCGACGGGCGACGGGGGGGAGCGCGCGGGTCCCCGACGGCGCCGCGACGGGCAACGGGGGGGAGCGCGCGGGTCCCCGGGGGCGCCGCGACGGGCGACGAGGGGGAGCGCCGCAACGGGCGACGGGGGGGGGGGGGGGGGGGGGGGGCGCTGTTCCCCGGTGGCGTTGCGACGGGGGGCCGCGCGCTGGTCCCTGGTGGCACTGCGACGGGCGACGTGAGGGAGCGCGCGGGTCCCCGGAGGCGCCGCGACGGGCGACGGGGGGCCGCGCGCTGGTCCTTGAGGGCGCCGCGACGGACGACGGGTGGAGCGCGCGGGTCTCTGAAGGGCGCCGCGACGGATCGTAAAACCGCCACGCGCCCCGAGCTCGTGGCGGGCAGAAAACCGCCACGCGCCCCGAGCGCGTGGCGGGAAGAAAAAACGTCGCGCGCCACGGGGCGCGCGACAGGCAGTACAGCAGCAGCGGAAGCATGGGGGGCCCACAGGCAGAACTAATACCATGTTGAAATAGTAGCTAGAACTCAGTGGCCATAGCTAGGGTTTGAGGCAGTAGAGTAGTGAGAAGTTTGTGAAAGCAGAGAGAGAGGTTTGCACTAGTAGACAGTTGGGATACAAATAGCAAACCCTAACTGGGTTGTACTCACTATAGAGTACCCCACTGCAGACTAGACAATTATAGCATTCTGACAAAAATATATGTTTGACACACCCCCATAGGCGAAGTGGGGGATAGCCAGAGCAAGCAATGGTCACAAGACCAGTCAAGAGAAGAAGCAAAGCAAAGCAAAGCTCAGGGTGGATCTCAAGATCACCACGCATTCCGAGCACAAGCAAGCGGCCACAAGGCCAGTTCACATGCAGAGTTTATAAGACCAAGAGCAGTAGACTGATCACAGCCTAGCAAGTGTAAGCATGCAGGTATACTCATACATATCAGTGTACAACAAGAGCAAGGCAAGATCAAGATACAAGCAGGTGAGGCAGAGTGGGCACAAGCCCAAGAGCAGTGCAGAAACGCTGATGATCACCAGACCCAAGGGCCTTGGTGAAGACATCAGCAGTGTTGGCCTGTGTGGCCACATAAGCAAGATGAAGTTGACCACGATGCTGCAGCTCTTGCGTGAGGAAGTAACGGAGAGCAATGTGCTTCGTTCTGTGCTCCAGTCTTTGCAGCTGACCACTCAGCTCTACAGACTCGTCCGAAGGAGGAGCTGAGAGCGAGAGGCCTGTAGGTAGAGGAGTGGGCTGTGGGGAGGATTTGGAAGCCGAAGCGCTGAAGGACCTGCTGCACCATGTGTGACTAAGTCAGACGCGGTGATTGTGCGTCGTGCTCTGTCCCGGGTGATCTGCAAGCCAAGATAGTTGCACAACTCACCAAGGCCAGTGCAGGTGTGTCTCTTCTGCAGCCTCGCCTTCACAAGGGCCAGTGCCTCAGTGTCAGCAGTAGCAAAAACCAAGTCGTCGACGTACACAAGAACGTAGAACGGCGGGAGAGAAGTGTCTGTACGCAGAAACAGTGAACGGTCAGTAGTCGAGGGATCGAAACCAAGAAAGTTGTGCTGAAGTCAAGAGAGTGGAGCTCGTAGTCACGCTGTGCTGCAACGTGCAGTAACACCCGAAGAGTGGTCATCTTCGGGGTGGGGGAGAAGGTCTGGAAGAAGTCGACTCCCTGTCGCTGACTTAAGCCTCGAGCAACGTAATGCGCCTTGAAGACAGGCGGAGAACCCGACGGCCGCTTCACCCTGAAAATCCACATGCCATCGACTATGTTCACCCCAGGAGGGGGAACTGCGTCGACGTAAGTGCGTGTGGTCTTCCAGGATGCCATCTCTGCGTCCATGGCTGCCTGCCACTGAGAGGAGTAAGGACCCGTGATCGCCCTTTACGTAAGAGCGCGGGGTCGGGATGTCTAATGCATCCGGGTCTCCCTCAGGGGCAAGTAGCATGGCAGCGAGATGAGGTACAGCAGCCGCAAGACACTCGAGCTCAAACTGCCTGTCCTCAAGGACGTCCGTGCTAAGGGCACACTCACTCCTGATGGACGGAGCAGCAAAGTCTACGAGCTCAGCGACTAAGGCAAACGCAACAGTAGACTCAAAAGTAGGGTCAGTGACAACTGTGGCTAGGAGACGCGTGACAGTAGGACTAGCAGCACGAGCAAGGTCAGACGGAGTGTCAGGAATGTCAGGCAGAGAGGACGCTGGAGGAGACGGCAGGGCAACACGCTGTGGAACAGAGGAAGGACGAAGTGCCATAGTGTGTGAGCCGGGGACTGGTGGAGGAAGAGGGAGAGGAACACGATGAGCACGGCGAACAATGCGAACAGGGGAGGCAGGATAAGACGCAGGCTCACGGCGCTCTGTCAAGGTGTCTGGCTGCTCTGTGTAAGGAGAAGGAGCAGGCAGTGGGGAGTCTGGTGGTAGCTGTGTCTAAGACAGGTCAAGCGGTGGACACAGTAAGGGAGGAGTAAGGCCAGTGGAAGACGGAAGACTAAGAACAGACGAAGTGCCGAGCCAGGCGGTGGTAAGGACGACTCCGGCTGCTCGTAGAAAAATGGGCGGCGTGGCGCAGTACCCGTACCGTCAGCAGCTCCAGCACCTCCAGCACCTCCAGTACCACCAGCTCCAGAACCTCCTACACCTCCAGCTGTAGCACCTCCAGCACCAGCAGCTCCAGTACCTCCAGCACCAGCAGCTCCAGTACCCCCAGTATCTCCAACTCTAGCACCTCCAGCACCAGCAGCTCCAGTACCTCCAGTAGCTCCAATGCTAGCACCTCCAGTAGCACTTCCAGTACCAGCATCCCTAGTACCTCCAGCACCAGCAGCTCTAGCACCTCCAGCACCTCTAGTTCTAGCACCTCTAGCACCAGCAGCTCCAGTACCTCTAGCACCTCCAGCTCTAGCACCTCCAGCTCTAGCACCTCAAGCTGGAGCAAGGCTAGCTCCACCACCAGAGCTGCCCCACCGGACAGCCCACTCGCAAAGCCGCTCGGGCGAGAGAGTCTCCTGCAGACGTGCACCAGTACCGCTAGTATTAGCATCTCCAGCACCAGGACCTCCATCACCTCCAACTCCAGTACCACCAGCACCAACACCTCTAGCACCTCCAACTGCAGCACCTCGAGCTTCTCCTGTACCCGTAGGACACTCAGCACCCCAAGAACCAGCACCCCAGATTCCGCACCCCCAAAGTCACCACCTCCAGCAGCACCAGAGTCCACAGCGACCGGCTGCCGAAGCGGTGAAGACGGCCGAGGCGGAAAACTAAGAGGGGCCGCCAAGCGCGCTGAGCGGCGAGGGGCCACAGTGTCGGCACCAGGCGGGTCACCCCCCTCAGCTGGGCCAGAGGTGTCAGAGGAGACCTCAAAAGGCTCAACCAAGGGGGGTGGGTCTACCTGAGACACACCTGAGGGAGGAGGACCGTGTGGGGGGAGGGGGGCTACCCGGGGGGAGGGGGGGGTGGTCGGGTACCAGGAAGAGAGGCGGGAGGGGCACGGGGGAACTGCGGTGGGGGTGGAGACGGTCGAAGCAGACAGACTCGTCAAATGTGACGTCTTGGGAGGAGAGGATACGACAAGAACCCGGGTGGTAAAACTGCCAGGGCAGAGCGTCGGTAGGGAAGCCAAGGAAGACGCAGCGAAGAGTGCGAGGAGAAAACTTGCTCGCGGGAAGATCGCGGACAAGAGCAAGGCAACCCCAGACCCGAAACACCGATGCATCACCAACCTCTCCCGTCCACCGCAGAGTAGGGGAGGTCTCCGGATGGGAGACACGGGGCCAGAGGTTGAGCTGCTGCGCAGCGGCGTATTGGACCGCAAACGACCACAGAAAATGGGGAGCAGCCGCATGGACCATGGAGGAGCGAGCAACCTCCATGACTAAGCCAATGCGACGCTCTGCAATCCCATTCTGCTGCGGAGAGGCCAGAAGCGTGAACGACTGGCGGATGCCTCAGTACCACAGAAGTCCGCGAGGAGGCGGGAGCAAAACTCACCACCTCGGTCAGAGTGCAGCCGCAGGACTGGTAGGTCCTGTCGGAACCGAGCGCTAAGCTCGAGACGGACAGAACGTATCGAGTGGATCAAGACACTGCGGACCTCCGCCTTGCTCTGCAAGGGGAAGACCGTGGTGTAGCGCGTGTAGTCGTCAACAACCAGCAGAAAGTAGCGCTCGCCACCCTGTCCAGTGACGCGGGAAGGGCCCCACACATTCATGTGGAGGGTCTGGAGAGGAGCTGTGGTAGGAGGAAACGAGGAGGAGTGAGGAGCGGCGCGCTGCCGCCCCTCGACGCAGGGAAGGCACGGCGGTGCAAGCGACCTCGGGAGCGGGGGCAGGGACCTGGGGAGACCAGACACACGGAGACGGGAGTGCATACCACGCAGACGTGGCAAGGAGGGGTGACCAAGACGGTGGTGCCAGAGGAGAGTCTGGTGCGTGAGGAGACAATACGAACAAGACGCAGCTACCTCAACCAACCCAACTACCTGACCCGACTCAGCTCCCTGTGCAGACTCAGTGGTCAGTGTGTACAGACCAGACCCGGGCCTCCGAGTGAACGTGGCGAGGTGCTCGCCAGTGCGTGAGTCCGTATAGGTCGCCATGAGCTCTCCCCCAGGCTGGGTAACAGTGACAAACTGGTCCTGGAGGACAGTAGTAGCCACCAAGTTCCTAGCGAACGAGGGGAGGTGTAACCCTGTGAGGGAACCGGAGGGAGCTGCGGGACACGGGAGAACAGTAGAGCTACGTGCAACAACTAGGCCACCAGAGGGGTCGGCCAGAGTGACAGGGACAGGGGCTGTGAGCGGTTTGACTGTGGTGCAGTCGCGGAAGAAGCAGCGAGACGCGCCTGAGTCAAGGAGGAAAGTGTGCAAGGCCTCCACAGACTCAGCACCTGTGCTATCTGAGTCAAAAACACCTAAACTAGTAGCCTCTACACCACCAGGTGCCTCTCCACCCCCAGCACTGGTACCCCAGGCTCCGCCACCGGGGCTGCCCCACCGGAGAGCCCACTCACGAAGCTGCTGCCGGGAGAGAGTCTCCCGCTGCTGCTGCTGCTGCTGCTGCCACTCCCAGAACCTCCACGTCTACCAGCGGCACTACCAGCAGGAGTAGACTCACAGGTACCTCCAGGAGTAGCACCCCAGGCTCCGCCGTCGGAGTTGCCCCACCGGACCTCCCACTCACGACGCTGCTGTGGCGAAAGCGACTTCCTCCGACGAGCACGACTACCTCCGCCACCGGGGCTGCCCCACCAGATGGCCCACTCGCGAAGCTGCTGCGGCGAGAGAGACTCCGGCACACTCGGCTGCCGTTGACGTAGGACAGTGATATTGGCCATTGTGGGCAGTGTTAGTCAGCAGTAGCGGCTCAAGGGCTGAAGTAGCGACTGCAACGGCGGTAGCCGGAACGGTAGGTGCAGTGGCAGCAGTGGTAGGAGCAGTAGCGGTAGCAACTGTAGGAGCGCGCGCAGGCAGTAGCAAGGGCGGTAGCGGCAGTTGGATTCAGTAGCAGCAGGAGGGGGCGGCTCAGTCGGGCTGCTCAATTGGGCGACTATATCGGGTGGCTCGGCAGGGCGGCTCGAACGGGTGGCTTGACCGGGCGGCTCAGTTTGGCGGCACGGAAGTAGCAGCAGCAGGCGCGCAAGCAGGGCAGAGCAAGGCGCGAGCTGGCGGTGCAGCAATGCAGCAGGGGCAGGGCAGGGGCGTGAGCGGGCGGCGCAGGGCAATGCGCGATGGCTCAGGCAGGGCGCACGTAGGCGGCGCGAGCAATGCAACGCGCAGGGCAGCAGGCGGTGGGCCAGCAGCAAGCAGCAGCTGCGGATTGGCAGGGGCAGAGCTGGCGGCGGCCAGGCAGGGCAGGGCAGCGCTGAGCAGCGCGTGCAGGCAGGGCAGCAGTGGCAGCAGCCAGTAGCAGCAGCGGCAGTGGCCAGCAGCAGTGGCGGCAGCAGCAGGCAGCAGCTGCGGATTGGCAGGGCAGCGCTGGCGGCGGCCAGGCAGGGCAGGGCAGCGCTAAGCAGCACGTGCAGGCAGGGCAGTAGTGGCAGCGGCCAGTAGCAGCAGCGGCAGTGGCTAGCGGCAGTGGCTAGCAGCAGTGGCGGCAGCAGCAGGCAGCAGCTGCGGATTGGCAGGGCAGCGATGGCGGCGGCCAGGCAGGGCAGGGCAGCGCTGAGCAGCGCGTGCAGGCAGGGCAGCAGTGGCAGCGGCCAGTAGCAGTAGTGGCAGTGGTCAGCAGCAGTGGCGGCAGCAGCTGTGGCTCGGCAGGGCGCGCAGTGGGCAGTGCGCGGGCAGCTTGCGGGTCGCCGGCGGAGCGCAGGGCAGGCGCTCACGGGGGTGCAGGGCTGTGTGCGGGCCTGGCGTGGACTGTACAGGCTGCGCGTGGGCCTGGAGCGGGCTGTACGGGCTGCGTGCGGGCCTTGCGCGGGCTGTACGGGCTGCGCGCGGGCGGCGCGCGGGCTGCACGGGTTGTGCACGGGCGACGCGCTGGCTGTACGGGCTGCTCGCGGGCGGCGAACTGGCTGTACGGGCTGCGCGCGGCAGGCCAGGGCAGGGCTGCGCGAAAGCGCTGGGCAGGGCAGGGCAGCAGCGCGATAGTGTGCTGGGCAGGGCAGAAACGTCGGGCAGGGCAGGGAAAAAACGAACGCCGGGCAGGAACGAACTAATTTGGTGGGTTCTTTAAAAAAGGGTCCTAGAACGGGACGTGCTCCGAAACCACGTTGGATTAGGGATGGTGATTATATCAAAGGGAAGGAGGTACAAGTACAATGTCGAGAGAATTGTTGTACCCCCTACAGCCTAGTGGAATATGAACATATATGTTAAACACCTCGATATCAGGGTAAAACATCCTGATTACCCTGATTTCAGGATGTTTCCATGCGTTTGCCCCGTAATTTCTGGATGATGCAGATTTTTACCCTGATACTTCGGATAATGTCAAATGTTTGCCTGAAATTTCAAGATGGCTGTAATATTTTGCTTTGAAGCGTTAGGATGAACGTGATGAACGCCTTGACGCGAGTAAAAGAGGGGGGGAGGGGGTTGGTGGGAAGAAGGGAGGGCATGTGTTCGTTCCCCCCTAAGAATCTGGTCCTGCCGTGGCACAAACCAGAGTTGCCTTGGCACGAACGATCCTTTGCCACGTTGCAAAGTTATTTCTCTCATGCATCCTGAGTTGCGATGTTTTCTCGTTGGAAAGTTGCCCTGAGGTCTCAAGATGCTATAAATCCTAGCACAGGCCCTCCGTGAAACCTATTTCGGTTGGTTGCCTTTGGTAAGAAAAACTTTCCTCCGCAAACAAGTGAACATGTCGCACTCACCACACCCGCGAATCCCACCAACCCAAAGCGACAAATGTGTCGCACACATCCTCTCTTGCAACGAGCATAGAAAGGGTGGAGAGAATTACCGCGTCACGGGCTTTGGTGTCGTGAATGTTTTTTTATCACGCTCAAATTTTTCAAAAACCCGTTTCACGATCGCACCACCTTTTATCCCGCGCTTCTCCGCGCTCGTGATATTTCGATTTATGTAAATAGTTTTATGGTTGTTTTTTTGAAAGCGCACCACAGTCGACCGCGTTCCAGTGCAGCACAACTCGCACCGCTCCAGTGCCACAAAGACTTGGCGCGCCAACGTTGCAAGTCAGCGGCGTGCCAACGCTGCAGTAAGTCGGCTGCACAGCGCGCATGACACCGGTGCACCCGCTTTGCAGGTGTGCGCAGCTGGTTGGCGTGCCCAGCCTCGTCACGCTCACTGCGCAGACACTACGTTAGTGATTGCGCACGCCAGCCACGTCGACCTCGGGATACCACTCCCGAGGTCGGCCTCACAGAAACCTCCTGGGCGACCGTCGTGCACTCCCGCTGATCCTCGTCGCCCGGGTAACTTGGTTGATCGGGCAACCACTAAAGCGGCGTCGGCGGGTGTGCCCGGTGTCCACCCTAGTCGTCGACCACGTTCCGGTTGCTGGCTGTACCATCGACGTCCCCAAAGTCGGCGCCGGGAAGTTGACGCCTCCGTGGTCGACCTCGCCAGGTCGACCGCCCGCACCTCGGCACCTTCCAGCCCGGCCTCTCATCGTCGCTCGACCTCCTATCTCGGAGGCTGCGCAGTGGCCCCGTACAAGTCAACCACCCCAGTCGACCAGCCCGCCAATTCGGCGTTGCCCACTGCAGCAGGTCGGCTGCACACCCCGCACATCCGACCACGCTGTCGGCTCCGCCCAAGCGAGGATGGGGCCAACACACAACTCCCGTTGACAGTTCTTCCATGTGATGGCGAGAGAAACAACACATGGGAAAAGAGCACGAGACAAATTTGGATGACGCACTTGGATCTTGGACACTGGAGCCGCCTGGTCGATGACACCGTGTGCGGAATTGTTGTAGAGTATTGGTGCAGCACCCATCTCGAAAGTCAATTCCGGATCTGGACATGCAAGGAGAGTGATGGGTGCAGGAAGGGCTGCATTCTTGGGAGCTGACAAGAAGCCGATCGCTATTGAGAAGGTGCTGTTTGTACCGAAAATGACAGCGAACTTGATATCGCTGAGGATGCTGGAGGTCGCTAGAGTGAACACCGAGAGCAGAGCTGGGCGCTTAAAAGGAAGGTTAGGGAACAAAGTGGTTTGGGAACTGCGTGAGGAGTGGAACTCGGAAGATGAGCTGTGGCGAGTACCCATTGTGTCATGGAAAAACAGTTACAGCACAAACTGCCGAGAAGGGGTGTATCGTCAAGGGAGAGTCAATGACAGTCAGCATGGATGAGATAAACAAGCTAAAGCAGATAGGAGTGCAGCTGGTCGAGCAGTTGAAGATCATCGCCTCCTGTTTGAAGAAAACCAAGGCTAAGGGAAGAGTTGCATTTAGGCAGAGTAAGGCTACCGCCAAGTTGAAGGTGTGCAAAGTGTCAGAAACTAACAAGCAGGAATGACTGAATTGAATGAAATGTGGGTACAAGTACTAACCCTAACTTTGGGTTGTACCCCATATGGGCTACCCCACTATAGCCTACACAGAACTAACACATATATAGTTTGACACAACCCCATAGGCAAAGTGGGGGAGAACAAGGGGTCACAAGACCAGTCAAGAAAATCAAGGCAAGCCCAGGGTGGATCACAACGTCACCACACACTCTGAGCACAAGCAAAGGGCCACAAGGCCAGTTCACATGCAGAGGTATATATGCAACAACAACAGTACAGTGATCACTACCTAGCAGGAGTAGGCATGCAGGTATATAATATAGATCACAGTACAAACAAAGTCAAGAAGTAAGCAAGTGAGCAAACACAGGCACCAGGCCTAGAGCAGTGCAGAAGCGCTCATAGTCACCAGACGGAAGTGCCTTGGTAAACACATCAGCAGTGTTGGCCCGAGTGGTCACGTAGGCAACACAAAGTTGACCACGCTGCTGCAACTCTCGAGTAAGGCAGTAACGTAGAGCTATGTGCTTCATTCCGTGCTCCAATCTGTGCTCCTGACACAAGGTAATAGCAGCCTTGTTGTCTACGTACAGAACTGGAGGAGAACGAGGCCTCTCTCCCAAGTCGGTCAACAGGCAGGTGAGCCAGCGTAACCCCTGTGCAGCCATGGCAGTGGCGTAGATCTCAGCCTCACAACTGGAGCTGAGAACAGAAGACGAGCATGTAGACCGCCAAGAAACAGAGCCGGAGCCAAGGCTGAAAGTGTAACCCTGTGACGACCGCTGCGTAGCCAGGTTGTCAACCCAAGAAGCGTCTGAGTGTCCAGTGAGGACAACGTCACCCTGTCCTCCAAGCACGAGCCCCATGCCCGATGTACTGCACAATGTCAAACATTATATATGTTGGTTGTTGTTAGGCTACAGTGGGTTAGACTATATGGGGTACACATCTCTAGGGTTTCCCATTTGTACTGCCTTCCTTGTTAGTTCAGCCCATTCCAGTCCGTTGATTCTGACATGGTATCAGAGCAGGTCCGTCACTAGGACCGCTTTAGGGCCCACCGTTACCCTACCTACCTACCTACTACCGTGCGCCCTCGTGCGCCCCCGTGCGCCCTCGTGCGCCCCCCGTGCGCCCTCGTGCGCCCTCGTGCGCCCTCGTGCGCCTTTTTTCTCCTTGTGCGCCTTCGTGCGCCCTCGTGCGCCCTCGAGCCGCCGCTGCAGGCCCGTCAGCCCCCCGAGCCGCCGCTACAGGCCCGTCAGGCCCCCGAGCCGCCGCTGCAGACCCGTCAGGCCCGAGAGCCGCCCCTGCAGACTCTCGCCGCCCGTCGCGTCGCCCTCCCCGCGACGTCGTCACCTGCCAGCGGCGTCGTCGCCTCCCCGCGGCGTCGCGCCTCCCTGCGACGTCGTCGCCTGCCCGCGGCGTCGCCGCCTGCCCGCGGCGTCGTCGCCTGCCCGCGTCGAAGCCGCCTGCCCGCGGCGTCGACCCCTACCCGCGGCGCCGTTGCTTGCCCGCGGAGTCGTCGCCTGCCCGCGGCGTCGCCTAACCCTAATCCGCCCCGCGACGTCGACCCCTGCCCGCGACACCGTCGCCTGCCCGCGGAGGCGTTACCTAACCCTAATCCGCTGCCCGCGCACTGCCCGCGAGCTGCCCGCCGCTGCAGGCTCTCGCCGCCCGCCGCGTCGCCCTCCCTGTGGCGTCGTCGCCTCCCTACGGCCCGTCGTGGCCCCTTACCCGCCCGTCGCGGCCCTCCCAGCCGCCGTCGCGATCCCTCCGCCGCCCCTTCGCGGCTTCTACCTCGTCTGCAGCAGCTGCCGCCGCCGAACCTGCAGCAGCAGCCGCCGCCGACCTGCAGCAGCTGCCGCCGCCGAGCCTGTAGCAGCAGCCGCCGCCGATCTGCAGCAGCTGCCGCCGCTGACCCTGCAGCAGCAGCCGCCACTCGACCTGCAGCAGCTGCCGCCGCCGAGCCTACAGCAGCGGCCGCCGCCGACCCTGCAGCAGCTGCCGCGGAGCTCCCTGCTGCGACCTGGCCCCGTCCCGCTGGTGCAGCGGCCCCGCTGTCGCCACTGTCTTGCGCCCGCCGCACCGACCACTGGTGAGCTTTGCCCTGCCAGCACTGCTACCGTTACAGCTGCCGCTACTGCTGCTGCTCCTGACGTGGCCAGATGGAGCTCCAGCAGGCTCGTGAGTGGTACGCCAGTTGGGGCTGTCGGGGTGGCAGTCGTGGTAGTCGCTCTGACGTGCGTAGTTCGGGAGCCTCTGGTAGTGGACAGGTGCAGCAGCCGTGCCCTCCTACGGTCCAGCAGGCTCGTGAGTGGTACGCTAGTTGGGGCTGTCGGGGTGGCAGTCGTGGTAGTCGCCCTGACGTGCGTAGTTCGGGAGCCTCTGGTAGTGGACAGGTGCAGCAGCCGTGCCCTCCTACGGTCCAGCAGGCTCGTGAGTGGTACGCCAGTTGGGGCTGTCGGGGTGGCAGTCGTGGTAGTCGCCCTGACGTGCGTAGTTCGGGAGCCTCTGGTAGTGGACAGGTGCAGCAGCCGTGCCCTCCTACGGTCCAGCAGGCTCGTGAGTGGTACGCCAGTTGGGGCTGTCGGGGTGGCAGTCGTGGTAGTCGCTCTGACGTGCGTAGTTCGGGAGCCTCTGGTAGTGGACAGGTGCAGCAGCCGTGCCCTCCTACGGTCCAGCAGGCTCGTGAGTGGTACGCCAGTTGGGGCTATCGGGGTGGCCGTCGTGGTAGTCGCTCTGGCGTGCGTCGTTCGGGAGCTTCTAGTAGCGGACAGGTGCAGCTGCCGTGTCTTGTGAGTGACGCTGCCGCTCTAGGTGCTAGTACGTCTGTCGCTACAGGTGCTCACGTGTCTGCTACCCCAGGTGATGGTGAGGTTGCCGCTCTAGGTGCTAGTGAGTCTACTGCCCCAGGCTCTGGTGAGGCTGCTGCCCTAGGTGCTAGTGCGTCTGTGCCCCCTGGTACTGAGTCGACTGCCGCACTGCACACCTTCACACTGGACTCAGGTGCTTCTCGCTCCTTCTTTCGTGACCGCACTGTCCTTGAGCCACTCGCTCGGCCAGTTGCTGTCTCCCTTGCTGACCCCTCTGGGGGTCCGGTCATTGTGACCTCCTCCACTGTCCTTCCTTGTCCTGCGGTCCCGTCCGGCACGCTGTCAGGTCTCTACCTCCCCTCGTTCTCTACGAACTTGGTGGCAGGCCGAGAGCTCCAGGACGGGGGTGTTCATCAGTTCACCCCTGCCTACGAGCGCGTGACACACTGCACGTGTGCTCGGACGGGTCGCCACCTGGCTACCTTCACTCGAGAGCCGGGGTCCGACCTTTACACACTGACCACTGAGTCCCCTCAGGTAGCTGCGTCTGCGTCAGCGTCAGGTCAGCTGTCCGCCCCCTGCTCGTGTCGCTCTCTGGCGCATGAGACTATCCTCTGGCACCACCGCCTTGGTCACCCGTCTGTGCAGCGCCTTCGGGCCATGCACCAACGGGACCTTGTTGCTGGGCTTCCCAGGGTACTCCCTCCCCTTCCAGACTCGCCTGCTCCTCCCTGTATTCCCTGTGTTGAGGGGCGGCAGCGCGCCGCTCCTCATTCCTCCTCCTTTCCCCCGACGACTGCTCCCTTGCAGACGCTCCACATGGACGTGTGGGGCCCAGCCCGCGTCTGTGGTCAGGGTCAGGAGAGGTACTTCCTGATTGTTGTTGACGACTTCTCGCGCTACACCACGGTCTTCCCCTTGCGCGCCAAGGGTGACGTCCCTGATGTCTTGATCCCTTGGATCCGCAGATCTCGTCTCCAGCTCAGTGAGCGTTTCCGCTCCGACTTCCCTGTCCTGCGTCTGCACTCTGACAGAGGTGGGGAGTTTTCCTCTGGCCTCTTGGAGGCCTTCTGTCAGCAGGAGGGCATTGAGCAGTCGTACACGCTTCCGGCCTCTCCACAGCAGAATGGGGTTGCTGAGCGCCGCATTGGTCTGGTCATGGAGGTCGCTCGTACCTCCTTGAGCCATGCGGCTGCCCCCCATTTTCTGTGGCCGTTTGCAGTCCGATACGCTGCGCATCAGCTCAACCTCTGGCCCCGTGTCTCCTTGCCCGAGACTTCTCCGACACTGCGTTGGATGGGAGAGGCTGGCGATGCGTCGCGTTTTCGGGTCTGGGGATCCCGAGCTTTTGTCCGCGACACGTCCGCGGACAAGCTCTCCCGTCGCGCTGTCCCCTGCGTCTTCCTTGGCTTTGTCCCGGACGCCCCTGGCTGGCAGTTCTACCACCCCACCTCGCGTCGTGTCCTGGCCTCTCAGGACGTCACTTTTGACGAGTCCGTCCCCTACTACCGCCTCTTCCCCTACCGCACTGCCCCGCTCCCCCCCCCCGCCTCTCTTCCTCGCTCCAGGTGCTGAGGTACCAGACCCCCTCCCCCCTCAGGGTGCCGCTCCCTCAGGTGTGTCCCAGGTAGACCCGGGTGAGCCTGTCGAGGTAGCTGTTGACTCTCGTCCTGCTAGGGGTGCTGAGCCTGGGGGTGCTGCGTCTGGGGGTGCTGAGCCTGGGGGTGCTGCGTCTGGGGGTGCTGAGCCTGGGAGTGCTGAGTCTGGGGGTGCGGAGCCTGGGGGTGCTGGGCCTGGAGGTGCGGAGCCTGGAGGTGCGGAGCCTGGAGGTGCTGAGCCTGGGGGTGCTGAGTCTGGGGGTACTGAGTCTGGGGGTGCTGAGCCTGAGCGTGCTACACCTGGAGGAGCCCTCTCCTCCCAGCAGCTGCAGGAGAGGTACCTCGAGTACTGCCGCCTCCGGCGAGGTGCTGCTGGAGCTCGTCCCGGTGCTTCCCCTCCTACCCAGGAGCTCCCCCCCATTCAGCAGATCCGCGAGTGGTACACACGGCGCTGAGAGCGAGTGACCGGTAGCCAGAGGAGTGGACTGTGGCGAGGACCAAGTGAAGCCGAAGCGCTGAAGGACCTGCTGCACCATGTGTGACTGAGTCAGGGTGATGGTGCGGCGTGCTCTGTCCCGGGTGATTTGCAAGCCAAGGTAACTGTGCAGCTCACCCAGGTCTGTGCACGTGTGTCTCTTCTGCAGCTCTGACTTCACAAGGGCGAGTGCCTCAGTGTCAGCAGTGGCAAAGACCAAATCGTCGACGTACACGAGGATGTAGAACGGCGGCAGCGAGGTGTCGGTGCGAAGAAACAACGACGGGTCAGCAGTGGAAGGGGCAAACTTAAGAGCCGCAAGTGTCATCCTCAATGTGTCGTCCCACTCACGAGGCGCCTGGCGGAGACCGTAGACTGGCCGCCGGAGGCTCCATTGGGTACCAGGAGGGAACGACCCAGTGAAGCCAGGTGGGCGGCGCAGCTAGATCTCCTCGTGCAGACTGCCCTGTAAGAACGCTGTGCTGAAGTCAAGAGAGTGAAGCTCGTAGTCACGCTGAGCGGCAACGTGCAGCAGCACCCGAAGAGTGGTCATCTTCGGGGTGGGGGAGAAGGTCTGAAAGAAGTCAACTCCCTGTCGCTGACTGAAGCCTCGTGCAACGTAACGAGCCTTGAAGACAGGCGGAGAACCCGGCGGCCGCTTCACCCTGAAAATCCACATGCCATCGACGATGTTCGCCCCAGGAAGGGGAACCTCATCGACGTAAGTGTCTGTGGACTTCCAGGATGCCATCTCTGCGTCCATGGCTGTCTGCCACTGAGAGGAGTAGGGACCCGTAATCGCCTCTGCGTAAGAGCGCGGGGTCGGGATGTCCAGTGCATCCGGGTCTCCCTCAGGGGCAAGCAGCGTGGCCACGAGATGAGGTGCAGCGGCTGCAAGACACTCAAAGTCCTCCTGCCTATCCTCAAGGACGTCCGTGCCAAGAGCACACTCACCCCCGACGGACGGAGGACAGACTGACTCAGACTCAGCAACAAGACTAGCGGCGTAGTCGAGACGACAAGCAGCAGCAAAGTCAACAAGCTCAGCGACTAAGGCAGACGCAGCAGTAGACTCAAACGAAGGGTCAGTGACAACAGTGGCTAGGAGACACGTGACAGTAGGGTGAGCAGCACGAACCAGGTCAGACTCAGGGTCCGGAACGTGCGGAAGAGAGGACTCAGGAGGAGACGGCAGGGGAACACGCTGTGGAACAGAGGAAGGACGAAGTGCCATAGTGTGTGCATGCCGGGAACAGGAGGCGGACGCTCACGAGGAACACGACGACTAGTGCGACGAGCGCGAACAGGCGAGGCAGGACGAGACACAGGCTCACGACGCTCTGTAAGCGAGTCTGTCTGCTCAGTGTAAGGAGAAGGAGCAGGCAGAGGGGAGCCTGGCTGGAGCAGGAGGCCAGTAGAAGACGGGAGGCTAAGAACCTGGCAAAGCACGGAGTCAGGCGATGGCAGAGACGACGGTGATGGCGGAGCGAAGAACAGTCGCGGCTGTGCAGTGCCACCAGCACCAGTAGCTGCAGCGTCTAGCAGCTCCAGAACCTCCAGCTCCAGCGCCTCCAACAGCAGCAACCCCAGAACCGGCACCTCCAGCTCCAGGGTCTCCAGCCCCAGTACCTCCAGCAGCAGCACCCCCAGAACCGGCACCTCCAGCTCCAGGGTCTCCAACTCCAGGGTCGACAGCACCAGCTCCAGGGCCTCCAGCACCAGCACCTCTAGCAGCAGCACCCCCAGAACCGGCACCTCCAGCTCCAGGGTCTCCAGCCCCAGTACCTCCAGCAGCAGCACCCCTAGAACCGGCACCTCCAGCTCCAGGGTCTCCAACTCCAGGGTCGACAGCACCAGCTCCAGGGCCTCCAGCTCCAGTGCCTCCAGCTCCAGTACCCCCAGAGTCAGGACCGCCAGCTCCAGGGTCTCCAGCTCTAGTGCCTCCAGGGCGAGCACCTCCGGCTCCAGGGCCTCCACCTCCTGTGCCTCCAGCTCCGGCACCTCCAGCAGCAGCGCCTCCACGTCCGGCAGCGTGACTCCGAAGGCGGGTGCGCAAAGCAAGCCACTCACACAGCTGCTGCGGCGAGAGAGGTGACCGCTACGATGCGGGACCAGGAGGACCTCCTAGCTGTGATCCAATCTATCAGGGATTTCGTGTCCACTCTGCACCAAATACCGTTCAATATGTCGTTCAAACCAGCCTTCGCGTCGCATACCAAAATTACATGGGCTTGGTTTAACATCTACAGATTGCGATTGGCTAACATAGCTATAGTGGCAGAAGCACAATGGCGGAACCACCGCCTAGAGGGCGTGATATGTAGGACATCATTCTAGAGCAGTTCGACGTAGAGTTTGAGCCCGAGGAGGGACCTACTATCAATGACAACGCTGCCATTCGGGAGGGTAACTGGTACTCCTCGCGAGACCATTGCCTTTTTGCCTTGCTTGATGATGCGGTGGTACATAGATACGATTTTTACGTGAAGTCTACCAGGAGGGCATCGACGCTTGTTTTGTGCAAGAGTCAGAAGCTGGGTTTGGAGCCGGACTGTCCCTTGCGGTGCAGCTATGCTCGCATCGAGCGAAACGGGCCGTGGCAAATCATTCAGCTATCGGATCCCAAGGAGCACACTTGCGACCATGTCTACCGGGCGAGGTGGTGGCCGGGAATGGGGCGTAAGAGGAAGTACCTTTGGCGTAAATTCGGCAATTACGTCCGTGCTGCGCCTTTCAACGCCCCTTGGGACTACGCCAGGCAAATTCAGGCATGCTCTGGTCCAAAGTTGACATACAACAACGCTTACCGGTTACGTACATCCGGAATTCTCCAAACATGTTTTTACCATCACTAGTAACGACTCTGTGGATCCGTCACTCATGTTCCGATTCCACCCAATCATTCCACTTTCACAGGCTGAAGGTCGGCATCACGGAGCAACGATTCGGCGATTGGAGCGAGTCATTCCGGTACATTCCGGCGCTGCAAGTACGGATTCGGCTGATCGATTGCGGAGCCACCGTAAGGCTACTCACGTACAATCACGAATTTCTCCGCTTCTTCATGGCGCCGAGTGCAACACGCGAAGCATTGAAGACTTGCAGGCCTGTCGTCACACTAGACGATACTTTTTTTATCCATGCTCAGAAAGCTACTCTGCTCTATGCCACGACGATCAATAGATCATCCCAATCGCGTGGGCGCTGGTTGAGAGCGAGACCAAGGACACATGGACTTGGTTCTGCCTGCTTTTTGATCAGCACTGTCCCAACTAGAAGGGGCGGGACGACGCGACCATCAGCAGTGACCGTGACAAAGGCCTCATCCCAGCGGTGAAGGATGTCTTCCCGGAGAAGGTGGCGCACTACTTCTGTGGGTGGCACATGCAGGAGAACGTAAAGCGGTTCGGGAAGACGTCCGCAGAAATGTTATGGCGACTCTTGACAGCAAGGATGTTGATAAAGTACAATGAACTCAAGGCCGGTGCACGGGATTCCCATCCTCTACTCACAACTAACCTCTATGGTCCTGCACCTGTAGTCGACGCGCCAGGGCCGAACCCCACACCCCCAAGAGGCTTTCGAATTCGCCGACGCAACGTTCAGCAAATACGCCGGACACGCGTGACCGCCAACAATCTGGTGGCGGAAGCGGCAGACGCACGGTGGCGTGCCCGAGCATCACAGTCTCGCCGACGCGGCCCGCGACAGAGACAGAGCAGCGCAGGACGCCCATCCGCACCTTCCGCAGCGCCCTGCCCATCCGCAGTGCCAGGACCATCCGCTGCGCCTCGCCCATCCGGAGCACCGTCACCCTCCTCTGCGCCCCGCCCATCCGCATCACCAGCATCATCCGCTGCACCAGCATCATCCACTGTGCCAGGACCATTCGCAGCGCCAGGACCATCCGCTGCGCCTCGCCCAGACGGTGCACCAACACCCTCCTCTGCGCCCCGGCCATCCGCAGCACCAGCATCATCCGCTGCACCAGCATTATCCGCTGCGCCAGGACCGTCTGCAGTGCCAGGACCATCCGATGCGCCTCGCCCATCCGCATCACCGTCACCATCCTCTGCGCCCCGCCCATCCGCAACACCAGCACCATCAGCTGCGCCAGGACCATCCGCAGCGCCAGGACCATCCGCTGCGCCTCGCCCATCCGCATCCACAGAACCTTCCGCAGCACCGTCACCATCCGCTGCGCCTCACCCATATGCAGAACCAGGTTTGGCAGCACGGTATGTCACTGTGTTCGTCCGATCTTGGTTACCATGTCATGCATGCTTTGAAGGTTCATGAACATTCGCGCGTCATAAAGAAACCAACGTGCCTCGCAATCCCAAACCGCACACGCTAGTGTTCTATCCCTCCCTTTCAAATTCCATTTCCATGTATTTCCCGGCGTCTGTTTGCAGCACCAAGCCCATCCGCAGCACCGAGTTCATCAGCACCAGACACAGCGTCATGTCCTCTGCGACCACCACCGGCTCACTCTGACGGTATAACAATGGGTTTACGCCGTAATTTGTTGTGTTTAGTGATTATCAAACCTCTCATCACATGATTCCTTGGTTAGCAGTAGGGTGCAAAGCAAACAAGCTCCCCCTGTTCGCGGTGTGTTTCTTGCAACCCCCCCCCTTCAAAAGCAAGAGCACCATCAACATCCGTGCGGGCGCCGCATCCACTTCGACGATCTTCACCGATCGTCGTGCCTAGTGGATGGCGTGGAACAGCCGCGTGCTTCAACTTTGACAACATCGTCCTGAGAGCCGCGGTTTTCGGAGTTGTACCACCGAGGGCGGCACCAACCCGCGACCCTCCACCTCCCGCCGTTGATCCAGGGCCGAGTGGGCACAACACCGAGGTGAGGACCAGCGTGGTAGAGGACGAGGCGACGGTCGTCGAAGAAGACTCTTTGGAGGACGGGGAGGATGGTGTGTGGGTCCGTACAGGCTTACGAGGCGACTACACCGCCCGAAGGAATAGAATATGGGTGTACGAAAAGCAGTGGGCTTGCTGTGCGGCACCAACAAGGAAATTTGGCATTTACACGAGCAACATGGCAGAGTCGATCAACGGGGCCATGGAATCCATCTGGCGTCTGCCACACGCATATCTGCTAGCTTCGATGTGGGCCTAGTCCTGCTGAGCCGTAAACGGTATTGGTCATGGTCCCGGTGAAACTAAGCTCGTATATGGTTGAAACTTTACGGCTGGTCGAAGTAGTCATATAGTAGCTATTGCGTGAAGCTTGAAACTTGTATCGTACCGTTTATGTAGGGTCATATGTCAGTCAGCTTTGTCACGTAGAGTTAGCACTTTCCGATCCGGAAAGTGCTCTCTTTTGATTTCGCTCTCTTTTGAATAACGCAGCAGATGATTATTGTAGTTGATAAGCTGCACTGCTCAAAATCTTCATAGTAGAGTAGTTTTTATACTCCCAGGCGTTTTAGAAAATGTATGTAAGTATTGTCGCTCTCAGTGTAGGTAAAAATGCAGTGCCACTGTTATAGGCAACGTTTTTAAACGAGCTCAGAGCTGCATTACCGATTTAACAACTGGACGTTATTTAGCGACTGCCATATCATCAGTGGGATCTTAACGTGCGTGAATATTGGACCCTTGTCACGGACTCTATACTAGCCTAGCTTGATACTTAACTCTGATATTAATGCAAAACCATGATTGACAAAAGTCGCATTCGATGGTATTACGCCATGATAAAAAACGCAATCAGCTGCCGACTCAGATGAAACAAACGAAAGGGAGTCTAAGGAATCCGAGTCACTGTCTGTGATTGTTAATGTCTCTTACCTCAGCGAATCTTACCGTATCATTCTCAATCCGTCTATGCACGCTTGTTGACCATTCCGCACATCAAAGGCAGTGTACCCGAATTGCGAACGACGGTGAACCAAACTGTTAAAAAAAAATAATCTAATGGCGAACGTACACGTAATCGACGGCGGAGAGTCGAAGGATGCCGAGTCACAAATAGCGAACGGGAACGTGATTGGGGGCAGCGAAACATGTTTTGCCATCTGAAGTACATGTCGACTAATCTGCCAACGAAAACACGCCAACTCCTTTGGTCGCGAACAACACGATCTTGACCGCGATTGGTCCGCCTTCGCATAGCATGCTTCGAGTCCCAGTTCTTGGAGCTGTGAAGTCCTCCATATGAAAAACCGAAGCATTTAGCACAACTACCAAACACTCGATTAAAAATCTCGAACATTTGAATAGCATGGTAAGCCTATCGATACGAACTGATTCATGAAAGAACGGAAACTACACAATGTTAGGAAATCGCCTCTACTATTACAAGCACCTAAAGGTTTAACATTATATAAGTTGGGAAGCAGTAACAGTATATATCATGTTGGCCACACCGCTTATAATGAGGGAAGTACATCACAAAACCTCAGACAAGCAACATGGCTTGATATCATATTGACAGAAAGGTCGCATCTCGTGCACTCAGCAGAATGTTGTGTACCGAAGAATTATAGCACCTTAGTGTACGTACATGTTGTGTAAATCGATGATGTTGTCGTTCATTGCGAGATAAGAGGATATGCGATAAATGTCCGCCCAAGACACCGTAATACCAAATGAATGCCAATTGTAGATGACGCTCGACTTCCGCTCCAAAGATGCCACGCCGTGATAGTGAATGGCATTCAGTCTTCCGTCCTGCACGTCGCTGTGATCAGCAGTGGATGAATTAATGCATTCCGGAATAGTACTCATTGTTGGGCCTAGTCGTGCTGAGCCGTAAACGGTATTGGTCATGGTCCCGGTGAAACTAAGCTCGTATATGGTTGAAACTTCAAGACTGGTCAAAGTAGTCATATAGTAGATATTGCGTGAAGTTTGAAGCTTGCATCGTACCGTTTATGTAGGGTCATATGTCAGTCAGCTTTGTCACGTAGAGTTAGTACTTTTTGATCCGAAAAGTGTGGCTGCACTAGAAGTCTCCTTGCCAGTGATTCAACTATATGCTAATGGGAAACAGTAAAATAGAGCAACACACGTGTAGGGTATCAACGCCACCTACTCAGACTGGTACCGGTAAAGAGAGATGCCGACAACGGAAATGTATTCGATACGATCCTTACCTCAGATTACTAGCTCAATGACCATCACAGGAGCTGTCAACAACACAGTGTGTTGACGACACACAGGAAACTATGGATAACTACCTACAACGAGAAAACGGGAGTGTAATTCAGTCGTTTAGACAGGGGAGAAGAAAGCAGACGTGATTCAGCTCTCGCACCGAGCGCCGAGCAGCACCCGCTTGTAGCATTTAGCAGCTCGCGTTCCCGGCGACGCGGGGCTCGCATTCCAGGTGACGCGGAGCTCACATTCCAGGCGACGAGCAGCGCGCGCTCCAGGTGACCGGGATACGGACCAAGGACAGTCAGACTCAGGAACAAGGCTTGCGAAGTAGTCTAGATGACAGTCAACTAGCTCATTGACTAAGGCAGACGTAGCAGCAGACTCAAAGGTAGGGTCAGTGACAAGTGTGGCAAGAACACGCGTGACAGTAGGACTAGCAGCACGAACAAGGTCAGACTTAGGGTTACGAACGTCAGGAAGAGAGGAAGCGGCAGGACGGGCCGTTGTAAAAGAGAGGAAGGACGAAGTGTCATGGTGTGCGTATCGGGAATAGGTGGAGGACGAACATGGGAAGCACGACAAGTACAAACAGGTGTGGCAGGACAAGACGCAAGCTCTCGACTCTCAGTAAGGGAGTCTGTCGACTCAGTGTAAGGAGAAGGAGCAGGCAGTGGGGAGTCAGGCTGTAACTGTGTCTTGGACGGGTCAGACGCAGGGCACAGTATAGGAGGAGTAACACCAATGGAATACGGAAGACTGAGAACCTGGCGAAGTTCCGAGCTAGGTGGTGGCGGTGGTGACCGCGGCTGGTCCAAGAAGAACGGTCGCCGTTGCAAAGCACCCTGAGCTCCAGTACCTCCAAAACCATGACCTCCAGCGCCCTAGTGGCACCGACTGTGTAGGAGGCAACAGGCTCGTCTAGAGGGAAAGTAGTGACTACACTGAGGTCGTGGAGGTGACTGACACCCACCAGGTTTTTGGAGAACGAGGCGGTGTAGTAACCTGTGAGAAATTCAGAGGGAGCCGCCGAACACGGGAGAGTGGTGGTGCTGTAGGCAACGACAGGTCCCACTGAAGGTTCAGCCAAGGTGACAGTGACAGGAGTGCTTAGCGGCGTAAAGATGGTGCAGCTAGACGCCCCAGAGTCAAGGATGAAGGAAAGCGGCACCGTCGCTGAGGTGGCATCCGAGTCAGCGACAAAGGCTGGAACTAGGCTAGCAGTAGCTGTAGCTCCTACACGAGGACCCTCAGAGGCACCTAGGCTAGAAACTTTAATAATTATAGTTTGACAAACCTTGTCTCAAAAACCATGTTAAGAACGTACTAAACGGGAATGAAGTGCACTAGAAAGGTGGGGGTACAAGTACAAACCCTAACATGTGTTGTACCCCATATAGTGTACCTTACTAAAGACTAACAAACGTATTTATAATTTGACAAACACGTGTTTCACCTGATAGAAATGACAAATTCTTCGGGAAAACATTTGTCCAGTATACTTAGACAATATTTATCCTAATTTAACAGGGCGCATCTAAATCAGATCCTGAAAAAAATAGGGCACAACCCCTGCTGACACCCTGAAAATCAGGGTATCGGTATATTTTACCCTGATAACGTAGGGCATAACAGCTCGATATGAAGATAAATATTGAATTTTAAGAGGATATTGAAATAACATGGAAATGCTACAAGAATAAGGGTGAGTCCAACTTTGTATATGGCTGTTTTTTCCGTAAAATGTGTGGCAAAGCACTCGTCAAATTTTGACTGTTCCACGAGGCGTAATCCGAACACTCTCTTTCCAGTTTTCGAGTATAAATTCGGCCGTCTGACAATGTACAATTACAAGGCCAGGTACAGTACCTGAGATAGGGTTTTCAGATATCACATGGAAGTTTGGTGGCAGATTATGGCACCGGTGGCAGAAGAGCAGCAAATATAATGACGAAATGCACTTGGCGAAAATATGAGTTATTATTTGACGTGTTTGACGCGAAACGAGTTGGGAAACGAACTTTAGGCGAACATTCAAAAATTTTTGGACGTCTCGGCACACGTCTCCGAAATGTCATCATTTATGTACAATCTCGCATCAAATAAATGTCATCCTTTACGTACAATCCCGCGTCAAAAGAATACATGTGTAAGGAATTTTCTCGACATTCCTTACCGCGACGTCAACATCGCGTACAGCAGCAGCCGTTGTTCGCCCATTACTGCTAACGGGGCTTCGCCAACTTCGCGCGCACTGTTTCACCATACCATACACTGCTAGCCCGGCTGAGTCGACCTACGCTTCGAGACTAGCCCGAACCTCGATGCCAGCGTAGCCCTAGCTAGCTCGCACGCACCACGTTACCGTTTACATGTTCGCACATAAGTATTTGCTCAATGCCTTCGCTCATACATTGTACTCGTTTAACACCTAGTGCAATCCTCGCTATCTCGTTCCATTGCACCCGTAACAACCTGTAAGGAAAAACCCTTTTCCTTACTGGGGTTTACTCAACCGCGTACAACCCCAACTTTCGGAAGTGCACGTTCGGCCACTTTGCTTGCTGCCGAAGCAACCTCGCGTCGCTTTTGCCTTTTTCTTGCCCAACCGGCACCCAACCTCGAATCTCCGAGGTTCCCGCCTAGCTAGGTTGTCTCGCTATATAATCGCATGCCTTTCATTGTATTGTCAATTCATAGTGTCACAGCTTCGTTAGTCGTTTTCCGCGCAACTCAGTTTGACAACTCATAACAATACCGGTACGTAGAAAGTCGCGGTATCAAGTTCCCCCACCATCAAAGTTTCCCCACCATCCCGTTTTTTTCAAAGCTGATGGGGGTTTTGGTGGGAATGCTCGCACTCTGACCACCAAACCTCATTTTGGCGGCCGACAGATGTTGCCAGCATAGAATGTCTAACATCCAATGAAATTGATGCGCTAGCTCTCATACAGGTCTTGAACTAACCTCGTCAGGCAAAACCTAAACGGCCGAGCCTGACGGTTGCGATCGACGTAAAAGTTTGGCACAATAGTCAAATCAGGTCAACTCGGTTGATATTGGCAGATTCACGCAAGCAGCGCAGAAATGGGTTGCTTGGGCAGGAAAAAAATATATGTTGTCGGCTGTGTGCACAAAACTGGCATGTCTAACGGGCCAACATCATAGGCATGCAAAATAGTCTGGTAACCCTATTCGATTGTATGCAAAACCGTCGATACCCCAGTTCTGCTGCGCAAGTTTGTTTAGTACCGCCACTAAAAACACTGTGTAACAGCTGACGCATCACATAAAAGAAAACAATATTTGCAGCAATCGGTTTCGTTCCTGATTTTATTTTTATGTGGTTTATATCGCGCCTAATAACAATTCTTTCGGACAATTATTTTCCGTAAAATGTGAAAGATAAAATTAACGAAAAAATCCGCTGGAATGAAAGTATACGGGGTCTTTTTTGTAACAATATATTGCGCCCAATATATTGCTACCGGGAACTGTTAGGGCAGGGAAGAAAAAAAGATAAACCCCTAGGGACCTGGACGTAATTCCGGGAGGGATCAACCATAAACACGGGAAAGGGCATTGTTTTTACGGCTGATTCCTCCCCGAGTCGCATCCCTTTCCGATTGGGTTTTATTTTTTCTGTCACGTGTAGTGAACACTGTTGCTCATCAGGCACAAACAGTCGCCCAAATAAATCAAAGTTCAGCGCAGAAACAAGCGCGGTAGAAGTCATTGTTTAAATTAAATGAAAATGCGCTACTAGAGCAATATGTCAAAACCTCCAAAACCGAGGCACCGACGGTTTTGCATACCATTGCATAGGGTTACCAGACTATTTTGCATGCCTATGATGTTGGCCCATGTCTAACACTATAGTCCCTGTCAAACTTATACACTATAGTCTGTGTAGGCTGTAGTGGGGTAGCTCATATGGGGTACAACATTCTAGGGTTTGGTACTTGTACTCCTCATGCTGCTCAATGCATCCATTCTCGTTCCAATTCTCACATGGTATAGAGAAGGTTCCCTCGTGGGAACTGTTCCTAGGGCCCACCGTAAGATTTTTTTTTCCTGCCCGGAGCACGCACCGCCCCTGCCCGAGTCGCGCTCCCCTCCCCTCGCTTCCCTTAGCGGCCCCGTCGCGCCGCGCTTCCGGCCCCGGCGCCGCCTCTGCTGGCCCCGGCGCCCCCCTGTCGCAACCCCGCGGCCCCACCCTCGCGTCGCCCTGCGCGGCGTCGTTACAGCCGCCCGCGACCCCGACGCCGCCCGTCGCGACCCCGTCGCCCTTCGCGCCGCCCGCGACCTCGTCGCCGCGGCCGCCTGCGACCCTACCACTGCAGCCGCCCGCGACCCTGTCGCCGCAGCCGCCCGCGACCCTGCCGTCGCCGCCGCCCGCGACCCTGCTGTCGCAGCCGCCCGCGACCCTACCGTCGCCGCCGCCCGTGACCCTGCAGTCGCAGCCGCCTGCGACCTCCTCGCCGCGGCCGCCTGCCCTCCCGTCGCCGCAGCCGCGCGCGACTCCTGTGGTCGCAGCCGTCCGCGACCCCCCGTCGCCCCACCCGTGCGACCCCACCGCCGCCCTTTGCGGCCCCTTCGCCATCCCTTCGCGGCCCCGCCGAGCAGCCGCGCCGCCGAGACGCCGCCGCCGCCGAGCCGCCGAGCCGCCGAGCCGCCGAGCCGTCGTTGCCGCCGAGTTGCCGAGCCGTCGAGCCGCCACTGCCGCCGTGCTGCCGAGCCGCCGAGACGCCGGTGCCTGTCAGAATATTATGCTCAAGCCTGTAGTGGGGTGCTCTGTAGCGAGTACAACCCTTCTAGGGTTTGCTATTTGTATCCCCATTCTTGCTAGTGCAACCCCTCTCTTTCGCCTAAACTCTCTTGCCTAGCTAGGACTCTCCTAGCTATGGCTCCTAAGACTACCGCTTATCTCAACATGGCATCAGAGCTTAACGTTCCTGGCCTGTGGGCCCACTTCACTGCTTCCGCTGCTACTGCTACTCCCTGTCCGCCGCGCGCCCCGTGGTGCGCGGCGTCGAAACTAGGGTTTTCAGCCCGCCGTGCGCCCCGAGGCGCGCGGCGGTTTTCTGCCCGCCGTGCGCCCCGAGGCGCGCGGCGGTTCTCTGCCCGCCGTGTGCCCCGAGGCGCGCGACGGGTTCCTGCCCCGTCACTCGGCACGTCGCCCCCGGGAGGCGCTGCGACGGGCGACGGGGACCCGCGCGTCGCCCCCCGTCGCCCGTCGTGGCCTGCGCGCGGCCCGTACACCCGGCGCGCGGCCCGTACGGGCTGCGCCAGGCCCGCGCGCGGCCCGTACGGGCTGCGCCAGGCCCGCGCGCGGCCCGTACGGGCTGCGCCAGGCACGCGCGCGGCCCGTACGGGCTGCGCCAGTCCCGCGCGCGGCTCGGACCGCCTGCGCGCGGTTCGGGAGGCTGTGCCAGGCCCGTGGGCGCCCCGTTCTTCGCTGCCCCTGTCCTCCCCGCTGTCCCCCGTGCTTCTGAAGGCGCCCCACCCCTCCTTCTGCCCGTTCTCCTGGATTAGGGTTTGGGGTTGGGGGGTATGGGGGTGCAGCTTCTGTGTGCCGTTCCCTGCTCCTCCTCCTCCTCCGTCTCCCTGTGCTGCAGCTGCCGCTGAGGGGGGTGGACCTGTTGGAGCCGTCGGAGTGGTACTAAGGGGGGGTGAAGGGGGAGTGGAGCTAGCGGTGTAGCAGCGGGTGTGTGTCGAGGGATGTGGGACTGTTGGGGGAGGTTGAGGGGAGGTTGCCGTCGTGTCGTACGCAGCGCCTGTACTCCGGGGCACTCACTCCCGGTAGCTCAGAGAGCCGGTTGCGCCGTCGCCTGTGGGTCCGTTGCTCCTGCTGCTCGTCTTAGCCGCGGAGCCTGTTACTCCTGTACTCCGGGGCACTCACTCCCGGTAGCCACTGTGTCGCACCAGAGCCGTCTGTTGCCCGTGTGACTGCAGCTTCAGTCGTCGCCTCCCATCTACTCTCCTCTCGCCAGCCCTCCTCCTCCTCACTTCCCCGTTGTGACTGTTAAATTGTAATGTGTTATATGTTGGTAGGCTGTAGTGGGGTAGCCAATATGGGGTACAACCCCAACTAGGGTTTGCTACTTGTACCCAACTGTTCCATTCAATGCACTCATTCTTGCCTAGTTATTCTGACATGGTATTCAGAGCAGGAGGTCCCTAGGACCTACCGACCGTTTTTTTTTAAGGGCCCACCACCGCTCGCATGCGGTTACCACGCTACCCCGTGCCCTAGCCTCGTTAGCGCCCTCGCGCGCCCTCGTTAGCGCCCTCGTGCGCCTCTCGTTAGCGCCCTCGCGCGCCCTCGCTAGCGCCCTCGCGCGCCCTTGTTAGCGCCCTCGTGCGCCCCTCGTTAGCGCCCTCGCGCGCCCCTCGCAGCGTCGCCCGCCCGCCGAGCCGCCTGCTTGCAGCGTCGCCCGCCCGCCCGCTGCCCGCTTCGCAGCGTCGCCCGCCCGCCCGCTGCCCGCTTCGCAGCCCGCCCGCCGCGCTGCCCGCTCGCAGCGTCGCCCGCCCGCCCGCTGCCCGCTTCGCAGCGTCGCCCGCCCGCCGCGCTGCCCGCTCGCAGCGTCGCCCGCCCGCCTCGCTGCCCGCTTGCAGCGTCGCCCGCCCGCCCGCTGCCCGCTTCGCAGCCCGCCCGCCGCGCTGCCCGCTCGCAGCGTCGCCCGCCCGCCCGCTGCCCGCTTGCAGCGTCGCCCGCCCGCCCGCTGCCCGCTTCGCAGCCCGCCCGCCGCGCTGCCCGCTCGCCGCGTCGCCTGCCCGTCCCGCAGCCCGCTTCGCAGCCCGCCCGCCTCACTTCCTGCCTGCAGCGCCGCCTGCCCACCGCGCTGCCCGCTTCGTAGCCCGCCCGCTGCCCACTTCGCAGCGTCGCCCGCCCCCCGCACTGCCCGCTCGCCGCGTCGCCCGCCCGCCGCGCTTCCCGCCGAGCTACCTACCTGCAGCGCTGCGGCAGCTTCCTTTGCTCAGTCGCACTGTCGCTATGGCTTCTATCCGCGTGCTGTCGTTCGATGCTGAGGGCCGCCCTGTGAAGTTCGCCACCTGGCTGGATGACCTGCAGCTGTTCCTTCTGAGCGATAGCAAGGAGCATGTGTCGCTCTATGATTACGCGTCTGGTGCTGCACCTGCCCCTCCTGCCACAGCTGAGCTTAGTGTTCGTTCCCACTGGCAGACTCGTGACGCAGCTGCTCGCCTAGCCATTCGCAGTCACCTGCCGCTAGCTGAGCTCGAGCATTTTGGCGACTGCAAATCCGCTAAGGCCCTGTACGATGCTGTCGTTGCTCGCTACTCCTCACCTGCCACAGCCGAGCTTAGCCGCCTCATGCTGCCGTACCTGTTCCCTGAGCTGTCCACCTTTACTACAGTCGCCGATCTTATCACCCACCTTCGCACTAGTGATGCTCGCCTGCGTGCCGCCCTTCCCACCGAGTTCTGCGCTAAGAACCCCCCTCCACTGTACTGGACACTCCACTTCATAGTCACCCGTCTCCCTGACACCCTCAGCTCAGTTCGAGACCACTTCCTTGCTCGCTGTCCCACTGAGCTCACAGTCGCCCTCCTAGAGGAGCAGCTGCTAGCGGCCGAAAAGAGCATTGTCGCTGTCGGTGCTGCTCGTGGCGCTCCTCGCACCCCCATCTTTGAGGGGTGTTCTCCCTCTCCCCTCGCTCCCTCCTACGCTACTGCTGCTGCTGTTGACTTCCTTGGTGCTGAGTCTGCTGGCGCTGCTTCTGCTCCTGGTGGGAGGCGCCGCACCGGCAAGGGCAAGGGGGGCAAGGGTGGCGGGGGTGGCGCTGGGGGGGGAGGAGGTGGGGGGGGAGGCGGTGCTGGAGGGAGCGGTGGCGGGAGTGCTGGTGGGAGTGGGGTCGGCAGCGGAGGCGGGGGCGGCGGAGGGAGCGGTGGCGGTGGTGGCGGCGGTGGCGGCGGCGGCGGTGGCGGTCGGAGCGGTGGTAGTGGTGGCGGTGGTGGCGGCGGAGGTCGGAGTGGAGGCACTGGCTCGGCCCAGAGCTCCCAGCAGCAGCAGCGTCCCCAGACGACCCAGCAACTTCGTGAGTGGCTTGCTCAGCGTGGGACGTCGGGGGGCAGTGGCCGCTGTTCCTATGTCATTCGCACAGGTGACCGCAAGGGACAGACGTGTGGGAGGTTCCACACCCCGTACCGCTGCTTCTCCCGCCTTGACGACGCTTGGCGTGAGGAGATGGGCGAGGATGTTGAGCGCCCCCGCTGGGCTGAACTCATGAGGGCTGGTGTTGATATCTTTGCTCTTGACTATGATGCTATTATTGCTGCCATGTATGCATTGACTGTTAGTGCCGAGGGAGACTGTTACTTGTGTGTGCCGCCTGACCCAGGTATAGAGCCCGCTGCCCTGGGTACTAGTGAGTCTGCTCTCTCAGGTACAGCACTCACAGAGACTGCTCTCTCAGGTACCGCACCGGCTGAGGCCTGTCACACCTTCACCCTTGACTCAGGTGCTTCCCGCTGTTTCTTTCGTGACAGTACTGAGCTCACACCGCTTCCTGCACCGGTACCAGTCTCCTTGGCTGACCCCTCTGGGGGCCCAGTCCTTGCCCAGTCCACCACTGTGCTCCCTTGTCCGGCGGTTCCGTCTGGCTCGTTGTCGGGTTTCCACCTCCCCTCGTTCTCGACGAACCTGGTGAGCAACGCTGTCATCCAGGATCAGTGGGTTGACACCTTTACCCCTGGAGGACAGCGTGTGGCGATCTGCACGTGCTCCAGGACCGGCCGCCACCTGGCTACGTTTACCCGTCGGCCGGGGTCGAGTCTCTACACACTGACCACTGCGTCTCCTCAGGTCGCTGCTGTCGGTCAGGTGTCCGCGTCAGGTCTGGTGGCCCACACCTGTGAGTGTCGTTCCCTGTCGCACCAGACTCTTCTCTGGCACCACCGCCTGGGTCACCCCTCCTTGCCACGCCTCCGTGGCATGCACCGTAGCCGCCTTGTGTCTGGTCTTCCCAGGTCCCTCCCTCCCCTCCCTGCCTCGCCTGCGCCGCCTTGCCTTCCTTGCGTCGAGGGGCGGCAGCGCGCCGCTCCTCACTCCTCCTCGTTCCCCCCGACAGAGGCTCCTCTGCAGACCCTCCACCTGGACGTGTGGGGCCCAGCCCGCGTTCGTGGCCAGGGCGGTGAGCGGTACTTTTTGCTGGTTGTCGACGACTACTCGCGTTACACCACGGTCTTCCCCTTGCGCACCAAGGGTGAGGTCCCTGCTGTTCTGATCCCTTGGATCCGCACAGTTCGTCTCCAGCTCCGCCGCCGTTTCCGGACGGATCTCCCTGTCCTGCGTCTGCACTCTGACAGAGGTGGTGAGTTTTCCTCTGATCTCTTGAGGACCTTCTGTCAGGCGGAGGGCATCGAGCAGACCTTCACGCTTCCGGACTCCCCACAGCAGAATGGGGTTGCTGAGCGCCGCATTGGCCTGGTCATGGAGGTCGCTCGTACCTCCTTGGTCCACGCGGCGGCTCCCCATTTTCTGTGGCCGTTTGCTGTCCGGTACGCCGCACATCAGCTCAACCTCTGGCCCCGTGTCTCCTTGCCGGAGACCTCGCCCACACTGCGTTGGACGGGGGAGGTTGGCGATGCGTCGCGCTTCCGGGTGTGGGGTGCTCGTGCCCTTGTCCACGATACGTCCGCGGACAAGCTCTCCTCCCGCACGCTTCCCTGTGTCTTCCTTGGCTTTGTCCCTGACGCGCCGGGCTGGCAGTTTTACCACCCCACCTCGCGCCGGGTCTTCGCCTCTCAGGACGTCACCTTTGACGAGTCGGTCCCTTTTTACCGTCTCTTCCCCTACCGCACTGCCCCCCTCCCTCCCCCGCCGCTTTTCCTTGCTCCTGGTCCCCCTCCGGTAGACCCCCTCCCCCCTCAGGGTCCTGCTCCTTCAGGTGTCTCTCAGGTAGACCCTCCTCCCGTCGCTGAGCCTGTCGAGGTCACAGGTGACTCAGGTGCTGCTGCAGGTGGTACTGCTGGGAGTGCTGAGCCTGGGGGTGCTGAGCCTGCGGGTGCTGGGCCTGGGAGTGCTGGGACTGCAGGTGCTGGAGCTGAGGGTACTGTGCCTGAGAGTTCGGCGCCTGGGGGTGCTGAGCCTGGGGGTGCTGCGACTGGGGGTGCTGAGCCTGGGGGTGCTGAGCCTGCGGGTGTGCGCGGAGTCTGGGGGTGCTGAGCCTGCGGGTACTGAGCCTGGGGGTGCTGCTACTGAGCCTACGGAGCCTCGGGTTACTGCGTCTGGGGGTGCTCCGGTTCGGGGTGCTGAGCAGTCTCTCACACCGCAGCAGCTTCGTGACTGGTACGTCCGGCGCTTTCGCCGTCCTAGTGGCTCGGCTGGAGTTGGGGGTGCTGGAGCTGCTCGTCCTGGGGGTGCTCGTACTGGGGGTACTGGAGCTGCCGGGACTGGTTGTTCTGGGAGCGCTACGACTGGAGCTGCTGGAGCTGGGGACTCTGGAGCTGGCGGTGCTAGCGGAGTTGGAGCTGCCGACTCTGGGGGTGCTCTTCCTAGCGGTGCTGCGGACCCTGGGGGTGGCGCTGTTGCTGGTGCTGCGGACCCACCTGGTGGAGCTGCTGCTGGAGCTGAGGACCCGAGCGGTGGCGCTGCTGCTGGTGCTCGGGTCCCGGACGTTGGAGCTCCTGCTGGTACTGAGGACCCGGCCGCTGGAGTCTCTTCTGCTTCTGGAGACCCTGCGCGGCCGCGACCGTACTTCGTACCGCTCCTTCAGCAGGTTCTTGGGCAGGCTCCTCCTCCTTGTCCTCCTCCCTCCGTAGAGTGTCCTCCGCCTGTCCAGCCGCAGTCCCAGTTACCGCCTACCTCGCCTCTCCCTGCTCCCTCTCCTTACACTGGTCCCACAGGAGGTCTTACAGAGCGTCGTGAGCCTGAGTCTCGTCCTGCGTCGCCTGTTCGTACTGCTCGCACTGGTCGTCGTGTCCGTCGTGAGCGTCCTCCTCCTGTCCCAGGCACTCACTACATGACTCTGCGTCCGTCTACTGCTCCTCAGCGTGTCCCTCTACCGTCTCCTCCTGCGTCCTCTTTGCCTGCCGTTCCGGACCCTGAGTCTGACCGGTATCGTGCTGAGCACCCTACTGTCACGCGTCTCCTAGCTACTGTTGTCACTGACCCTACCTTCGAGTCCTCGGCTGCGTCTGCTCTGGTCGCTGAGTTGGTTGACTTTGCTGCTGCCTGCCGTCTAGACTACGCTGCTAGCCTTGTTGCTGAGTCTGAGTCTGTGTCTGTCTGTCCTCCGTCCGTCGGGGGTGAGTGTGCTCTTGGCACGGACGTCCTTGAGGACAGGCAGGAGGACTTTGACTCTCTCGCGGCTGCTGTACCTCATCTCGTGGCCTGGTTGCTTGCCCCTGAGGGAGACCCGGATGCACTAGACATCCCCACTCCGCGCACTTACGCAGAGGCGATCTCGGGTCCCTACTCCTCTCAGTGGCAGACAGCCATGGACGCAGAGATGGCATCCTGGAAGTCCACAGGCACCTACGTCGACGAGGTTCCCCCTCCTGGGGCGAACATCGTCGATGGCATGTGGATTTTCAGGGTGAAGCGGCCGCCAGGTTCTCCGCCTGTCTTCAAGGCTCGTTACGTTGCTAGAGGCTTCAGTCAGCGTCAGGGGGTCGACTTCTTCCAGACCTTCTCCCCCACCCCGAAGATGACCACTCTTCGGGTTCTGCTGCACGTTGCTGCTCAGCGTGACTACGAGCTTCACTCTCTTGACTTCAGCACAGCGTTCCTGCAGGGCAGCCTGCACGAGGAGATCTGGCTACGCCGTCCACCTGGCTTTACTGGGTCGTTTCCTCCTGGTACCCAGTGGAGCCTCCGCCGACCAGTCTACGGTCTCCGCCAGGCGCCACGTGAGTGGCACGACACACTGAGGACTACACTTGCGGCTCTTGGTTTCGCGCCATCTACTGCTGACCCGTCGCTGTTTCTGCGCACAGACACGTCACTGCCGCCGTTCTACATTCTCGTGTACGTCGACGACTTGGTCTTTGCTATTGCTGACACTGAGGCACTCGCTCGTGTGAAGTCGGAGCTGCAGAAGAGACACACCTGCACTGACCTAGGTGAACTGCGTAGCTACCTTGGCTTGCAGATCACCCGGGACAGAGCTCGCCGCACCATCACCCTGACTCAGTCACACATGGTGCAGCAGGTCCTTCAGCGCTTCGGCTTCCAGTTCTCCTCACCACAGGCCACACCTCTGGCTACCAGCCACTCGCTCTCAGCTCCACCTTCGGACGAGTCCGTAGAGCCGAGTGGCCCGTACCCAGAGCTTGTAGGCTGCCTCATGTACCTGATGACTTGCACGCGACCTGACCTCGCGTACCCTCTTAGCATCCTTGCTCGTTACGTTGCGCCTGGGAGACACAGGCGAGAGCACTGGGAGGCTGCTAAGAGGGTGCTGCGTTACTTGTGCAGTACATCAGGCATGGGGCTGGTGCTTGGAGGACGTGACAGAGTTGTCCTCACTGGTCACTCGGACGCTTCTTGGGTGGACGACCTGGCTACGCAGCGGTCGTCACAGGGTTACACCTTCAGCCTTGGCTCTGGTTCTGTCTCGTGGCGGTCCACCCGCTCTTCTTCTGTTCTCGGCTCTAGTTGTGAGGCTGAGATTTACGCCACAGCCATGGCTGCACAGGAGTTACGCTGGCTCACCTACCTGCTGACTGACTTGGGAGAGCGGCCTAGTTCTCCTCCAGTTCTGTACGGTGACAACAAGGCGGCTCTTGCCTTGTGTCAGGAGCACAGACTGGAGCACAGGACGAAGCACATTGCTCTTCGCTACTTTCTTGCTCGAGAGCTTCAGCAGCGCGGTCAGCTTCGGCTTGTGTACGTGGACTCGAAGGCCAACACTGCTGATATCTTCACCAAGGCGCTCCCGCCTAGTGATCATCAGCGGCACTGTACTTCTTTAGGCCTTGTGTCCACGTTTCCTCACTTGCTCACTGCTTGACATTCTTTGTACTGTACTTTATATATATCTTGTTGCTTGCTTGCTAG
Organism: Closterium sp. Yama58-4; assembly: GCA_947470075.1. Classification (NCBI taxonomy): domain Eukaryota; kingdom Viridiplantae; phylum Streptophyta; class Zygnematophyceae; order Desmidiales; family Closteriaceae; genus Closterium; species Closterium sp. Yama58-4. Next base: position 387,657 of record CANIUD010000597.1, read on the forward strand.
GTTTTGATCACTGTGTTGCTTGTCTTGTACTATCTCTAGCACTGCATGTGAACTGGCCTTGTGGCCTTTGCTTGTGCTCAGAGTGTGGTGACGTTGTGATCCACCCTGGGCTTGCGTTGCTTTGCTGGACTGGTCTTGTGACCCTTTGTTCTCCCCCACTTTGCCTATGGGGGTGTGTTAAATTGTAATGTGTTATATGTTGGTAGGCTGTAGTGGGGTAGCCAATATGGGGTACAACCCCAACTAGGGTTTGCTACTTGTACCCAACTGTTCCATTCAATGCACTCATTCTTGCCTAGTTATTCTGACAGTGACTACCACTAGCTTTGCTCATAATTGTGAACTTTAAACTATTGCTTCTTAAACTTGTGCTCAGAATGTGTGGTGACATTGTGATCCACCCTGAGCTTGTACTGCTTTGCTTGCTCTGCTGATTACACCCCACTTTGGCTATGGGGGTGTGTCAGAATATTATGCTCTAGCCTGTAGTGGGGTGCTCTGTAGCGAGTACAACCCTTCTAGGGTTTGCTATTTGTATCCTCATTCTTGCTAGTGCAACCCCTCTCTTTCGCCTAAACTCTCTTGCCTAGCTAGGACTCTCCTAGCTATGGCTCCTAAGACTACCGCTTATCTCAACAGTGCCGACGAGCTGCCGAGCCGCTGAGCCGCCGAGCCGCCGTTCCTGCCGTCCCGGCCCTGTTCCTGCCGACGCGCCTCGGTCCTTCTCGCCTGCCCGGTAAGAGCAGCGCCTCCACCACTGCTCTGCCCTAGCCTGCTGCTCTCACTGCTAGTCTACTGCTGTCATGGCTTCCCCCAGTGTCCTCACTTTTGACGCTGAGGGTCGGGCCATTGACTTTGACGTCTGGGTAGATGACCTGCAGCTTTTCCTACTGAGCGACAGAGCAGACGGCCTCTCCCTTTTTGACCTCACCTCTGGTGCCTCTCCTGCCCCTGCTGCTGATGCTGACCCCACTGTTCGCTCCCAGTGGGCCACACGCGATGCTGCTGCCCGCCTTGCTGTGCGCCGCCACTTGCCGACCTCTGAGCGTGCGCACTTTAGCCAGTACAAGAGTGCTAAGACCTTGTACGACGCTGTAGTTGCGCGCTACTCTTCCCCTGCCACTGCTGCGCTTAGCCGCCTTATCCTACCGTACCTCTTCCCTGACCTCGCCGCTTTTCCCACTGTCGCTGACCTCATTACGCACCTTCGCACTAGTGACACTCGCTACCGCGCTGCGCTTCCTGCTGAGTTCTGCGCCAAGAACCCCCCCCCCATGTACATCACCCTCTACTACATAGTCACCCGGCTCCCTGACACCCTTCGCCCGGTTAGGGACCACTTCCTCTCTGTTTGCCCCACCACCCTCACCGTTGACCTCCTCGAGGAGCGCCTGCTCGCGGCAGAGAAGAGCATAGTCGCAGTAGGTGCCTCTCGTGGTGACCCTCGTACCCCTGTCTTTGAGGGGTGCTCCCCCTCTCCCCTCTTGCCCTCTGTTGCCTCTGCTGCTGCGGCCGACCTCGTTGGTCTTGAGTCGGTCGCTGCGGCGTCTGCCCCTAGCGGGAGACGCCGCCCTGGCAAGGGCAAGGGGGGCAAGGGTGCTGGAGGGGCTGGAGGGGGCGGTGGAGGCGGAGGTGGAGGTGGTGGAGGGGGTGGGGGTGGCGGTGGGGGTGGTGGCGGGGGTGGGGGCGTCGGTGGCGGGACTGGAGGTGGAGGTGGAGGCGGCGGTGGCGGTGGGAGCGGAGGTGGCGGAGGTGGCGGTAGTGGAGGAGGTAGCGGCGGAGGCGGCGGAGCTGGTCGGGGTGGCGCTGCGCAGAGGGGTGGCTCCGGTGGTGGTGCGCGCCAGCAGCAGCAGCAGCAGCGTACCCGTGAGACCCCTTCCCCCCAGCAGCTTCGTGAGTGGTACGCTGCTCGTCAGCGGGGTGGGGGTGCTGGCCCCTGCACCTACGTTCTCCGTACCGGCGACCGGGCGGGTGAGCAGTGTGGAGGCCCGCACCCCACCCAGCGCTGCTTCGGTCGGCTGACAGACGCGTGGCGCCACCAGTTCCCCGACGCTACGGAGATCCCTCGCTGGGGCGAGCTGTCTAGGGCGGGTGTTGCAATCTATGATCTTGACTTTGATGCTATTCTTGCTGCCATGTATGCTGTGACTATTAGTGATGAGGGTGACTGTTACCGGTGTTTCCCGCCTGACCCAGGCATAGAGGCTGCTGCGCTAGGTACTTGTGAGGCTGCTGCTCTAGGTGCCAGTGCGTCTGCTGCCCCAGGTGCCGGTGAGTTTGCGCTCTCAGGTGCTGCGTCGCCCCCGGACACCCACACCTTCACCCTTGACTCGGGTGCTTCCCGCTCCTTCTTTCGAGACTGCACCACTCTCACACCGCTCAGTCGGCCTGTTGCGGTCTCCCTGGCGGACCCCTCTGGGGGTCCTGTCCTTGCTCACTACTCCACTGTCCTACCGTGTCCAGCGGTCCCGTCTGGCTCCCTGTCGGGTCTCTACCTCCCCTCGTTCTCTACGAACTTGGTGGCGGGTGCTGACCTCCAGGATGCAGGAGTTGACCAGTTCACCCCTGCGCGTCAGCGGGTGACCCACTGCACTTGTGCGGACACGGGCCGCCACTTGGCCACGTTTGCTCGTCGGCCAGGGTCGAGCCTGTACACACTGACTACTGAGTCTTCCCCAGTCACTGAGTCTGCTCAGGTAGCCGCGTCGGGTCAGGTGTTTGCTGCGGCGTCCAGGTCTGGTCCTGAGTCTGCCCCCTGCTCGTGTCGTCTCCTGTCTCACCGGACTCTCCTCTGGCACCACCGTCTTGGTCACCCCTCCCTGCCTCGCCTTCGAGGCATGGCTTCCCGTCTTCTTGTTTCTGGTCTCCCCCGGTCCCTCCCTCCTCTTCCTCCGGGGCCTGCCCCCACCTGCGTTCCCTGCGTCGAGGGGCGGCAGCACGCTGCTCCTCACTCCTCCGAGTTTCCTCCGACAGAGGCTCCGCTGCAGACGCTTCACATGGACGTGTGGGGCCCAGCCCGCGTCCGTGGGCAGGGTCAGGAGCGCTACTTCCTGCTGGTGGTTGACGACTACTCGCGTTACACCGCAGTCTTCCCCTTGCGCAGCAAGGGTGACGTCACTGAGGTGTTGATCGCCTGGATCCGCGCGGCTCGTCTCCAGCTCCAGGAGAGTTTCGGCTCCGACTTTCCTGTTCGGCGTCTGCACTCCGACCGAGGCGGAGAGTTCTCCTCTGACCTTCTGCGGACCTTCTGTCGCGCACGAGGCATCCGCCAGACCTTCACGCTTCCGGACTCTCCGCAGCAGAATGGGATTGCTGAGCGCCGCATCGGCATGGTCATGGACGTCGCTCGTACGTCCATGATCCATGCGGCTGCTCCCCATTTTCTGTGGCCGTTTGCGGTTCGGTACGCGGCGCATCAGCTCAACCTTCACCCCCGGGTCTCCATGCCGGAGACCTCCCCTGCTTTGCTGTGGACGGGGAAGGTTGGTGATGCGTCGCGTTTCCGGGTCTGGGGATCTAGGGCGTTTGTCCGCGACTTGTCTGCGGACAAGCTGTCCTCTCGTGCTGTTCCCTGCGTCTTCCTTGGCTTTCCCCCTGACGCGCCAGGCTGGCAGTTCTACCACCCCACCTCGCGCCGTGTCTTCGCGTCCCAGGACGTCACCTTTGACGAGTCGGTTCCCTACTACCGTCTCTTCCCCTACCGCACTGCGTCCCTCCCTCCCCCGCCGCTCTTCCTTACACCAGGCCCCCCTCCGGTAGACCCCCTCCCCCCTCAGGGTCCTGCTCCCTCAGGTGTGTCCCAGGTAGATGCAGTTGAGCCAGTCGAGGTAGCTGTTGACTCTGGTACTGCTGGTGGTGCTGAGCCTGGGGGTGCTGGGTCTGGGGGTGCTGCGACTGGGGGTGCTGGATCTGGGGGTGCTGCGACTGGGGGTGCTGAGCCTGGGGGTGCTGAGCCTGGGGGTGCTGAGCCTGGGGGTACTGCGCCTGGGGGTGCTGAGCCTGGGGGTGCTGCGCCTGGGGGTGCTGAGCCTGGGGGTGCTGAGTCTCGGAGTGCGGAGCCTGAGAGTGCTGGACCTGCTCGTCCGGCGTCTGGTGGTGCTGAGCCTGGCGGTTCCTCCGGTGCTTCGTCCCGGCGGGAGCTGCTCTCTCCACAGGAGCTGCGTGAGTGGTTCGCCCGGCGCTGGCGACGTGCTGCTGGAGCTGGTGGTGCTGCAGGAGCTGGGGGTTCTACTGCTGCTGAGAGTGCTGGTGCCGAGGGTCCCAGAGGTGCTCGTACCGAGTGTACTGGAGCTGCTGACCCTACGAGTGCTCCTCCTGCTGGAGCTGGTGGTGCTGCTGGTGTTGCTGGCGCTGGAGCTGCTGGTGCTGCTGGAGCTGCTGGTGCTGCTGGTGCTGCTGGTGCTGCTGGTGCTACTGGCGTTGGTGCTGCTGGAGCTCCTGGAGCTGGAGCTGCTGCGTCTTCGGGTGGTCCGGCTGGAGCTGGAGCTACTGGGGGTGTTGGCGCTGGGGGTGCTCCTGGCGCTGGTGCTGCTGGGGGTGCTGGAGTTGGAGCTGCTGGAGTTGCGGGTCTTCCTGGTGCTGGTGCTCCCGCTGGGGGCGCTGGTGCTGTTCCTGCTGGCACTGGTGGAGCTGCGCGGCCGCGGCCGTACTTCGTTCCGCTCCTTGAGCAGGTTCTTGGTCTTCCGTCCTCTCTTGGTCCTGCTCCTGCCTTAGAGTGTCCGCCTCCTGTCCAGTCTGAGTCACAGTTACAGCCACCTTCCCCGCTTCCTTCTCCTTCTCCCTACACTGGTCCTACTGGAGGTCTTGCTGAGCGTCGTGAGCCTGCGTCTCGCCCTGCGTCGCCTGTCCGCGCTGCTCGCACTAGTGGTCGTGGTTCACGTCAGCGTCCTCCCCCTGTCCCCGGCACGCACCGGATGTCTCTGCGTCCTTCCACTGCTCCGCTGCGTGCCCCTTTGCCCTCTCCTCCAGCGTCCTCTCTTCCTGAGCTTCCTGACCCGGAGTCGGACTCCCTTCGTGCTGCGCGTCCTACTGTCACGCGTCTCCTTGCTACTGTCGTCACTGACCCTTCCTTTGAGTCTACTGCTGCGTCTGCCCTAGTTGCTGAGCTTGTCGACTTCGCTGCTCGCTGTCGCCTAGACTACGCTACCAGTCTCGTCGCTGAGTCTGAGTCTGTCTGTCCTCCGTCCGTCGGGGGTGAGTGTGCTCTTGGCACGGACGTCCTAGAGGACAGGCAGGAGGAGTTCCAGTGCTTGGCTGCTGCTTCACCTCATCTCGTGTCCATGCTGCTTGCCCCTGAGGGAGACCCGGATGCACTTGACATCCCGACTCCGCGCTCTTACGCGGAGGCGATAGAGGGTCCCTACTCCTCTCAGTGGCAGGCAGCCATGGACGCAGAGATGGCTTCCTGGAAGTCCACAGGCACCTACGTTGACGAGGTTCCCCCGCCTGGGGCGAACATCGTCAGTGGCATGTGGATTTTCAGGGTGAAGCGGCTGCCAGGTTCTCCGCCTGTCTTCAAGGCGCGTTACGTGGCTCGTGGCTTCAGTCAGCGGCAGGGAGTTGACTACTTTCAGACCTTCTCCCCCACCCCGAAGATGACCACTCTTCGGGTACTGCTGCACATAGCTGCTCACCGAGACTACGAGCTGCACTCTCTTGACTTCAGCACTGCTTTCTTGCAGGGCAGCCTGCACGAGGAGATCTGGCTGCGCCGCCCACCTGGCTTCACTGGGACGTTTCCTCCTGGCACCCAGTGGAGCCTCCGGCGGCCAGTCTACGGTCTCCGCCAGGCGCCGCGTGAGTGGCACGACACACTGAGGACTACACTTGCGGCCCTTGGGTTTGCTCCTTCTACTGCCGACCCGTCGCTGTTTCTACGCACCGACACTTCTTTGCCGCCGTTCTACATCCTCGTGTACGTCGACGACTTGGTCTTTGCTACAGCTGACACTGCTGGACTTGCCTACGTGAAGTCCGAGCTGCAGAAGAGACACACGTGCACAGACCTGGGTGAACTGCGCAGCTACCTTGGCTTGCAGATCACCCGGGACAGAGCACAGCGCACCATTACCCTGACTCAGTCACACATGGTGCAGCAGGTCCTTCAGCGCTTCGGCTTCACGTACTCCTCGCCTCAGGCCACTCCTCTGCCTACACGCCACTCGCTCTCAGCTCTGCCTTCGGATGAGTCCGTAGAGTCGAGTGGCCCGTACCCAGAGCTTGTCGGCTGCCTCATGTACCTGATGACCTGCACTCGACCTGACCTTGCATACCCTCTTAGCATTCTGGCACGCTTTGTTGCTCCTGGGAGACACAGACCAGAGCACATGGCTGCAGCGAAGAGGGTGTTGCGCTACTTGTGCAGTACGTCGGGCATGGGGCTTGTGCTTGGAGGGCATAGTTCAGTGGTCCTCACTGGTCACGCAGACGCTTCTTGGGCTGACGACCAGGCTACGCAGCGGTCGTCACAGGGTTACACCTTCAGCCTTGGTTCCGGCTCTGTTTCTTGGCGGTCTACCCGCTCGTCTTCTGTTCTCGGCTCCAGTTGTGAGGCTGAGATCTACGCAGGGGCCATGGCTGCACAGGAGCTACGCTGGCTCACCTACCTGCTGACTGACCTGGGAGAGCCGCCTCGTTCTCCTCCAGTGCTGTACGTAGACAACAAGGCCATGCTGGCCTTGTGTCATGAGCACAGACTGGAGCACAGAACAAAGCACATCGCTCTCCGCTACTTTCTTGCTCGTGAGCTGCAGCAGCGTGGTCAGCTGCGCCTTGCTTACGTGGCCTCTGAGGCCAACACTGCTGATATCTTCACTAAGGCACTCGCGCCTTGTGATCATCAGCGCTTCTGCACTCTGTTAGGTCTTGTACCTACCTTGCCTCACTTGCTTACTTCTTGACCTTGCTTGTACTGTTACATATATATACCTGCCTGTTTAGCTTTATATATATGTGACCTTGCATGTGAACTGGCCTTGTGGCCTTGAACTTGTGCTCAGACTGTGTGGTGACGTTGTGATCCACCCTGAGCTTGCTTTGCCTTGCTTTGCTTGACTGGTCTTGTGACCCCTTGTTCTCCCCCACTTTGCCTATGGGGGTGTGTCAAACTTATACACTATAGTCTGTGTAGGCTGTAGTGGGGTAGCTCATATGGGGTACAACATTCTAGGGTTTGGTACTTGTACTCCTCATGCTGCTCAATGCATTCATTCTCGTTCCAATTGTCACACTACCCACTGGGATAAAAGGGCTTGTTGTCAAATGTTATTTTGTTGTTTGTATATAGTAGGCTGTAGTGGGGTAGCCACTAAGGAGTACAATCCCTTTAGAGTTTCATACTTGTATCATTGCTTGCCTTCGTTCAATCCATTCTAGTTGGTTATCTTAACATGGTATTAAGAGCCTTGGGTCCTTAGGACCTAAGCTTCTTCATAGGGCCCACCTGTTACCGCATTAGCCCACTGCCCTACCCCGAGTCGAGCTGCCCCTGTTAGCCGCGCGCCACTGCTGCAGTGCGAATTTTTTTTTAGCGCGCTGCGCCACCTACCCTGCCCGTGCGCATCCAGCCGCCGCGCCTTCCTGCCCTGCCCTTGCGCAGCCCGCTGCCACGCCACCTTGCCCTGCCCGTGCGCGGCTTGCGGCCGCGCCACCCTACCCTGCCCGTGCACAGCGCCGCCCGCCGCGCTCCCTGCCCTGCGTGTGCATGCCGTCCGCTTCCTCCCCTGCCGGCCGCCCCTCACCTAGTCAGCGCCGCCTTGCTGCCCTGCGCTACCAACGATGGCGACTTAAAATGTTCTCACTTTTGACGCAGATGGCCGCCCGATCGAATTTGAGACCTGGTTAGACGACCTTAGGCTCTACCTTCAAAGCGAGTCTAAGGATCGTGTGTCCCTGTTCGCTCATACGTCTGGTAGCGCTGCCGCCCCTGCAGACACTGCTGACGCTGACACTCGTGACCAGTGGCTTATTCGCGACGCTGCTGCTCGCCTAGCTGTGCGAAACCACCTACCACTAGCCGAGCGCGCGCACTTTAGCCAGCAGAAAACCGCCAAGGAACTGTTCGACGCAGTCGTAGCTCGCTACAGCTCGCCTGCCACTGCTGCGCTAGGCCGTCTTATCCTGCCCTACCTCTTTCCTGACCTGTCCGCCTTTCCTACAGTCGCTGATCTCATCACCCACCTCCGCACTAGCGACGCTAGGGTGCGTGCTGCGACCCCTGCCGACTTCCTCGCCAAGAACCCTCCCCCTATTCACTACACCCTCTACCTCCTAGTCACTCGCCTCCCTGACTCTCTTCGCGCTGTCAGGGACACCTTCCCCGCCATGGACCCCACTGAGCTCACTATAGACCTCCTCGAAAAGCACCTTACAGCGGCCGAGGTTAGCATTAACACTGTAGGCGCTTCTCGAGGCACTCCTCGCACCCCCTTCTTCGAGGGGTGTTCCCCCTCTCCCCTCCTCCCCTCTGTCGCCACTGCTGCTGCTGTCGACCTCCTTGGTGCTGAGGAGGTTGGGGTTGCGTCTGCTTCCAGTGGCAGGCGCCGCAGCGGCAAGGCGAAGGGTGGCAGGGGTGGTGGGGATGGTGGGGGTGGGGGCGGTGATGGAGGCTCGGGTGGTGGCGGCGGGGGTGGTGGGAGCGGCGGGGGTGGGGGTGGGGGTGTTGGGGTCGGTGGTGGCGGCGGCAGTGGGGGTGGCAGCGGCAGAGGTGGCGGTGGTGGGAGTGGCAGCGGAGTCGGTGGCGGTGGTCGCAGTGGTGCGGCCCAGCGCGGCGGCTCTGGAGGCAGCCAGGCACAGCAGCAGCAGCGCCAGCGCCTGCCCCGTACGCCGCAAAACCTTCGTGAGTGGTACGCGCAGCGTCAGTCGCCTGGGGGTGGTGGTACCTGCCCGTATGTCATTCGTACGAGTGAGTGTGCTGGTCAGACCTGCGGGAGGTTGCACACCCAGCACCGCTGCTTTTCCCGCCTTAGTGACGCCTGGCGTGCTCAGTTTCCTGACTGCTCTGAACTGCCCAACTGGGCTGATCTGCTTAGGAGAGGAGTAGAGATCTTTGATCTTGACTATGATGCTATCCTTGCTGCCATGTATGCATTGACTGTTAGTGCTGAGGGTGACTGTTACCTGTGTGTTCCGCCAGACCCTGGTATAGAGGCTGCTGCTCCAGGTGCTTGTGAGTCTGCTGCCCTTGGTGCTTGCGAGTCTGCTGCCCTAGGTGCTAGTGAGTCCGCCCTCTCAGGTATTGAGCCTACTGAGGCCTTGTACACTTTCACGCTAGACTCAGGTGCCTCCCGCTGCTTCTTCCGCGACAGCACCACAGTCACACCGCTCTCTGCACCGGTTCCCGTCTCCCTTGCTGACCCCTCTGGAGGACCTGTCCTTGCACGTTCCTCCACTGTCCTCCCCTGTCCGGCGGTCCCGTCTGGCTCACTTACAGGTCTCCACCTCCCCTCGTTCTCTACGAACCTGGTGAGTAACGCCGTCATCCAGGATGAGTGGGTTGACACCTTCACCCCTGGAGGACGTCGTGTGGCGATCTGCACGTGTGCCCGCACGGGCCGCCACCTGGCCACGTTCACCCGTCGGCCTGGGTCGAGTCTGTACACACTAACTGTCGGGTCTCCCCAGGTTGCTGCTACTGGTCAGGTGTCCTTGTCCGGACCGGAGTCTGCCCCTTGCTTGTGTCGTCACCAGTCACACCACACTCTCCTCTGGCACCACCGCCTTGGTCACCCCTCTCTGCCGCGCCTCCGCAGCATGCACTCCCGTCTGCTTGTCTCTGGTCTTCCCCAGTCCCTGTCGTCGCCGCCGCTCGCTCGCCTGCCCCGCCGTGTCTCCCTTGTGTCGAGGGGCGGCAGCGCGCCGCTCCTCACTCCTCCTCGTTTCCCCCGACAGACGCTCCCCTGCAGACTCTCCACATGGACATGTGGGGCCCAGCCCGCGTCCGAAGACAGGGCCGCGAACAGTACTTTCTGCTGGTTGTTGACGACTACTCGCGGTACACCACGGTCTTCCCCTTGCGCAGCAAGGGTGAAGTCCCTGCTGTCTTGATCCCTTGGATCCGCGCTGTTCGTCTCTAGCTCCGCGACCGTTTCCAGACAGACTTTCCCGTCCTACGTTTGCACTCTGACAGAGGTGGTGAGTTTTCCTCAGACCTCTTGCGGGACTTTTGTCACAGGGAGGGCATCCTCCAGTCGTTCACGCTTCCGGCCTCTCCGCAGCAGAATGGGGTTGCTGAGCGCCGCATTGGCCTAGTCATTCTCTCATCCTGTGCTCCGCTTCTCTCATCCTGTGCTCCGCTTCTCTCATCCTGTGCTCCGCTTCTCTCATCCTGTGCTCCGCTTCTCTCATCCTGTGCTCCGCTTCTCTCATCCTGTGCTCCGCTTCTCTCATCCTGTGCTCCGCTTCTCTCATCCTGTGCTCCGCTTCTCTCATCCTGTGCTCCGCTTCTCTCATCCTGTGCTCCGCTTCTCTCATCCTGTGCTCCGCTTCTCTCATCCTGTGCTCCGCTTCTCTCATCCTGTGCTCCGCTTCTCTCATCCTGTGCTCCGCTTCTCTCATCCTGTGCTCCGCTTCTCTCATCCTGTGCTCCGCTTCTCTCATCCTGTGCTCCGCTTCTCTCATCCTGTGCTCCGCTTCTCTCATCCTGTGCTCCGCTTCTCTCATCCTGTGCTCCGCTTCTCTCATCCTGTGCTCCGCTTCTCTCATCCTGTGCTCCGCTTCTCTCATCCTGTGCTCCGCTTCTCTCATCCTGTGCTCCGCTTCTCTCATCCTGTGCTCCGCTTCTCTCATCCTGTGCTCCGCTTCTCTCATCCTGTGCTCCGCTTCTCTCATCCTGTGCTCCGCTTCTCTCATCCTGTGCTCCGCTTCTCTCATCCTGTGCTCCGCTTCTCTCATCCTGTGCTCCGCTTCTCTCATCCTGTGCTCCGCTTCTCTCATCCTGTGCTCCGCTTCTCTCATCCTGTGCTCCGCTTCTCTCATCCTGTGCTCCGCTTCTCTCATCCTGTGCTCCGCTTCTCTCATCCTGTGCTCCGCTTCTCTCATCCTGTGCTCCGCTTCTCTCATCCTGTGCTCCGCTTCTCTCATCCTGTGCTCCGCTTCTCTCATCCTGTGCTCCGCTTCTCTCATCCTGTGCTCCGCTTCTCTCATCCTGTGCTCCGCTTCTCTCATCCTGTGCTCCGCTTCTCTCATCCTGTGCTCCGCTTCTCTCATCCTGTGCTCCGCTTCTCTCATCCTATGCTCCGCCTCTCCTCGCCTCCTCCTCCCCTTCCCCCCCTCCCCCCCCCCGCCAGGTCAAGCGCCGCGCATGTGGGCGCGCAGTGCTGTTGGAGGACGCCTTCGCCGCGCTGCTGGACGCCAGGCGCGCGGGGGAGGGCGGGGGGGAGGGGGGGAGGAGCAGGGGCAGGCAGGGCAGTGCGGATGCTGTGGGTGATGCTGTGAGGGGCGGGGAGGGTGGGGCAGCAGAGCAGCGAGGCGAGAGGGGAGGCGGCGAGGACGATGACTGGTCAAGCATTTCAGGGTCGGAGGACGAGGGGGGGGGAGACGACGCGGACGACGGGTGGCCGCAGCAGCAGCAGCAGCATGCGGGGGGGGAGGGCAGGGTGGCAGTGGCAGGGCGGGGGGCGAAGGTGCACTTCGTGCTGCCCCACACGGGCGTCACTTTCGCCCTCTGGCGCGTGCTCTTCCCCCCAGGTGCGCTCTTCCCCCCAGGTGCGCTCTTCCCCCTAGGTGCGCTCTTCCCCCCAGGTGCGCTCTTCCCCCCAGGTGCGCTCTTCCCCCCAGTTGCCCACCTCCCCACTGTGCGCGCTTCCCACCTCCACTGTTCTCTGCTGTTCCCATCTTCCCCCTTCCTCCCCCTCCTCTCCCCCCTCCCCCTCCTCTCCCTCCTCCCCCTCCTCTCCCTCCTCCCCCTCCTCTCCCTCCTCCCCCTCCTTCCCCTCCTCTCCCTCCTCCCCCTCCTCCCCCTCCTCTCCCTCCTCCCTGTCCTCCCCGTCCTCCCCGTCCTCCCCGTCCTCCCCGTCCTCCCCGTCCTCCCCGTCCTCCCCATCCTCCCCGTCCTCCCCGTCCTCCCCGTCCTCCCCGTCCTCCCCGTCCTCCCTGTCCTCCCCGTCCTCCCCTGCCCCGCTGCATGCCTGGGCCGCCCTGTCCCACCAGAGCAGGGTGCGGATCTGCTGCAGGCGCTGGTGGCGCTGGGGGATGGCGCAGGGGGGGCGCACGGGGGAGCATTCAGAGGAGGGGGGGAGGGGAGTGCGGAGGCTGGAGGAACGGATGCGGGAAGGAGCGCGGGTGAGGGAAGGAGCGCGGGTGAGGGAAGGAGCGCGGGTGAGGGAAGGAGCGCGGGTGAGGGAAGGAGCGCGGGTGAGGGAAGGAGCGCGGGTGAGGGAAGGAGCGCGGGTGAGGGAAGGAGCGCGGGTGAGGGAAGGAGCGCGGGTGAGGGAAGGAGCGCGGGTGAGGGAAGGAGCGCGGGTGAGGGAAGGAGCGCGGGTGAGGGAAGGAGCGCGGGTGAGGGAAGGAGCGCGGGTGAGGGAAGGAGCGCGGGTGAGGGAAGGAGCGCGGGTGAGGGAAGGAGCGCGGGTGAGGGAAGGAGCGCGGGTGAGGGAAGGAGCGCGGGTGAGGGAAGGAGCGCGGGTGAGGGAAGGAGCGCGGGTGAGGGAAGGAGCGCGGGTGAGGGAAGGAGCGCGGGTGAGGGAAGGAGCGCGGGTGAGGGAAGGAGCGCGGGTGAGGGAAGGAGCGCGGGTGAGGGAAGGAGCGCGGGTGAGGGAAGGAGCGCGGGTGAGGGAAGGAGCGCGGGTGAGGGAAGGAGCGCGGGTGAGGGAAGGAGCGCGGGTGAGGGAAGGAGCGCGGGTGAGGGAAGGAGCGCGGGTGAGGGAAGGAGCGCGGGTGAGGGAAGGAGCGCGGGTGAGGGAAGGAGCGCGGGTGAGGGAAGGAGCGCGGGTGAGGGAAGGAGCGCGGGTGAGGGAAGGAGCGCGGGTGAGGGAAGGAGCGCGGGTGAGGGAAGGAGCGCGGGTGAGGGAAGGAGCGCGGGTGAGGGAAGGAGCGCGGGTGAGGGAAGGAGCGCGGGTGAGGGAAGGAGCGCGGGTGAGGGAAGGAGCGCGGGTGAGGGAAGGAGCGCGGGTGAGGGAAGGAGCGCGGGTGAGGGAAGGAGCGCGGGTGAGGGAAGGAGCGCGGGTGAGGGAAGGAGCGCGGGTGAGGGAAGGAGCGCGGGTGAGGGAAGGAGCGCGGGTGAGGGAAGGAGCGCGGGTGAGGGAAGGAGCGCGGGTGAGGGAAGGAGCGCGGGTGAGGGAAGGAGCGCGGGTGAGGGAAGGAGCGCGGGTGAGGGAAGGAGCGCGGGTGAGGGAAGGAGCGCGGGTGAGGGAAGGAGCGCGGGTGAGGGAAGGAGCGCGGGTGAGGGAAGGAGCGCGGGTGAGGGAAGGAGCGCGGGTGAGGGAAGGAGCGCGGGTGAGGGAAGGAGCGCGGGTGAGGGAAGGAGCGCGGGTGAGGGAAGGAGCGCGGGTGAGGGAAGGAGCGCGGGTGAGGGAAGGAGCGCGGGTGAGGGAAGGAGCGCGGGTGAGGGAAGGAGCGCGGGTGAGGGAAGGAGCGCGGGTGAGGGAAGGAGCGCGGGTGAGGGAAGGAGCGCGGGTGAGGGAAGGAGCGCGGGTGAGGGAAGGAGCGCGGGTGAGGGAAGGAGCGCGGGTGAGGGAAGGAGCGCGGGTGAGGGAAGGAGCGCGGGTGAGGGAAGGAGCGCGGGTGAGGGAAGGAGCGCGGGTGAGGGAAGGAGCGCGGGTGAGGGAAGGAGCGCGGGTGAGGGAAGGAGCGCGGGTGAGGGAAGGAGCGCGGGTGAGGGAAGGAGCGCGGGTGAGGGAAGGAGCGCAGGTGAGGGAAGGAGCGCAGGTGAGAGGGGCAGGGGGGGCAGGGCGGGCGGTGGGCACAGGTGCAGGCGGGGAGGGGAGGTGCGCTGGTGGGGAAGGCGGTGGGCCAGGAGGGAGGCGGCAAGGGGCAAGGGGGGGAGCGCGTGTGGGTGGTGGTGCTGAGCTCAGGCGGCCACTTTGCTGCCGTGGTGCTGGACGCTGCCTCTCACGGTGCTGTGCTCGCCCACCGCTCCTTCCACCGGTGCGACGGGAGGGCGGAGGGGGGTGGAGTAGTGGGGGGAGAAGGAGAGGTGGGGGGTTGTGAGGGAAGTGTGTGTGGCAGAGCTGCATGGATGGGGGGCGGGATTGTATATAGCACAGCGGAAGCACAAGGGAAGGAGGTGTAAGAGAGGAAGGAGGTGTAAGAGAGGAAGGAGGTGTAAGAGAGGAAGGAGGTGTAAGAGAGGAAGGAGGTGTAAGAGAGGAAGGAGGTGTAAGAGAGGAAGGAGGTGTAAGAGAGGAAGGAGGTGTAAGAGAGGAAGGAGGGGCCGTGTGCAGTGGGAGTGGTGACGAGGCGGCCATGGCTGCACAAGACCCCTGCCCATGTCCGCTCCTTTGCCCTGTGCACCGCTGCGTTCCCCTGCCCGCCCGTCCCCCCATCAGGTATGTGGTGCGGGCCAAGGCGGGCGGGCGGCAGGCAACGAGGGACGGAGCGGGCAGAGCGCCGCAGTCAGCGGGGGCGAGCCTGAGACGCTACAACGAGGCGGCTCTTGTGAAGGTGGGATGGCGTGGGGGGGGCATGCAATGAAGAGTTGATGGCTGTTGCCTTGCCTTGGCTGCTCATGGGGCTGCTGGACCTCACCGCGTCAACCACCCACCCACCATCACGTCTCTCGCCGCCTTGCGTTCGTTCGTGCTTTCGTTGCGTCCATGCCTTCAACTAACACCTTCCTTCCCCCCATTCCTCTTCCCCCTGCTCCCTCGCGCCCTCAGGACATCCGCACCCTGCTGCAGCAGTGGCAGCCCTACCTGGCGCGCGCACAGTTCATCTTCGTGCACGCCACCGCTCCCAACCGTGCTGCACTCTTTGGCACCGCGGCAGAGGCGCATGCTAGCCGGGGCACAGCAGGGGCGGGGGCAGCGCTGCTGGCGGCGCGCGACCCGCGCGTGCGGCGGGTGCCGTTCCCCGTGCGGCGCCCCACGGTGAAGGAGGCGCTGCGCGTGGCGCACTCGCTGGCTCACGTGCACGTGCTGGGGTGGGCGGGCAGGGCCGAGCGTGGCGACCACGGGGAGGTGGGGGTGAGTTGCGGGGAGGAGGTCGCGCTGGCTGTGGCTGTGGCTGCGGCTGGCAAAGGGGTGGCGGCAGTGAGTGCGAGGGACGAGGGGGCAGAGCACAGCAAGGGAGAGGGTGGGGCGCAGGGGGGAGAGAGGGAGGTGGAGGGGTGGTTTCAGAGCAGTGGGAGACGAGGTGATGCGAATGTGGAGGTGAAGGGAGATGGGCGAGGGGAGGAGCGAGGAGAGGAGAGTGGGGCCAGTGGAGGGGAGGTGGAGGGGAAGGAGGCAGCGGGGCAAGGATGGGGGCGACCAGCACTCCATGTGGCAGCTGCTGCAGGTGCGTGGGTGCGTGGGTGGGTGGGAAGGTGGGAATAGAGGGTGTGTGGTGTTAGAATTCCTTCTCTCTTGTAACCTGCATATATGCTAGGCTAGAGATAAGCACACAAACTTAGTTTGGGTGTACAACCAGGGGTAACCCGGTTGTAAGGTTGGAACCCAACCTTGGTCCAATTATTGGACCCCAAAAGGTTGGGTTGGGTAGAATTATTGGCTCCCCCCAATAATGTTGGCTCAACCCCAACTTGGCCAACATTATTGGACCCCACCAATAATCACCCAACCCAACTTATTGGTTGGGGTCCAATAATGCCAACCTAGGTTAGCATCCAACCCCCCTTCTTGCCTTTACCGATGTATACCCTCACTTTTCTTAATTCAATTATCACTTTCATTTCTAAACCAATTTCCTTCATGGTATAGAGCTACTACTCCTAGGCCTACTCCCCTTCCATTTTCTCAAGGGCCCACCTGGCCGCCGCAACCCCCGGCCTTCTTCCTTCACGTTTTCTTTTCCCGACCATCCCGCCGCTCCCCCCTTCTAGCTCCGCATCAGCAGCCGCGGTCTCACCAACCGCCACCAATCCCGCCCGTCCCTTCCGCGGCCTCGACGCCGCTCCTGCGCCGCGCGCCCCCGCCGCCTCGCGCCAGTCCGTGGCCTCGACACCACCTTCGTGCTCACGCTGCCGCGGCCACGCCAGCCGCCGTCGCCCGCGCCGCTCTCGTCCACGGCCTCGGCGTCGCCTCCGCGCTCACGCCGCCGCGGCTCCGCCTGCCGCCGCCGACCGCGCCGTTCCCTTTTCGCGGCCTCGACGCCGCTTCCGCGTTGGCACCGCCGCGGCCTCACCAACCGCCGCCGCCCGCGCCGTTCCCTCCCGCGGCCTCGACGCCGCTTTCGCGCCAGCGCCGCCGCGGCCTCGCCAGCCGCCGCCGCCCGCGCCGTTCCCTCCTGCGGCTTCGACGCCGCTTCCGCGCCAGCGCCGCCACGGCCTCTCCAGCCGCTGCCGCCCGCACCGTTCCCTCCCGCGGCCTTAACGCCGCTTCCGCGCCAGCTCCGCCGCGGCCTCGCCAGCCGCCGCCGCCCGCGCTCCTCCCCTCCGCGGCCTCGACGCCGCGTCCGCGTCGGCACCGCCGCGGCCTCACCAGCCGCCGCCGCGCGTGCCGTTCCCTCCCGCGGCCTCGACGCCGCTTCCGCGCCAGCACCGCCGCGGACTCGCCAAGCCGCCGCCGCCCGTCCCTCCCTTCCCGTCCGCGGCCTCGAAGCCGCTTGCGTGTCCACGCCGCCGCGGCCTCGCCAGCCGCCGCCCACACCTTTCCCCTCCACGGCCTCCTTGCCGCCTTCGTACCAGCGTACCGCGGCCTTACCACACCACCACCGCCCACATCCCTCATGGCTAACCCTGTCACCTCCTCCGCTCCTCTCCCCCCCCCCCCCCCCCATTGATACCTCCTCCATCGATACGTTGCAGCTCGCCGCCGACAAATCCGCCATCAATTGGCATTCTTTCGTCGGCAGCGTGCGTCGTGTCCTTAAAGACGCATGGTTCCTCCCTACTGCGTCCTTGATGTCCTCCTCCGCCGCCCCCATGCCCTCCCCCCCACAGAACCTGACCACCCCGGCGACACCCCTCCTCTCCCTCCCCCTCCTGGCTCTCCTCCTCCTGAATCCGAACTCCAAATCCCCACGGATCCCACTCACCAAGCAACTGCAGAAGCAGACTTCGTTCTTCGTCGCCGTGAATACCTCATTCGAAAAGCTGACTACGACGCCGCAGCTGACAACTACGCCCAGGCAGTTGCCGTCGCAACGCTCACCTAGCCGTTGTCGCCAAATACAATGAAGATATGGCGTCCTACACTCCAAAACTCATCGCCTGGTCCGCTGCTGACAACCGCGCTTGCACCGTCCTCCTTGGTGCCCTTCCTGACTCCCTTATGCGCCGCTTTCAGGCTCGGGAACTCCGTGCCTCGGTCATTTGGACGGAACTTCACTCGATGTTTGAACGTCGTGACATCAGCTCGGTTGGCATCCTCTTCCAAGAATACTTCTCCATCACCCTCGCTACCTGTGACAGTGCAGTTGACTATGTCGGACGCATGCGAGAAGTAGCTGATCGCCTCGAAGCCCGCCAAGCAGGCCTCTCCGAACCACTACAGATCCATCGCCTACTCTTCAACCTCACTCCAGACTATGAATCCCGCCTTCACGCCTTTACCGAAGCCAACCCCATGGCCGATCTTGCCTCTGTTGAGCAGTGGATCATCGATACCGAAGTCAAGCTTCGTACTCCTGTCGTCAACCTCGCCTCCTCCCAACCCTCCTCCTCCTCACTCAACAATGCCACACAGCCACGCAAGCAAGGCAAAGGCAACGGCAAAGGGGGAGGTGGGGGCAAGGGAGGCAGCGGTCAGGGAAGCAGCAGCGGAAGCAGCCGTGGAGGCCCAGGCGGGGACGAGCATAGCACCACCAAAACCCGCCCTGGTACTCTCCCCCCCTGCACCTATGTCCGTCGCTACGGTCCCTGAGCAGGAACACCCTGCGGCCAAACCAATCACCCCCTTGGTACCTGCTTTAAGGCCCTCGACGATGTCTGGTTCGCACGCGGTAACATTGGCACCCCTCCCCGCTGGGGTACCATCAACCCACGTCCCTCCCTTGCTGACATCCAAACCAACCCTGCCCACCTGCCTGCCCACCTCCGCCTCCTTGCTCCCCCCACACCCTTCCTCAATCTTCAGCAGCAGCATATCCAGCAGCAGCAGCAGCAGCAGCAGCAGCAGCAGCAGCAGCAGCAGCAGCAGCAGCAGCAGCAGCAGCAGCAGCAGCAGCAGCAGCAGCAGCAGCAGCAACAGCAAGCAGCCGCCGCTGCAGCATCACCCGTGGGGACCTGGTCCCCAGCCACAATGGGGACCCCCCACCGCACCCTGGCAGCAGCAGCAGCTGAACTTTGGTACGGCAGCCATAGCCGCTCAGACCTCCCCTGCTCTCCTTTGGGGTGCTCCCCCCCCCCCCCCCCCCCCCCCCCCCCCAGTAGCATTGCTACCCCCCACCCAGGATAGCTTCCTCGGTAATATTGTTGTTTCCCCTTCTCTTCCCTCCATGTACCCATCCACCATTAATGAGACCACCTTCCAGTACTCAGTCTCTCCCTCCTCCTCCTCACCCACCCTGGACTTTGTCCTTGACAGTGGGGCCACTGAGACTGCTCTCAAGGATGTCGGCACACTCACACTCCTCCCTCTTCCTTCCCAGGTTCACGGTGCCGATAACAGCTTTACCATCCCCTGCACACACCTCTCCACCCTCCCCTGCACAATCTTTCCCTCTGGTAAGGTCACTGGCCTCCACATCCCCACCCTCCGGAATAACCTCCTCTCCCATCGAGAGCTCCAAGGTGCAGGTATCACTGCTGTTTATCCCGGTTATGCCACCTACTGTGACCTCTATCATACTGCCACTGGTCGCTTCCTTCATCGCATTCCCCTATGCCCCTGCACCCGCCTCTACACCCTCCGCACCCCTTGGCCTTCCTTCTGCCATGTCACCACTCGCGCTGGCACCACCACTAATCCTCCCCACCTCCCTTCACCAACTCCCACTCCGCCACCTCCCCCCTCCTCCATCCCACCCTCACTCACTCCAACTCCCTCCACCTCCGAAGATCTCTCCCACCCCGCTGCTCTCTTACACCACAGACTCGGCCATCCCAATTTTGCCGGTCTCTGCGCTGCCATCACCTCTCGGCTCCTTAACAGCCTCCCTCCCACCCTCCCTCCCCTCCCTTCCTCTCCGGCCCCCCCATGCCCCTCCTGTATCCACGGCAAACTCAAATAGTCTCCCCACCACAGCCACCCATCCTTTGCCCCTGCTCCACTGGACATTGTCCACATGGACCTATGGGGTCCTTCCCCCACCCGCTCACGCCAGGGCCATCGCTACATGCTGGTCCTGGTTGACGACCACAGCCGCTACTCCTCCATTTTCCTCCTCCACACCAAAGACCAGGCACCGACAGTGATCATCAATTGGGCCGAGCAATGCCGTGCCCACTTCGAACGTCCCATCGGCTGCCTTCACTCTGACGGTGGAGGCGAATTCCTTAATCGCACTCTCTCCACCTACTGTGCCACACACGGCATTCAACAGACCCACACCCTCCCCCACTCCTCGCAGCAGAATGGTGTCGCCGAGAGCCGCATTCGCGAGATCACCAAAATCGCTCGCTGTCTCCTCGCTCACGCCTCCACCCCTCCTTCCCTATGGGGCTACGCCCTCCTCCACGCTGCCCTCCTCCTCAACCTTCACTCCCACCCTCAACATCCCGCCTCCACCCTCACGGAACTCTGGTCAAGCACCAAACCTGATGCTGTAGGTCTCCGTGTGTGGGCCTGCAAAGTATACGTCCTCATTCCTCCTCCTGAACGCACCCACGGCAAGCTCGCCTCTCGCGCTCTGGAATGCGTCTACCTTGGACACAACCGCGACTCACCTGGCTATCTCTTCCTCCACCCTCTTTCTGGACGCCTCATCTGTAGCATTGACGTCGTTTGACGAAACCGCTCCTTACTACTCCACTCCTCATCCTGACCCCCTCCCTCCCCCTGCTCGTCCCCTCGCCTGGACCGACACCGTCCTTCCTCCCCTGCACCCCTTCTGCCACCACTCCCTGCTCCAATCCCTCCACCTTCATCTGCTGACATCTACGATCCCCCTGCACCTGCATCCCCGGCCCACTCCACTGCCCCTCCTCCCCCTTCCCCCTCCTCCCCTCCATCCCCTCCGCCTCCCCAGCAGCCGCAGCAGCAGCAGCAGCAGCAGTAGCAGCAGCAGCCGCAGCAGCAGCAGCTGCAGCAGCAGCAGCAGCAGCCGCAGCAGCAGCAGCAGCCGCAGCAACAGCAGCAGGCCGTAGGGGCAGCAGCAACTGCAGCAGAGGCAGCAGCAGGGACACCCGCAGGCGGAACAGCAGGGGCAGCAGCCATGGGAGGAGCAGCAACCACAGCAACAGCAGGGGCTCCAGCAGCACCAGCAGCAACAGCGGCAGAGGGCAACTGCCCGCTCCTCACCTTTCCTCCTCCCCCGGATGCATACCCGCTCCCATGATCGCCTTGCGCACTCTGCTCTCCGTCTCATCGGCCTGGCTCCCCCCAACGCGCCTTGATTCAGGGGTTGCTTCCCTCAAGCCTTTCCGCATCTATGCAGGTTAAGGGGTTGTGTTAGAGTTCCTTCTCTCTTGTAACCTGCATATATGCTAGGCTAGAGATAAGCACACAAACTTAGTTTGGGTGTACAACCAGGGGTAACCCGGTTGTAAGGTTAGAACCCAACCTTGGTCCAATTATTGGACCCCAAAAGGTTGGGTTGGGTAGAATTATTGGCTCCCCCCAATAATGTTGGGTCAACCCCAACTTGGCCAACATTATTGGACCCCACCAATAATCACCCAACCCAACTTATTGGTTGGGGTCCAATAATGCCAACCTAGGTTAGCATCCAACCCCCCTTCTTGCCTTTACCTATGTATACCCTCACTTGTCTTAATTCAATTATCACTTTCATTTCTAAACCAATTTCCTTCATGTGGAGGGAGGGAATAGCAGGTGTGGTGTGAGTCGCGATTCAGCGAGCTGCAAGATTGGTGCGCATGGTTCACATCCTTCTCACGACA
Source organism: Closterium sp. Yama58-4 (assembly GCA_947470075.1). NCBI lineage: Eukaryota > Viridiplantae > Streptophyta > Zygnematophyceae > Desmidiales > Closteriaceae > Closterium > Closterium sp. Yama58-4. The sequence goes on from CANIUD010000597.1 coordinate 408,754, forward strand.
CCACTTGTCCCACCGCACAGGCAAACCGCTGCATGGGCTTTTCTGCTCTCCTCTTTGCTCTTTCTCGCCCCACACCATTCACATGCACTCGTATGTCACGCCCACGCCCCTCCCATCCTGGCAGGAAACCACGCGGAGGTGGCTCGGCTGCTGCAGCAGGGCAGCGACCCCACGGAGCGGGACGGTACGGGGCGAGTGGCGTACGTGGTGGCGAGCAACAAGGCCACGCGGGATGCCTTCCGACGCCACATGGCGGCGCACCCGCAGCAGTGGGACTGGCATGCCGCTGCCGTGCCCAGCGCCCTCACTCAGCAGATCGAGGCCTCCCAGGCCGTCCGGCAGGTGGGGGGAAGATGGTGGGGGAGAGGGATGAGAGGAGAGGAGCGCGGTGGGTGAGGCTTGCAAGAGTGGGCCTGCAAGAGTGGGCCTGCAAGAGTGGGCGTGCAAGAGTGGGCGTGCAAGAGTGGGCGTGCAAGAGTGGGCGTGCAAGAGTGGGCGTGCAAGCCTGGTAGCCTAAGGAGGAGATGTCGTTGGAGTAGAGAGCAGACAAAAGAAACTAGAGAAATGTGGCGACTTTACGTAGAGTAAGTTGAGCTCAAGTGAGCTTACATTGGCTAGACTCAGTGCCCTGCTAAGATGATGCCCCGTGCCCCTTACACCATGCCCCATACCGCATGCCTCATGCCTCATGTCACACGCCCCATTCCCCATGCGCCATGCGCCATGCGCCATGCGCCATGCGCCATGCGCTTCCCATGCCCCATGCCCCATGCGCCATGCCATGCACTACTCGCCGCTCGCCTCGCTCTCACCGGACAGCACCTTCTCCCTGCTTCCCTGCATTCCCCCTCGTGCCGCCTTGCTTGGTGCACGTGGTGAGGATGGCAGGCGGAGAAGGAAGCAAAGAGGAAAGCAAAGGAAAAGGAGAGGAGGCAGAGGAAGAAGCAGGAGGAGAGGGAGCGCAAGGTGGGGATGGGGAGGGACGGAATGCTTAGTGCTCTCAATCACGCACTGTCTAGGCTGGATAGATGGTGTGGTGGCTTGCTCCTAGTGGTGGGTTGCTCCTAGTGGTGGGTTGCTCCTAGTGGTGGGTTGCTCCTAGTGGTGGGTTGCTCCTAGTGGTGGGTTGTGGCACATCTGCTGGTTTGCGAGGGAACCAATCATCATGCCTCATGCCTCATGCCCGTGTCTCTGCCTTCCGACATCCTCATCCGTGCCCCTCTCTCCCATGCGTGCCCCTCTCTCCCATGTGTGCAAGGCATCTCCGTGTGTGCAACCCTTCCTCGCCCTCACCTCCCCCCCACCAACCCCCTGCCCCGAGCAGCAGCAAGCCCTCCATCAGTGCGCAGCACCAGCGCCATCGCCCACACCCGCATTGCCTGCACAGACTGTAAGCCGCATGCCTCTATGCTGCCTTACTCTCCCTCTCTGTGTGCTTCCCTTCGCCCTCCACGTGCCTCCTCTCACCTGCACGTGCCTGCACTCACCTGTACGTGCCTGCAGTCACCGTGTGGCCTTGAGTCTCACTACTGCCTGCTCAACCCTCCTGCAGCCACTCATGCAAATGCTCACCATGCTGCTCCCCAGCTCGTTGATGCGCCTGCACGCATGTACCGTATCTGTGCTGTGTGCTGTGCAGGAGGAGCAGAGGAGGGCGAGGGAGAGGGAGGAGAGGGCAGCAGCGGCGGAGAGGCGCCTACAGCAGCTGGCCGGGGGCACCGCTGCACACGCCACGGCCCGCCATGCCACCCCCGCCAGTACTGCTGCAGGCAGCTGCTGCGACTCGTGTGGTGCATCGCTGGCAGGCAGGACGCCCTTCTCCCGCCTCGCCTTCCAGTACTGCACCACTGCCTGCGTGCGCGCCCACAAGTCCATCCTTGACACCCTCTAGCTCCTCTTCTTCCCCGGGTCTTTCATTAGATCCCGTGCTGTGCAGAACAAGATTCATGGTGTAACACTGTAAAACAAGTGGTATAACACCCTTTCTAAAAATGAGAAGGTTATACCGTAATCACCCGGATACAAGACCCCCCCCAGTTGTAGACCCCCGGCCCCTGGGTATATAATACTGACGTGGGCCTTCTATTTGGGTATGTTTTTGTTATACCCCCCTTTTTGGCTGAAAGCATTATAAGACCCCCCACCTTTTCAGCAAACATAATGTTGTGCATACAGTATTCCCCCGGACATACCACCCTAGGGTGCTATGATAACTACACAAAAAAAAGGGGGGGTCTACTCATCGGAAAAAGCTACATAACACCAGGGACTTTTTATACGACATTTTAAAGTGTAGGGATTTTGATGCAAAGACAACATGGGTGTTTTCAGAATTTGTTTAACATCACAGCTAGAAGCGAGAATGTGAGTTTCGGCGAGATCCTTTTTGCCCCCCTTGGAATTGCCAGGTGGCACATTTTTTGCCACTTGTAGGCGAACTTTCTTCCCGCGTGGCAGCAGCGTGAAAGGGGGAAGGGGGTGATTTCGGCAGATTTTGTCGAAATTGCCATGCAAATTCATCGTGGAAGTGATTTCCGCGATGTTCTGCAGTGCTCGCTAACAGATATTATAGAAAATTTGTAAGAAAGGGGGGGTGCTATAGAAAATCACCCCAAAAGGGGGGTATAGTAGAAACGAGGCCCGCTATAGCACCCCCCCCGCACAAGCCACCCGGGGGGTGCTCTATTTCGGCGGGTGGTATGTCCGGGGGAATACGGTAATGTTTCCCCTTCGGATGAAGTCACGTGGCCATCGCACCGTCAATGTTGTACATTTTTTTGTTTTTTTCCGCAATTACGAGGCTCAAGAATCAAAGCTTGACCAGTTGCGAGGGTGATGCCACCTGGCAAATGCTTGACTGTGCGATTCTCATGGTCTTGCTTCAAGATTCATTTGACTTGACTGGCTATGTGGTTTTTCAATCAGAGAGCAATATCTGGATTTCATATCCACAAACAGTCGTCACAAAAACATCCTCAGCGTACTGTCAGAATGAGAGAAGTGTGTGAACTATGAGAAGATTGGAGTACAAGTATGAAACCCTAGAATTGTGTACCCCCTAAAGGCTAACCCACTGTAGCCTACACAGCAATAACACATGTACAATGTTTGACACACCCCCATAGGCAAAGTGGGGGAGAGCAAGGGGTCACAAGACCAGTCAAGAAAAGCAAGCAAGCTCAGGGTGGATCACAACGTCACCACACATTCTGAGCACAAGCAAAGAGCCACAAGGCCAGTTCACATGCAGAGGCATATATGTAGTACAAGCATCACAATGATCTATATCTAGCAAGCATGCAGGTATATATATATATAGATCACAGTACAGGCAAAGTCTACAACAAGTGAGGAAAAGTGGGAAAAAGCCCTAACAAAGTGCAGAAACGCTGATGATCACTAGGCGGAAGTGCCTTGGTGAATATATCAGCAGTGTTGGCCTGAGTGGCCACGTAACGCAGACGAAGCTGACCACGCTGCTGCAACTCTCGAGCCAGAAAGTACCGCAGAGCGATGTGCTTCGTTCTGTGCTCCAGTCTGTGCTCCTCACACAAGGCAATGGCAGCCTTGTTGTCAACGTACAGAATTGGAGGAGAACGAGGCCGCTATCCCAGGTCGGTCAGCAAGTAGGTGAGCCAGCGTAACTCCTGAGCAGCCATGGCTGTGGCGTAGATCTCAGCCTCACAACTGGAGCTGAGAACTGAAGACGAACGTGTAGAACGCCAAGAAACTGAGCCAGAGCCAAGACTGAAGGTGTAACCCTGTGACGACCGCTGTGTAGCCTGGTCGTCAACCCAAGAAGCGTCTGAGTGCCCAGTGAGAACAACTGGGCTCCCTCCTCCAAGCACGAGCCCCATGCCCGATGTACTGCACAAGTAGCGCAATACCCTCTTTGCAGCATCCCAGTGCACCTTTCGGTGCCTACCAGGAGCCACGTAGCAGGCCAGAAGGCCAAGAGGGTACGCTAGGTCAGGACGAGTGCAAGTCATCAGGTACATGAGGCAACCAACTAGCTCTGGGTAAGGACCACTCGGCTCTACGGACTCATCCGAAGGCAGAGCTGAGAGCGAGTGACCTGTAGCCAGAGGAGTGGACTGTGCTGAGGACCAGGTGAAGCCGAAGCGCTGAAGGACCTGCTGCACCATGTGTGACTGAGTCAGTGTGATGGTGCGGCGTGCTCTGTCCCGGGTGATCTGCAAGCCAAGGTAGCTGCGCAGTTCACCCAGGTCTGTGCACGTGTGTCTCTTCTGCAGTTCGGACTTCACGTGGGCGAGAGCCTCAGTGTCAGCAGTACACAAGGATGTAGAACGGCGGCAGCGAAGTGTTGGTGCGCAGAAACAGCGACGGGTCAGCAGTAGAAGGCACGAACCCAAGAGCCGTAAGTGTAGTCCTCAGTGTGTCGTGCCACTCACGTGGCGCCTGGCGGAGACCGTAGACCGGCCGCCGGAGGCTCCACTGGGTACCAGGAGGAAACGACCCAGTGAAGCCAGGAGGGCGGCGCAGCCAGATCTCCTCGTGCAGGCTGCCCTGCAAGAAAGCTGTGCTGAAGTCAAGAGAGTGAAGCTCGTAGTCACGCCGAGCGGCAACGTGCAGCAGTACCCGAAGAGTGGTCATCTTCGGGGTGGGGGAGAAGGTCAGGAAGAAGTCGACTCCCTCTCGCTGACTGAAGCCTTGAGCAACGTAACGAGCCTTGAAGACAGGCGGAGAACCCGGCGGCTGCTTCACCCTGAAAATCCACATGCCACTGACGATGTTCGCCCCAGGAGGGGGAACGTCGTCGACGTAAGTGCCAGTGGACTTCCAGGATGCCATCTCTGCGTCCATGGCTGCCTGCCACTGAGAGGAGTAGGGACCCGCGATCGCCTCAGCGTAAGATCGCGGGGTAGGGATGTCTATAGCATCCGGGTCTCCCTCAGGGGACCAAGGCAGACGCAGCAGAAGACTCAAACGAGGGGTCAGTGACAACAGTGGCGAGCAGACGCGTGACAGTAGGGTGCTCAGCACGAAACCGGTCAGACTCAGGGTCCGGAACGTGAGGCAAAGAGGACGCAGGAGGAGACGGTAGAGGAACAGATTGTGGAACAGAGGAAGGACGACGGACGACAAGGTGCGTGCCGGGGACAGTCGGCGAACTCGAACGCGGGACACGACGAACGGCGCGACCAGAACGAACCGGCGAGACAGGACGCGACGCAGGCTCACGACGCTCAGTAAGACCTCCTGACTGCTCAGTGTAAGGAGAAGGAGCAGGCAGTGGGGAGGGGAAGACCGGTAGAAGACGGAAGACTAAGAACCTGGCGAAGGACAGAGTCAGGCGGCGGCGGAGACGACGGAGACGGCGGAGCGAAGAACAGGCGCGACTGTGTAGTGCCGCCAGCACCAGCAGCTCCAGCACCTACAGCAGCTCCTGTACCTCCAGTAGCTCCACCACCCCCAGCGGCAACTCCTCCAGGACAGTCTCCACCAGCAGCAGCGCCTCCAGAACCAGCACCCCCAGTCGCAGTGTCCCCAATAGGAGCACCCTCAGACACACCACCACCAGCCCCAGCAGCTCGAGTACCAGCGGTACGAGCACCTCCGGGACCAGCGACGTGGGCACCCCCAGGAGACAACAAACCAGCACCACTCTCAGCTCCAGTGACGTCAGTGGAAGCACCGCCAGGAGCAGAGTCCCGAGCTACAGGAGCGCGACGCTGACGGCGACCGTACCAGTCGCGCAGCTGCTGGGAGGTGAGAGGCACACGCGTACGAAGGCGGCTACTCCAAGGAGACCGCGCAACAGCAGACTCAGAACCCGCAGCGTCAGCACCCGTAGCAGCTGTAGAATCTCCAGCACCAGCGGTAGCTCCAGCAGCTCCAGAACCTCCAGCTCCAGCGCCACCAGAGCCAGGACCTCCAGGCTCAGCACCCCCAGGCTCAGCACCCCCAGACCCAGCACCCCCAGGCTCAGCACCCCCAGGCTCAGCACCCCCAGGCTCAGCACCCCCAGGCTCAGCACCCCCAGACCCAGCACCCCCAGGCTCAGCACCCCCAGGCTCAGCACCCCCAAGCTCAGCACCCCCAGGCTCAGCACCCCCAGAAGCAGCACCCCCAGGCTCAGTACCCCCAGGCTCAGCACCCCTAGTCGCAGCACCCCTCGCAGGACCAGAGTCAACAGCTACCTCGACAGGCTCGACCGGGTCTACCTGGGAAACACCTGAGGGAGCAGGACCCTGGGGAGGAAGGGGGTCTACCGAAGGGACACCTGGGGTGAGGAAGAGCGGCGGGGGGGGGGAAGCGCCGCAGTGCGGTAGGGGAAGAGACGGTAAAAGGGTACCGACTCGTCAAAAGTGACGTCCTGAGAGGCAAAGACACGGCGCGAGGTGGGGTGGTAAAACTGCCAGCCAGGCGCGTCAGGGACAAAGCCAAGGAAGACGCAGGGAACGGCACGGGAGAAGTGCTTGTCCGCAGACGTATCGCGAACAAGGGCTCGACATCCCCAGACACGGAACACCGACGCATCGCCAACCTTCCCCGTCCAACGCAGTGTGGGCGAGGTCTTCGGAGCAGAGACAAGGGGCCAAAGGTTGAGCTGATGCGCAGCGTACCGCACTGCAAACGGCCACAGGAAATGGGGGGCAGCCACATGGATCATGGAGGTACGAGCGACCTCCATGACTAAACCAATGCGGCGCTTAGCAACCCCATTCTGCTGTGGGGAGTCCAGAAGCGTGAAGGTCTGGCGGATGCCGTGCTCCGCACAGTAGGCGGCCAGGAGGGCGGAGGAAAACTCACCACCCCTGTCAGAGTGCAGACGCAGGACGGGAAAGTCCGACTGGAACCGCTGGCGGAGCTGGAGACGAGCGGCGCGGATCCAAGGGATCAAAACATCAGGGACCTCACCCTTGGTGCGCAAGGGGAAGACCGTGGTGTAGCGCGTGTAGTCGTCGACGACCAGCAGGAAGTACCGCTCGTGGCCCTGTCCCCGGACGCGGGCTGGGCCCCACACGTCCAGGTGAAGAGTCTGCAGTGGGAGGATCCTCTGTGGGAGGGATCGAGGAGGAGTGAGGGGTGGCGCGCTGCCGCCCCTCGACACAGGGAAGACAGGGAGGAGCAGGCGAGGGTGGGAGGGGAGGGAGAACTCTGGGAAGACCAGAGACAAGGTACCGGGAGTGCATGCCACGAAGGCGCTGCACGGAGGGGTGACCAAGGCGGTGGTGCTAGAGGACGGTCTGGTGCGACAGGGAGCGACACGAGCAGGGAGCCGACAGCTGACCTGACGCAGACGCAGACGCAGCTACCTGAGGGGACTCAGTGGTCAGTGTGTACAGGTCGGACCCCGGCTGCCGAGTGAAGGTAGCCAGGTGGCGACCCGTCCGAGCACACGTACAATGGGTCACCCGCTCATAGGCAGGGGTGAACTGGTGAACACCCCCGTCCTGGAGAGCAGAGCCCGCCACCAAGTTCGTAGAGAACGAGGGGAGGTAGAGACCCGACAGAGTGCCAGACGGGGCCGTTGGACAAGGGAGGACAGTGGAGGAGGTCGCAAGGACCGGGCCCCCAGAGGGGTCAGCAAGGGAGACAGCAACAGGCCGAGCTAGCGGCTCAAGGACAGTGCGGTCACGAAAGAAATAGCGGGAAGCACCTGAGTCCAGTGTGAAAGTGTGCAGTGCCGCAGCAGACTCAGTACCAGCAGACGCAGACGCACGAGCACCTAGCGCAGCAGCCTTACCAGTACCAATACCTGGGTCGGGCGGCACACTCAGGTAACAGTCACCCTCAGCACTAATAGTCAATGCATACATGGCAGCAAGGATAGCATCATAATCAAGAGCAAAGACATCAATCCCCTTCCTAAGCAGATCAGCCCAGCGAGGCAGCTCAGAGGCGTCAGGGAACTGCTCGCGCCAGGCGTCGTCGAGGCGAAAGAAACAGCGCTGCGCCGTGTGGAACCTCCCACAAGTCTGGCCAGCGCGGTCACCTGTGCGGATGACGTACGAGCAGGTACCCCCACCCCCAGACCCCCACGCTGAGAGTACCACTCACGGAGCTGCTGGGGCGAGGGAGTCTCGCCGGGACGCTGCTGCGGCTGCCTCTGGCCACCTCCGAACCCCCCACGCTGCACCGCTCCACCGCGCCCGCCACCCGCTCCACCGCCGCCACCACTGCCACCACCTCCCCCACCACCCCCACCACCGCCGCCGGTGCCACCACTCCCTGTGCCGCCACTGACCCCCCCACCACCCGCGCCACTCCCACTTCCGCCACCACCCCCCCCCCCCCCCCCCCCCCCCACCCCCGCCACCGCCGCCGCCCCCGCCTCCACCTCCACCACCCCTGCCCCCCTTGCCCCTGCCGCCCTTGCGCCTCCCACTAGGAGTAGACGCGGCCCCGACTCCCTCAGCTCCGAGGTAGTCGACAACAGCATCAGATGCAATGGAGGGGAGGAGGGGGGAGGGGGAGCACCCCTCAAAGAAGGGGGTGCGGGGGTCACCACGAGAGGCACCTACAGCTACAATGCTCTTCTCAGCTGCTAGGAGTTCCTTCTCGAGGAGGTCGACAGTGAGGTCAGTGGGGGAGAGAGCGAGAAACTGGTCCCTGACAGTGCGAAGGGAGTCAGGGAGGCGGGTGACAAGGTGGTACAGTGTGAGGTACATCGAGGGGGGGGTTCGTGGCGAGGAAATCGGGGGGGAGCGCGGCACGGTAGCGGAGGTCACTGGTACGGAGGTGGGTGATGAGGTCAGCTACAGTGGCAAAGGCGGACAGGTCGGGAAAGAGGTAGGGCAGTGAGAGACGGCCTATAGCAGCAGTGGCAGGGGAGGAGTAGCGCGCGACTACTGCGTCGTACAGCTCTTTAGCGGTCTTATGCTGGCCAAAGTGCTCGCGCTCATCTAACGGCAGGTGGCTGCGAACGGCTAGGCGAGCATGAGCGTCACGGGTCTGCCACTGTGAGCGCAAAGTGCTATCAGCATCAGCAGCAGGTGCGGGAGCTGTGCCGGACGTGTGGTCATAAAGGGAAATATCGTCCTTGGCGGTGATCTGAAGGTAGAGGTGAAGGTCATCGAGCCAAACATCGAACTTAATCGGACGGCCCTCAGCGTCAAAGGTGAGTACAGTAGGACTGGCCATAGTAGCAGTAGCAGGAGGAGGAACAGTAGCAGCAGGAGCAGTAGCAGTAGGAGCAGTAGCAGTAACAGGAACAGCAGGTGCTGCAGGTGGGGCACAGCAGGGCGGCGCGGCTCGGTCAGGGCGGCGCGGCTCGGTCAGGGCGGCGCGGCTCGGTCAGGCGGCGCGGCTCGGACTGTGTGACGCGGCGCGGCTCGGACGAGCAGGGCGACGCGACGGCGGGCCTGGGCGTAGGCGGCGGCTGCGCGTGGGCTGCAGTCGCGCGCGGGCGGCGGCCTACAGCAGCGACGCTACGGCCTACGGGCGGGGCTGCGGCGCGCTGGACGGCCAGCAGGGCCGTTCGACGGGCGGCTAGCGGGCTGCTCGTGGGCGGCGGCGACGGTGCGGGCGGCTACTGGGTCGCGCGCACTAGAAACGGGCCGCGCGCGGGCGGCTAGCGGGCTGTGCGGGCAAAAAACGGGCCGCGCGCGGGCGGCTAGCGGGCGACGCGGCCGAGAAACGGGGCGCTCGGGAGCGCCCTAGGAGCGAGGCGCACGAGGGCGCAAGGAGGGGAAGGCGCACGAGGGCACTACTAGCGGAACGTTGGGCCCGTAGGAACGATCGGTCCTAGGTTCCTAACCTAGGCTCGTAATACCATGTCAGAATGAGAGAAGTGTGTGAACTATGAGAAGATTGGAGTACAAGTATGAAACCCTAGAATTGTGTACCCCCTAAAGGCTAACCCACTGTAGCCTACACAGCAATAACACATGTACAATGTTTGACACGTACCACTTTTCCGAAATCTAGAAACGAATCAAACACCAACATGAGCTTTGCATTCAAATACAAGTGAAAAAAACATGTTCATTTGTAAAGACCCGGGTCTTATATTACTATGACAATATGAGAAGACCCCCCACCATTTTTTCCCGTAGTTTTCATAAGACCCTAGGGTCTTATATCCGGGTGATTACGGTAACTGCTGTGTGCTAAGCTGCGGGAAAATCCATGGAATGGAAATCGTTGCTTGTGCTTCACCCTTTCAGAACCTTGCGTGCTACACGTGGTGCCCAAGTTGTGGTCCTCCTTGGGCGGCATGCACCGCACGCAGCACAGCCGCTAAAATCCCACATGCGCACGTACACAGGGGGGAAAGATGTGTGGCAGGAATGGTAAGGAGGGGAAGATGGGTGTTGGGTAAGGTCAGATCATATCATATCACCTGGCACACACACAACACATTTCCAGCTGTGGATTGTGGAAAGGGGGTGACGGAAAGTTTGTAGGGACAAGGTGTTGGTGAGATGTTACATGGTAGTGGTGACAGAGAATGGTCCTGGGGCTGCCTGCATGGACCGCACGCAGTACCACGACTCATTGTGAGCAACACAACCAGCCGGCCAGGCCGTATACGAGTGTGGTGTGGCATGGCAAGGGGCACAGTAGTGGCAAGCAATTAGTGTCAAGATTATGGTAAGAACACACAAGGCTGCACACGCTACAGCCCTTGACCAACACATGTTGCAACAGCAACCCACCCACGAATGTGCTACACGTACATACCGTATTCTCCCGGACATAACACCCTAGGGTAGATTTTAAAATACAGGAAAAAAAGGGGGGTGTCTTCTCATAGCAAAAAAGCTACATAATACCCGGGTGCATATATATGGTATATTTTAGTGTTAGAGTTTTTATTATTAGGACAATTTGAGTGTTTCCATGGGCTTTTGAACATCACATGTTGAGGCACGAATGTGAGTTTCGACGCCAACGTCATCACCCCCTCGAAAAGGTCTGTTAGAAACTAGAGACAGGAATGACTTGAATTGAAACAGAGTTGGGTACATATCCTAACCCTAACATTGGGTTGTACCCTTTATGGGCTACCCCACTACAGCCTACACAAGTATATAACATATACAGTTTGACACACCCCCATAGGCGAAGTGGGGGAGAACAAGGGGTCACAAGACCAGTCAAGAAACGCAAAACAAGCTCAGGGTGGATCACAACGTCACCACACACACTGAGCACAAGCAAAGGGCCACAAGGCCAGTCCACATGCAGAGATATATATATGCAACAAGAGCAGTACAGTGATCAATACCTAGCAAGAGCAAGCATGCAGGTATAAATATAGAGCACAGTACACACAAAGGCTACAGCAAGTGTGGAAACGTAGGCACAAGGCCTAACAAAGTACAAAAGCGCTGATGATCACCAGACGGAAGTGCCTTGGTGAATATATCAGCAGTGTTGGCCCGAGTGGCCACGTGTGCAAGACGAAGCTGACCACGTTGCTGCAACTCTCGAGCCAGGAAGTAACGCAGAGCGATGTGCTTCGTTCTGTGCTCCAGTCTGTGCTCCTCACACAAGGCAATGGCAGCCTTGTTGTCGACGTACAGAACTGGAGGAGAACGAGGCTGCTCTCCCAAGTCGGTCAGCAGGTAGGTGAGCCAGCGTAACTCCTGAGCAGCCATGGCGGTGGCGTAGATCTCAGCCTCACAACTGGAGCTGAAAACAGAAGACGAGCGAGTAGAACGCCAAGAAACAGAACCAGAGCCAAGGCTGAAAGTGTAACCCTGTGACAACCGCTGTGAAGCCTGGTCGTCAACCCAAGAAGCGTCTGAGTGACCAGTGAGGACCACGTCTCTCTGCCCTCCAAGCACGAGCCCCATGCCCGATGTACTGCACAAGTAGCGCAGTACCCTCTTCGCAGCATCCCAGTGCACCTTTTGGTGTCGACCAGAAGCCACGTAGCGAGCTAGAAGGCCAAGAGGGTACGCAAGGTCAGGACGAGTGCAGGTCATCAGGTACATGAGGCAGCCCACTAACTCTGGGTAAGGACCACTCGGCTCTACAGACTCGTCCAAAGGTGGAGCTGAGAGCGAGTGACCTGTAGCCAGAGGAGTGGACTGTGGCGAGGACCAGGTGAAGCCGAAGCGCTGAAGGACCTGCTGCACCATGTGCGACTGAGTCAGGGTGATGGTGCGGCGTGCCCCGTCCCGGGTGATCTGAAAGCCAAGGTAATTGCGCAGCTCACCCAGGTCTGTGCACGTGTATCTCTTCTGCAGCTCCGACTTCACCAGGGCGAGAGCCTCAGTGTCAGCAGTGGCAAAGACCAAGTCGTGGACGTACACGAGGATGTAGAACGGCGGCAGCGAAGTGTCAGTGCGCAGAAACAGCGACGGGTCAGCAGTCGAAGGAGCAAACCCAAGAGCCGCAAGTGTAGTCCTCAGTGTGTCGTGCCACTCACGAGGTGCCTAGCGGAGACCGTAGACTGGCCGCCGGAGGCTCCACTGGGTACCAGGAGGGAACGACCCAGTGAAGCCAGGTGGGCGGCGCAGCCAGATCTCCTCGTGCAGGCTGCCCTGTAAGAAAGTTGTGCTGAAGTCAAGAGAGTGAAGCTCGTAGTCACGCTGAGCGGCAACGTGCAGCAGCACCCGAAGAGTGGTCATCTTCGGGGTGGGGGAGAAGGTCTGGAAGAAGTCGACTCCCTCTCGCTGACTGAAGCCTCGAGCAACGTAACGAGCCTTAAAGACAGGCGGAGAACCCGGCGGCCGCTTCACCCTGAAAATCCACATGCCATCGACGATGTTCGCCCCGGGAGGGGGAACCTCATCGACGTAAGTGCCTGTGGACTTCCAAGATGCCATCTCTGCGTCCATGGCTGTCTGCCACTGAGAGGAGTACTCACCCGCGATCGCCTCAGCGTAAGAGCGTGGGGTCGGGATGTCTACAGTATCCGGGTCTCCCTCAGGGGCAAGCAGCATGGCCACGAGATGAGGCGCAGCGGCTGCAAGACACTCAAGGTCCTCGTGCCTGTCCTCAAGGACGTCCGTGCCAAGAGCACACTCACCCCCGACGGACGGAGGACAGACAGACTCAGACTCAGCAACAAGACTGGCAGCGTAGTCTAGACGACAGGCAGCAGCAAAGTCAACAAGCTCAGCGACCAGGGCAGACGCAGCAGCAGACTCAAACGACGGGTCAGTGACAACAGTGGCTAGCAGACGCGTGACAGTAGGGTGCTCAGCACGAAACCGGTCAGACTCAGGGTCCGCGACGTCAGGCAAAGAGGACGCAAAGGGAGACGGAAGAGGAGTACGCTCCGGAGTAGGGGACCGACGCAGGGCTACAAGGCGTGTGCCGGGGACAGCCGGCTGACGCGGACGAGGAACACGACGACCGGTACGACCAGGACGAACAGGCGAGACAGGACGCGACGCAGGCTCACGACGCTCAGCAAGACCCCCTGCCTGCTCAGTGTAAGGAGAAGGAGCAGGCAGCAGTGAGCCAGGCTGTAACGGAAGACCAGTAGACGAAGGGAGACTAAGAACCTGGCGAAGCACAGAGTCAGGCGGTGGCTGAGACGACGGAGACGGTGGAGCAAAGAACAGGCGCGGCTGTGCAGTGCCACCAGCACCAGCAGCTCCAGCACCCCCAGCAGCTCCAGCACCTCCAGAAGCTCCAGAAACCTCAGCACCAGCTCTTCCAAGACCAGCTCCACCAGCAGCAGCACCCCCAGAACCTGCACCCCCAGTCCCAGGTTATCCAACCGTAGTGTCTCCAGCAGCAGCACCTGCAGGCTCAGCACCTCCAGCCCCAGCAGCTCCAGTACCCCCAGTACGAGCACCGCCGGGACCAGCACCACTCCCAGCTCCAGTGACGGCAGCAGAAGTACCTCCAGGAGCAGAGCCCCTAGCTCCAGAAGCGCGACCCTGACGGCGACCGTACCAGTCGTGCAGCTGCTGCGAGGTGAGAGGCACACGCGGACGAAGGCGGCTACTCCAAGGAGACCGCGCAACAGCAGACTCAGAACCCTCAGCGCCAGCACCCCCAACAGCTCCAGAACCTCCAGTGCCAGCACCCTCAGCGCCAGCACCCTCAACAGCTCTAGCGTCACCAGCACCAGGACCTCCAGCAGCTCCAGAACCTCCAGCGCTCGCACCCTCAGCAGCCCCAGAACCACCAGCTCCAGCGCCACCAGCACCAGGACCTCCAGCAGCTCCAGAACCTCCAGCGCCCGCACCCTCAGCAGCCGCAGAGCCTCCAGTAGAAACAGCCACAGGAGCAGAGTCACCAGCTCCAGCGCCTCCCGCAGGAGGGCCCCTAGCTCCAGCAGCGCGACCCTGACGGCCAAGGTACCACTCAAGCAGCTGCACCGAGGAGAGAGGTAGTCGACGACGAGAGGGCAGCAGTGAGGCACCAGCGGAGCGACTACGGAGACGGCCGCTCCAGGGAGACTGCTCACCAGACGCCTCAGCACCCCCAGGCGCAACACCCCCAGACTCAGAACTGCCAGACTCAGCACCCCCAGACCCCTCACACGCAGGCTCAGCACCTCCAGGCTCCACACCCTCAAGCTCCGCACCCCCAGGCTCAGTACCTCCAAGCTCAGCACCCCCAGGCTCCGCACCCCCAGGCTCAGCACCCCCAGAAGTAGCACCCCGAGCAGGACCACCCCCAGCAGGACCTGAGTCACCAGTGACCTCGACCGGCGCAGGTAAGGGAGGAGGGTCTACCTGAGACACACCTGAAGGAGCAGGACCGGGAGCGGGGAGGGGGTCTACCTGGGGAGCACCTGGAGCAAGGAAGAGCGGCGGGGGGGGGAGAGGGGCAGTGCGGTAGGGGAAGAGACGGTAAAAGGGAACCGACTCATCGAACGTGACGTCCTGAGACGCAAAGACACGGCGCGAGGTGGGGTGGTAAAACTGCCAACCAGGCGCGTCAGGGACAAAGCCAAGGAAGACACAGGGAACAGCACGGGCGGAGAGCTTGTCCGCGGTGGTATCGCGGACAAAGGCACAAGCACCCCAGACCCGGAAACGCGACGCATCGCCAACCTTCCCCGTCCACAGCAGCGTGGGCGAGGTCTCCGGCAAGGAGACACGGGGCCAGAGGTTGAGCTGATGCGCGGCGTACCGGACCGCAAACGGCCACAGAAAATGGGGGGCAGCCGCATGGATCATGGAGGTACGAGCGACCTCCATGACTAAACCAATGCGGCGCTCAGCAACCCCATTCTGCTACGGAGAGGCCGGAAGCGTGAACGTCTGACGGATGCCGTGCTCCGCACAGAAGGCTGCCAAGAGGTCTGAGGAGAACTCACCACCTCTGTCAGAGTGCAGACGTAGGACAGGAAACTCCGTCCCCAACCGCTCGCGGAGCTGGAGACGGGCAGCGCGGATCCAAGGGATCAAAACATCAGGGACCTCCCCCTTGCTGCGCAAGGGGAAGACCGTGGTGTAACGCGTGTAGTCGTCGACAACCAGCAGGAAGTACCGCTCGTGGCCCTGTCCACGGACGCGGGCTGGGCCCCACACGTCCAGGTGGAGAGTCTGCAGGGGAGCCTCTGTGGGAGGGAACGAGGAGGAGTGAGGAGCGACGCGCTGCCGCCCCTCGACGCAAGGAATGCAGGGCGGCGCAAGCGAGGGAGGGAGGGCAGGCAAAGACCTGGGAAGACCAGAAACCAGGGAGCGAGAGTGCATGCCACGAAGGCGCTGCACCGAGGGGTGACCAAGGCGGTGGTGCCACAGGAGGGTCTGGTGCGACAAAGCGCGACACTTGCAGGGGGCCGCCAGCTGACCAGACGCAGACGCAAACGCAGACGCAGCTACCTGAGGGGACTCAGTGGTCAGGGTGTACAGACTCGAGCCAGGCGCACGGGAAAACGTGGCCAGGTGTCGGCCCGTCCGAGCACACGTACAGTGAGTCACTCGCTGACTCGCAGGAGTGAACTGGTGAACCCCCCTATCCTGGAGGTCAGCTCCACTCACCAAGTTCGTAGAGAACGAGGGGAGGTAAAGACCTGACAGCGAGCCAGACGGGACGGCCGGACACGGCAGAACCGTGGAGTAGTGGGCAAGGACTGGACCCCCGGAGGGGTCCGCCAGGGAGACTGGAACCGGCCGACTAAGCGGCGTGAGTGTGGTGCAGTCACGAAAGAAGGAGCGGGAAGCTCCTGAGTCAAGGGTGAAGGTGTGCAAGACCGCAGCAGGCGCAGTACCAGAGAGAGTAGACGCACCAGCACCTGGAGCAGCAGCCCCACCAGCACCTAGAGCAGGAGACGTACTAGCACCCAGAGCAGCAGCCTCACCAGCACCTAGAGTAGGAGACGCACGAGCACCTAGAGCAGCAGCCTCACCAGTACCGAGAGCAGCAGGCGCTATACCAGGGTCAGGCGGTACGCACAGGTAACAGGCACGGTCAACACTAGTAGGCAATGCATACATGGCAGTGAGAATAGCATCATAGTCAAGAGCAAAGATATCTACCCCCTGTCCAAGCAGCTCCAGCCAGGTGGGGAGCTCAGCCTCGTCGCCAAACACTGTACGCCAGGCGTCGCTCAGACGGGCGAAGCAGCGGGACTCTGTGTGACTAAGCGTCCCGCAAGGCTGACCAGTCCTATCACCTGTGCGAATGACGTACGGGCAGCGAACTGTACTCAAAGACCCGCGACTCTGAGCGTACCACTCATGGAGCTGCTGGGACGTAAGTGTCTCGGGGGGACGCCGCTGCAGCTGCAGCTGGCCACAGCCAGACGCTCCCAACTGACCAGCTCCAGGGCGACAGCTACGACGGCTACCGCGACAGCCCCAACTAGTATACCACTCACTAAGCTGCTGGGGCGTGAGAGACTCGCGTGAACGTCGCTGGAGCTGCATCTGGCCACCTGCTAATAGCAGTAGTAGTAGCAGCAGCTCGGGCAAGGCACGCGCGGCAGGCAGGCAGGCAGGCCGGCAGGCAGGCAGGCAGGTAGGCCGGCAGGCAAGCAGGCAGGCAGGCGGGCAGGCAGGCAGGCAGGCCGGCAGGTAGGCAGGCAGGCAGGCGGGCAGGCAGGCAGGCAGGCAGGCAGGTAGGCAGGCAGGCAGGCAGGCAGGCAGGCAGGCAGGCAGGCAGGCAGGCAGGCCGGCAGGCAGGCAGGCAGGTGCTCACCAAAGGCTGGAAGGGCAGGCGCTCGCCAGGCGAGCAGGGCCGGCGCTCGGCGGGCGGCGGCCGGGTAGGCGCACGACGGCGGCGACGGCGGGGCCGCAACAGCGGCTGCAGAGTAGGGCCGCGGCAGCTGCAGGGCGGGGCCGCTTCAGCGGCAGTCGCAGGGTGGGGCCGCGTCAGCGGCAGGTCGGGGCCGCGGCAGCTGCAGGGCGGGGCCGCATCAGCGGCAGGTCGGGGCCGTGGCAGCTGCAGGGCGGGGCCGTATCAGCGGCAGGTCGGGGCCGAGGCAGCTGCAGGGCTGGGCCGCGTCAGTGGCAGGTCGGGGCCGCTTCTGCGGCCGGGCGGGTCTGCGCGAGCGGTGCGCGGGGCAGCAGCAGGCCGCGCGCGGGCTGCGCGGGCTCGGGGCGGGCTGCGGGAGGCAGCAGTGGGCTGCGCGCGGCTCGGCGCGGGCTGTGCGGGTTGCGCGGGCTCAGCACGGGCTGCGCGGGGCAGCGCGCGGGGCTGCTACGGGACGCGCGCGGGCCGCGTGAGGCAGTAGCGGGCTGCACGCGGCGCGGCGCGGGCTGCGCTGGCTCGGTGCGGGCTGCACGCGGCAGCAGCGGGCTGCGCGCGGCTCGGCGCGGGCTGCGCGGGCTCGGCGCGGGCTGCGCGCGGCAGCAGCGGGCTGCGCGCGGCTCGGCGCGGGCTGTGCGGGCTCGGGGCGGGCTACGCGCGGCTGCAGCGGACTGCGCGCGACTCGGCACGGGCTGCGCAGGGCGACGCGCGTGCAGGAAGGTGCGCGCGGGCTGGAAGGGCGACACGCGCGGGACAACAGTAAACAGGAGGCGTGACAGTCATAGGCTCATTCGTGGGGTGGCGGTAGGTGGGCCCGAAAAAAAAAAACGGTCCTACGGACCTACTGCTCTGAAACCATGTTAGAAACTAGAGACAGGAATGACTTGAATTGAAACAGAGTTGGGTACATATCCTAACCCTAACATTGGGTTGTACCCTTTATGGGCTACCCCACTACAGCCTACACAAGTATATAACATATACAGTTTGACAAGGTCATTTGGCACCTCTCTGGCCACCTGCAGCGGAAGATTCGCCAGCACGTGGCGACAGCGAAATAGTGGGCGGGGGGGAATCTCGGCAGATTTGATGTGAAAGAACCGGGAAATTTCATCGAGCGAGGGATTTTCGCGATATACTCCCGTACTTGCAGCTATAATATAGAAATCGTAAGAAAAGGGGGGTGTTATAAAAAATCATCCAAAAAGGGGGGTATAGTGAAATCGAGGTCGCCCATAGCACCCACCCCGCACAAGCTACCCGGGGGTGCTCTATCATGGGGGGGTGTTTTGTCCGGGAGAATACGGTACAATAGTACATGGCAGGTCACTTCCTTATGGGTTGAACTGCAAGCACCGTTCTCACAGAGTGCCCATTACCATCGACCAATGTTACGCTTCCAAACTGGAAGCTCTCAAACGTATTGATCACTTTAAAGGTCACCATGAATGTTACTCTTTTACCGGGAGCAATTGTAAATTTGTTGGGTGAAACTGTGACGGAGACTCCACTAGGAGGCTTTATGATAGCTGTATATGTGGACGAGGAATCAGCAACGTTTGTAACCGTCCTGTTGGTTGTCGCCGTCCCTTTCAGCTGGGAGACTGAGATGCTTGGGCGGTTCAAGTCGCGAGGAGCAATTGCCGTAAGCCTAGCTCCTGGGAAGTGCTTCTGTGCTTGCTTCATACTCTGCCCGGCTAGAAAATTCCGATAAGCAGCTGCCTGGGCGTCGTACGTGAGCCCAGGATTTAGCACCTTGGATGGGAACACATGGCCAGACCCCATCTCCCACGGGGTAGCAGCCTCACCATACCCATTATCGATGGCAGCACCACTGGTGTCTGTGGTCGTGGCGGTGGTCATAATGGCCGACATGACCTGAGCGGGGCTCCACGAGGGGTGCTTCTGCATGATGAGAGCAGCGATGCCCGCCAAGTGAGGCGCTGACATCGACGTCCCCGACAGCTGTGCATAGCTCCCGGGCTTCCCCACCTTCTCAGCGGGCCAAGCAGCGTAGAGATCCACGCCCGGTCCGACGATGTCGGGCTTTAAGATGCTGTTGGTGGGGAGAGTGGCGGTGGCGTTAGTGGAAGGGTCCCTGAGGGGTCCGGTGGCGGAGAAATCGGCAACGGCAGGGTAGGCCGTGGCTGCTGGGGTCGCTGAGGCGGATGATGCGTTGCTGCGAGCTGCATCTGCCGGTGTAGCGGCCTTGAGGTTTATACCGCCTCGACCAATGGTGCTGCAGGGAGGAGGAAGGAAGTGCGAGGGAAGGGAAGAGAAAGAGGAGAGGGAGCAGAGAAAAGGAGAATTCCTGGGAAGGAAAGGGGAATTTTATTGGTGGACGAGTACTGGAACAAGCAGGGGTGGTGGCAAGGAATGTTGAGCAAGGGGGGGTAGAGAGCTGCCTAATTGGCACACCAGGAGCAAACTCCAATGCAAATACCTGCTCATCCGCTCAGGGGTGGTAAGGGGGAAAGGAGGGAGAAAGAGGCTCACCTTGCCCCCACTGTGAGGTAGAACGGGGAGAAGTTCTCAATCGTGCGGTAAACCGCTTGGGTCATAGCCCGGCGCGCCACCGTTGCCCGCTGCGAATGCCACGAGCACCCCCGCGAGGTTGGCAGCGAGGTAGGGCATGTGGGAGAAGTAGGTCTGTGTGGCATCCACCCCGCCCAGCGACAGCGAGAGCACGTCCACGCCGTCCGCCACAGCCTGGTTGACTGCCGCCTCCACGTCCGCCTGCACGCCGAAGAAGGCGCCCTGCGCGTACCACAGTACCTTGTACCCTGCCACGCGTACCACAGCACCTTGTACCCTGCCACGCGTGCTGCCCGCGCCATGCCGCTCGCCCTGCCGCCCGCCATGGGCACGTCCCTGTTGCCCGCTGCTGCGCTGCGGAGGAGACGGGGGAAGGGAGGGAGGAAGCTTTAGGATTTGCAGCTCACAAGCTTCAGTGGGGAGGGGAGGCAGCTTCTCAAGGCGTTAACCAGCGAATGTCCAGCGTTTAAGCATCTCAAAACCCAGGCGGAGCCCATGCGTAGCAGAAAGAGAAGAGAGAAGGAGATGAGTGGGACGAGGAGGGGGGGGAGTGGGGGAGATGGCGACGTGAGAGAAGTAGACAGGGGCTGACGCATCGGGCTTCGGCTTGAACGAAGCATGGCGCCTCGTAGTGGGGAGGCAGTTTGAAGATGCGTCCGTAGGATACCGGTGTTGATCGATTTAAAACCCACTTGAAGCTCCACGCACATGCCCTGCACACCACGCACATACCCTGCACACCACGCACATGCCCTGCACACCACGCACATACCCTGCACACCACGCACATGCCCTGCACACCACGCACATACCCTGCACACCACGCACATACCCTGCACACCACGCACATACCCTGCACACCACGCACATGCCCTGCACACCACGCACATGCCCTGCACACCACGCACATACCCTGCACACCACGCACATACCCTGCACACCACGCACATACCCTGCACACCACGCACATGCCCTGCACACCACGCACATACCCTGCACACCACGCACATACCCTGCACACCACGCACATACCCTGCACACCACGCACATACCCTGCACAACACGTACCCTGCACACCACGTACCCTGCACACCACGTACCCTGCACACCATGTGCCGTGGCCGAACGAATCGCGAGGCGACAGCCAGTCTTTCGACAAGTCCGGCCCACCAGTGTCCTCCTTAAAGCCCTTGTAGAAACCCCGCGCGCCAATCACCTTGTTGTTGCACTTGAACTCGCTCGTCGTGTCGCACTTGCCCGACCAGCCAGCAGGACGCGAGGACGGGAAGCCGGCATGGGTGAAGGAGGGGTGTTCCGGCCAGACGCCCGAGTCCACCACGCCCACCACCATGCCCTCGCCCGCGCTCGCCTGCCCGCCATTGGCGGGCCACAGCGACCCGGGGGCGCGCATGGCGAGGAAGGTGGGCGAGTCGATGGTGAGCGGCGTCACTCTGCGGCTGCGCGTCACTGCCGCCACTGCCGGGTGCCGCTGCAGCCGCCGCACCTGCTGCGTGGTGAGGGTGGCTGCGAACCCGTTGCTCGCGTGCATGTAGCTGGGGGAGGGGGAAGAGTGGAGGTGAAGGGGTGGGGAGGAGATGGAGGAAGGGATGGGAGGGACGGGTTTGGGTGCGGTATGAGGACAAGATTGAGCATCCAAGTTGTGGGCTTTTTAAAGGTCACTGGGGTTAGTAGGGTGACTTTGGCCCCAAGAATTGGCAACAGTGGTAGACGTGGGGAGTCATGGAATGGGCCCCACAGTCCACTGCGCCCAAGCTCCTGTAACGGGGCGCTCAAACACGCGAGTTGATGCTTCCAGCCCTACTCGTCACACTCTCACCCCACGTACTTGTACACGATGCGGTCTGACGTCACGCCCACGTCAGACGCGATTTGCATCTGCTGCGACTCCAGCATCTGCGCGTAGGCCTTGAGTTGCGGGTTCTCCATGGTCAGCCGCGCGCGCCGCGGAATTCTGCCGGCCAGCGTCGCCGCCTCGTGCGCAATGGTCGCCACCGTCGCACGCAGACCAGACGGACCAGCAGATTCGTCGTCATCGTCGTCCACCCATCCCGGGAAGCTCGTTATTCCGCCCCGATACGCGGCGAGGGGAAGGGCGGAGCGCAGACGCACGATATAGAGTGACGTGGACTTGGGGGTTGGCGCTGCGGTCGGTCGGCGCAGGATGGAGGGAGAGAGGAGCGACGGATGGAGGGAGAGAGGAGCGACGGATGAGATGAAGCGAGATGGGAACTAGGGGGTGGGACGAGGATGATTGCCTCGGAAGATTATTATTGCGAGCAGTTGAATCGGATCTAGTTCAAGAGATCAATTCAGGCAGGAGCAAGGACGGTGTGACGTGGCTTACTACGGTTGGCTCGTCGAATGGCGAGGCATTGACACGTGAATAAAAGGAGAAGCGCGATTTCGAGGAGGGATCTCCCTCTGGCCGTCATTTTTGGATCAAGTGGGAGTGCGGGCGTGAGGCTAGAGCCTTGGGAGAGGCGGAGCCGCTGCTAGTGGTACTAAATGTTAACCAGGCAGGTTTCAACTTTCGAAGCTAGGTTGGATGGCGAGTGCGTGAACAGCCACATTTGCGTGAAATACTCGAAGCAGATCACGGAAAAACTGGCGTGCCGCTTTTGAAGTAGGCGAGCGCGAGACCCAAACCGTGAACGCAGCACAACAGGGTATCCAATAATTGTGTGCCGAGCGATAAAACCCCCGAAAGCAGCCGAGTTGCGCCGGCACGCTTGAATCTCGCCAATTCTTGGCGACGGACATTTTACTGAGACGAAGCTTCGTTGTTACCCTCAATACCATCCACAGAGCTTCGCAACCCGGCGTGGCGAGGCGCGTATCTGCTGGAAGAGGGTTGACCTGAATTTGGCAGTGCATCGCGATTGATTTCTCAGGACGAGATACTGCAGTACTGAGAAGTTCGTTACTGTACAATTATTTGCGTTGCAGGTTAGCTGTGACTGATCCAACAATATGTTTGTTCATTGGTCTCCTCACGGCCTGTTTTTGAAGTAGATCATATGCAGCCTGTTCCAACTGTATGATAGTTTAACAAAGGGTTGAGAGGGCAGCGGGGTCTTCACTATCTGTGAACTTTTACTGTTTATTCTTTACACCAATGTTACGGTATACTGCATGGAACTTGAACGGCATGGAAGTGATGCGCTCCCACATTTTCGGTGAACAAGAATCTCTCCGCACGAGCTTGGGCGCCCTAAATTTCGCCACAGATTGCAAGAGAGGCGGAGCAACAGTGATGATAGCAAGCAGCAGAGCAAGCGAGGTTGAGCGTGACGATGAAGCAGGTGGGCGGGGGAGTGGGTGATGGGGTCAGAGGCTGCGGTAATCGATGACCGTGACCTCGTCATCCGGTGCATCCAAGTCGCGATAGCTGCACACACGGGGGGGTGGGGCAGAGAGGAGAGAGAGGGACACGCACTGTTTGCAGCAGCGTGACTGGCATGGCATGGTTCAAGCTGCAGACGACGGCCACACACGAGTTATCAACCATACATCCACACCACCATACCTCCATGCACACATGCCACCATACCTCCATGCACACATGCCACCATACCTCCATGCACACATGTCACCGTACCTGCGCACGCCACCATACCTGCGCACGCCACCATACCTGCGCACGCTACCATACCTGCGCGTGCCACCATACCTGCGCATGCCACCATACCTGCGCATGCCACCGTACCTGCGCATGCCACCGTACCTGCGCATGCCACCGTACCTGCGCATGCCACCGTACCTGCGCATGCCACCGTACCTGCGCATGCCACCGTACCTGCGCATGCCGCGGGGGTCATGAGGAGGCCCGCCCATCATCGGCATCATTCCCATCGGCCCCATGCCCATGCCCATCCCCATCCCGCCCATGCCCATGCCCATGCTTCTCATCCCCATGCCCATCCCCCCAAACCTCCCCGGGCTGCCATACGGCCCCTCCCGTCCCCCTCTTGCCCTCCCCCCTCCCCCGTCCCTCCCTCCTGCCCCTCCTCTCCCACGTGCTGCCTCCCCTCGCGCCCCTCCCCCGGCCCCCGAGGGGGGAGGGGGGGAGCGCCCCTCCTCTCCGCCAGGAGCAGGGCCCGCGGGCCCGGAGGCGGGGGGGAGTGGGGCGTCAGGGGGCAGGTCGAGGGGCGGCCCGTCGAAGGGCGGCGGGGGTGGTGGGCCGTCGAAGCCGTCGAAGAGGGATGGCGGCGGGCGGAAGGAGGGGTCCCTCAGTATGCGCGCTGCCACGTCTGGCGGGGCTGGCAGGAATGGACCTAGGGGGCTGTGGGCCAGAGGTACAGGGGTGAGTGGTTCAGAGAGAGGCGGCGGGGGAGAGGGAAATGGGGGAAAGGGGAGAGGGAAATGGGGGAAAGGGGAGAGGGAAATGGGGGAAAGGGGAGAGGGAAATGGGGGAAAGGGGAGAGGGAAATGGGGGAAAGGGGAGAGGGAGAAAATGGGGGAAAGGGGAGAGGGAAATGGGGGAAAGGGGAGAGGAAATGGGGGAAAGGGGAGAGGGAAATGGGGGAAAGGGGAGAGGGAAATGGGGGAAAGGGGAGAGGGAAATGGGGGAAAGGGGAGAGGGAAATGGGGGAAAGGGGAGAGGGAAATGGGGGAAAGGGGAAGGGGAGGGGGAAAGGGGAGGGAAATGGGGGAAAGGGGAGAGGGAAATGGGGGAAAGGGGAGAGGGAAATGGGGGAAAGGGGAGAGGGAAATGGGGGAAAGGGGAGAGGGAAATGGGGGAAAGGGGAGAGGGAAATGGGGGAAAGGGGAGAGGGAAATGGGGGAAAGGGGAGAGGGAAATGGGGGAAAGGGGAGAGGGAAATGGGGGAAAGGGGAGAGGGAAATGGGGGAAAGGGGAGAGGGAAATGGGGGAAAGGGGAGAGGGAAATGGGGGAAAGGGGAGAGGGAAATGGGGGAAAGGGGAGAGGGAAATGGGGGAAAGGGGAGAGGGAAATGGGGGAAAGGGGAGAGGGAAATGGGGGAAAGGGGAGAGGGAAATGGGGGAAAGGGGAGAGGGAAATGGGGGAAAGGGGAGAGGGAAATGGGGAAAGGGGAGAGGGAAATGGGGGAAAGGGGAGAGGGAAATGGGGGAAAGGGGAGAGGGAAATGGGGGAAAGGGGAGAGGGAGGGGAAAAATGGGGGAAAGGGGAGAGGGAAATGGGGGAAAGGGGGAGAGGGGAAATGGGGGAGAATGGAAGGAGGAAATGACAGAGGAAGTTGAAGGTGAGGAGAAAGAAAAGGTCGGTGACAGCGTTACTGCAATATGAGTGCGCTGTTGCTACAGCCCGTTCAACACGCAACAACCTTTGCTGGACCCAACCACTCCCACCCACAAACTGCTTGGTCCCTCCACTCCACACGACTATCCCTTGGCCCCCCACCACTCTCCCATCGCCACTCACCCAGCACCAGGCACGGGGATGAGCACGGGCGGCAGCGGCCCACCAAACGGCCCCCCTGGCCCGCCTGGCGGGCCTCGTCCCATGTGCGGCGGCATGGGCGGCCCAAAGGGCGGCAGGGGGGGCGGCGGGCCGTCAAACACGTCAACACGGGCGGCCCGTCCAGAGGCCCGCCCGGGCCGCCCATGAGCATGGGCGGGGGGGGTCCGTCCATGGGCGGCCCCCTCTCGTCAAACATCCCCCCGCCTGCCCCCGGCCCCATGAACTCCCCTCCCCCGCCCCCATCAAACCTCTCCATCCCCTCCGGCCCCTCCTCCCGCCCCCCCCTCCTCGTACCTCTCCCCCTCGCCCGCCCGCCCCCTCCCCCCCGGCGGTCAAAACACGTCCCCCTCGTACCGCCCGCCCCTCTCCCCGGGGAAGGGCTCCCCAGCATCAGGGGGGGGGGGAGCGCCCATGGGGGGAGGGGGGCCGCCACCAGGGCGGTCAAAGGGCGGGGGGCGGTCAAAGCGGTCGGGGGGGAAGGCATAGGGGTCGGGGGGAGGGGGCAGGCGCGCACCCAGACGAGCCGACATGGGCACCGGCGAGTGGCCGTGCCCTCCCCGCTCCCTCTCCCTCTCCCTCTCCCTCTCCCTCTCCCTCTCCTCCCTTCCCCGGACAGGGGCGTTGGGATCGCTGCATGGTGGCAGTGGGGGGAGGGGGGAAAACAAATTAGAGGGGAGACGAAGTGGAGTGAATGGGCAGCAATAGGCAACATGGCGAGACAAGACAGTCACACGCCTCACTTCCAGCGCGCTCACACGTCATTCAGTCCGAGTATTCGAAATGACACACACACTCCCATCTCGCTATCACCTTTCAACCCATTATCCCATACCGTGTCCCCTTGTCACTGCCGCACCCCCTCCTCACCGCACAGCCCTGCTCACCACACACCCTTCCCATTGCATGCCCTTCTCATTGCATGCCCTTCCCATTGCATGCCCTTCTCATTGCATGCCCTTCTCATTGCATGCCCTTCTCATTGCATGCCCTTCTCATTGCATGCCCTTCTCCACCCCCCCCCTCACCACAGGTACTGCTCACCGCATGTAGTTGTCTTCATACACCTCCTCCTTGACGCGGTTGCTCTGTTCCGCCACGAGCTCGGGGTGTTTGAGTTTGAGGTGCTTCACCACGAACTCGGGGCCGTGGAACAGCTTGGAGCACCCGGGGGCGGAGCACCCGTACTTCCACCCGTACTTGTCGTCCTTGATCTTCCTCACCATGCCCTCCATCGCCGCGCCCATGCGCGCCTCCACGCGCGCCTTGCCCACCAGCGCCACCACCGGATCCTCCCCCTCCGCCCCCACGCGCAACCTCCACACCTCATCTACCCGCCGCGCCCACGCCTCAAACCCCTCCACAGCTTCCCCTCCCCCCGCGCCCTCCCACTTGCCCTCGTCGCCCTCGTCTGCGCGCACGTGCCTGAGCCCTTGGGCAGCCCGCGCAGCTCCGAGCCCCCATAGTAGTCGGCGCCGTGCACGCGCCACAGGTACGTCAGCACAGCGTCCAGCAGCGCCACGCCCGCCAGCCACCGCGCCTGCCCTCCGCCCTCCACTGGAGGCACGCGGATCTTCACCTCCTCGTCCTCTGCGCCTGCCTGGTTCTCCCCCAGCAGAAAATTTCCCCCTTCCGCGCCCCCCCCAGCGCCCCCCTGCGCGCCCCAGAGCCCCTTCTCGGCGTCCAGCTTGGCCATGAGCGCCAGCGCCTTCTGCAGGTCGTGCACCACGCGGGCGGGCTGCCCTGCCCCCGCCGGGACGCGCGGGGCGGCAGCGGTGGCGGTGGTGGCATCGTGGGCCAGCGACGGGCGGAAGGAGGCGCTGCGACGGCGCGCGTCCGTGGCTGCTAGCGGGTCACGCGGGTCCGCGTAGGGGCCGCTGGTTGGGGGAGGAGAGGGGTGGTTTGGAGGCGGGGAGGGAGAGCGTGAGGGAAGGCAGGGCAGGGCATGGGGTGGGGTGAGGTGATGGCACGAGACGGGATGGGAGAAACGAGGCGAGAAGGAAGTGCAGCATTGAGGGCGGGAGGGCGAAAGGGAGGGAGGGAGGGAGGGAGGGAGGGAGGGAGGGAGGGAGGAGGGAGGGAGGGAGGGAGGGAGGGAGGGAGGGAGGGAGGGAGGGAGGGAGGGAGGGAGGGAGTGCAACGAGAAGAAACGGCATGAGGGGAGAGCAAGAGAGCGTGAAAAGGAGGGTGCAAGGACAAGAGAGGAGCGTGGCGTGACGTGGCGGTGATGATGGTGTGAGGGATGCCGCACTGACAGGTCGGCATCGCCGCGCTGCAAGCTTTCAAGAAACTGCTTGCTCTCCAGCTGAGCGAACTCAATGCGCCTGATGGGAGGGCACATGCACACAGCAGCACCCACCTCCCCACCCTCACACCCATATCCACACCCACAGCGATACCCACACACCCACACGAGCACCACGGGGCCAGGGAGGTGTGCGGGAGCGATAACACGTCAGGAAAAACGAGTGCAGGGGAAACGGGGAAGGGGAGAGAGGAACGGGGAAACGGGGAAAGGGAAAGGGAGGGGGGAAGTGGAGGGGGGGAAATGGCGGCAGTGGGCATAACAGCGCAACAGTGGCAGAGCGAAAGGTTAACTGGCAGTTTGCAGGGAAGTGAAGTACTGGTACAGCGCTGCTGCAGCGACACAGCATGCATGGCAAGAGCGAGCAGGCAGCGCAGTGCGCTCACCTGTCCACAAGGCTCACCTGTCCACAAGGCTCACCTGTCCACAAGGCTCACCTGTCCACAAGGCTCACCTGTCCACAAGGCTCACCTGTCCACAAGGCTCACCTGTCCACAAGGCTCACCTGTCCACAAGGCTCACCTGTCCACAAGGCTCACCTGTCCACAAGGCTCACCTGTCCACAAGGCTCACCTGTCCACAAGGCTCACCTGTCCACAAGGCTCACCTGTCCACAAGGCTCACCTGTCCACAAGGCTCACCTGTCCACAAGGCTCACCTGTCCACAAGGCTCACCTGTCCACAAGGCTCACCTGTCCACAAGGCTCACCTGTCCACAAGGCTCACCTGTCCACAAGGCTCACCTGTCCACAAGGCTCACCTGTCCACAAGGCTCACCTGTCCACAAGGCTCACCTGTCCACAAGGCTCACCTGTCCACAAGGCTCACCTGTCCACAAGGCTCACCTGTCCACAAGGCTCACCTGTCCACAAGGCTCACCTGTCCACAAGGCTCACCTGTCCACAAGGCTCACCTGTCCACAAGGCTCACCTGTCCACAAGGCTCACCTGTCCACAAGGCTCACCTGTCCACAAGGCTCACCTGTCCACAAGGCTCACCTGTCCACAAGGCTCACCTGTCCACAAGGCTCACCTGTCCACAAGGCTCACCTGTCCACAAGGCTCACCTGTCCACAAGGCTCACCTGTCCACAAGGCTCACCTGTCCACAAGGCTCACCTGTCCACAAGGCTCACCTGTCCACAAGGCTCACCTGTCCACAAGGCTCACCTGTCCACAAGGCTCACCTGTCCACAAGGCTCACCTGTCCACAAGGCTCACCTGTCCACAAGGCTCACCTGTCCACAAGGCTCACCTGTCCACAAGGCTCACCTGTCCACAAGGCTCACCTGTCCACAAGGCTCACCTGTCCACAAGGCTCACCTGTCCACAAGGCTCACCTGTCCACAAGGCTCACCTGTCCACAAGGCTCACCTGTCCACAAGGCTCACCTGTCCACAAGGCTCACCTGTCCACAAGGCTCACCTGTCCACAAGGCTCACCTGTCCACAAGGCTCACCTGTCCACAAGGCTCACCTGTCCACAAGGCTCACCTGTCCACAAGGCTCACCTGTCCACAAGGCTCACCTGTCCACAAGGCTCACCTGTCCACAAGGCTCACCTGTCCACAAGGCTCACCTGTCCACAAGGCTCACCTGTCCACAAGGCTCACCTGTCCACAAGGCTCACCTGTCCACAAGGCTCACCTGTCCACAAGGCTCACCTGTCCACAAGGCTCACCTGTCCACAAGGCTCACCTGTCCACAAGGCTCACCTGTCCACAAGGCTCACCTGTCCACAAGGCTCACCTGTCCACAAGGCTCACCTGTCCACAAGGCTCACCTGTCCACAAGGCTCACCTGTCCACAAGGCTCACCTGTCCACAAGGCTCACCTGTCCACAAGGCTCACCTGTCCACAAGGCTCACCTGTCCACAAGGCTCACCTGTCCACAAGGCTCACCTGTCCACAAGGCTCACCTGTCCACAAGGCTCACCTGTCCACAAGGCTCACCTGTCCACAAGGCTCACCTGTCCACAAGGCTCACCTGTCCACAAGGCTCACCTGTCCACAAGGCTCACCTGTCCACAAGGCTCACCTGTCCACAAGGCTCACCTGTCCACAAGGCTCACCTGTCCACAAGGCTCACCTGTCCACAAGGCTCACCTGTCCACAAGGCTCACCTGTCCACAAGGCTCACCTGTCCACAAGGCTCACCTGTCCACAAGGCTCACCTGTCCACAAGGCTCACCTGTCCACAAGGCTCACCTGTCCACAAGGCTCACCTGTCCACAAGGCTCACCTGTCCACAAGGCTCACCTGTCCACAAGGCTCACCTGTCCACAAGGCTCACCTGTCCACAAGGCTCACCTGTCCACAAGGCTCACCTGTCCACAAGGCTCACCTGTCCACAAGGCTCACCTGTCCACAAGGCTCACCTGTCCACAAGGCTCACCTGTCCACAAGGCTCACCTGTCCACAAGGCTCACCTGTCCACAAGGCTCACCTGTCCACAAGGCTCACCTGTCCACAAGGCTCACCTGTCCACAAGGCTCACCTGTCCACAAGGCTCACCTGTCCACAAGGCTCACCTGTCCACAAGGCTCACCTGTCCACAAGGCTCACCTGTCCACAAGGCTCACCTGTCCACAAGGCTCACCTGTCCACAAGGCTCACCTGTCCACAAGGCTCACCTGTCCACAAGGCTCACCTGTCCACAAGGCTCACCTGTCCACAAGGCTCACCTGTCCACAAGGCTCACCTGTCCACAAGGCTCACCTGTCCACAAGGCTCACCTGTCCACAAGGCTCACCTGTCCACAAGGCTCACCTGTCCACAAGGCTCACCTGTCCACAAGGCTCACCTGTCCACAAGGCTCACCTGTCCACAAGGCTCACCTGTCCACAAGGCTCACCTGTCCACAAGGCTCACCTGTCCACAAGGCTCACCTGTCCACAAGGCTCACCTGTCCACAAGGCTCACCTGTCCACAAGGCTCACCTGTCCACAAGGCTCACCTGTCCACAAGGCTCACCTGTCCACAAGGCTCACCTGTCCACAAGGCTCACCTGTCCACAAGGCTCACCTGTCCACAAGGCTCACCTGTCCACAAGGCTCACCTGTCCACAAGGCTCACCTGTCCACAAGGCTCACCTGTCCACAAGGCTCACCTGTCCACAAGGCTCACCTGTCCACAAGGCTCACCTGTCCACAAGGCTCTCAAGGCGAGCCGGGTCGTACAGGGCTCGTAGCCTGGCAGCCGGCAGAGACACCACAGCACGCACCAGTGAGAAGGGGGGGGTGGGGGGGGGGGAAGTGGGGTGGTGGAGGGCAGGGGGAAGCCAGGGTTGCGATGAGAATAATCCGAGGCGAGACGCAGCAGAAGGATGGTGCAGGTGCGCACTTGTAAGCGAATGATACTCCACCACGAATCTTGTGGCGCGGTTTACCACAAGAGTGCCAGTGATTGCTCTTCCCAGGCATAGCATAGCTGTCACGCCATCTCACCTCGCTTCCCAAGGACTTTTCCCCCCACTTTGACATTCATCTTTCTACACCATTGTTCCGAATGTACCCAAAACAGAAAGATTATGTGGAGATGAGGATCGGATGGGACTGACCACTCGTCGTTCCTGTGGTCGTGGAAGAACGCCTTCTTCTGCGCCGCCACGAACTTGGCCTTGTAGTCCACATACCTGGGGGGAGAGGTGGGAGACGGAGAGGGAGCAGGGTGGAAAGGGGGGAGACGGCAAGCAGTGCAGCGCATGTGAGCCAACAGGGGGTGCAGCAGCAGCAGAGCAGAGGGCAGGGCGCAAGGCATGAGATATATCAGAGAAAGAGCATATGTGCTCGCACCTCTTCTCAGCGTCAGCAGGTGACACGTCATCGTCCAGGTCAGCAATGAACTGCTTGTAGGTGAGCGGCCCGTCAGCTGGCGGTGGCCTGCTGTGACGCACGAGGACACAAGGAGGCACACGGGGGCACACGGGGGCACACGGGGGCACATGGGGGCATGGCGAGCGGTGGCAGTGAGAGAACGATGCAGGCGATGAGGAGGGCAGTGCAGAGCAAGGAGCAGCGAGGCACAGGCGAGTATGATGTGATGATGCATGCACGGGCCAAGCAGCTCTGCCCGCCCGCCAGCACGGCGTGCGGGTGCATTGCACAGCCACTGTCACCCAACCACCCAACCACCCATCCACCCAACCACCCAACCACCCAACCACCCATCCGTCCACCCACCCACCCCACCACGTCACCACGTCACCTGCGGGGAGGCCCGTCAGTGGGCGGGTAGTGCGGCGGGTACATGGGGGGAGGCGGGGGACCGCCGCCACCTGGCAGCATGTCATAGGCTGACGGCCGCCTGTAGCGATCCGCGCCTGGTGGGAGCAGAGGCGGGACGCAGTGAGCGGGCAGCAGGCAGGGGGCATGGCAGCGGGGCTTGGCGGGTAAGGAAGGGAGGAAGGGGCGGGTGGCGCTGTACTTCCATTTTGATACACCCAATGCACGTACGTACCTGGCGGGGGCCCGGGGGGGGCGGGCAGGCGAGCGTAAGGATCGTCGGGGGCGAACGGCGGCATGGCGCGAGGCGCGTCGTAGGGATGCCTGCGGTGGGGCGGGAAGGGAAGCAAGACGGCGAAAGGGGTGAGTACGGGAGGGCACAGGCGAGCAAAGGCGACGACGATGATGGCTGGCAGAAGGGAGATGAGCGGGGACGACGCGCATGGACTGGCGGGGAACGCGCATGGAGTGGCGGGAAACGCGCATGGAGTGGCGGGAAACGCGCATGGAGTGGCGGGAAACGCGCATGGAGTGGCGGGAAACGCGCATGGAGTGGCGGGGACGCGCATGGAGCGGAAGGCAAGGGAAACACATGCGAGGCAGCGAGGGGAGATGCAATGCAGTGCGCGAAGCAGGAGAAAAACAACCGACTTGCCTCCAGCAGACGAGTAGCCGCCACTGGCAGCAACACCACCATCAACAACAGCCGCGCCGCGTTGCTCGCTCGGTGCGAAGGTGGCCACTTGCAGCACTGACAGTGCGCTACTCTTAGTCTGCTCGCTACTCCTACAGCACGAGACTTGCTGGGCGCGCTACCAGTACGATGCTCTGAGCTACTCCTAATCGACAAAAAAAACTTTACGGGCGCGATGCGAGAGGGACGCGCCTGATCGGCTGAGAGGCGAGGGGGGACGGACGGCGTCAAGGCCATGAGCGAGAGGTGAAAGGTGAGAGGTGGGCGTCCGGCAGAGGGCGATGCTCGATGCACTGAGAATGAATGCTACTAAGACTGGAGGATGAAAGAATAACGCGAGATCACTCGGGGGCCAACGGACAATTATGCTCCTACGCCGCGGCACGCGGAGCGTCTCGCAACGGAGCGTGTGGCAGCGGAGTCCTGCAAGAAGCAAGCAGCGAGCCAGGCGCTTCCACTCCGACCACCGCCCTCCCGCGTGGTCCCCCCGGAGCGACGAATCAGTCGCTAAGTGACTCGAAAAACCGGATAGCAACGAGCGGCGGCGAAGCAGAGACGAAGCACAGCGCGGGTCAGAGCGGTGCGGCGGCAGTGCGACTGGCGGCTAAGCAGCTTGAAGGAAAGAAATAAGAAATAAATAAAAATTTCACGACGGGGACAGGGAGGCTAACCTTTTCGAGGGGGAGCCGTATCGCGGGGATGGCCGCCGCGGACTCGCGCTCCGCCGCCTCTTGTAGTCGCGCTCGCGCTCCCTCTCGCGCTCCCGATCCCTTTCCCTCTCCCGATCTCTATCTCTTTCCCTGTCCCTATCCCTATCTCTATCCCTGTCCCTGTCTCTGTCCCGATCGCGATCTCTGGCGCGCTCCTCGTGGCGGCGGTCGTGCGAGTCGCTGCGGCGACGGTCGCGGTCGTCGCCTCGCCCGCCTCGGTCGTCCCTCGGGCGCGACGAGCTCCTCTCCCGCGACCGACCCCGATCGCGATCGCGCTTCCGATCTGACGACCCCGCTCGCCGCTCCGCATCGGGTGGTGGGGAAGTCCCAGACGCCATTTTCCGATATTGAGCCAACAACGGAGGAGGAAAAAAAATGATGAACCGAGTCGACAACGGTAATGTGATGGCGGGAGGTGGTTGTGTTGTGTGTGGGGCGAGCAACAGCGACAAGGGTTTGGTTCGAAAACTGAGCTCAGGGCGTGTTACATTTTCTACTTTCGCCCGTCCGGACGGGCCTCCGTCCGGAAAATTTTCTGGTTAGCATTTTCGAGAAAACTCGTTTGAGAGCTCGCAAGTATTCTGGCGACGTCGTTAATGATCGGACATCGGGTAACATTTTGCATAATTTGCCATTCCCAGTCGTCCGGACAATTACCGTCTGATAAACGGACAGACGTAACAGTAACGCTATTTCACTGGTGCACGAACACAAGTTTCTGAGTCGCTTGATTGTTACCTAAGTCGCAAAAGCGTCGTAGTCATGGTTACATTTTCGCGAATAATTTTATTGTCGCTGATATGAAGAAGTGTCAGAAACAGCGTGCTGACGAGGCTCTGTCCGGACGCTGGACTCGGACCGTCCAAAGTTTGGATCCGAACGTTTTCCGGACGATTGTCTGGACGTTTTCATAATTAAAAAAATGTAATTCGCCCTAAGAGCGTGTATTGTATCGACCGAGCCTAAAACCCGACCAAATGGTTGGGTCATGCGGATGCGAAATGTGTAACGCTTTCACGAACCCCGCCATACATTTCGCGAGCTGTGGGGCACCCACCCTGAAAAACCCCTGTAATTAGAATTAAAGGATTAATCCAAGTTTCAGCATTCGAACGGGGCGTTAAATATACGGGGCACAGACAGTATTGAGCAAGTTCATAGTGCCCCGAAAAAATTTATCCCCTCCCTGGATAAGAGTAGTACAAGTCGCGAAAGTCGGAGATCCAAAATTAAATGAAAATCCCTCCGAAATTTTTCCTAAAGTCAGAGTGACTACCACGTAATGCTAATCAGTGGGTGTAACCCCAAATAGTTCGCAATCGACAGAACCGCCCAATTGTCGTTTTTTTAGGTTGGTCGGTACAATGTTATGAGTTGTACTAAAAGAGTGTGCGAAATATTTTAAAATGAGAACGCGATGACAAAATGAAGATACAATGAAAAGAGCAAGTATGTAAGGAATTTTCACGAATTCCTTATCGGGGTTAACTATTTCGCGTACAGCCCCGATTTTCGGACGCTGCACATTCGGCCGATATCAACGCTGCTGAGGCTCCTCGCGTCGCCTTCGGCTTTTCCCTTCGCCAAACCTGCACCCAACCTCGCCCACCCGAGGTTCCCTCCTAGCTAGGCTAGCCCCTACATTAGTGTGTGCCTTCATAGTATTCTCAGTTCGTTCAATTACGGTCTCGTTATTCGTTTACGTGCGCACTCTCTCTTACAACTCATAACACATGGTATCAGAGCTACTTTCCTAGTTCACCCCGCTTTCTGAGGGAAGTTTGATGGCACGGGTGTGGCTGGTCTAGTGACTACACGACGGTTGGCCGCAAGGTTTGTTAATTCAATCCTGTCCGACTCTGATAGTTCGTGTTTTCATTTACCTGAAGGCCACGGGTACCCGATTTCCCACCAGACGTAGCGCGAGGCACATGGATCAGGAGGCAGTCAACAGGCTGCTGGCGCAAGTGGCAGAAATGCAGAAAGGCATGGACTCATGAATGGCGGAAGTGACAACTTTACGAGAAGAAAACGCCGAGCTACGCCAGACGCGAGGTGAAGCGCGTCAGGAGTCGCCCGATGATGAAGGCGAGGGCAACAGTCAGGCGGTGAGCAACCCGTTGGACGCAATCACATGTCACTTCGAAGAAGAAGATAGGCAGCGAGCGGCAGCAGTGCCAATTGCAGTAACGACGATCAAGATTAAACCCGTCAACCCGCCCCCGTTCAACCCTACGGACAAGACGACTACAGTGAAGGGGTGGCTGTTCAGTGTTGAAGTCTTCTTCACTGCAGCAGGCGTTAACGACGATGCCACGCGTATTAATTACGCGGTTTCGCTTCTTCGAGGCGCAGCGCTTGAATGGTGGCGCCGAACCTTGGAAACATGGGCACCAACAAGTGTGACACATGTGTCAGAATATTATGCTCTAGCCTGTAGTGGGGTGCTCTGTAGCGAGTACAACTCTTCTAGGGTTTGCTATTTGTATCCCCATTCTTGCTAGTGCAATCCCCCTCTTTCGCCTAAACTCTCTTGCCTAGCTAGGACTCTCCTAGCTATGGCTCCTAAGACTACCGCTTATCTCAACATGGCATCAGAGCTTAACGTTCCTGGCCTGTGGGCCCACTTCACTGCTTCCGCTGCTACTGCTACTCCCTGTCCGCCGCGCGCCCCGTGGTGCGCGGCGTCGAAACTAGGGTTTTCAGCCCGCCGTGCGCCCCGAGGCGCGCGGCGGTTTTCTGCCCGCCGTGCGCCCCGAGGCGCGCGGCGGTTCTCTGCCCGCCGTGTGCCCCGAGGCGCGCGACGGGTTCCTGCCCCGTCACTCGGCACGTCGCCCCCGGGAGGCGCTGCGACGGGCGACGGGGACCCGCGCGTCGCCCCCCGTCGCCCGTCGTGGCCTGCACGCGGCCCGTACGGGCTGCGCCAGGCCCGCGCGCGGCCCGTACGGGCTGCGCCAGGCACGCGCGCGGCCCGTACGGGCTGCGCCAGGCCCGCGCGCGGCTCGGACCGCCTGCGCGCGGTTCGGGAGGCGGTGCCAGGCCCGTGGGCGGCCCGTTCTTCGCTTCCCCTGTCCTCCCCGCTGTCCCCCGTGCTTCTGAAGGCGCCCCACCCCTCCTTCTGCCCGTTCTCCTGGATTAGGGTTTGGGGTTGGGGGGTATGGGGGTGCAGCTTCTGTGTGCCGTTCCCTGCTCCTCCTCCTCCTCCGTCTCCCTGTGCTGCAGCTGCCGCTGAGGGGGGTGGACCTGTTGGAGCCGTCGGAGTGGTACTAAGGGGGGGGTGAAGGGGGAGTGGAGCTAGCGGTGTAGCAGCGGGTGTGTGTCGAGGGGTGTGGGACTGTTGGGGGAGGTTGAGGGGAGGTTGCCGTCGTGTCGTACGCAGCGCCTGTACTCCGGGGCACTCACTCCCGGTAGCTCAGAGAGCCGGTTGCGCCGTCGCCTGTGGGTCCGTTGCTCCTGCTGCTCGTCTTAGCCGCGGAGCCTGTTACTCCTGTACTCCGGGGCACTCACTCCCGGTAGCCACTGTGTCGCACCAGAGCCGTCTGTTGCCCGTGTGCCTGCAGCTTCAGTCGTCGCCTCCCATCTACTCTCCTCTCGCCAGCCCTCCTCCTCCTCACTTGCCCGTTGTGACTACCACTAGCTTTGCCCATAATTGTGAACTTTAAACTATTGCTTCTTAAACTTGTGCTCAGAATGTATGGTGACATTGTGATCCACCCTGAGCTTGTACTGCTTTGCTTGCTCTGCTGATTACACCCCACTTTGGCTATGGGGGTGTGTCAGAATATTATGCTCTAGCCTGTAGTGGGGTGCTCTGTAGCGAGTACAACTCTTCTAGGGTTTGCTATTTGTATCCCCATTCTTGCTAGTGCAATCCCTCTCTTTTGCCTAAACTCTCTTGCCTAGCTAGGACTCTCCTAGCTATGGCTCCTAAGACTACCGCTTATCTCAACAACATGCGGCAGATGGGACCTCAACAGCGACTAATCAAGTAGCAGAGTCGATCTTCGGTGTGACCAAGATACGCACGTGGAAGGAGTGGGGCGCAGCCTTACGAGATCGCTTCGAGCACATATCCGCCTCGGAGCAAGCTCGCATGAAGCTGCGTACCTGGTCGCAAATGGCATCTTTCCAAGACTACATGGCGTCATTTATGGGCCTCGCTGTCCAAGTGGATGACATGTCAGAAGCAGAGCGGTTGGATAAATACATCAGCGGCCTCAAATATGAGATACAGTATGAGGTACGCTGTGGCCGCCCGACATCATTCCTCGAAGCAGTACGGCTGGCGGAGTCAACAGATGCGCTGATGCAGTACGCGAGAACAGCTTCCTGGGAGGGAAACCGTTTTCATGGCCAGACCCATCGGGCCACTATCAACGCCGTCCATACACCCGACCGCCCTCCTAAGGGACCGTGTTATAAGTGTGGGAAGACGGGTCACTACATGCGCGACTGCCACGAGAAAACGCCGCTGACGGAGAACGACAGGAAGGAGCAGGGAAATGGGAAGAGTCAGTAATTAGCGGGCCCTTTACTGACTGTGCTCCGTCGCCCGAACCCCACCATCCCCACCGAGTCGTGGTTCCGATTCATGCAATCGATCGCACTCGGCCGAATAACGGGGATAATCATGTGGATCACCCTGTGCTGGTCGCTGGCAAGGTGTTAAATCATAATCTAAAAATGTTCGTCGACGGAGGGGCCAGCCATAGCCTCTTCAACTTGGCGACAGCAAAAAAATGCAAGCTGCAACTTGACAGGTGTCTGCCCGAAATCGACGCTCGCCTCGTGGATGGGACGCCTCTGGCGATAACGGAAGAAACACGGACGGTGCGGATTGAGTTTCGGCTTCAGCATGAAGTTTCTCGCGACGACGCTGGATGGCTGCGACGTGCTGCTCAGACGTGATTAGCTGCGACGGCACAACCGCGTCATCGACTGGACCACGGGATCATGCAGCGTCAGCAAGCATGAGGGGCTAATAAAATTGCCAGCATGGACACCTGACTACATCCAAGCCCCGTGCGTCAAAGCTATCACTATAGCTCGCTAATTAAACCGAGGCGCGCAGCTGTTCGCCGTTTGTTTACGCGAGTTGGCAGTTGACACCGACGGAAAGGACATCGAAAAGCTGTGTGCAGCTGTACCTCCGGATTTAGCGGAGCTGATTCGACAGTACCCCGACATTTTCCCCTACGATCTGCCACCTGGACTGCCAGCCGAGAGACCCGAGGACCACAGAATCCAGCTGGAACTTGGCGCGCAGCCGATTGTTCGGACACAGTGGCGGTTGACCCAGCCGGAACTCGAGGAGCTGCGAAGCCAAATTGATGCACTGTTGGAGAAAGGATTCATTCGGCCCAGTACTTCGCCCTTCGTAGCACCAATCATGTTCACTCCGAAGAAAGACGGCGGGCCGCATGTGCATCGACTATCGCGCGCTCAACCGGGTGACAATCAAGTCTCACTACCCAATCCCACGAACCGACGACCTCCTCGACCAACTTCGCGGCGCTCGCTCTTTCTCGAAGATTGACTTACGCGGCGGTTACCACCAGATTCGAGTCTTCGCCGACGATTGTCACAAGACCGCGTTTCGCACACGCTACGGGAGTTACGAATTCACGGTGATGCCTTTCGGCCTCACGAACGCGCCTTCGACTTTTCAGTTGACCATGAACAAAGTTTTTCGGATCTTCTTGATCGATGCGTCATCGTCTACTTGGACGATATCCTCATTTTAAGCAGGACACGTGAGCAACATCTCCGCGACCTTGACGCAGTGTTTAAGCGGATGCAGAAAAATCACCTCATCACTATGGGCTCTAAGTGCGAGTTTTTTAGGCAGGAGTTGGAGTTTTTGGGCCACGTCATCTCCCGCGACGGCATTAAAATTAACCCGCCGAAAATCAAGACCATACAGGAGTGGAAGTCCCCGACTATCGTCACGGAACTTCAGAGCTTTCTGGGGTTCGTGAATTACGTCCGGCGGTTTATCCCGAATATGGCGGGGATAACCGGCCCGCTGACCGACCTGCTGCACAAGGACAGGAATTTTGTGTGGGGGGAGGAAGCAGAGGCGGCTTTCCAGGAGTTGAAGATTTTTCTCGTTTCCCCTCCTGTGCTGCGCATCGCCGACCCATCGAAGCCGTTCGAAGTTGTAACCGACGCCTCAGATTTCGCCATCGGAGCTGTGCTACTCCAAGATTTCGGGAACAGATTGCAGGCGATCGCCTACGAATCACGTAAACTACAGGCAGCCGAGCGCAACTACCTGTTAAACTGTATTATGCTTGTAGGCTGTAGTGGGGTAGCCAATATGGGGTACAACCCCAACTAGGGTTTCATATTTGTACCCAAACTTCTGCTAGTTCAATCATTCTTGCCTAGCTATTCTGAAATGGTATTCAGAGCAGGAGGTCCCTAGGACCTACCGACCGTTTTTTTTTAAGGGCCCACCACCGCTCGCATGCGGTTACCACGCTACCCCGTGCCCTAGCCTCGTAGCGCCCTCGTGCGCCCTCGTTAGCGCCCTCGCGCGCCCCTCGTTAGCGCCCTCGCGCGCACCCTCGTTAGCGCCCTCGCGCGCCCCTCGTTAGCGCCCTCGCGCGCCCCTTGCTAGCGCCCTCGCGCGCCCCTCACTAGCGCCCTCGCGCGCCCCTCGCAGTGTCGCCCGCCCGCCGAGCCGCCCGCTCGCAGCCCGCTCGTCCTGCTGCCCGCTTCGCAGCCCGCCCGCCCGCTCGCTGCCCGCTTCGCGGCCCGCCCGCCACGCAGCCCGCCCGCCCGCTCGCTGCCCGCTTCGCGGCCCGCCCGCTTCGCAGCCCGCTCGCTCGCTGCCCGCTCCGCGGCCCGCCCGCTTCGCAGCCCGCTCGCCCGCTCGCTGCCCGCTTCGCGGCCCGCCCGCCCGCTCGCTGCCCGCTTCGCGGCCCGCCCGCTTCGCAGCCCGCTCGCCCGCTCGCTGCCCGCTTCGCGGCCCGCCCGCCTCGCAGCCCGCTCGCCCCGCTGCCCGCTTCGCGGCCCGCCCACTTCGCAGCCCGCCCGCCCGCTCGCTGCCCGCTTCGCGGCCCGCCCGCTTCGCAGCCCGCTCGCCCCGCTGCCCGCTTCGCAGCCCGCCCGCCCGCTCGCTGCCCGCTTCGCGGCCCGCCCGCTTCGCTGCCCGCTCGCAGCGCCGCCCGCCCGCCCGCTACCTGCTTCGCAGCGCCGCCCGCTGCCTCACTGCCCGCTTGCTGCGTCCCCTCTGCTGCTGCCGCTGCTCTGCTGTGCCCTCACGCCTGAGCTATGGCCTCTATTCGCGTTCTTTCCTTCGATGCTGAGGGCCGTCCCGTGCAGTTCACTTCCTGGCTCGACGACCTGCAGTTGTATCTTATGAGCAATAGCACGGACCACATCTCCCTCTATGACTACGCGTCTGGTGCTGCCGCTGCTCCTGCTGCCACAGCCGAGCTTAGTGTTCGTTCCCACTGGCAGACTCGTGACGCAGCTGCTCGCCTAGCCATTCGTAGTCACCTGCCGCTAGCTGAGCTCGAGCATTTTGGCGACTGCAAATCCGCTAAGGCCCTGTACGATGCTGTCGTTGCTCGCTACTCCTCGCCTGCCACAGCCGAGCTTAGCCGCCTCATGCTGCCGTACCTGTTCCCCGATCTGTCCACCTTTACTACAGTCGCCGATCTTATCACCCACCTTCGCACTAGTGATGCTCGCCTGCGTGCCGCCCTTCCCACCGAGTTCTGCGCTAAGAACCCCCCTCCACTGTACTGGACACTCCACTTCATAGTCACCCGTCTCCCTGACACCCTCCGCTCAGTTCGAGACCACTTCCTTGCTCGCTGTCCCACTGAGCTCACAGTCGCCCTCCTAGAGGAGCAGCTGCTCGCGGCCGAAAAGAGCATTGTAGCTGTTGGTGCTGCTCGTGGCGCTCCTCGCACCCCCATCTTTGAGGGGTGTTCTCCCTCTCCCCTCGCTCCCTCCTACGCTGCTGCTGCTGCTGTTGACTTCCTTGGTGCTGAGTCTGTTGGCGCTGCTTCTGCTCCTGGTGGGAGGCGCCGCACCGGCAAGGGCAAGGGGGGCAAGGGTGGTGGTGGTGGCGCTGGGGGGGGAGGAGGTGGGGGAGGTGGGGGGGGAGGCGGTGCTGGAGGGAGCGGTGGCGGGAGCGCTGGTGGGAGTGGGGTCGGTGGTGGAGGCGGGGGCGGCGGCGGAAGCAGTGGCAGTAGTGGCGGCGGCGGCGGCGGCGGTGGCGGCGGTGGCGGTGGTGGCGGTGGCGGTGGTGGCGGTCGGAGCGGTGGTAGTGGTGGCGGCGGCGGTCGGAGTGGAGGCACTGGCTCGGGCCAGAGCTCCCAGCAGCAGCAGCGTCCCCAGACGACCCAGCAGCTTCGTGAGTGGCTTGCTCAGCGTGGGACGTCGGGGGGCAGTGGCCGCTGTTCTTATGTCATTCGCACAGGTGACCGCAAGGGACAGACGTGTGGGAG
Source organism: Closterium sp. Yama58-4 (assembly GCA_947470075.1). Lineage (NCBI taxonomy): Eukaryota > Viridiplantae > Streptophyta > Zygnematophyceae > Desmidiales > Closteriaceae > Closterium > Closterium sp. Yama58-4. The sequence continues at coordinate 450,221 of CANIUD010000597.1, forward strand.
GTTCCACACCCCGTACCGCTGCTTCTCCCGCCTTGACGACGCTTGGCGTGAGGAGATGGGCGCGGATGTTGAGCGCCCCCGCTGGGCTGAGCTCATGAGGGCTGGTGTTGATGTCTTTGCTCTTGACTATGATGCTATTATTGCTGCCATGTATGCATTGACTGTTAGTGCCGAGGGAGACTGTTACTTGTGTGTGCCGCCTGACCCAGGTATAGAGCCCGCTGCCCTGGGTACTAGTGAGTCTGCTCTCTCTGGTATGGTGCCCCCTGTACTTGCTCCCCCCAGTGCTGTCCCGGCTGGTTTCGAGTCTGCTCTCTCAGGTACAGCACCCACAGAGACTGCTCTCTCAGGTACCGCACCGGCTGAGGCCTGTCACACCTTCACCCTTGACTCAGGTGCTTCCCGTTGCTTCTTTCGTGACAGTACTGAGCTCACACCGCTTCCTGCACCGGTCCCAGTCTCCTTGGCTGACCCCTCTGGGGGCCCAGTCCTTGCCCAGTCCACCACTGTCCTCCCTTGTCCGGCGGTTCCGTCTGGCTCGTTGTCGGGTTTCCACCTCCCCTCGTTCTCGACGAACCTGGTGAGCAACGCTGTCCTCCAGGATCAGTGGGTTGACACCTTTACCCCTGGCGGACAGCGTGTGGCGATCTGCACGTGCTCCAGGACCGGCCGTCACCTGGCTACGTTTACCCGTCGGCCGGGGTCGAGTCTCTACACACTGACCACTGCGTCTCCTCAGGTCGCTGCTGTCGGTCAGGTGTCTGCGTCAGGTCTGGTAGCCCACGCCTGTGAGTGTCGTTCCCTGTCGCACCAGACTCTTCTCTGGCACCACCGCCTGGGTCACCCCTCCTTGCCACGCCTTCGTGGCATGCACCGTCGCCACCTTGTGTCTGGTCTTCCCAGGTCCCTCCCTCCCCTCCCTGCCTCGCCTGCGCCGCCTTGCCTTCCTTGCGTCGAGGGGCGGCAGCGCGCCGCTCCTCACTCCTCCTCGTTCCCCCCGACAGAGGCTCCTCTGCAGACCCTCCACCTGGACGTGTGGGGCCCAGCCCGCGTTCGTGGTCAGGGCGGTGAGCGGTACTTTTTGCTGGTTGTCGACGACTACTCGCGTTACACCACGGTCTTCCCCTTGCGCACCAAGGGTGAGGTCCCTGCTGTTCTGATCCCTTGGATCCGCACGGTTCGTCTCCAGCTCCGCCGCCGTTTCCGGACGGATCTTCCTGTCCTGCGTCTGCACTCTGACAGAGGTGGTGAGTTTTCCTCCGATCTCTTGAGGACCTTCTGTCAGGCGGAGGGCATCGAGCAGACCTTCACGCTTCCGGACTCCCCACAGCAGAATGGGGTTGCTGAGCGCCGCATTGGCCTGGTCATGGAGGTCGCTCGTACCTCCTTGGTCCACGCGGCGGCTCCCCATTTTCTGTGGCCGTTTGCTGTCCGGTACGCCGCGCATCAGCTCAACCTCTGGCCCCGTGTCTCCTTGCCAGAGACCTCGCCCACACTGCGTTGGACGGGGGAGGTTGGCGATGCGTCGCGCTTCCGGGTGTGGGGTGCTCGTGCCCTTGTCCGCGATACGTCCGCGGACAAGCTCTCCTCCCGCACGCTTCCCTGTGTCTTCCTTGGCTTTGTCCCTGACGCGCCTGGCTGGCAGTTTTACCACCCCACCTCGCGCCGGGTCTTCGCCTCTCAGGATGTCACCTTTGACGAGTCGGTCCCTTTTTACCGTCTCTTCCCCTACCGCACTGCCCCCCTCCCTCCCCCGCCGCTTTTCCTTGCTCCTGGTCCCCCTCCGGTAGACCCCCTTCCCCCTCAGGGTCCTGCTCCTTCAGGTGTCTCTCAGGTAGACCCTCCTCCCGTCGCTGAGCCTGTCGAGTTCACAGGTGACTCAGGTGCTGCTGCGGGTGGTGCTGCTGGGAGTGCTGAGCCTGGGGGTGTTGAGCCTGGGGGTGCTGGGCCTGGGGGTGCTGGGGCTGCAGGTGCTGGGACTGAGGGTGCTGGAGCTGAGGGTACGGTGCCTGAGAGTACGGAGCCTGGGGGTGCTGAGCCTGGGGGTGCTGAGCCTGCGGGTGCGGGGCCTGGGAGTGCTGGGACTACGGGTGCTGGAGCTGAGGGTACTGTGCCTGAGAGTTTGCCGCCTGGGGGTGCTGAGCCTGGGGGTGCTGCGACTGGGGGTGCTGAGCCTGCGGGTACTGAGCCTGCGGGTACTGAGCCTGGGGGTGCTGCTACTGAGCCTACGGAGCCTCGGGTTACTGCGTCTGGGGGTGCTCCGGTTCGGGGTGCTGAGCAGTCTCTCACACCGCAGCAGCTTCGTGACTGGTACGTCCGGCGCTTTCGCCGTCCTAGTGGCTCGGCTGGAGTTGGGGGTGCTGGGGCTGCTCGTCCTGGGGGTGCTCGTACTGGGGGTACTGGAGCTGCCGGGACTGGTTGTTCTGGGAGCACTGCGACTGGAGCTGCTGGAGCTGGGGACTCTGGCGCTGGCGGTGCTGGCGGAGTTGGAGCTGCCGACTCTGGGGGTGGCGCTGCTGCTGGTGCTGCGGACCCGCCTGGTGGAGCTGCTGCTGGAGCTGAGGACCCGAGCGGTGGCGCTGCTGCTGGTGCTGGGGACCCGGACGTTGGAGCTCCTGCTGGTCCTGAGGACCCGGCCGCTGGAGTCTCTTCTGCTTCTGGAGACGCTGCGCGGCCGCGACCGTACTTCGTACCGCTCCTTCAGCAGGTTCTTGGGCAGGCTCCTCCTCCTTGTCCTCCTCCCTCCGTAGAGTGTCCTCCGCCTGTCCAGCCGCAGTCACAGTTACCGCCTGCCTCGCCTCTCCCTGCTCCCTCTCCTTACGCTGGTCCCACAGGAGGTCTTACAGAGCGTCGTGAGCCTGAGTCTCGTCCTGTGTCGCCTGTTCGTCCTGCTCGCACTGGTAGTCGTGTCCGTCGTGAGCGTCCTCCTCCTGTCCCAGGCACTCACTACATGACTCTGCGTCCCTCTACTGCTCCTCGGCGTGTCCCTCTACCGTCTCCTCCTGCGTCCTCTTTGCCTGCCGTTCCGGACCCTGAGTCTGACCGGTATCGCGCTGAGCACCCTACAGTCACGCGTCTCCTCGCTACTGTTGTCACTGACCCTACCTTTGAGTCCTCGGCTGCGTCTGCTCTGGTCGCTGAGTTGGTTGACTTTGCTGCTGCCTGTCGTCTAGACAACTCTGCTAGCCTTGTTGCTGAGTCAGAGTCTGCGTCTGTCTGTCCTCCGTCCGTCGGGGGTGAGTGTGCTCTTGGCACGGACGTCCTTGAGGACAGGCAGGAGGACTTTGACTCTCTTGCGGCTGCTGTACCTCATCTCGTGGCCTGGTTGCTTGCCCCTGAGGGAGACCCGGATGCACTAGACATCCCCACTCCGCGCACTTACGCAGAGGCGATCTCGGGTCCCTACTCCTCTCAGTGGCAGACAGCCATGGACGCAGAGATGGCATCCTGGAAGTCCACAGGCACCTACGTCGACGAGGTTCCCCCTCCTGGGGCGAACATCGTCGATGGCATGTGGATTTTCAGGGTGAAGCGGCCGCCAGGTTCTCCGCCTGTCTTCAAGGCTCGTTACGTTGCTAGAGGCTTCAGTCAGCGTCAGGGGGTCGACTTCTTCCAGACCTTCTCCCCCACCCCGAAGATGACCACTCTTCGGGTTCTGCTGCACGTTGCTGCTCAGCGTGACTACGAGCTTCACTCTCTTGACTTCAGCACAGCGTTCCTGCAGGGCAGCCTGCACGAGGAGATCTGGCTGCGCCGCCCACCTGGCTTTACTGGGTCGTTTCCCCCTGGTACCCAGTGGAGTCTCCGCCGGCCAGTCTACGGTCTCCGCCAGGCGCCACGTGAGTGGCACGACACACTGAGGACTACACTTGCGGCTCTTGGGTTCGCGCCGTCTACTGCTGACCCGTCGCTGTTTCTGCGCACAGACACGTCGCTGCCGCCGTTCTACATTCTCGTGTACGTCGACGACTTGGTCTTCGCTACAGCTGACACTGAGGCACTCGCTCGTGTGAAGTTGGAGCTGCAGAAGAGACACACCTGCACTGACCTGGGTGAACTGCGTAGCTACCTTGGCTTGCAGATCACCCGGGACAGAGCTCGCCGCACCATCACCCTGACTCAGTCACACATGGTGCAGCAGGTCCTTCAGCGCTTCGGCTTCCAGTTCTCCTCACCACAGGCCACACCTCTGGCTACCAGCCACTCGCTCTCAGCTCCACCTTCAGACGAGTCCGTAGAGCCGAGTGGCCCGTACCCAGAGCTTGTAGGCTGCCTCATGTACCTGATGACTTGCACGCGACCTGACCTCGCGTACCCTCTTAGCATCCTTGCTCGTTACGTTGCGCCTGGGAGACACAGGCGAGAGCACTGGGAGGCTGCTAAGAGGGTGCTGCGTTACCTGTGCAGTACATCAGGCATGGGGCTGGTGCTTGGAGGACGTGACAGAGTTGTCCTCACTGGTCACTCGGACGCTTCTTGGGTGGACGACCTGGCTACGCAGCGGTCGTCACAGGGTTACACCTTCAGCCTTGGCTCTGGTTCTGTCTCGTGGCGGTCCACCCGCTCTTCCTCTGTTCTCGGCTCTAGTTGTGAGGCTGAGATCTACGCCACAGCCATGGCTGCACAGGAGTTACGCTGGCTCACCTACCTGCTGACTGACTTGGGAGAGCGGCCTAGTTCTCCTCCAGTTCTGTACGGTGACAACAAGGCGGCTCTTGCCTTGTGTTAGGAGCACAGACTGGAGCACAGGACGAAGCACATTGCTCTTCGCTACTTTCTTGCTCGAGAGCTTCAGCAGCGCGGTCAGCTTCGGCTTGTGTACGTGGACTCGAAGGCCAACACTGCTGATATCTTCACCAAGGCGCTCCCGCCTAGTGATCATCAGCGGCACTGTACTTCTTTAGGCCTTGTGTCCACGTTTCCTCACTTGCTCACTGCTTGACATTCTTTGTACTGTACTTTATATATATCTTGTTGCTTGCTTGCTAGGTTTTGATCACTGTGTTGCTTGTCTTGTACTATATCTAGCACTGCATGTGAACTGGCCTTGTGGCCTTTACTTGTGCTCGGAGTGTGGTGACGTTGTGATCCACCCTGGGCTTTGCTTTGCTTTGCTGGACTGGTCTTGTGACCCTTTGTTCTCCCCCACTTTGCCTATGGGGGTGTGTTAAACTGTATTATGCTTGTAGGCTGTAGTGGGGTAGCCAATATGGGGTACAACCCCAACTAGGGTTTCATATTTGTACCCAAACTTCGGCTGGTTCAATCATTCTTGCCTAGCTATTCTGAAACCAGAATCACTGCGTGGCAGCCGCATGGAAGCATCAAATAACCGACTGCTGCAGTATCTCCAGTTGGCAGCATTTGCTACCCAGAGGCACTGCTACAGTATTCTGTTGTTGGCGCGAGGTGTTTGTCGTTTGCTGCAAAGCAAAACTTACCAAAATGCCATAGTCGTGACTCCTGATCGTGTGGGTCGTCGTCGAAGACCGTCGCGAAAAACAGCCAAGTCGTTGTAGCACATCATCGACATTCAGCGAGACGTGCGGATCACGTAACTGACCGAGTGTCAGACTTGGAAACTCCATCGAAAACTTGAACTCAGGTGCAGATAACGTCAGCGCCTCCGACAGTCTTGTCCAGACTCGCCAAGGTTTTTGTTGCATTTCTCCGAAAACTCCCGTGCAGAGGCGAAAAACAGCTGCTGCTCCTCCCCCGAACCCCCGTTTTTTTTTTTTTTTTTTTTTCAAAATCGAAAGTGAACTGCCAATGACGCCAGCTACCGCGGCGACGTTGTTGTGACTCGCCAATAACCTCCGGGCAGGGGGGAAAACAATTGTCGCCTCTTCCCCCTTCTGGTCAAAATTTCTCTCTGCTATTGTCGCTGGTACCCCCGAACAGTTTCCGAATTGTACGGCTACTCTTTTCACGACGGGTTCTTTTGCGCGCTTAATCAAGCACCGCCGCAACTCCGCCGTTGGCACGGGTATTGTCAGCTTCACCACCGTCAAACTCCTCCTCAGAATTGCTCGTGCCACCCGCAATTGTTGGAACACCACGTAAATCTTGGTCGCCTGCAGCTTGTCTTCTGAAAAAACTGATATATCTAGCGTGCCCAACTGTCGTCATTTTCATCGTCTGTGGTTAACCCCACTAGCAAACCACCAAAAGGAGGCGCTCTCTCGTATAGAACCTAGAACTATGGGTCCAAGGACGTTGCTAGTTAAAAACCCCATTTGAAAATCATACCGGGTTTTTACAGCCAGTCTGGAAATTCAGACGAAATTGTTTTTTCAGGTTCGTAAATTCAGATGAAAACGGAACACTGTCAGAGGTCCACTGGAGATCCCCGATGATCTTAGGGAAGGGTTACAGGCATGTTGGCCTGGGGGGTTATGGGCGCACTCACCCGCTACACAAACAAGCCCTTTTATCCCAGTGGTTAGTGGCTGGGATTCTGACATGGTATCAGAGCGAAGGTCTTGGGTTCGAATCCCGGTGTGTGCACCTCGGGCATCCCAGTGCGGGGGGGTGTCAGAGGTCCACTGGAGATCCCCGATGATCTTAGGGAAGGGTTACAGGCATGTTGGCCTGGGGGGTTATGGGCGCACTCACCCGCTACACAAACAAGCCCTTTTATCCCAGTGGTTAGTGATTGGGATTCTGACAAACACATGCCTGAAAGAATTTAAAATCAAAATATAGCCTACACAGACTATAGTGTATGAGTTTGACAGTTTCGAATGTGCATCAGCTACTGTACAGTCAACTGAGTTACCACCAAATCCCGATACCCTATAAACCGTGCCAACAAACTCATCGACCAGCTTAGCGTCGCCTGCGTCTTTTCAGAAGTCAAACTCCGAGGAGTTTATCACAAATCCGATTCAACACCGCTGACTCTAAGAAAACCGCCACCTGCACTCAGTATGGTTCATTCGAATACACGGTAATGCACTTGAGGCCGACCAATGCCCCAGCAACCTTCTAGGTGACGATGAACAAAGTCTTCAGACCCACTTTTAGGTCAACAATATGCTGGTTTATAGCAAAGTTGGAGCATAGCACCAGACCCCTAGAAGTCAGGAATTTTACGCTAGTTTGCCTTTGAAATGCTAATTTTAATGGTTTTTTTGGCCCTTAGGTTAATTTATACGTTTCTTTCTCTTTTAGTATGAATTTTCAGCTAGGTTTGTTGGACCAACACTAAATGTTCAGTCATTTTATTCCGTGTAACACTGGTTCAAAACCACTATCAAAACGAGCAGTATGTTTCTAAATTGGTGTTATATTGCATGTGTATGCAGTAAAACGCTTGCAGCAAAGGATGCGGCAAAGAGCATGCCTATCTTCGACATGATTGATAACACCATCAGTATTATCTTTGCCTTTGTTCCACCCTAGCTTGATTTGTCTACTGTTATACATAGATTCAATGCACAACAAGCCATCTTGAGGCCTGTTATGTCGAATGCGGGGATGATTTCGGTGGCTCACTCAGTACACACCTCTCACCATGGCTTGACAAGCATGGACCCGAAGGGTTGTCTGCATCAATGGCGTAAACTCTGATAGACAGCCCAAGTACTTTACATTCACCCTGCACAAGGATAGCCTGGATGCCCATCCAGGCCCTAGACATGTTCGCCCCCGATAGTTGGCCACATAATGGACATTAGTGCCGCGCATCATGCCAAGAGTAGCTCTGTCGCTGGTGACTATGTTCACTGCTGATGAATGTGACCAGATCCTACCTGGTGAGCCCGTTGATTGCTTATTTCTTTCCGTTTCTAATGTGTTCTCTCAGTTTCAAATGTGTATTCTCTATGTATGTGTGCTCTTACTGCACCGTCAGTGTGTGTTCTTTGGGTATGTATAGTATGTTTGTGTTCTCTCTATTTCTAATGCTCTATGTAAATGTATGCTCGGATTGGAGGGATTGACAAGAAAAAAGCAGTGAAGGAGCTTCAAATATCTTATCATTGCAATTGCATCGAAGATTGAGCGTTCTTTCTACGTTGGCCTCACCGCAATCTTGAAGACGAAGGACTGGCAGGGCAACTACCCGCACCTAGTGCGGCTGTGCATGACGGCGGCGGCAGTGTTGCCGCTGAGTACCGTCGAGTGCGAGCGAGGTTTCCCGTGCCAGAATATCATCAAGTCCTGGTAGCGTGGCAGCTTGAAGAACGCTCATCTAAGTGACTTAATGTGCATGTCGTTGCTGAAGTACGAGTCCAAGTGGGATGAAATTCTCAAAATATGGCGCAATTATAAGAAGAGGAAGCCCTTCAACAACAACAATATTGCTCGACACAACGAGCGGAGGCGGAGAGGGAAGGAGCATGATGCTGGAGGTGTTGCCGACCCAGTAGACTTATATGCAGATGTTGGGTCAGATGATGATGATGATGAGACGTGATAGTTTAACGTTTAATATACTCAAATAAAGTTTTATTGCTCTAATTGTAATTAAAACTACAATCACGCGACCAGCAGAGTACCGAGTAGTACCAACCTTGATAGGGATTTTTTTCTTCTTTTTTTGAAACCAACCCTGACTTTCTTAAGTTTGTTGTTTAAGTGATGTTGATGATCCGCTTTTTTTTTCACAACCAACACTGATAAAAAATTGTGGCCCAAAACCAATCTGAGGGCATGTGTAGCAGCTGACCGTCCCCAAAACCAAGTCCTCGCTGACCACCGCTTACTAACCAAAGCCGCGAATTGTGAGTTTCTATAAAAGAGATTGTGTTTTAGGGGATGCATTCTTTCATCCGATGGAAAAGGTCTGGATCCAAAGAAGATTGTGACAATTCAAGCCTGGCATCCACATTTCAATCTGATCGTGGTTGACCACTGCACTCGGCTTACAGAGCCGTAGGAAGTGGTTCGAGTATACTAGGGGGAAGAACAAGCAAGCTTCTTATATTGCCTTGGGAAAAAAACCTTGGCCTATATATAAAACTTGCCCCCCGTGCTTCGCATCCCTAATCCCCATCGCCCATTCAAGCTTGTCACCGACACCGGCTCATCCTATCCTTAGAAATCGATGAACAGACGGAGAGAACAAATTGAACCATGGAGTGGCTGATTTGCACAGCGTGCAACGATCCGGTAACATGGGACCAGCAAATGTTGTTGATCGCATTCATACGACGTTGTACTTCCCGTTCTACCATAACTATATACAGGAACCTACGCAGCTACGCTAATGCAAGGGAATGGCTGTGAGTGTCGCTTTGGGGAAAGCTGAGTTGGAGCTAAGAACAAGCAGAGGATACAATGTAAAGATGGCGGGAACAACGTCGCACCGTACATGGAAGAGGTGATGACGCGAAGGATAAGTAATTTTCGTACAATCTCACACTTGTGTAGTTTTTTTTTCTTTCTTTCTTTACGAAAGATACACTAAAAAGTGCACAATACATCGGCAATTGTAACTGTAGTTGGTGGGCCTAGGGGCTTACGCCTACCGTACCCACCCTGACTTTCTAAGGGGGACAGAAAGCCGCTTTCGGGTACGACCACAAGGACATGAAGCCTTTCGTCCACATCGCCGGCTTCACTGACGTGTCCCAAAATCTGTCCAGGATTTGGTGCTCGTCCTGGTACAGACTGGCCCGAGCAGCACCCAACCTCCGTTTCGCTGCCTTGGCACGCGTGTATATCGTAACATGCAGTTGAAAAGATGTCGCGATTCTCCACAGGACCCTTCTCGCCTGAAATTTACTCCGCTCAAAGACCGCACCACGCCTCTCCACCCAGATCTTATGTAGTGCAATTGATGTAATAGTAGCCTCGAAGAAACCCGAGCCTGATCCGCCCCGTTGGAACAGGAGGTCTCCCAGCGACCCGACCTTCCTTCCCAGGTTAAACATGCAGATTGCCTTCAGAAGTGCCTAAACCACCGGCTGTATGTGCGGGCACTGAAAAGGTGTGTGCTCCAGAGTCTCCCTCTTGCCATAGTGCGCGCAGGCGACTGCAGCACCGAGAAACTGGAGCCTCTCCCCCACTTGCAAGTTTCGTCTATGAATCCAAAGCAACACATCCTGCACCCAGTTCGGAATGGCTTCCGTGTCTCCCACATCAATCACCCTGTGCCAGATAATTGTTCGACCCAACGACTCCTCCCAGGCGGATTGCTGCTTCGGCTTCCCTCCGTGCCTCGAGAAACCCTTCCGGAGCTGTCTGAGCTGCAGCGGATTTTCCCTATCCCAGATTGGCGAGCATAGCCTCCTCGCTTTGGGGTCTTCCGCGGGTCCCAAAAACTGCCTCTCTCGGACCACAACAGGGACCACCTCGTGAAGCTAAAATGTGCAGTAGCGCTCCTCCGCGCCCCTTAGCACCCCAGAGACGCAGTTGAATGCTCGGCAGACAAGGAAGCTCCCATCCATGCTGACTACCTTCCACAAACCATGGCGGGTCCCCGCCTTCAGCATGACGCCAGAGACCGCCATGATTTTCTCCGCCGTGGGTGGTGACAAAAGCAAATGCTTCCATTCACACGGGGCCGCATCAAAGATTCGCTTAGCAAGCCTCCCTCTTGCTTTCCCCCCGAACGCTCCTTCCATATCCTCCTCCCTTTTCAGCGCTCTGAAACCATCCAGGTTAACAACGATCATATCCTGCATGATTGACCATTTGAGCCCCGCCGCTGCCTTTCGTTTCCGCGCATCTTTCTTCCCGTTCGGCAGCAGCCGGCGGTTGAATAGCAGCAACTCCTGCTCCACCTCCCAGACCGTAAAGCTGGACTCCAAGAAAATATCTCAGGTACGTTTCCACCGCTCGCTTCGTCCTTCCTACTGCTTCATCTGGCCCCCAGAAGGGCTGAAAATTTTTAATGTCTACTACCTCGTTCGCCAGGTCCGCGCGCAGCCCCGTCTGTTGAGACATCAGGAGCGCCACCCGCCTGACAGCGTATCCCCCCAGCTCCGTAAAGGGATCCCAGACGCCCAGGCCCCCCTCACTCCGCGGCTTGAACAGCAACTCCTGGCTCCACAAGACGGATTGTTTCCCCGCCGTTGCGTGATTCCCAGACACGAAGTTGTGAAGCAGCTTCACTATCTTTGCCCATATCTCCGGTGGAAGTGCGTACACCTGCGCTTGGAAGGCGAGGATGAGGTTCACGTAGCGATTCGCCACCACCACTCTCGCCACTGTGGTCAGGTAATGAACCTGCCATTTCCCAAACTCTGGATTTGCCCGCTCCAATGTGATCTCCCACGTTATCGCTGCATCCTCGGAAGGTGAGATCCACACCCTCATGAGCCTTTCCGCTTCGTTCCGCTTTATCCATCTGAAGATTGAGTCCTTGTCCGATTTTTGTTAACAGGTTATGCCCCAGCGGAGAAGTGCTGATTTCTCCTTGTTTACCCAGAGTCCCGACTTTTCTCCGAAGTCATCAAGCAGCTTCACCATGACCAATTTGCCGCTTGCCATCCAACAACAATGTTGTATCATCAGCGTATCCAAGGTAAGCCAGCCGTCCTCCGTATGGATTGCTGATGCCTAAACTCCTCTTTGCTTCTTGGCAGATCGGCTCTACCGTGCAAAGGAACAGAAGCGACGCTAGCGGGCAGCCCTGCTGCACACCCTTCGCATTGCAACACTCTCCCCTAGCCAGCCGTTGAGAAGCAGCCTTGTCGTCGAGCTGTTGCACAAACCTCTACACCATCCGACAAATCTCCGCGAGAAACCCAACTGCTCCATCGTGCCGAACAAGTAATCACCCGAGACTGAGTCGAAAGCCTTTTGAAAATCGACCAGTAAGAGGTACCAGTCTTCATATATATATATTTTCTTGCTTCAACTACGTCCGCAACCAGCGACACACCGTCCGAGAGCCTCCTACCAGGCAAGAACCCATGTTGTCCCTCGGAGATCACTATGAGCACCACCGTCCGCATCCGATTAGCAAGCACACGATCGATTGGTTTGTATGTGATGTTCAGGAGCGTAATCAGCCGATAGTTTTGTCACTGATTCCTTGCTCCCTTCTTGTGCAGGAGAACGGTGACCACTTCCTACGCCGTTGCCAGGAGGACCACCGACTTCTCAAAATCTTTCACAAAACCCATGAGGTTACCACCCAGCTGGTCTCGTGATAGCTGAAGAACTCTTTGGGGATCCCATCTGCTCTCGGGGACTTGCCGTTTGCCATGTCTTTAAGCGCCTGCTCATCATCCATTTCAGTCCAGTCGACATCCAACACATCTGTCTCAGCCTCCCGCAAACGTTTGTCCATGGCAATCGGCCAGCGTGGCATCACCCGCGGCAGTGGGGGCTCAGCGAACTGCTTCGCGTAGAACGCCGAGGCTACAGCCTGTATCCCCTTGGAGTCCTTATGTTTTTTCCCGTTCCATTGTAACGATGTAACCATCGTCCTTTTTTTTTTGTCCTTTCCTTTTCCCCCATGCAGCTCCTTCACCCCCAACCTGAGCGCGAGTCTCTCCTCCTCTGAGGAGAGGTATGCTGCCTGCTGGGACTCCTTTGTTGACAGAGCGTCACACCGGGCCTGACACCGCGACCCTAAACCCGCTGTAACAACGCGACCGCAGTCTCTAAATGTCGCAAGGTTGCCTTCACTCGCTTTCTCTCCTCCACTGCGTACCTCCGCAGCACTGCGTTCATCCATGACATCAGAACCTCAAAGTACTTCGAGCCTTTTGCCTCATGTGCCTGACGGACAGCAGCAACCGTCTTCACTGCACCCGGCTTTCTAGCGTCTGACGCTTTGAACCTCCAGATCCCCGGCCACATGTGTAGTTGCAAGTGGACCTTCAGTGTGATTTTCACCCCAAACCAATGGTCCGAGAGCCCCTTCAACGGCTGGTAGTGAGATGCATCGGCTAGCTTTGGCAGGAGCGCTGCCAAGATGAGCGCGCGATCAATGCGCGAGCTGGTTTTTGAGGCTCTGGAGAAGAAGATGAACTCCCGCTGATCGAGGTACATCCATCGGTAAGCATCCGTGAGATAGTGTGCTGTGCAGATCTGCATTAGCCTATCGTTTTCCCTTCCTGATCCCGTCTTAGATGACCTGTCCAAGGGTGGGTCCTCCACAACGTTCAGATCGCCGATGAGTACAACTTTTTGCTTCCCTACAGCGTGTGCCGGGAACGGCTGCAACACTTTCACGAAGAAAGGACGGTGGCTGCAAGCTTTAACCAGGAAATAAATTGCCAGCACCGTGCAGCAAAAAGATTCTCACTTGACATCTGCTCAAAGCAGCCAGCCTGAGCAGTGCGAGACAATGTTAGACAAGACCAATGATTTTGAAGCTTAAGGTGGCTATCCCCCTGCCTTCCCTGCAGGACCGATCGCGTGACAGTGTGGTGCTTTGAGCGACTTCCTAAAGTTATGATCCGGGCCGATGCGTGTGTCAACTAAGGTGAAAATGCTCGGCGGCTTTTTAATCCATGCCTTCAAGTGCTTCTGTTTGCCCCTGCTCCCAGGCCCATTGACGTTGAGCTTGCGTATGGACAAGATGGAGGCTTTATTCATTGGGAAACCGTGCAGAAGCCCCAAGCATCCACGGGCTAGAAGAGACAGTGACGACGAGCTTATAAAATGCAAGTACATACTCAACAGACCCTAAAGACTCTACAATGACCGCTCCTGACTTGCTTTCCATTTCCCACCAGGTCACAAGCCGAAATCCTTCTTCAGTGTTTTGAGATTCATCTTCCCCTTTGCCATACGCAGATGCTCTCCCCCTTTTGGCGCACCGTGACAATTATGCTGGGAGAGCGTGTGGTGCACGACTTGCACAAAAGAGCTGCCATGAGCATTCGCGCAGCTGTCTGAAGGCACACCGACTCTTACTGATTTCCACTAGTGGAAATCAGAACCAACGTCGAATCCTTAAGGACTATCTTGGTCGTATCTATGGTAGCTGTTGCAGCAGCTGCAGGGCACACCTGTCAGGTACCGTGGCGAAAGAGAAACAGAAGAGGACGCAGCGACGGTAAGAACTGGCGCAACTACCATTCAGCTCATGAGCCCTCCCCATGGTAAGGTTCCCATTAGTGATGTTGTTTTGTCGCTCGACAATGAAATCATTGTGATTGTGCATTGAATGATGTCCTTGTAGACTGCACTTCAACGCCGGGTAGTATATCAAGAGAGTCTCCTCCGTCTTCATCGGTTCTCAATTTAATGTTTCCAACGATATATGCCCCCCTCGTGTGTCACCACCTGGCCTTTGATGTGGTTCGTGTCCAAGCCAGAAATGGGGTTAACCACACGGTGGAAACAGAAGCCTTCTTTAAAAAACGATTTCTTCTTCTTCTTCAGCGGTGCCATCAGGATCCCATAGCATTGCAGGTGAAATCTCAGCCGGAACGCCTTTGAAGTAAAGCTCAATAACTGCTGGATTAGTCGCCTTCTGCTTAACATATGCGGGATCGTCCGGGTACTGCCAATCAAAGGTGACGTACACCTCGTCCTTGCACTTATGTTCCACCTGATTGCGCCAGACAAAGTTAGCATCAGATGCCTTTCAAAAATAACTTGCACGCGATCGATCAACCGCTTTGACAGGTAAGCAGGTATGAGCACCTGGAGCGTAGTGGTGGTCTGTGCTTCGTTAGAGAGGTCCTCCTTCCACATTGCCAGCAGCGATTTGACAGTGACTTGGGTGCGCCTGACTTCATGCAGGAATTAGCTAGGTACCAAGAGAGTGATCGGGAACTTGGAACGCGATGCAAACTCTTCTTTTGACTGTGCATCTACCTCTTCATCCAAATCATAAGCAATGAGGCCATCGTCCTCATTGTTCAGTGACTTCCACACGGCAGGTGCCATTGGCTCATCATCCGCTGCCTCCTCTTCCTCTTATTAGTCGCTATTTTTCGCACCATTATTCACTTCAGAGACTGCATCCTTGAAAACTGCCATTTCTTTCCCTTTTTTGCCTTCAATTGCAGCTTCTTCAATCCGAATAGCCACTAACTTCGCGAAGAGCGTAGCCGATTCCAAATCTTCCGACTCAAAAGGGCCCTTGGTTGCTTCCATGACAGTAGCAGACTTGAGCAGAAGGCATGACTGAGACTTAGGCTTAGCGGGGGTCGTCGCTGGGACCGGCGATGATGCAGCATTGGTCGCAACAGTGTTCGTAGTTGCCATGGTGGCGTTAGTAACAGCACCAGCCTTAGCAACCTTCGTAGTCTTAGCTCTGGGAGGCATCGTGCAATGATGAGCACCAAACCACCAAGTCCAGTATGATGCTGGAAAAGAGTAAATGCTGAGCACGAAGCCTCCCGCATTAATAGCATTGTTGCCTGCATGTTGATGTTGAAACCTTGAGAATAGTTGCACCATTGACAGTGGCAGATTTAGTAACTTCTCGGGAACATCAGACGATGCAATCCCTGAACCATGGCTTTGTTTCGTGTTCAAGGAGAAAGGATAAATGTTCACAATTTGAACACTCAAAAAATATCCACAGGTACCCTGTGCGAAGGCGAACTCTAGAACGGGAATGTCAAGGTCTAGTTGTGACATTGAGTGGTTCCAGGCTCGCGGAGCTATCCATGGCGGATGTAAGGCGGGGAGCATTGTCATTGTCATCTTGTTTGGCATGTGCTGACAGATCGAGGGTAGACAGCTACTAACTGCGACGCTAGGGCAATCGCACCTACAACAGATGGCGGTGTCGTTCACATGGAGAATCTGTAAAATTTAGGCGGCACACGGTACAGAATAATTTACACTAGTTTTGGCTGTGAACACTTGTGTAGTGTATTTCCTAGATTCCTTAGTGCAATTTTCGTTTGCTCGCCACATTCGTAACAAACTAAACTTGTTAATTGTAATGAATTAGAATTCATCACTGTAGAGTCTCCCCTTAATGAGGACAGCCCCAAGCACTTCGCGTCAGTTGGGTTCGGCCTACAGTTTCGGCCCGAACCACTTCCGAGTCGCCCTGCACCAATCGCGACATCCCCAAATCACGCACGCGAGGCCCTCACCTAGCATGGATTCCACCCTATATCTACTCGCTCTTTTCATTGTATCTCACTATATAATCACGTTCTCATTATAAAGTCTTCCACGCACTCTGTTTAGTACAACTCATAACACTTGGTATCAGAGCTACTTTCCTAGCTCACCCCGCTTCTTAAAGAGTAATACCCCTCGGAGGGGGGGAGGAGGGGAGGGGGGAAAACGGTGAAGGATGCCATGGGATCCAGGAGCTGCGCGATAGCCGGCCAGGAGAACGGCCATGATTTTTTTACAGGCGCTCCTTCGGCACCACCGGATCCTTGCTCTTGTTGGTCAAGATCGACTGTGCCTCCCCCGGGGTGGTGGACAGCTGTGGCTGTCGCATAGTAATTGCGTTAGTTATTTCTGTCAATTTTGTTAATCTCGACGTTGTTTTTATGCTGCAGTTGGCGTCAGGCAGATTGTCTTCACTGCATGAACGAGATTTTCAGAGCAACTGTGGTGGCGGGTTGGCATCTTCACGTGGTCGTCAACTGCATGCGACAAGATCGGAGTTAGAGTTGAGCAGCCGGCCTGGCCCGGCCCAACCCGACCCGACTTGGCTGGGCCACACAGACCCTTGGGTCGGGTCGGGTCGGGCCAGATTCTTGAAACAGCCGGCCCGACCCGGGCCTACTCACTCAGGTCAAAGGGGACCCGGGGTAGGGTCGGGCCAGGTAGACCCGCCCCTTTAGAGGGGGCTAGGGGTGTTCATCACATTTTGTGTAATGTCTCTGTTATAATTGTTTGAAATATATTTTTATAAAACATTTTGTACGTCTACCAATGGAAAACGTGATGTTTGCATTGTTTGTTTAGTGTTTTCCTTGCCATGTACAATGGACTTTTGGTTGACAGACCAGGGAAAGGTCACTAAACAATGGTTTGATTGGTTTGCATGAAGGTCAAGTACACTATAAATTTGTCCGCTAATTAAAACCCAATGCGGCAACTGCAAATGCAAGCTACTAGACAAACAAGAAGGTCGCTACTAAATATAACAGTGCAGTACCTGGACAGACACAATGGCAAATGTCAACGCCCCAACTCTCCAATAGCAGCTGTCACAACCCCAACTGCTCTGCCTCAAGAAACAGCTACGCCAGCGTGGTCCTAGTGCCACCACGAATCTTAAGCCTCTGCCCAGGGTGGTGATCCTGCCAAGTCTTGATCATCATGGCCGCACGCATCTGCTGTGGGCTTAAACAATGCCTCTGCCACCAGATGATGTTCCTGCTCTGACTGAAGGCTCGCTCACTCGTCGTAGACGTGGTGAGGATACCCAGATAATCACGTGCCATGGCCCTAAGCCCGGGCAGCTGCAGAT
This sequence comes from Closterium sp. Yama58-4, assembly GCA_947470075.1. Lineage (NCBI taxonomy): Eukaryota > Viridiplantae > Streptophyta > Zygnematophyceae > Desmidiales > Closteriaceae > Closterium > Closterium sp. Yama58-4. Next base: position 467,529 of record CANIUD010000597.1, read on the forward strand.
CCCTCCTGCGCCAGTACGCTAAGAAGCACCCACCCTCCTTGCCTCAGCTAAATACTGGTCCACCTCATCTTGTGCCCACACCCCCTCCTTTGCCTCCATCTCTACCAGCTCTGCAAACAGCCTAGCCTGAAAGTCGAGCACGCCACGCGACCTGGTTCCCCTACGCCCTGCTGGCCCACCCATTGCCGCGCCCTTCCTCGCCACTCCCCTAACGCTTGTGACCTCACCCCCAAGGCGTGCCTCTGCCACTGCACGGGCCGCTACCTGGTAAGGTGGAACACGCTCGCATACCAGCGCCTTCACCCTCCCCTCGTCCAAGTTGAGTGCCCTGGCCCCCCTGGCATGGCCCCCCGCCTCCACCACAATGGGCGCGCTAGTCCTCACCCCCCGGGCCCTGAGCCTGAAGGTTGCAGTCTTGAGTCGCAGATCGAGGTTGGTGGCAATCGCCGCCTCCTCGCTCACCCCCCCCATGTGGCGCTCCAGCTTGCTCAAAGCCTGGGTGGACATGTCCTTGCACAGTTGCGAGACGTCTGGCGAATGCAAGTTCGTATCAAGAACGTCAAGGAGCATGTTGTACTGCGGCACGACAGATCCCATAGTGGGGTACAAAGACCCCTCCACGAACGGGCTGATGTAGTCAAACGGCTCGAGGAAAGCACGCAGCTCGATGAGAGATGCCCAGTAAGCATCGGACAGACTGATCTCTGCCCGTGCCAAGCGTGTGGCCTTGGTGATGTTAGGCTGAGTGGGGGGAGAGAGGAAAGGGATGGAGAGGGAATGGGTTGGAGTGGAGGGGACATGGGGCCATAGATAATAATGGGGAAATGGGTAAATCCATAGTAGTGGTGGGGTATGGGTAGAAGTTAGAGCCCACATAAGATGCATCTGCCACTCATTCATTAAAAGAACATGCCCTTCAAAGTGGGTAAGGGATAGAGTGAACGGGACATGGAAAAATTCTTAGTGTTAACCCCATACTGATATGCTGATGCTGATGCGCTGATGGTGATGCTGATGCTGATGCTGATGCTGATATGCTGATGCTGATATGCTGATGCTGATATGCTGATGCTGATATGCTGATGCTGATATGCTGATGCTGATATGCTGATGCTGATATGCTGATGCTGATGCTGATGCTGATGCGCTGATGCTGATGCTGATGCGCTGATGCTGATGCTGATGCTGATATGCTGATGCTGATATGCTGATGCTGATGCTGATATGCTGATGCTGATGCTGATGCTGCTGATGCTGATGCTGATGCTGATGCTGATCCATAGTGTTAACCCCATACTTACGGTGGACTCATCGAAGTATATCGTGAGAGGGATGCGCAGATCCAACCCCCTCACCACCATCTCCAGTATGGAACCCCAACGCGTCTACGAGTCAACGATCAGGCGCAAGTCAGCAGGTACCTTCCGCGCGCTACTGCCCCCCTCTGCCAGCGTCGCCCCCCCCTCTACAGTGCCCCCCTCTACCTGCCTCAACCCCCCCTCTGCAGTGCCCCCCTCTGCCTGCGTCGCCGCACGGGTCGCAGCATACTGTCTCTAGATGTCAAAAAACGCTCCGATTGCTGCACCGACCACCCGATGTGGCTAACCACAGCTCGCAGCCTCCAGTGCGCCTCGGCAACCGTCCCAACCTCCATTGCGAACTGCACTGCCAGGTTCAGGATATGGGCCACGCACTTGAAGGGCAAGCAATTCCATAAAGAGAGGCGGTAAGATCCATAATGGTATAAGGGCATTGGGGTACTTCGCATTACACAACATGCTACTAGACACTTATTGCAATAGAGGATGCCACTTACTTGAAGTGCCGAGACAGGGACAGCAGGGGGGGGGGGGGGGGGGGGGGGGGGGGGGTTCGGGGACGTGACCCATGTGAGTAGTCAGGGACGCCGGCCAGCAGACGAATCGCCCGGTTGTTGTTCTCGGCGTTGTCCATAGTCATGCCGAAGAACTCACCACCACCCAATGCCCACTAGTCAATGCGTGCAGCAAGTGGCGTCGGGCGTTTTCGTCATGTTGCGCATGAGGATTTTGGAAGTCTTCAGCACGTGATGATCGTCGTTACTGTGCGCAAGGATTTCAGGTGGCTTCACCTGGGAAACAACAGCTGGCCAGGCATGCCAGGCGCATGGTGATTTGCGTCGGAAAATGCAACGGCGAGGAGAGACAACGTAAAGACTGCTCGAAGAAAGCGGGGGTCTACCGTCGTCCCGCCCGGGTGCATCTAGTGTGGTTGCAGGAGGGTGCGTCGTTGGCGTTTTTGGCAGAGCGGCATAGTGTGGGGCGGAAGTTGTTTTCCAAACCATCGAAAAGTTTAGAAAAAGCCGCCTATGACTAGACTATCTATTGTCAGGGTCACTTCTGCGCCTGCAACAAGATCAACGAAAATTTTGGAGCAATAGCAGCAGCCGACGTTCTACTTCAGGCAGCACAGTATCCTCTGATCAAGGGTAGTTGTGCCGCAGACAGGGCAATATATCGGCCGGACAACGATTTGGCGCAGTGTTTCGGGGGTTCTACCGGCTACAATATACCGAGTTGCGTCAAGTACTGGTCCACTGAGAGAAACGAATTCCGCGCTTCAGGAGGGAAGAAGACGACCTACCAAAAATGTCTTTTTGCTGATGCCGAGTTACGCGGCTAAGTGGCGGTAGCCGGATAGGGCCCAACTACTGACCAAAGTCTTACGACGTTTCACATACCCCACACCAAATAGCTTCGAAGGCGGCCTAAATGGTGACAGTCGTGGAGGGCACTGGACGAACAAAGCGGGGCCCTATGTCTAGCCCTGTGCTGGCTAAAATGCGCAGGTATTGCGCCAGTTCCACAGTTGAGCGTACAAGAAAATTTCAAGGATGCGACACTGTTTCGGCCCCGACAAAAACGGACCATCAGCAACAGTTACCCTGCCGAAAAAGTCGGAGCTGAAGAAGTTGGTGCAGCTGTCAGAGTTTTTCCGAATTCAACGGTCTACCCGACGGCGGTGTAGCGGCGAAGACGGGGTTTTTTAAGCTGTGGATTTTTAAGCGCGATAGACACGGTGGGCAACAAGCTGCAGGATGTGCGTTTGATATGATAAACTCGCTCCGATTACGATAGCGACGTGCCTTCACCAAACGTCATAAAAATCACGGGCAACACGGAGTTATACCTCATCTGAGAAATGCGACTGCTGGGTGAACGGTGGTTCGCCGATATTGTCGAGGGGTGAAGCAAATAAAGTAGGTGGGAGACGGGTGAACTTTTGCTCGCCAGAAGATTCGCGGTGTAGTTTAAAGTTACCTAGGGAAGTCGTAGGGCGAGATCTGCAGCGTTGATGCAGGCTATGTTCCATGAAATTCCGTCCCGGTAGACCCATACAGGGATGTCGACATCAGACGAAATTCGTCTGATGGTCTGAAAAGCAGACTCGTTAATATGGGTTCATCTGAATTTCTAGACAATGATACAATTTTCATCTGAATCATAAGATATGCAAAATATAATCATATGAATTTCCAGACCTACTTGTACACTTCATCTAAATTTACAGACAACAGCGATTCTTTCGTCTGAAACTGACAACTGCCCCATAAGCTAGCTGTCAGAATCCCAGTCACTAACCACTGGGATAAAAGGGCTTGTTTGTATAGCGGGTGAGTGCGCCCATAACCCCCCAGGCCGCCACGCGCCTGTAACCCTTCCCTAGGATCAATCGGGGATCACCAGTGGACCTCTGACACCCCCTCGCACTGGGATGCCCGAGGTGCACACACCGGGATTCGTCGCCACCTGCCCGCCGCGTCGCCCTGCCCGCAGCGTCGTCACCTGCCCGCCGCGTCGCCACCTGCCCGCCGCGTCGCCACCTGCCCGCCGCGTCGCCCTTCTCGCCGCGTCGCCCTGACCTAATCCGCCTCTCGCCCCTGGAGCAGCCGCCACTGCAGCAGCAGCCCCTGGAGCCGCCCGCCACTGCAGTAGCAGCCCCTGGAGCCGCCCGCCACTGCAGCAGCAGCCCCTGGAGCCGCTCGCCACTGCAGCAGCCGCCCCTGGAGCCGCCTGCCACTGCAGCGGCCCCCTCTGGAGCAGCACGTACCTGCAGCAGCCGCCCCTGGAGCAGCCCGCACCTGCAGCAGCTGCCCCTGGCCCCTGGAGCAACCACAGCTGCAGCAGCCGCCCCTGGCCCCTGGAGCCGCCGCCACTGCAGCAGCCGCCCCTGGCACCTGGAGCAGCTGCCGTCGCGGCCCGGCCTCGCCCTGCAGCAGCTGCCGCGGAGCTCCCTGCTACGGCCCGGCCCAGCCCTGCAGTTGTAGCGGCCCCGCTGTCGCCACCGTCTTGCGCCTGCCGCGCCGACCACTGGTGAGCATTGCCCAGCACTGCTACCGCTGCTACTGCTGCTACTGCCTTTTCTACTCCCACTGCTGCCGCTACTGCTACTACTGCTGCTCCTGGCGTGGCCAGATGCAGCTCCAGGGCCGTGCGCGTGAGTCCCTCACGCCCCAGCAGCTTCGTGCGCGTGAGTGGTACACTAGTCGGGGCTGTCGGGGTGGCCGTAGTGGTGGTCGCTCTGGAGTGGGTCGGTCGGGAGCTTCTGGTAGTGGACAGGTGCAGCTGCCGTGTCCTCCTTCGCCCCAGGTGCTTCGTGCGCGTGAGTGGTACGCTAGTTGGGGCTGTCGGGGTGGCCGTAGTGGTAGTCGCTCTGGAGTGGATCGGTCGGGAGCTTCTGGTAGTGGACAGGTGCAGCTGCCGAACTTATTCGAGGTCAAGAGAATCTTAGTTTTGTCGTGGGCTAGTAACGCGCGGGCCGTTGGCAGTGAATGTCGACCACTGGGCGTACAGAGTGGCAGTGGTCGTGTTCAGAATGGGCCGTTGAGTGAGCATTAGGGTGTACCACGGGATTTCGGTTGACTAACCGTATTCCGCGCTGACTTGGAACACAGTCGACTTTGCACGAAAGTCACGCTATTTAGCGTGATCATTTCGACACAGGTACAAAACGGTGAATACCGTTTTCCCAACGGTGAAATCCGTTTTACAATTGGGAAACGGGAATTCCACACGAGTATACATGATTACACACGAGAACTCATGAATACTCGTGACGGGAGTCAGCAGGGGAGTTTGGGTTCACTCCAAGTGGATTACAGTTAATTCTAATGAGGCAGATTGAGCCAAATTCCTCAGCAGTTTCACAACCGTTTTCTATTACAGCAAAGCGAAGGCCTGGATTCCAGTTAAGCAACTGCTTTATGTTTTCCTTTGTGTGTTTAGGACTTTATATAAATGTGTGCTTGTATTTGCTTCAAGTCAATCAATGCTATTACGCTTTTCAAGCTTTGAATTCTACTACTACGTATTGACGAGAGTAGAAACGTTAAAGTGGTGACGCCGAAACGCTGCTCGACCAGATTCCTCACTCCACAACTCAAGCAAGGCATAACTACTCACTTTGTATCTTTTATACCCTTGGCTATGAGGTGACAACTTGTTGCACTCGGAGGGTCCAAAGTGAAGTTAAGTGTTGCCAAGTTTGTTTTCGTGGTCCAGGTCTAAACGCTTCCGCATAGTACTTAGGGCGGGGTGCATCATGCAGTTTTTCAGGATCGCGATCCCAAGCGATCCTTGTTACAGTGTTTTGTCTTTTGCGTACAGTACTTACTGTAGCGTTGCTGCACCACGACCCTGGGGGATCGCAAAAACTGCCACTCAACCACCCTCGATCACGCTGGATCTGAGAGCCTGCGATCCCACGCGATCAAGGGTTGAAGGTGCACCACGTGCACACCGATCCTTGTTCGCGAGAAATATTTTTTCGCCTGACGACCAAACGAAGCGTAAGCGACGTAAGAACGAAAACATTACGAAATCAACCCTGAAACTACACTGTAGATGCGACGCCTCGACCGCGTCTGATTGGTGGTTGGGGATCGAGACTACAAAATTGCGGGTGGTGTATCATGGGAGGGCGCCGTTGGGTTGCATGGGACCTCGAGCACGCCCAACCCCACCGGATTCCACAGGGTTGCGGTGCTAGCATCGCGATCAGGGGGCGATCATGCAAATTCAGCATGATGCACCCCGCCCTCAGTTGCCTTATCTGTTGCGATCGTGCAACTGTGCACGGTCGCAACAGTTGCGACACACGCGCGGGCCCTGAGGGGCCACACGCGCATGTCAGGACCCCACGCGCGGGTCCTGACTTTCGCGCACTTTTTGACCGCGCAAAATCGGTCAAAGGGTCCGAGTCAAAGACTCGAGCCCAGCACCCCCCGGCACACTCGACACTCGCCACGAGCGCACATGAAAGTTCGTGAACTTTCATGAGCATTCATGACGCCCGTAAATTTCATGAACGCTCACGGATGTTCATGAAAATTGACGAACGAACATGAGTCGTCATGAGAATTCATGACTCGTCATGATCCGTCATGACTTGTTATGTGCCCACAACAAAAAACGCAGGAAACAAAATGCAAGAACGAATGCACACAAAACACACACCAAATGCGGGACTTCATGCAGGCGGCTGGTTGACGTGCAAAAATAGTATTTGCACCCGACAAGATTTGCCATAACCGAAATGTGTCAGAATGTTATTATTGTCTAGCCTGTAGTGGGGTGCTCTATAGCGAGTACAACCCAGTTAGGGTTTGCTATATGTACCCCAACTGCTGCTAGTGAAACCTCTCTCCTTTCAATCATTCTTGCCTAGTTCTGTTGACATGCTATCAGAGCAGGTCGACCCTCCTGGGTCGATCCTGTGGGTGGGCCCACCACCTAATGCTTCCGCTGCTTTACTTCCTGCCGGGCGCCTCGGGCGCGCGACGACTTCTTCCTGCCGGTTTTCTAGGGTTTCGGCGGTTTTCATCCCGCCGTGCGCTCGGGGCGCGCGGCGGTTTTCTGCACGCCGTGCGCCCCGAGGCGCGCGGCGGTTTCCCACCGTCGAAGTGCCCCCCGTCGCCCGTCGAAGCGCCCTCCCCCCGTCGCCCGTCGAAGCGCCCCCGTCGCCCGTCGGAGCGCCCCCCGTCGCCCGCCAAAACGCCCCCGTCGCCCGTCGAAGCGCCCCTGGGACCCGCGCGCGGCCCGTACGGGCTGCGCCAGGCCCGCGCGCGGCCCGTACGGGCTGCGCCAGGCCCGCGCGCGGCCCGTACGGGCTGCGCCAGGCCCGCGCGCGGCCCGTACAGCCCGCGCGCGGCCCGTACGGGCGGCGCCAGGCCCGCGCGCGGCCCGTACGGGCTGCGCCAGGCCAGCGCGCGGCGCGGGCAGCCTGCGCGCGCCTCGTCCGTCCCCCTCTCGCCGTCCCCCGCGCTCCTGCCCCTATCCCACCCGTTTTAGGGTTTGGGGATGTAGAGTGTGGGGGTGGCGGGTGTGGGGGTGCCGGTTGTGTGCCCCGTCCCCTCCTTCTCCTCCTCCTCCGTCTCCCGCTGCTGCAGCTGCCGCTCAGGGGGGTGGTTGTGTGGGGAGCCGAAGGAGTGGTCCTAGGGGGGTGAAGGGGGAGTGGAGCTAGGGGCGCAGCAGGGGGTGTGTGTCGAGGGGTGTGGGACGGTCGGGGGAGGTTGCGTGGAGGTAGCCGTCGTGACGCCAGCAGCGCCAGTAGTCCGGATGCCCTCGCGCGTTTCGGTAGCCCAGCGAGCCTGCTTCGCCAGTCGCCTGTGGGTCCGTTGCTCCTGTGTGTGCTCGTCGTAGCCGCGGAGCCAGATACTCCCGTAGTCCGGTGCCCTCGTGCGCTCGGTAGCCACTGTGCGCGCCGCTCCTGTTGCCCGTGTGTCTGCAGCTTCAGTCGGCGCCTTTCATCTTCTCGCCCTCACAGTTTCTCCTCCTCCTCACTTGCCCTCTATGATCACCTCTAGCTTTGCTTATAATTGTGAACTATTGCTATGCCTGCTCATTGTACTGATTACACCCCACTTTGGCTATGGGGGTGTGTCAGAATGTTATTATTGTCTAGCCTGTAGTGGGGTGCTCTATAGCGAGTACAACCCAGTTAGGGTTTGCTATATGTACCCCAACTGCTGCTAGTGAAACCTCTCTCCTTTCAATCATTCTTGCCTAGTTCTTCTCACAAAATGAACCTGGGAGGAAGAAGAGGGTGTAAAAAACAAACAACATTTATTTCGTTCATGTGCAGTACCACAAGCTGGCCTACGCGTGAAATATGAGTGACGCGTTGGCAGCTGCGGTGGCAGGATTTCGTCAGGAACGTACAAAATCGAAACTGCATGCTGAGCTGTATAGATCCACGCGGATTTCGGCACTGTTGTCGGAGTCGATTTTCTGTCAGAAATTGGGAAACTCACGGACGTGCAGTATTTACTTGAAACCTACCGTTTTGTTGTAGGCAACAACTTGAAGACGGCTTAAAAATTAGCTAAGTATAAAAAACGACAGTATGTTAGTTCATTTTTATAGGAAAAAAAAATCATTTCTGAGGGTTTTCAGGATAAGGGCAGAGCAGCCCACCACATGTGAAGTAGAGAAACGCCCTGTGGCAAGAACACCTTGCCACTTGGCTGTTTCTTTTTTTTTTCATTGAGTGGTGTCAAAGCAACACCAAAAAAGGACCATTTGTTTTTTCTTGAAAAGACAGTGTGGCACATTCTGGAAAAGGGGAGGCAGTTGGGCAGCTCGTTTAATGCGATTGATAAAAGAGAATTTGTGGAAGTGCGTGATTATGCGTCTAAACTTTCACTACATTATAGGTAGTTGCATGGTTTTTTTTTCGAAGGGCAGTTGCAAAAATTCTTTACTTTGCCTTGGTGATGCTTTCCATCTCTTCCTTGTTTCTGGTTCTTGTTTCTGGTTCAAGCAGAGAACTTGCTTGGTTCTTGTTCAATTTCTTCTTTCCTAGCCAAACTCATCCATTCTCTCCTAGCCTCTTTACCTAGAGCTAAGAAGGCTGCTACTACTCCAACTTGACTTCTTCCTGCGTTCTTAGCATCAAATGTGAGACTCTTTTATGGTTATTTTCAACAGTAGCATCTTCCTGCCTTAGTCTTGGATGTTCTAACTTCAAACTCTCTGTTTTTCCATCAGTGATTCAAGCAGGAGACGCCCGTGCTTACAAGACCAGAAAGACTTCAATATTCTTGTTCAAATCAACTCGTTTTTTGTGTATGTATTTTTCTTTATTCATGCACTTTCCCCTTTTTTGGTGTTTTTTTTTTTTTGTTACTTGTTTTTCGTCAACAATGGTCATTTTCATGGTCTTAGAGCATCATATATGTTTGGTCATTGTTTAGCCCCTTGTTGTCTCTGTAGTTCTATGATGATTCATTTTCTTCCATTTTTGTCCTTATTGCACTGGATAATCAGGAGCCAAGTTTTTACAGTTGAGGTTTTATCCACAGCAAAGAATTGGATATGCTCAGCATTTTTTTTCGTGTACATTCCGTTTGCATTTGTATTTAACTGTACATTTTTTACTTGAATATTTCCCCTTTGTTTCAACAGGAATCCCTGTTAGCTTTCCCTGCAATTTTACAAAGGTATCATTTTTGTTACGATACGAAGTTCAATGAGAAGGCATTCCTGTACGCTGCAGGAGCCGACTCTACCGAGTGAGAAGACGAGGAGTCAGAAGAATCGAAGCGACACAGCAACCGCCTGATCGAGACCGATGCAGGCAGAGACATTTGAAATGAAAAGAGCGGGAACAGGTTTGAAACTGACTCCCGCGCCGCACGGTTTGAAATTCACTGCAATAAGGGAATGTACCCCTTAGAGTACATGACTAGTCTAGGTCGTTTCGCATTCCTTTGTATTTCTATATAAACCCTATGTATGCATGCTATTATTATCTCAGTCATTTTACATTCACTCTGACCTGAGTTCACTACTTCCGCTGCAACACTACCTGCGATCAACCATGAACAATCCTTGTTTCGTTAAGTCCCACTTCAGATTGTAACATGGTATGAGAGCTACTCAGGGATTCTTCGCAACGTCACTTCCGTAAAATTCGCCGAACCCAAATCTGGCGAGCGGCACACGCTCCAAGACCAAGATGGCCGGAGGATCCGGAGGTCAAACAAATCTAACGGCCGAAGGACAAACCAACCCGGCTGCGACAAATGAGGCGACAACTACGATCGGCACAGCCGCACTCGAGCAGTTATTCGCTCGACTGTCAACTATGGAGAAAGAACTCCAAGAACTGCGCAAAGGCGATGCGGGAACCACTTCCCAACCAGTGCAACCTGGACAACCGGCTGCGAAAAGCCGCGATACCGCCGCGCATGGCTTCTCCCTCGACTCAGACAAATCTGCAACAACTGCCCCCCGTCCAAGCGACGAGACAATCAACTCTGCGCAAGCACGCTTCCTCAGTGTGTAAAAAAATAAGACCACTACCGCATTTGACAGCAACGATTTTTATACATGGAGTTTTGAGCTGGAGCTCCTCCTACAAACAGCGCAGATCTATCACTACTTCGACGGCTCCTATCCTAAACCGGTGGAAAACACCGAAGACGGCTGGGCTCAATACTACAGTGAGTCACTTATGGCGTATAGCGTCCTGCTGCGCAACATGTCACCAGCAGAACAGCTCGGCATCCGCTCCTACAAAGAGAGCGCCGCTCCAGCCCTAGAAGCCTGGAAGCACCTCGTTGAGGTATATCAGCCGAAGGATTCCGTCACTGCAAGTCGTCTCCTGCAACAACTCATGGAGACCAAGATGGGGCACGGGGAGAAAGCAAACAGCTACATCAACCGTTGTTAGAACATTCGTGATCAAATAATCAAGAACGGAAGTTCTATCACGGAGGAGATATTCGTCAACATCGTCCTCCAGGGACTTGGGCCCCAGTGGAAGCCCTGCAAGGCGCTACTCCGACAACGAGGACAGCTCTCTAAAGTCGCGCTATGCGCCGCACTGCTGACTGAACAGCAGGACATGGACTCGAGCAGAACGAGTTCCGCGCCACGCCGAGAGCGACTCGCCTTCTACACAGACAACCGAGAAGAGCGACGACAACCAAGGCGCCATTATTGCAAAAATTGCAAAGTCTTTGGACACTCAACGGATCGATGCAAGTCTCGATTCAACAATCGCCACCCAAATTCCACTCACCACAACAACTGGGTCGGCCGACAAGACACTCGTCATCCTCAGCCTCAACAATCAACTCCCCGTCCTCCTGCTCAACAGCAACCACAACAAGTACAGGGAAGTCAGGTTGGAGCTCCCAGAAACGTGACGGCAAACATGGTGACACGGCGCCGCCGCACCGCCGAACCAGACGAAGAAGACGAACTCCGAGGAGAACTACTCGAGCCAGAAGAAGGATGGAACAACCCCTTCACCGAAAACCACTATTACGAATACGACAAAGACGAACAAGATTGGAACCTGCCAATCACTTTGCGGGAAAGCCCGCCGCACGACAATCGGCACTACGTATCTGTAGGATGGAAGGAGGACGAAGACCCATCTTTCCACAGGCGCTACAAGGCAACACTGGTGACTCCGCGACTCGCATTGCTACTACGCAACAACACTGATAACCTTAACACCCGGTACCTGGATAGCTGCTGCGGACAGCACATGGTGGGATCGGTTCGATACGTCTCGAACCTCATCCGCGCCCCCGCAACCTACGTCACCGTCGCCAACAACCATCAGCTGCGCGCCAACGCACAAGGCATCGTCGTCCTGCAATCACGAGATAGCAACACATACATTTCATTCAATGACGTGCTCTACGTTCCGGACCTTCGCTTCAATCTCCTCTCGGCAGGACAACTTCGCGACTGCGGTGTCATCCTCACCACGGATCTGGCCACGCGCGACCTCATCCTCACCTACGCTCCTCCCAACACACCGCCCGAGTCATTTAAATACCTCGGACGAGCTCGGTCAATCAACGGGATCTACGTTCTGGACTTTGACATACCAAACTGCCAAGCTTCATCCGACGAACTCGTGGATCTTGTCCCTCTCGACTTCGCCTTCATGAACGAAGAATCGTGGCAGCATCCGGACGAACGGCCATGGATCCGGCGAAGTCCACATCCCCGCGAAATCAATCTGCACGAGCCCGACATCAACGGCCTCTGCACCACCTGCCACACACCCACGGCAAGCCGCACGAAGCAAGTCGAAAGGGAGTATGCGGCAATCCAGGAGGCAGAAAGCGCTGAGGAGGAACCAACTGGCATGACCGAAGAAGAACTCGCTGTAGCAACTTACCGCATCTTCGGAGAAGAAAACAAACAGCTCGGTCAAGAACCGGTGCCACGCCCAACGCCGCGCTCCGACACCCTCCGCTTCATGCTCGAAGCCAACACCAGCACCTTCGATGAAGAAAATCGACCGCGCCCGTACACTCGCGAAGTTTATCGCCGCGAAATTGACCCGGCCTAGAAAAACCCTGACGCAGAAGGAGAACTCAGCATCAAGGAAGAACGGGAGAAGGCCAGGGCAGAGAAGAAACAGAAGCTGTACGAGGAACGCGTTGCGGCAGGATGGAGCGAGGAAACCGCACGACGAGGGGCATGGGGAGATGAAGATTACGAACCAGAAGAAGGCGCCACTTGGGGATCCGCTACTGGCGCCTGGGGTACTGCAGCCAGCGGCACGGTTACCACAGGCGGATGGGGCACGGCAGCGCCAGACGAAGCAGAACTAACACAAGAAGAACTGGAGAAAGCAGAACGAGAGATGCGAGCTAAGCGCGGAGAAGAATCTCCGCGCGTCACCATACCCCTCGGGCGACCGCCACCCGCACACTCGCCTCCACGATCACCCTACCGATGGGAAAGCACCTGGACAGAGCTTGAGGAGGGGAACATACCTCCAACACCAGCACGAGACTCTCTCGGTCCAATCTCTCGTCCAGATCCATTTGCGCGCCTCATCGAAGGCACGAAGACGCCGCTAAATACCATCCCCGACCGCAAATTTCTCGCCCTCTATCTCACCACGGCACCTGTAGAAGGGGAGACAACGGCAGAGGCAGAAGAAGAGGGGCCCGAAGCAGAACCAGGGGAGGAAGAAGAACCGCCATTACAGATTCCGCAACTTACGGAAGCAGAAGAAGCGGAACAGCACGCCCGTTACAAGCGCACCTCCGGCATACGTGCTGAAGATGACCTCTGGCATCAGCGGCTGGGCCACCCCTCACGCCAGACACTCGCTAACTGCCTCCGCACGAAAGTTTTTCCGCCTGGCGCATTGCTGCATCCTGACGGAACAGAACTACAGAGTACCACGCCACACCCGACCACCTGCACTGTCTCTCCCACAGTTGCACTCTCCCACACCGCCTACCCCTCTCTAGAGCCGAGCACTAACCGCTACAAAAAACTGGAGAAGGTGTACAGTGACTTCATCGTACTCACCTGCGACGGACTCAACAACGAAAAATACACGCTGACCTTCATCGACGCCTACTCGCGCTATGTGTGGATCGCCAACGTCGATGCTCGCTCAAAAGCTCCGGACGTGTTCCGCATCTTCCTCGCGCACGCGTTACGACAGTCAGGGAGGAAACTGAAGATTTGGCAGAGTGATGGGGCAAAAGAATTTCGCAGCCACGAGCTGGAGAGTGTCCTCACTGAGAAGGGGATCAAGCATGAAATTTCTCTCCCCTACGCTCATCAGCAGCAAGGCGTCGCTGAGAGGGTCAATCGCACCCTCATGACCAAAGTCCGCGCCATCATGAACCAGTCTGGCCTGCCCAAGAAGTTTTGGCCTTACGCCATGAACCACGCGGTGCGCCTGCACAACCTCCTCTCCACCACCGCCAATAGGGATAACCTATCCCCCCACATGAAGTGGACCGGCTCAAGGGGAGACCCCTCCATGCTGCGGGTTTGGGGGTGTATGGTGCAATATCGGCCGACCTCGGCCACAATTGGCAAGTTCGTTCATCGTGCGCGCTGGGGAATTCATTTGGGGCTCAGTCACGAGCACAAAGGCTGGCTTATCCTTGACATTGACAGTAACGAGATCGTTCCCGCGCGTGACATTCTCTTCTACGAACGACTTACCCTGAAGCAGTGGATCGAGGACGAACGCCGAAACCAGGCACGCGGCTATGTCAACAGCGGCCACAGATTTGCGACTCCGGAAGATGAAGCAGCAGCAGCAGTTCTGGACCGTGACGATACCCACGAACATCCCAGCGTCCCGCCTCGCCCGCGCGACGACGACGACGATGACAGTGACAACAACCCCGCGCCAGGACCATCACGGCGCCAAGCAGCGCCACGTGCCGCAACATCCGGCTACGAAAGCGGAGACGACGATGTGGTGGAAGTTCCCACCACCACAGGCACCACCACCGTGTCAGGCCTCCAGCTTCTCGGCCTGCACGCATCCGTCTCTACCCTTGCCCGGGCTGCAGAACCCAAGAACCCTCGCCAGGCCCTAACCGGCCCCCACGCCAAGGAGTGGCGTGCTGCGATGGATGCGGAGCTAAAGGCGCTGGAATCCCGTAACACCTGGGTTCTAGTCAATCGTGCAGCAGTGAAGGGGAGAAGGGTACTGAGCGGCAAATGGGTTTTTCGTCTGAAAACTAACGCTGACGGCACTATCGAGCGTTTTAAAGCCCGGTGGGTCGTACGAGGATACGACCAGCGCCACGGCATTGACTTCGATCAAACCTTTGCTCCCGTCAGCCGTCACACCTCAGTCCGAATTCTACTCGCCATTGCCGCCGCTAAGCATCTGCCACTGCGACAGATCGACGTGAAGAACGCGTTTTTATACGCGTTGGTGGACGCCACCATCTTTGTGGAACAGCCACACACCTACGGAGAAGGTGATCCCAGGGTCTGTCAACTGAAGAAGTCCCTCTATGGGATCAAGCAAGCGCCTCGTCTCTGGCAGCAGCATCTGCACAAGATCCTGATCGAGATAGGTTTCAGACAGCTGCCGCACGACCCGGGAATGTACCGCCTCCACTTCAACGGTGACTACATCCTCCTCACCGTCTATGTCGACGACCTGCTGTACACTGGCACCTGCAACCTGCTCCTTAATCAGTTCGAAGAAAATCTGGCAAAGCGCGTGGACATCACCATCAACCACAAAGTCACTCAGTTTTTGGGTCTGAACATCACCCACGCGCCAGAAGCAATTCACCTGTCAGCTTCAAAATACGCAGAGCAGCTGGGGGAGCGCTTCAACATCCCACGCGCACCACTCTCAACCCCCTACCGCAACCCCGGCACCAACTACAAACCGGACAACAAACCTCTGTCCCCTGCCGGACTCCAACTGTACCAGCAGCAACTGGGTTGCCACATCTGACACATGCCACCCAACTGGCACAGCCCACGCAAGTAACCAGCCAATGGACTTGGAGCGCGCCCTGCAGTACTTCATTTCCACACCTGACATCGGGCTCTCCTACTCCACGCTGTCAACGACATCCTTCAACCTCAACGGCTATGTGGATGCCGACCACGCCGCTGACCCAGCGAATCGACGGTCCCGAACCGGCTTTGTCTTCCGCCTGGAGCCAACTGGCCCCATCTCCTGGAATTCGCAGAAGCAGGAACTGGTTGCCCTGTCATCGGCCGAAGCTGAATACATCGCCGCGACAGCAGCAGTTCGCGAAGGTCTGTACCTGCAGGAGCTGCTACAGGAAGCGAAAATCCCAACTTCGCCCACCTTTCGCCTGCACTGCGACAACCAGAGCGCGATCAAGATCGCGAACAAGCCTGGGTTCGTGAACCGCACGAAGCACATCGCACTGCGGTACTTCTTCGTCAAAGACGAAATCGACCAAGGCAAGGTTGACCTCGCATACTGCCCGACCACTGAAATGGCAGCCGACTTCCTTACCAAGCGGCTGCCACGTCAGCAGTTCAAACACTGCTCTGATCTCACTGGAGTGGTCAAGCAAGTCAGCATCCTCCACATTCAGGAATGAAGGGGAGTGTTACGATACGAAGTTCAATGAGAAGGCATTCCTGTACGCTGCAGGAGCCGACTCTACCGAGTACGAAGACGAGGAGTCAGAAGAATCGAAGCGACACAGCAACCGCCTGATCGAGACCGATGCAGGCAGAGACATTTGAAATGAAAAGAGCGGGAACAGGTTTGAAACTGACTCCCGCGCCGCACGGTTTAAAATTCACTGCAATAAGGGAATGTACCCCTTAGAGTACATGACTAGTCTAGGTCGTTTTGCATTCCTTTGTATTTCTATATAAACCCTATATACGCATGCTATTATTATCTCAGTCATTTTACATTCACTCTGACCTGAGTTCACTACTTCCGCTGCAACACTACCTGCGATCAACCCTGAACGATCCTTGTTTCGTTAAGTCCCACTTCAGATTGTAACAATTTTTAAGGACCAAAATGGATTGTTTCGTTTACTTTGAAGCTGTATTGTCATGTTGTTATCATTGGTAATATAATCTACTGATTGAAAATAATCTATTGTTGTCAAACATTATATATGTTGGGTTTGTTAGGCTACAGTGGGTTAGCCTATATGGGGTACACAATTCTAGGGTTTGCTATTTTGTACTGATTTCTCTGTTAGTTCATTCATTCCAGTCTCGTAATCTTGACATGGTTTCAGAGCAGGTCCTTCCCTAGGACCGTTCTTAAGGGCCCACCTACCTACCTACCTACCTACATACCTATCAAGCGCCCCTAGTGCGCCTCCTATTGCGCCCCTAGTGCGCCTCCTATTGCGCCCCTAGTGCGCCATCTTTTTTTTACCGCGCGCGATCTGCTAGCCGCCCGCGCGCGGCCTATTTCGTGCGCGCGACCAGCCAGCAGCCCGCGCGCGGCCATTTTTCACGCGCGCCTAGCTGGCCGCCAGCGCGCGCGGCTCTTTTTTTTCTTCGCGCGCGGCCCGTCGCGCTGCCCGCGCGCCTTGTGTGCTGCGCTCGACCCCCCGCGCCTTCGTCGCCGCGGTCGGGCCTGCAGCAACAGCCGCGGCAGAGACTGCAGTCGCGGCCGTCGCAACTGCTGCAGCAGCCGCCGCCGCCTCTCCTGCCGCGGCCGCCGCTGCATCTACAGCAGCTGCAGCCGCCGCATCTACTGCAGCAGCCGCCGCTGCAGCTACAGCAGCAGCAGCCGCCGCATCTTCTGCAGCAGCCGCCGCTGCATCTACAGCAGCAGCAGCCGCCGCATCTTCTGCAGCAGCCGCCGCTGCATCTACAGCAGCAGCAGCCGCCGCGTCCTCTGCAGCAACCGCCGCTGCATCTACAGCAGCAGCAGCTGCCGCATCATCTACAGCAGCGGCCGCCGCCGCATCTACGGCAGCAGCAGCCGCCGCAATCTACAGCAGCGGCCGCCGCAGCTACAGCAGCATCAGCCGCCGCTGCCTCTGCAGCAGCAGCCGCCGCCGACCCAGCAGCAGCAGCCGCCGCCGATCCTGCAGCAGCCGCAACCGCCGAGTCTACTCCATCGGCCGCCGCCGGCCCTGCAGTCCCTACTCTAGCCGAACCTGCAGCAACTGCCGCCGCTGTCGCGACTGCCCCGGCCCTGCCTTGCCCTGCTGCTACTGTCACTGCCACGTTTATTACTTACTTTTCCTCCTCCTGCTACCATGGCTACTGCTCCTGTTCTAGCCTTCGACGCTGAGGGCCGCCCAGTGAAATTTGACACCTGGCTCGATGATCTGCACCTTTTCCTACAGCTCACTGCCAAGGAAGACATTTCACTGTACGACCACGCCCTAGGCCATGCTACTGCCCCTGACTCCTCTGCTGCTAGCACACTGCGCTCCCAGTGGCAGACCCGCGACGCACACGCTCGCTTTGCTATCCGCAACTCCCTGCCGCTAGATGAGCGCGAGCACTTCGGCCAGTGCAAGACTGCTAAGGAACTGTACACAGCCGTAGTTGCTCGCTACTCCTCGCCTGCGTCTGCCACCCTAGGCCGCCTCTCCCTGCCCTACCTGTTCCCCGACCTGGCCTCCTTTCACACTGTCGCTGATCTCATCACCCACCTCAAGACTAGTGAGGCCCGTTTTCGCGCTGCTATGCCTGCCGAGTTCCTTGCTAGCAACCCCCCCCCGCTCTGGCTCACCCTCTACCACATTGTCACCCGCCTCCCTGACTCTCTGCGCACAGTCAGGGACTCCTTTCTAGCTCGCTCCCCTACTGAGCTCACCATTGCCCTCCTCGAGAAGGACCTACTTGCAGCTGAGGCGAGCATCGTCGCCGTAGGTGCCTCTCGTGGCGAGCCCCGCACCCCCTTCTTCGAGGGGTGTTCCCCTTCCCCCCTTCTCCCCTCTGTCGCCACTGCTGCTGCTGTCGACCTCCTTGGTGCTGAGAAGGTCGGGGCTGCGTCTGCTTCGAGCGGGCGCCGCAAGAGCAGGGGGGGCAAGGGTGGGGGTGGAGGCGGGGGAGGCGGGGGTGGAGACAGTGGAGGTGGCGGTGGGTCTGGAGAGGCTAGTGGCGGCAGTGGGGGTGGTGACAGCGGCGGCGGGGGTGGTGGCAGAGGCGGAGGTGGCAGCGGCGGCGGTGGCGGTCGTGGCCGTGGCAGGGGTGGAGGTGGCCGAGGCGGTGGCGGTGGCGGTGGCGGTGGTGGCCGTGGAGACGCTGGAGGTGGCCAGAGTCAGCAGCACGCCCCGACCCTCCAGGCCGCCCGTGAGTGGTACGCGCAGCGTGGGTACACTTGCACGTACGTCATCCGCACTGGTGACCGCACTGGCCAGCCATGTGGGAGGCCGCACCCCACGCAGCGCTGCTTCCAGCGCCTGACTGACGCGTGGCGCATCCAGTTTCCTGGGTCTACTGAGCTCCCCCGCTGGCCTGAGCTGGAAAAGAAGGGTGTTGATATCTGGGCTTTAGACTTTGATGCTATTCTCACTGCTATGTATGCGATGTCTATTAGTGGAGAGGGTGCCCAGTACTTGCGTGTTCCGCCCGACCCGGGCATTCAGGCCAGCCCAGCTGCTGCTCTAGGTGCTAGTGTGTCTGCTCCCACAGGTCCTGCTGCAGCAGCTGCCCTAGGTGCTAGTGCGTCTGTGCCCCCTGGTACTGAGTCGACTGCAGCACTGCACACCTTCACACTGGACTCAGGTGCTTCTCGCTCTTTCTTTCGTGACCGCACTGTCCTTGAGCCACTAGCTCGGCCGGTTGCTGTCTCTCTTGCTGACCCCTCTGGGGGTCCGGTCATTGCGACCTCCTCCACTACACTTCCGTGTGTCTAGCGGTTCCGTCCGGCACGCTCTCAGGTCTCTACCTCCCCTCGTTCTCTACGAACTTGGTGGCAGGTTGTGCGCTGCAGGACGGGGGTGTTCACCAGTTCACCCCTGCCTACGAGCGTGTGACACACTGCACGTGTGCTCGGACGGGCCGCCACCTGGCTACTTTCACTCGAGAGCCGGGGTCGGACCTGTACACACTGACCACTGAGTCCCCTCAGGTAGCTGCATCTGCGTCTGCGTCAGGTCAGCTGTCCGCCCCCTGCTCGTGTCGCTCTCTGGCGCATGAGACTGTCCTCTGGCACCACCGCCTTGGTCACCCGTCTGTGCAGCGCCTTCGGGCCATGCACAAACGGGACCTTGTTGCTGGTCTTCCCAGGGTGCTCCCTCCCCTTCCCGACTCCCCTGCTCCTGACTGCATTCCCTGTGTCGAGGGGCGGCAGCGCGCCGCTCCTCACTCCTCCTCCTTTCCCCCGACGACTGCTCCCTTGCAGACGCTCCACATGGACGTGTGGGGCCCAGCCCGCGTCCGTGGTCAGGGTCAGGAGAGGTACTTCCTGATAGTTGTTGACGACTACTCGCGCTACACCACGGTCTTCCCCTTGCGCGCCAAGGGTGATGTCCCTGATGTCTTGATCCCCTGGATCAGCCGAGCCCGTCTCCAGCTAGGCCAGCGCTTTCACTCGGACTTTCCTGTCCTGCGCTTGCACTCTGACAGAGGTGGTGAGTTCGCCTCCGACCTCTTGTTCACGCTTCCGGCCTCTCCGCAGCAGAATGGGGTCGCTGAGCGCCGCATTGGCCTAGTCATGGAGGTCGCTCGTACCTCCCTGACCCATGCGGCTGCTCCCCACTTTCTGTGGCCGTTTGCGGTCCGATACGCTGCGCATCAGCTCAACCTCTGGCCCCGTGTCTCCTTGCCGGAGACTTCCCCGACTCTGCGGTGGACGGGAGAGGTTGGCGATGCGTCGCGTTTCCGGGTCTGGGGATCTCGAGCTTTTGTCCGCGACACGTCCGCGGACAAGCTCTCGCGTCGCGCCGTTCCCTGTGTCTTTCTTGGCTTTGTGCCTGACGCGCCTGGATGGCAGTTTTACCACGTCACCTCGCGCCGGGTTCTGGCCTCTCAGGACGTCACTTTTGACGAGTCCGTCCCCTTCTACCGCCTCTTCCCCTACCGCACTGCCCCGCTCCCCCCCCGCCTCTCTTCCTCGCTCCAGGTGCTGAGGTACCAGACCCCCTCCCCCCTCAGGGTGCCGCTCCCTCAGGTGTGTCCCAGGTAGACCCGGGTGAGCCTGTTGAGGTAGCTGTTGACTCGCGTCCTGCGTCTGGGGGTGCTGAGTCTGGGGGTGCTGAGTCTGGGGGTGCGGAGCCTGGGGGTGCTGAGCCTGGAGGTGCGGAGCCTGGAGGTGCGGAGCCTGGAGGTGCTGAGTCTGGGGGTGCTGAGTCTTCGGGTGCTGAGCCTGAGCGTACTACACCTGGAGGAGCCCTCTCCTCCCAGCAGCTGCAGGAGAGGTACCTCGAGTACTGCCGCCTACGGAGAGGTGCTTCTAGAGCTCGTCCCAGTACTTCCCCTCCTACCCAGGAGCTCCCCCCCATTCAGGTGATCCGAGAGTGGTACACACGGCGCTGCAGCCTTCGGAGTGGTGCTCCTGGTGCTGCGGACCCGAGCGGTGGTGCTGTTGCTGGTGCTGAGGACCCGGGCGTTGGAGCTGCTGCTGGTGCTGAGGACCCGACTGGTGGCGCTACTGCTGGTGCTGAGGACCTGACCGGTGGCTCTGCTGCTGGTACTGAGGACCCGGGCGTTGGAGCTGCTGCTGGTGCTGAGGACCCGGGCGTTGGAGCTGCTGCTGGTGCTGAGGACTCGGGCGTTGGAGCTACTGCTGGTGCTGAGGACCCGACCGGTGGCGCTGCTGCTGGTGCTGAGGACCCGGGTGTTGGAGCTGCTGCTGGTGCTGAGGACTCGGGCGTTGGGGCTGCCGCTGGTGTCCCTGCTGGTTCTGGAGACGCTGCGCGGCCACGACCGTACTTCGTACCGCTCCTTCAGCAGGTTCTTGGTCAGGCTCCTCCTCCTAGTCCTCCTCCCTCCGTCGAGTGTCCTCTGCCTGTCCCACCGCAGTCACAGTTGCCGCCTGCCTCGCCTCTCCCTGCTCCCTCTCCTTACGCTGGTCCCACAGGAGGTCTTACCGAGCGTCGTGAGCCTGAGTCTCGTCCTGCGTCGCCTGTTCGTACTACTCGCACTGGTCGTCGTGTCCCGCGTGAGCGTCCTCCTCCTGTCCCTAGCACTCACTACATGACTTTGCGTCCCTCCACTGCTCCGCAGCGTGTCCCGCTGCCGTCTCCTCCTGCGTCCTCTCTTCCTACTCTTCCTGACCCGGAGTCTGACTCCCGTCGTGCGGCCAGTCCCACTGTTACGCGTCTCCTCGCTACAGTTGTCACTGACCCGACCTTTGAGTCCTCTGCTGCGTCTGCTCTGGTCGCTGAGTTGGTTGACTTTGCTGCTCGCTGTCGCTTAGACTACGCTGCCAGCCTTGTCGCTGAGTCTGAGTCTGAGTCTGCCTGTCCTCCGTCCGTCGGGGGTGAGTGTGCTCTTGGCACGGACGTCCTTGAGGACAGACAGGAGGAGTTCCAGTACTTTGCTGCTGCTTTGCCCCATCTCGTGTCCATGCTTGTTGCCCCTGAGGGAGACCCGGATGCACCAGACATCCCGACCCCGCGCTCTTACGCTGAGGCGATGGCGGGTCCCTACTCCTCTCAGTGGCAGACAGCCATGGACGCAAAGATGGCTTCCTGGAAGTCCACAGGCACCTACGTCGACGAGGTTCCCCCACCTGGGGCGAACATCGTCAGTGGCATGTGGATTTTCAGGGTGAAGCGGCCGCCGGGTTCTCCTCCTGTCTTCAAGGCACGCTACGTGGCTCGAGGCTTCAGTCAGCGAGAGGGAGTCGACTTCTTCCAGACCTTCTCCCCCACCCCGAAGATGACCACTCTTCGGGTGCTGCTGCACATAGCCGCTCACCGCGACTACGAGCTTCACTCACTTGACTTCAGCACTGCTTTCTTGCAGGGCAGCCTGCACGAGGAGATCTGGTTGCGCCGCCCTCCTGGCTTCACTGGGTCGGTTCCTCCTGGCACCCAGTGGAGGCTTCAGCGGCCGGTCTACGGTCTCCGCCAGGCGCCACGTGAGTGGCACGACACACTGAGGACGACGCTTGCGGCTCTTGGGTTCGCTCCCTCTACTACTGACCCGTCGCTGTTTCTACGCACCGACACCTCGCTGCCGCCGTTCTACATCCTCGTGTACGTTGACGACTTGGTCTTTGCCACTGCTGACACAGCGGCACTCGCCCACGTGAAGTCGGAGCTGTAGAGGAGACACACGTGCACAGACCTGGGTGAGCTGACAAGCTATCTTGGCTTGCGGATCACCCGGGACAGAGCACGGCGCACCATCACCTTGACTCAGTCACACATGGTGCAGCAGGTTCTCCAGCGCTTCCGCTTCACGTACTCCTCGCCTCAGTCCACTCCTCTGCCTACCGGTCACTCGCTCTCAGCTCTGCCTTCGGATGAGTCCGTAGAGCCGAGTGGCCCATATCCAGAGCTTGTGGGCTGCCTCATGTACCTGATGACCTGCACTCGACCTGACCTTGCATACCCCCTTAGCATCTTAGCACGCTATGTCGCTCCTGGCCGTCACAGGAAGGAGCACATGGATGCTGCTAAGAGGGTGTTGCGCTACTTGTGCAGTACGTCGGGCATGGGGCTTGTGCTTGGAGGGCGAGACCGGGTTGTTCTCACAGGGCACTCAGACGCTTCTTGGGCAGACGACCAGGCTACTCAGCGGTCGTCACAGGGTTACACCTTCAGCCTTGGCTCTGGCTCAGTTTCTTGGCGTTCTACTCGTTCGTCTTCTGTTCTCAGCTCCAGTTGTGAGGCTGAGATCTACGCCACAGCCATGGCTGCTCAGGAGCTGCGCTGGCTGACCTACCTGCTGACCGACCTCGGAGAGCGGCCTCGTTCTCCTCCAGTGCTGTACGTCGACAACAAGGCTGCCATTGCCTTGTGTGAGGAGCACAGACTGGAGCACAGAACGAAGCACATTGCCCTGCGGTACTTCCTTGCTCGAGAGCTGCAGCAGCGCGGTCAGCTTCGTCTGCGTTACGTGGCCACTGAGGCCAACACTGCTGATGTGTTCACCAAGGCACTCCAGCCTTGTGACCATCAGCGCTTCTGTACTCTGTTAGGCCTTGTGCCTACTGGGCCTCACTTGCTCACTTCTTGACTTTGCCTGTACTGTGATCACTATATATTTATATACCTGCATGTTTACTCTTGCTAGGTTGTGATCATTGTACGTCTTGCTCTATTATAAACCTGCATGTGAACTGGTCTTGTGACCGCTTGCTTGTGCTCGGAATTTGTGTGGAATCCTCGAGATCCACCCTGAGCTTGTTGTTGCCTTGTTTTGCCTTGACTGGTCTTGTGACCCCTAGGTCTCCCCCACTTTGCCTATGGGGGTGTGTCAAACATTATATATGTTGGGTTTGTTAGGCTACAGTGGGTTAGCCTATATGGGGTACACAATTCTAGGGTTTGCTATTTTGTACTGATTTCTCTGTTAGTTCATTCATTCCAGTCTCGTAATCTTGACAATTGTATCTTCAAAACATTTCTGTATTTCCATAATTCCTTGTAAGTTATTCTCATACATCCAATTGTGTTTATGTTTTACATTGGTGTTTTGCGTTTCAGAAGTTCTGACAGTCCAAAGAGCTAGAAGGGATCTTGTATCACGTCGTGAAATCTCCCTACATTTGGAAGTATGTAATTACATAATTATCTATGTTTATAGAATAAAACTGAGCCCTAAAATAAAGTCGTCGAATCTCTGTTGGCTTTGCAAGTATGTAATAATTTGATAAGATATTGTTATAATGAGGCTTAGATTTTGGTTAGACGTGGAAGAAGATTGTATATATAAAATTATCAATTTCAGTTGTAGCATGCGTTAAGATTATTTGTGTTTACTTGATATAATTGATTTGTACGAATTAAACATAAGGTTTTTCCAATAGAACTTTTCCTTGTGTTTCGTTTCGTGTTTATAACATTTACCATTCCTTTCTCCTTTCTATTTTTTTTTTTTTGGGCAGGGCGTGCATTCAATTGCTCAAGGTATACAAATGTTAAACATAGTGATAATACGTTGCCTACATTACAAATAAACGAATATTGGGTTCTTTCATTGTGTCATATTCGTTTTGGTTATTTGTAATTGTTGATTAAGTTTTGTTTTTATTTCTATCTCTATTTTTTTGTAAGAGATTTTGCGTAATCACTTGTGTTCTCGTTTTTTGGTGGGCGTATTAGGATTGGCGTCAAAGCGTTTACGTGAGCACTTCCTTGTAATTGGAGATGGACTCTTCTGCGCCTAAGCTTTTCACGGGGGCTCACATTGATGGTGCGTTAAAGAAAAGGTTTATGTTTCGTAGACGGGCTGTACGCGGGGATGGGGCTTGTTTATATAGATGTCTGTCACTCGCAGTATTCAAAAATGATGAATTTAGGGAATCATTAAAAGAGAACATTGTAGAGTATGTACGTTTGAATTGGTCAAAGTACCAAATGTCAGTGGCGTTGTGCCATGATGTGACACTAGCATCGGCGGATGAATATATTAATTACATACGACAACCTTCTGTTTGGGGCTCGGCTTGCGAAATCAAACCTTTTTGCGAGTTGATGAATATGACCATTGTTATATGGTTCAATTCTCGCGAATGGGTGCAATGCGAGGGTCTTGAATTTTTTTACGAATGATAACCAAATTCATCTTTGGCTATCAAGCAATCATTACACTCTTCTTGAAGAGTGTGATGAAGGCGAGGTTTGGGGCACTTCATTTCTTATTGAATCAAGTACAATTTGGTAACGTGAAGTGACGAATGAGCAGGACTGTCATGCTGAAATGAACTTGGTACCGCCACTGACGTCTAGTCAAGTGTCATCTGAGGCCGTGTTGGATGTTGAACGCGGGTCGCATGAACAGATTCGTTTTCCTCCACATAACGTAGAAGTGCCATCTACAATGGCGAGCATTGGAATACGGCAGGCACGATCTAGTTCTGTTGATGATGTACAAGAAGAAGCGACGGTTCAACACATTTCCGATGGAAAGATTGACGATAACGGAGATATTTATTTTACAATTCCTAACATTGTACCAACAGGACTTGTAGGTATCATTCCAGACGGATCTCGTTTCAAGATAAGGTTGATGATAAAGGGAGGGAAAATACGTACTAGCGGATTTATTACAGATCGGCACGCTGTATGGGCACGTCAATACGCTATCTTGAAGTATCGAGGGTTGAACACGAAAGAGAAACTTCTATTCGATCGACGATATTTTATCGAGAACGGAAGATTCGTGCGCATTCCATTTTTTGACTCGATTATGAAGATTGAGTACAACAATGCCAACTCCAACAAGACTTCAACAAAGAAGACATATACAGGCGTGCACAAAGGTCGTGAGAAGTTTGGATTTCAAATAATGGTGGATGGCAAGATTCATATTTATGAAGAATGGGATTCAGAAGAATTAGCGGCACGTGCAAGACAATATTTTATGCATTTAATATTTGGCCCTGGATGCAAGAAATCATTGGCATTTGATGTGAACGACTTCTACAATGATGGTGAGTTTATTCACAGGGAAGATCTGGATAGAATATTTGACGACGTCGAAGACCGATTCAACGAAGTAAGTGCGCATACGGGATGCGTTGATCATGTTAACTCTAAGTACTATGCGGAAGCGTTTAGACCTGGACCACGAAAACAAACTTGGCAACACTTAACTTCACTTTGAACCCTCCGAGTGTGACAAGTTGTCACCTCATAGCCAAGGGTATAAAAGATACAAAGTGAGTAGTTATGCCTTGCTTGAATTGTGGAATGAGGAATCTGGTCGAGCAGCGTTTCGGCGTCACCACTTTAACGTTTCTACTCTCGTCAATACGTAGTAGTAGAATTCAAAGCTTGAAAAGCGTAATTGCATTGATGGACTTGAAGCAAATACAAGCACACATTTATATAAAGTCCTAAACACACAAAGGAAAACATAAAGCAGTTGCTTAACTTGAGTCCAGGCCTTCGCTTTGCTGTAATAGAAAACGGTTGTGAAACTGCTGAAGAATTTGGCTCAATCTGCCTCATTAGACTTACTGTAATCCACTTGGAGTGAACCCAAACTCCCCTGCTGACTCCCGTCACGAGTATTCATAAGTTCTCGTGTGTAATCATGTATACTCGTGTGGAATTCCCGTTTCCCAGTTGTAAAACGGATTTTACCGTTGGGAAAATGGTATTCACGTTTTGTACCTGTGTCGAAATGATCACGCTAAACAGCAAGACTTTCGTGCGAGCTCGACTGTGTTCCAGGTCAGCGCGGGATTCGGTTAGTCAACCGAAATCCCGTGGTTCCCCCGGTCAAGCGAGAAAAGCCGATCGCTGACGCGATCGTGCTTTGTCTCGCGTGGGACAGGACATTAAATTGCCTTGTTCTGTTGCGATCGTGCAACTGTGCACGGTCGCAACAGTTGCGACACACGCGCGGGCCCTGAGGGGCCACACGCGCATGTCAGGACCCCACGCGCGGGTCCTGACTTTCGCGCACTTCTTGACCGCGCAAAATCGGTCAAAGGGTCCGAGTCAAAGACTCGAGCCCAGCACCCCCCGGCACACTCGACACTCGCCACGAGCATGAGCATTTATGAGCATTCATGAGCATTCATGAGCATTGATGAGCATTCATGACGCCCTTAAATTTCATGAACGCTCACGGATGTTCATGAAAATTGACGAACGAACATGAGTCGTCATGAGAATTCATGACTCGTCATGATCCGTCATGACTTGTTATGTGCCCATAACAAAAAACGCAGGAAACAAAATGCAAGAACGAATGCACACAAAACACACACAAAATGCGGGACTTCATGCAGGCGGCTGGTTGACGTGCAAAAATAGTATTTGCACCCAACAGATCAAGCTAAAACTCGATTTGAAGAAGCTTCTAAAGAAGATCCAGTATTCCCGTGTGACTGCTGCGACAAGTTAATGTTTAGGCGTCAATTATTCAAATTCGAAAATGCTAAATTTCCAGATTTGAAAAGCGTTTGCGACAGTTACAGAAAGGCGATAAGCGATCGAAGAATTCCCATTCTTTCTCGAATGGGAGGTGCATTGTTACCGAAACGTCCCAACGATCTAACGAGATTGTCAAATTTGGAAGAACGACTAACTTCACCACGTGTTGTGTTTTCAAGTTTTAGGGTACATTCGTATCCCGTGTCAGACACGAAGCCAGACACGAAGTTGAGGTTGGGAAGACCCGAAGGGACTCGGAATGCAGGCAAATTTAGGTTCGGAAGACACAAACCGAGTCACTTTGTGTCTTCCGAGGGTCTGACTTGATGTCTGGCACGCGATACGAATGTACCCTTACACAGAGTTACGTTGGAAAACAATACAAAATACGAGGTGGGAAGGTAAATGTTCCAGTTAAAGTTGTCGACATGGTGACTGCATTACCTCGATTACCACAAGAAGCGCACTCAGTGCGTGTCCGTTTCAAACGCAAATTGCGTAACACACATGATGTATTCGACGACAACGTGAGACCCGCCAAGATTTTGCGCGCCCTTTCATTTTTGGAGAAAAAATATCTCTTCAAACAGCATGGAATAATTTTGGATCAGGGAAGGATGACAGAATTGGAGCAAGAAATTGATGATAGAGAGCTTCACAACGAGCTCTTATCACACGATAGAAATGATCATTGTACGAATGACGCACAATCTAATGAAGATGCTGATGGCTTATCTTGCGAGGAGGTGGAATCAGACATCGACGAAACCGACCTCAATGTTGGCATATTGGATTCGATAATTTGTAACGAGCCGTTATACCAAAACTTGGAGCAATTCGTTGTGGAGATGGCACCGGGCGAAGGATCAAGACTGATGCCCATTCTTATGGACAAATTTGTCGAAGAACTAACATTTCCAACTTTATTTTGCGGGGAAGCTCGTTTAACTGGCGTCGACACATCATCGTTAAGCTATCGCGAAGTAGCAAAATGGGAGCTGCTTAACAAAGATGCGCGTTTCTCTTCTTGCCCGCAAAACATTTTCTTCAAAATGTTTAAGTTGGAGTTGCTTCAAATGGACAACGTAATTGGTACTCGCGTGCGACGTGAGATGATTGAGCACGTCGGTCAGTATTCTGCAAAAAAACATCCTCGATGTTGACGTGCGAAGGCTGTTGCAGAAAAAAGATGCACTATTCAACGAATTTAAGAGTCTTCGTATATCGCCACATTATCTAGAGGATTGTAGACGTGATCTTTTCGCAATGATTCGACAATTGGGCCCGCCAACATTCTTCCTAACAATATCCATGGCGGATACCAAATGGATTGACTTGCACGTCATTCTACTCGAGCACAATAGGAATACTGGAAACATAGCTAATCTTTCAAACACCAGCATGAGTCCTCCGTTAGATTTTGAAACCATAGCTCTATTAGTACGTACATACCCAGTCGTAAGCGCTCGATATTATGTCGAACGAAAGAATGCGTTGTTTCGCGGGATACTAACAAAAAAAACAGGCGTTTTAGGTACTGTTGTTGACTATTTTGTTCTCGACGAGTTTCAACATCGAGGCGCTCCCCATTCTCACTACCTTATATGGAGTGAGTTTTTAGCCTGTGATGCTTCGATTCCATTGGAGAAGATTCTTGAATTCGTAGATAAACATATATCATGTCACGCTCATGAGCTAATTGAAGATTCACAGACAGCAGACCTTTTGAGCGTGCAAACGCACAGCCACACTAGAACGTGCAGATTAAATAAGGGTGGTAAGAAACGAAAGTGTCGTTTTGATATACCGAAATATCCACTTCCCAAAACATTGGTTTTGATGCCGTTTGGGAAGACATACTCGGATTCGGATTTGGAACAACACAAATCGAATAGGTTGATTGTAGATGAATTTTTAGATATGCTCGGAAAACATCATTTGATCGAAACATCCGATTTGTCGTTTGCCGCATTTTTTGATACGGTTCGTCTTACGTACGATGAATATATACTTTGCCTTCGAATAGGCTTGAAAAAAACGAACATTATTTCACGCGAGATAAGTAAGAGACTGTTATGTAAACAATTTCAACAAGACGATCCTGTCAGTTTGGTGCGGCAACATGGATATTCAATTGTGCTTTGACCCATACAGCATGCCAACATATATAGCAGCCTATATGACAAAATCAGGCAAAGGAATTAGCAAGATAATTGAAAATGCGAAGAGATTTGCGGCATTACAAGGTACAGGCGTTTTACATGTTCTTCGAGATCTTGGAAACTATATACTCAATACCCAAGAAATTAGCGCAAAAGAAGCGATATATCTTATTCTAAGTCTTCCGTACAGGAAATCTACACGCGACGTGGAGTTTTTAAACACCAATCATCCACATAAGCGTTTGCTGTTGTCAAAGTCAAAGGCAGAATTGGAGAGACTGGATCCTCAATTCATAGATATATTCAGACCTTATGCCCTATTGGATCGATATGTAAATCGTCCAATCTTTATGGAGTCCGTATGTTTCGCAGATTGTGCGGCAGGATATGAAGAAAGTGCTAAGCAAGACCTTATAGGGCCAGATCTTTCAGTGAAAAAAACGGTTTTACCACAAGAGATCGAACAGGAAGATAATTCGTTATGTAAATTATCATAACGATATTGACGAAGAGAATTTTATGCGAGAACAGACAATGTTGTTCGTACCTTTTTGTCAGAGGTTTATGATCCAATCCAAGTCGCGCTGATCTTTAGAGCGAACGAGGATCTTATCATCGTCAAAAGGAATGAATATTCCATTAGCGGTGATTCTTGGATGCGGGCGTTTGAACAAGCTTTGGACGACGAAGATAAGGATGGCGATTTTAATAACCAAACATCTCGGGACCGCGTTGATGTGGATATCGGTGTTGAGCTGAGTTTTCACGATTCTACTCGATCGAGTGATACGTTTCGTTCTGTTGCCACAAGTGATAGCGAATATTTGCAAATGGAACGTATGCTGAACGCCGAGCAACGTGCTATTGCGGATCACATTGTTCGAGGAGTGCGTCGATCTTTCGAGAACGGGCCTCTTTGCATACTCGTAAGCGGTGGTGCCGGCGTTCGCAAGTCCGTTTTAATTAGGACTGTGCACGATCGATTAATGCGTATTTTTCATGCGCAGATTCACACGGACTTCGACACCATCAAAGTATTGAAGATTGCACCTTCAGGTGTCGCCTGTCACCACCCCCCCTCGCCATCCCCTGCACTCCTCCTCCTTACCCCACCCGTTTTAGGGTTTTTGGGGCGCTGCTGCAGCTGCCGCCGCTGCGATTGCCTCAACTGCCGCCGCCGACCCTGCATCAGCTGCCGTCACCGCCTCTGCAGCAGCTGCCGCCGCCGAGCCTGCAGCAGCAGCCGCCGCCGGACCTGCAGCAGTGGCCGCCTCTGGACCTGCAGCAGCTGCAGCCGCCGAGCCTGCAGCAGCAGCCGCCGCTCGACCTGCAGCAGCTGCCGCCGCCGAGCCTCCAGCAGCAGCCGCCGCCGACTCTGCGGCAGCAGCCGCCGCTGAGATTCCAGCAGCTGCCGCCGCCGACCCTGCAGCAGCTGCCGTGGAGATCCCTGCTGCGACCTGGCCCTGCCCCGCAGTTGCTGCGGCCCCGCTGTCCCCACCGTCTTGTGCCCTCCGCGCCTACCACTGGTGAGCTTTGCCCTGCCAGCACTACTCCCGCTACTACTGCTACTACTGCCTTTGCTCCTCCCACTGTCACTGCTCCTGCTGCCACTACTGCTGCTGCTCCTGCCGTGGCCAGATGGAGCTCCAGCAGGCTCGTGAGTGGTACGCCAGTTTAGGCAGTCGGGGTGGCCGTAGTGGTAGTCGCTCTGGAGTGCGTCGTTCGGGAGCCTCTGGTAGTAGACCGGTGCAGCAGCCGTGCCCTCTTCTGCTCCAGCAGGCTCGTGAGTGGTACGCCGGTTTGGGCAGTCGGGGTGGCCGGCGTGGTAGTCGCTCTGGCGTGCGTCGTTCGGGAGCCCCTGGTAGTGGACAGGTGCAGCAGCCGTGCCCTCTTCTGGTCCAGCAGGCTCGTGAGTGGTACGCCGGTTTGAGCAGTCGGGGTGACCGTAGTGGTAGTCGCTCTGGCGTCCGTCGTTCGGGAGGCTCCGGTAGTGGACAGGTGCAGCAGCCGTGCCCTCTTCTGCTCCAGCAGGCTCGTGAGTGGTACGCCGGTTTGAGCAGTCGGGGTGGCCGTAGTGGTAGTCGCTCTGTGAGTGAGGCAGCCGCTCTCGGTGCCAGTACGTCTGTTGCCCTCGGTGCAGGTGAGGCTACCACTCCCGGTACTCGCGTGTCTGCTACCCCAGGTGATGGTGAGGCTGCTGCCCTAGGTGCTAGTGCGTCTGTGCCCCCTGGTACTGAGTCGACTGCAGCACTGCACACCTTCACCCTGGACTCAGGTGCTTCTCGCTCTTTCTTTCGTGACCGCACTGTCCTTGAGCCACTCGCTCGGCCAGTTGCTGTCTCCCTTGCTGACCCCTCTGGGGGTCCGGTCATTGCGACCTCCTCCACTGTCCTTCCTTGTCCTGCGGTCCCGTCCGGCACGCTGTCAGGTCTCTACCTCCCCTCGTTCTCTACGAACTTGGTGGCGGGTTGTGCGCTCCAGGACTCGGGTGTTCACCAGTTCACCCCTGCCTACGAGCGCGTGACACACTGCACGTGTGCTCGGACGGGTCGCCACCTGGCTACTTTCACTCGAGAGCCGGGGTCGGACCTGTACACACTGACCACTTAGTCCCCTCAGGTAGCTGCGTCTGCGTCTACGTCTGCGTCTGCGTCAGGTCAGCTGTCCGCCCCCTGCTCGTGTCGCTCTCTGGCGCATGAGACTGTCCTTTGGCACCACCGCCTTGGTCACCCGTCTGTGCAGCGCCTTCGGGCCATGCACAAACGGGACCTTGTTGCTGGTCTTCCCAGGGTGCTCCCTCCCCTTCCCGACTCGCCTGCTCCTCCCTGTCTTCCCTATGTCGAGGGGCGGCAGCGCGCCACTCCTCACTCCTCCTCCTTTCCCCCGACGACTGCTCCTTTGCAGACGCTCCACATGGACGTGTGGGGCCCAGCCCGCGTCCGTGGTCAGGGTCAGGAGAGGTACTTCCTGATTGTTGTTGACGACTTCTCGCGCTACACCACGGTCTTCCCCTTGCGCACCAAGGGTGACGTCCCTGATGTCTTGATCCCTTGGATCCGCAGATCTCGTCTCCAGCTTAGTGAGCGTTTCCGCTCCGACTTCCCTGTCCTGCGTCTGCACTCTGACAGAGGTGGAGAGTTTTCCTCTGGCCTCTTGGAGGCCTTCTGTCAGCAGGAGGGCATTGAGCAGTCGTTCACGCTTCCGGCCTCTCCACAGCAGAATGGGGTTGCTGAGCGCCGCATTGGCTTGGTCATGGAGGTCGCTCGTACCTCCTTGGTCCATGCGGCTGCCCCCCACTTTCTGTGGCCGTTTGCAGTCCGATACGCTGCGCATCAGCTCAACCTCTGGCCCCGTGTCTCTTTGCCCGAGACTTCTCCGACACTGCGTTGGACGGGAGAGGCTGGCGATGCGTCGCGTTTTCGGGTCTAAAGATCCCGAGCTTTTGTCCGCGACACGTCCGCGGACAAGCTCTCCCGTCGCGCTGTCCCCTGCGTCTTCCTTGGCTTTGTCCCGGACGCCCCTGGTTGGCAGTTCTACCACCCCACCTCGCGGCGTGTCCTGGCCTCTCAGGACGTCACTTTTGACGAGTCCGTCCCCTACTACCGCCTCTTCCCCTACCGCACTGCCCCGCTCCCCCCCCCGCCTCTCTTCCTCGCTCCAGGTGCAGAGGTACCAGACCCCCTCCCCCCTCAGGGTGCCGCTCCCTCAGGTGTGTCCCAGGTAGACCCGGGTGAGCCTGTCGAGGTAGCTGTTGACTCTCGTCCTGCTAGGGGTGCTGAGCCTGGGGGTGCTGCGTCTGGGGGTGCTGAGCCTGGGGGTGCTGCATCTGGGGGTGCTGAGCCTGGGAGTGCTGGGTCTGGGGGTGCGGAGCCTGGGAGTGCTGAGCCTGGAGGTGCGGAGCCTGGAGGTGCGGAGCCTGGAGGTGCTGAGCCTGGGGGTGCTGAGTCTGGGGGTGCTGAGTCTGGGGGTGCTGAGCCTGAGCGTGCTACACCTGGAGGAGCCCTCTCCTCCCAGCAGCTGCAGGAGAGGTACCTCGAGTACTGCCGCCTCCGGAGAGGTGCTCCTGGAGCTCGTCCCGGTACTTCCCCTCCTACCCAGGAGCTCCCCCCCATTCAGCAGATCCGCGAGTGGTACACACGGCGCTGCAGTCTTCGGAGTGGTGCTCCTGGTGCTGCGGACCCTGGGGGTGGCGCTGCTGCTGGTGCTGAGGACCCGGACGTTGGAGCTGCTGCTGGTGCTGAGGACCCGCCTGGTGGAGCTGCTGCTGGTGCTGAGGACTCGGACGTTGGAGCTGCTACTGGAGCTGAGGACCCGGGCGGTGGCGCTGCTGCTGGTGCTGAGGACCCGGACGTTGGAGCTGCTACTGGTGCTGAGGACTCGGACGGTGGAGCTGCTGCTGGAGCTGAGGACCCGAGCGGTGGCGCTGCTGCTGCTGCTGAGGACCCGGGCGTTGGAGCTACTACTGGTGCT
This sequence comes from Closterium sp. Yama58-4, assembly GCA_947470075.1. Taxonomy (NCBI): domain Eukaryota; kingdom Viridiplantae; phylum Streptophyta; class Zygnematophyceae; order Desmidiales; family Closteriaceae; genus Closterium; species Closterium sp. Yama58-4. The sequence continues at coordinate 501,432 of CANIUD010000597.1, forward strand.
GAGGACCCGGCCGGTGGAGCTGCTGCTGGTGCTGTGGACCCGGACGCTGGAGCTCCTACTGGTACTGAGGACCCGGCCGCTGGAGTCTCTTCTGCTTCTGGAGACGCTGCGCGGCCGCGACCGTACTTCGTACCGCTCCTTCAGCAGGTTCTTGGGCAGGCTCCTCCTCCTTGTCCTCCTCCCTCCGTAGAGTGTCCTCCGCCTGTCCAGCCGCAGTCACAGTTACCGCCTACCTCGCCTCTCCCTGCTCCCTCTCCTTACACTGGTCCCACAGGAGGTCTTACAGAGCGTCGTGAGCCTGAGTCTCGTCCTGCGTCGCCTGTTCGTCCTGCTCGCACTGGTAGTCGTGTCCGTCGTGAGCGTCCTCCTCCTGTCCCAGGCACTCACTACATGACTCTGCGTCCCTCTACTGCTCCTCAGCGTGTCCCTCTACCGTCTCCTCCTGCGTCCTCTTTGCCTGACGTTCCGGACCCTGAGTCTGACCGGTATCGTGCTGAGCACCCTACTGTCACGCGTCTCCTCGCTACTGTTGTCACTGACCCTACCTTTGAGTCCTCGTCTGCGTCTGCTCTGGTCGCTGAGTTGATTGACTTTGCTGCTGCCTGTCGTCTAGACTACGCTGCTAGCCTTGTTGCTGAGTCTGAGTCTGTCTGTCCTCCGTCCGCCGGGGGTGAGTGTGCTCTTGGCACGGACGTCCTTGAGGACAGACAGGAGGAGTTCCAGTGTCTTGCTGCTGCTTTGCCCCGTCTCGTGTCCTTGCTAGTTGCCCCTGAGGGAGACCCGGATGCACCAGACATCCCGACCCCGCGCACTTACGCTGAGGCGATGGCGGGTCCCTACTCCTCTCAGTGGCAGACAGCCATGGACGCCGAGATGGCTTCCTGGAAGTCCACACGCACCTACGTCGACGAGGTTCCCCCTCCTGGGGCGAACATCGTCAGTGGCATGTGGATTTTCAGGGTGAAGCGGCCGCCGGGTTCTCCGCCTGTCTTCAAGGCGCGTTACGTGGCTCGAGGCTTCAGTCAGCGAGAGGGAGTTGACTTCTTCCAGACCTTCTCCCCCACCCCGAAGATGACTACTCTTCGGGTGCTGCTGCACATAGCCGCTCACCGCGACTACGAGCTTCACTCACTTGACTTCAGCACGAGGAGATCTGGCTGCGCCGTCCACCTGGCTTCACTGGGTCGTTTCCTCCTGGTACCCAGTGGAGGCTTCAGCGGCCGGTCTACGGTCTCCGCCAGGCTCCGCGTGAGTGGCACGACACACTGAGGACTACACTTGCGGCCCTTGGGTTCGCGCCTTCTACAGCTGACCCGTCGCTGTTCCTGCGCACCGACACTTTGCTGCCGCCGTTCTACATCCTCGTGTACGTCGACGACTTGGTCTTTGCCACTGCTGACACTGCAGGACTCGCCTACGTGAAGTCGGAGCTGCAGAGGAGACACACGTGCACAGACCTGGGTGAGCTGATAAGCTATCTTGGCTTGCGGATCACCCGGGACAGAGCACGGCGCACCATCACCCTGACTCAGTCACACATGGTGCAGCAGGTTCTCCAGCGCTTCCGCTTCACGTACTCCTCGCCTCAGTCCACTCCTCTGCCTACCGGTCACTCGCTCTCAGCTCTGCCTTCGGATGAGTCCGTAGAGCCGAGTGGCCCGTATCCAGAGCTTGTGGGCTGCCTCATGTACCTGATGACCTGCACTCGACCTGACCTTGCATACCCTCTTAGCATCCTTGCATGCTATGTCGCTCCTGGCCGTCACAGGAAGGAGCACATGGATGCCGCTAAGAGGGTGTTGCGCTACTTGTGCAGTACGTCGGGCATGGGGCTTGTGCTTGGAGGGCGAGACCGAGTTGTTCTCACAGGGCACTCAGACGCTTCTTGGGCAGACGACCAGGCCACTCAGCGGTCGTCTCAGGGTTACACCTTCAGCCTTGGCTCTGGCTCAGTTTCTTGGCGCTCTACACGTTCTTCTTCTGTTCTCGGCTCCAGTTGCGAGGCTGAGATCTACGCTACAGCCATGGCTGCCCAGGAGCTACGCTGGCTGACCTACCTGCTGACCGACCTCGGAGAGCGGCCTCGTTCTCCTCCAGTACTGTACGTCGACAACAAGGCTGCCATTGCCTTGTGTGAGGAGCACAGACTGGAGCACAGAACGAAGCACATCGCCCTGCGGTACTTCCTTGCTCGAGAGCTGCAGCAGCGCGGTCAGCTTTGTATTCGCTACGTGGCCACTGAGGCCAACACTGCTGATGTGTTCACCAAGGCGCTTCAGCCTCGTGACCATCAGCGCTTCTGCACTCTACTAGGCCTTGTGCCTACTGGACCTCACTTGCTTACCTCTTGACTTTGCTTGTACTGTGATCACTATATATATCTATACCTGCATGTTTACTCTTGCTAGGTTGTGATCACTGTATCTCTTGCTCTGTTATAAACCTGCATGTGAACTGGTCTTGTGACCACTAGCTTGCGCTCGGAATTTGTGTGGAATCCTTGAGATCCACCCTGAGCTTGTTGTTGCCTTGCTTTGCCTTGACTGGTCTTGTGACCCCTAGGTCTCCCCCACTTTGCCTATGGGGGTGTGTCAAACATTATACATGTTGTATTTGTGTAGGCTGTAGTGGGTTAGCCTATAGGGGGGTCACAACATTAGGGTTTCATATTTGTACTCACAATCCTTGTTAGTCCATCATTCCAGTCCGTTCATTCTGACAACTTACGTAGCTCTAAGTCGTTTTCGTAGTCCAGACCGACTATTTTTATGCAATTTTTCAGAAGATTGCATAAAAACGGATTCCCGCGTTGTAGCAGAAATGTGTTGCTTACGTGTACGACCTCTCATTTTAGATCCAACTTCGGTCGAATTGATCTCAAAACAACCTTCGTGTGAGAAATTCGTTTTTCAAAACGTAAGAGGTTATCGGGGGCATTACAAAGATGTGAATATTAACAGTCTTTATAACTTTGATTTCGTGATCCTTTTTTAAACGCACTTAAACTCAAACGATGTGTTACCGAGCGACACATTTCCATCCTTCGAAGTTTTTTCGCGTAGATTGCAAATCTGGCGGAATCGTTTTGTATCATCGGATTCCAATAAGAATAATACAATATCAAGAAGATTGTAAAGTTGAATTTTTGACATTCTCTATCGATATCAGAGGTACACGCTTACTAATCACTTGCTGTTATCGCAACCCCACCAATCATCATAATCATAACATTCTCTTTGATAAGATTTTATATATCATCATTAAACATCCTCATGATAATATGATCTTCGTTGGTGATTTTAATATCGATTTGAATGCCAATCCACAATGGTGATATGATCATTTCTTTAAACGGCATGGTTTTACTCAATTCGTTATTGATCACGTATGGACAAATTGCTTCAAGACTCGCATTAAAGTTTATGTTGGTGAAACCTATTTTTCTGACCATTTTCCTGTTTATGTTGTTATTGATTGATATATGTTTAAAATCAAACGCTGCAATACGTATTCAAAGTTCATTATCGTACATATATTAACGCCCGCAATACGATTGCTTTACATTTGAAACTCCATGTTGTTTTGGAACAGGGCCATTTCGACCTCCGCACGACCGTACTCAGGCAAGTTTAGTTTTGTTTTGTAGTTATGCACATAGTTGATTATGCAGACAACAATGATATTCACAATAATAATGTTCTACTTGCAGACAACTTCTGAGGTCACGTTCAAGTTTTTGGAGCCTTGGGTAGTAGAAGGTGTTGGAAACAAGAAGTCGCTAGTGTGAGAATTGGAACGAGAATGAATGCATTGAGCAGCATGAGGAGTACAAGTACCAAACCCTAGAATGTTGTACCCCATATGAGCTACCCCACTACAGCCTACACAGACTATAGTGTATAAGTTTGACACACCCCCATAGGCAAAGTGGGGGAGAACAAGGGGTCACAAGACCAGTCAAGCAAAGCAAGGCAAAGCAAGCTCAGGGTGGATCACAACGTCACCACACAGTCTGAGCACAAGTTCAAGGCCACAAGGCCAGTTCACATGCAAGGTCACATATATATAACACTAAACAGGCAAGGGCAGGTATATATATGTAACAGTACAAGCAAAGTCAAGAAGTAAGCAAGTGAGGCAAGGTAGGCACAAGACCTAACAGAGTGCAGAAGCGCTGATGATCACAAGGCGCGAGTGCCTTAGTGAAGATATCAGCAGTGTTGGCCTCAGAGGCCACGTAAGCAAGGCGCAGCTGACCACGCTGCTGCAGCTCACGAGCAAGAAAGTAGCGAAGAGCGATGTGCTTCGTTCTGTGCTCCAGTCTGTGCTCATGACACAAGGCCAGCATGGCCTTGTTGTCTACGTACAGCACTGGAGGAGAACGAGGCCGCTCTCCCAGGTCAGTCAGCAGGTAGGTGAGCCAGCGTAGCTCCTGTGCAGCCATGGCTCCTGCATAGATCTCAGCCTCACAACTGGAGCCGAGAACAGAAGACGAGCGGGTAGACCGCCAAGAAACAGAGCCGGAACCAAGGCTGAAGGTGTAACCCTGTGACGACCGCTGCGTAGCCTGGTCGTCAGCCCAAGAAGCGTCTGCGTGACCAGTGAGGACCACTGAACTATGCCCTCCAAGCACAAGCCCCATGCCCGACGTACTGCACAAGTAGCGCAACACCCTCTTCGCTGCAGCCATGTGCTCTGGTCTGTGTCTCCCAGGAGCAACAAAGCGTGCCAGAATGCTAAGAGGGTATGCAAGGTCAGGTCGAGTGCAGGTCATCAGGTACATGAGGCAGCCGACAAGCTCTGGGTACGGGCCACTCGACTCTACGGACTCATCCGAAGGCAGAGCTGAGAGCAAGTGGCGTGTAGGCAGAGGAGTGGCCTGAGGCGAGGAGTACGTGAAGCCGAAGCGCTGAAGGACCTGCTGCACCATGTGTGACTGAGTCAGGGTAATGGTGCGCTGTGCTCCGGGTGATCTGCAAGCCAAGGTAGCTGCGCAGTTCACCCAGGTCTGTGCACGTGTGTCTCTTCTGCAGCTCGGACTTCACGTAGGCAAGTCCAGCAGTGTCAGCTGTAGCAAAGACCAAGTCGTCGACGTACACGAGGATGTAGAACGGTGGCAAAGAAGTGTCGGTGCGCAGAAACAGCGACGGGTCGGCAGTAGAAGGAGCAAACCCAAGGGCCGCAAGTGTAGTCCTCAGTGTGTCGTGCCACTCACGAGGCGCCTGGCGGAGACCGTAGACTGGCCGCCGGAGGCTCCACTGGGTGCCAGGAGGAAACGTCCCAGTGAAGCCAGGTGGGCGGCGCAGCCAGATCTCCTCGTGCAGGCTGCCCTGCAAGAAAGCAGTGCTGAAGTCAAGAGAGTGCAGCTCGTAGTCTCGGTGAGCAGCTATGTGCAGCAGTACCCGAAGAGTGGTCATCTTCGGGGTGGGGGAGAAGGTCTGAAAGTAGTCAACTCCCTGCCGCTGACTGAAGCCACGAGCCACGTAACGCGCCTTGAAGACAGGCGGAGAACCCGGCGGCCGCTTCACCCTGAAAATCCGCATGCCACTGACGATGTTCGCCCCAGGCGGGGGAACCTCGTCAACGTAGGTGCCTGTGGACTTCCAGGAAGCCATCTCTGCGTCCATGGCTGCCTGCCACTGAGAGGAGTAGGGACCCTCTATCGCCTCCGCGTAAGAGCGCGGAGTCGGGATGTCAAGTGCATCCGGGTCTCCCTCAGGGGCAAGCAGCATGGACACGAGATGAGGTGAAGCAGCAGCCAAGCACTGGAACTCCTCCTGCCTGTCCTCTAGGACGTCCGTGCCAAGAGCACACTCACCCCCGACGGACGGAGGACAGACAGACTCAGACTCAGCGACGAGACTGGTAGCGTAGTCTAGGCGACAGCGAGCAGCGAAGTCGACAAGCTCAGCAACTAGGGCAGACGCAGCAGTAGACTCAAAGGAAGGGTCAGTGACGACAGTAGCAAGGAGACGCGTGACAGTAGGACGCGCAGCACGAAGGGAGTCCGACTCCGGGTCAGGAAGCTCAGGAAGAGAGGACGCGGGAGGAGAGGGCAAAGGGGCACGCAGCGGAGCAGTGGAAGGACGCAGAGACATCCGGTGCGTGCCGGGGACAGGGGGAGGACGCTGACGTGAACCACGACCACTAGTGCGAGCAGCGCGGACAGGCGACGCAGGGCGAGACGCAGGCTCACGACGCTCAGCAAGACCTCCAGTAGGACCAGTGTAGGGAGAAGGAGAAGGAAGCGGGGAAGGAGGCAGTAACTGTGACTCAGACTGGACAGGAGGCGGACACTCTAAGGCAGGAGCAGGACCAAGAGAGGACGGAAGACCAAGAACCTGCTCAAGGAGCGGAACGAAGTACGGCCGCGGCCGCGCAGCTCCACCAGTGCCAGCAGGAACAGCACCAGCGCCCCCAGCGGGAGCACCAGCACCAGGAGGACCCGCAGCTCCTCAGCTCCAACTCCAGCACCCTCAGCAGCACCAGCGCCAGGAGCACCCCCAGCGCCAACACCCCCAGTAGCTCCAGCTCCAGCCGGACCACCCGAAGACGCAGCAGCTCCAGCTCCAGGAGCTCCAGCAGCACCAACGCCAGCAGCACCAGCAGCACCAGCAGCTCCAGCTCCAGGAGCACCAGCAGCACCAACGCCAGCAGCACCAGCAGCACCAGCAGCTCCAGCTCCAGGAGCACCAGCAGCACCAACGCCAGCAGCACCAGCAGCACCAGCAGCTCCAGCTCCAGGAGCACCAGCAGCACCAACGCCAGCAGCACCAGCAGCACCACCAGCTCCAGCAGGAGGAGCACTCGTAGGGCCAGCAGCTCCAGTACACTCGGTACGAGCACCTCTGGGACCCTCGGCACCAGCACTCTCAGCAGCAGTAGAACCTCCAGCTCCTGCAGCACCACCAGCTCCAGCAGCACGCCGCCAGTGCCAGGCGAACCACTCACGCAGCTCCTGTGGAGAGAGTAGCTCCCGCCGGGACGAAGCACCCGAAGAACCGCCAGGCTCAGCACCACCAGACGCCAGACGAGCAGGTCCAGCACCCTCAGGCTCCGCACTCCGAGACTCAGCACCCCCAGGCTCAGCACCCCCAGGCGCAGCACCCCCAGGCGCAGCACCCCCAGGCTCAGTAACCCCAGGCACAGCACCCCCAGGCTCAGCACCCTCAGGCTCAGCACCCCCAGACCCAGCACCCCCAGGCTCAGCACCACCAGCAGCACCAGAGTCAACAGCTACCTCGACTGGCTCAACTGCATCTACCTGGGACACACCTGAGGGAGCAGGACCCTGAGGGGGGAGGGGGTCTACCGGAGGGGGACCTGGCGTAAGGAAGAGCGGCGGGGGAGGGAGGGACGCAGTGCGGTAGGGGAAGAGACGGTAGTAGGGAACCGACTCGTCAAAGGTGACGTCCTGGGACGCGAAGACACGGCGCGAGGTGGGGTGGTAAAACTGCCAGCCTGGCGCGTCAGGGGGAAAGCCAAGGAAGACGTAGGGAACAGCACGAGAGGACAGCTTGTCCGCAGACAAGTCGCGGACAAACGCCCTAGATCCCCAGACCCGAAAACGCGACGCATCACCAACCTTCCCCGTCCACAGCAAAGCAGGGGAGGTCTCCGGCATGGAGACCCGGGGGTGAAGGTTGAGCTGATGCGCCGCGTACCGAACCGCAAACGGCCACAGAAAATGGGGAGCAGCTGCATGGATCATGGAGGTACGAGCGACGTCCATGACCATGCCGATGCGGCGCTCAGCAATCCCATTCTGCTGCGGAGAGTCCGGAAGCGTGAAGGTCTGGCGGATGCCTCGTGCGCGACAGAAGGCCCGCAGAAGGTCAGAGGAGAACTCTCCGCCTCGGTCGGAGTGCAGACGCCGAACAGGAAAGTCGGAGCCGAAACTCTCCTGGAGCTGGAGACGAGCTGCGCGGATCCAGGCGATCAACACCTCAGTGACGTCACCCTTGCTGCGCAAGGGGAAGACTGCGGTGTAACGCGAGTAGTCGTCAACCACCAGCAGGAAGTAGCGCTCCTGACCCTGCCCACGGACGCGGGCTGGGCCCCACACGTCCATGTGAAGCGTCTGCAGCGGAGCCTCTGTCGGAGGAAACTCGGAGGAGTGAGGGGCAGCGCGCTGCCGCCCCTCGACGCAGGGAACGCAGGTGGGGGCAGGCCCCGGAGGAAGGGGAGGGAGGGACCGGGGGAGGCCAGAGACAAGAAGACGGGACGCCATGCCTCGAAGACGAGGCAGGGAGGGGTGACCAAGGCGGTGGTGCCAGAGGAGAGTCCGGTGGGACAGGAGACGACACGAGCAGGGGGCAGACTCAGGACCAGACCTGGACGCCGCAGCAAACACCTGACCCGACGCTGCTACCTGAGCAGACTCAGTGACTGGAGGAGACTCAGTGGTCAGTGTGTACAGGCTCGACCCCGGCCGACGGGTAAACGTGGCCAAGTGTCGGCCCGTGTCCGCACACGTGCAGTGGGTCACCCGCTGACGCGCAGGGGTGAACTGGTCAACTCCTGCATCCTGGAGGTCAGCACCCGCCACCAAGTTCGTAGAGAACGAGGGGAGGTAGAGACCCGACAGGGAGCCAGACGGGACCGCCGGACACGGTAGGACAGTGGAGTAGTGAGCAAGGACAGGACCCCCAGAGGGGTCCGCCAGGGAGACCGCAACAGGCCGACTGAGCGGTGTGAGAGTGGTGCAGTCTCGAAAGAAGGAGCGGGAAGCACCCGAGTCAAGGGTGAAGGTGTGGGTGTCCGGGGGCGACGCAGCACCTGAGAGCGCAAACTCACCGGCACCTGGGGCAGCAGACGCACTGGCACCTAGAGCAGCAGCCTCACAAGTACCTAGCGCAGCAGCCTCTATGCCTGGGTCAGGCGGGAAACACCGGTAACAGTCACCCTCATCACTAATAGTCACAGCATACATGGCAGCAAGAATAGCATCAAAGTCAAGATCATAGATTGCAACACCCGCCCTAGACAGCTCGCCCCAGCGAGGGATCTCAGTAGCGTCGGGGAACTGGTGGCGCCACGCGTCTGTCAGACGACCGAAGCAGCGCTGGGTGGGGTGCGGGCCTCCACACTGCTCACCCGCCCGGTCGCCGGTACGGAGAACGTAGGTGCAGGGGCCAGCACCCCCGCCCCGCTGACGAGCAGCGTACCACTCACGAAGCTGCTGGGGGGAAGGGGTCTCACGGGTACGCTGCTGCTGCTGCTGCTGGCGCGCACCACCACCGGAGCCACCCCTCTGCGCAGCGCCACCCCGACCAGCTCCGCCGCCTCCGCCGCTACCTCCTCCACTACCGCCACCTCCGCCACCTCCGCTCCCACCGCCACCGCACACCGCCACCACCTCCACCTCTAGTCCCGCCACCGACGCCCCCACCCCCGCCACCACCCCCACCGCCACCCCCACCCCCTCCACCACCTCCACCTCCGCCTCCACCGCCCCCTCCAGCCCCTCCAGCACCCTTGCCCCCCTTGCCCTTGCCAGAGCGGCGTCTCCCGCTAGGGGCAGACGCCGCAGCGACCGACTCAAGACCAACGAGGTCGGCCGCAGCAGCAGAGGCAACAGAGGGCAAGAGGGGGGAGGGGGAGCACCCCTCAAAGACAGGGGTACGAGGGTCACCACGAGAGGCACCTACTGCGACTATGCTCTTCTCGAGGAGGTCAACGGTGAGGGTGGTGGGGCAAACAGAGAGGAAGTGGTCCCTAACCGGGCGAAGGGTGTCAGGGAGCCGGGTGACGATGTAGTAGAGGGTGATGTACATGGGGGGGGGGGTTCTTGGCATAGAACTCAGCAGGAAGCGCAGCGCGGTAGCGAGTGTCACTAGTGCGGAGGTGCGTAATGAGGTCAGCGACAGTGGGAAAAGCGGCGAGGTCAGGGAAGAGGTACGGTAGGATGAGGCGGCTAAGCGCAGCAGTGGCAGGGGAAGAGTAGCGTGCAACTACAGCGTCGTACAAGGTCTTAGCACTCTTGTACTGGCTAAAGTGCGCACGCTCAGCGGTCGGCAAGTGGCGGCGCACAGCAAGGCGGGCAGCAGCATCGCGTGTGGCCCACTGGGAGCGAACAGTGGGGTCAGCATCAGCAGCAGGGGCAGGAGAGGCACCAGAGGTGAGGTCAAAAAGGGAGAGGCCGTCTGCTCTGTCGCTCAGTAGGAAAAGCTGCAGGTCATCTACCCAGACGTCAAAGTCAATGGCCCGACCCTCAGCGTCAAAGGTGAGGACACTGGGGGAAGCCATGACAGCAGTAGACGAGCAGTGAGAGCAGCAGGCTAGGGCAGAGCAGTGGTGGAGGCGCTGCTCTTACCGGGCAGGCGAGAAGGACCGAGGCGCGCCGGCAGGAACAGGGCCGTGACAGCAGGAACGGCGGCTCTGCGGCTCAGCGGCTCGGCAGCTCGGCGGCAGCGGCGTCTTGGCGGCTCGGCAGCACGGTGGCAGTGGCGGCTCGGCGGCTCGGCTACTCGGCGGCAACGGCGGCTTGGCGGCTCGGCGGCTCGGCGGCTCGGCGGCTCGGCGGCGGCGGCGTCTCGGCGGCGCGGCTGCTCGGCGGGGCCGCGAAGGTATGGCGAAGGGGCCGCAAAGGGCGGCGGTGGGGTCGCACGGGTGGGGCGACGGGGGTCGCGGGCGGCTGCGACTACAAGAGTCGCGCGCAGCTGCGGCGACGGGAGGGCAGGCGGCCGCGGCGACGAGGTCGCAGGCGGCTGCGACTGCAGGGCCGCGGGCGGCGGCGAAGGTAGGGTCGCGGGCGGCTGCGACAGCAGGGTCGCGGGCGGCGGCGACGGCAGGGTCGCGGGCGGTTGCGGCGACAGGGTCGCGGGCGGCTGCGACGCCAGGGTCGCGGGCGGCTGCAGCGGTAGGGACGCGGGCTGCGCGAAGGGCGACGGGGTCGCGACGGGCGGCGTCGGGGTCGCGGGCGGCCGCAACGACGCCGCGCAGGGCGACGCGAGGGTGGGGCCGCGGGGTCGCGACGGTGGGACGCCGGGGCCAGCAGAGGCGGCGCCGGGGCCGGAAGCGCGGCGCGACGGGGCCGCTAAGGGAAGCGAGGGGAGGGGAGCGCGACTCGGGCAGGGGCGGAGCGCGCTCCGGGCAGGAAAAAAAAAATCGTACGGTGGGCCCTAGGAACAGTTCCCACGAGGGAACCTGCTCTATACCATGTGACAATTGGAACGAGAATGAATGCATTGAGCAGCATGAGGAGTACAAGTACCAAACCCTAGAATGTTGTACCCCATATGAGCTACCCCACTACAGCCTACACAGACTATAGTGTATAAGTTTGACAGCTAGAGCGCAGCGGAAGCTCTAGGAATTAACGACGTCCCTACGGCGGGGCAATGGTCACTCAGAGGTAGCTCTCCTGGCTTGTAACTTGGTGCCAGATCAGTGGCCTAGGGTAGGCCGGACACAAGCTTGGGAATTGTGTGATAATAGCATGGCAATACATTGATTTATATAGGAAACAGATAGGGCAGACAGTTACCGTAGCGCAACTGTATAACAGTTGCGCTGCGTCGCTTGGGTTGCCTTGTTACAGTCGAGATGGTGAGACTGTTCAGCTTCGGCAAGGGCGCGGTATCCTGCCGCGCCCCGCAGGTCAGTTTCGCGTACTGTAGACGATGCCTCGCTGTGCAGCTCGACTCTTCAGCTGCCACGAGGGTCGCAACCGCTGTGCTCGGTTGCGCCCCGTTGACTCGATACTAGGGGCAGGAAAAACTCGATATGGCAAGCCCCACTAGTACACTTCGAACAGTGCACTTTACAGTAAATATCGTAAAACATATTCTCAACACTCCCCTCCACTGTTAGAAGTGTAGAAACGAGGAGAGCTGCAGTTCTGCCGGGTTGTAGTTGAAAAGTACTTGCCAGGGACTTTGCCGGGACGCATTGAAATGCGTCTTGCCGAGTCGCCCAAAATGATGCGACGTCGTGTTGAAGATTTCCTCCACGTAGTGCTCCGTGGGAAGTGGCAGGTCGAACCTGCTCCAGGAGATGCTCCTGGTGATGTTTCAGGTGGTGGGCCCATTTGTAGAAATTACCATAGGTTCCAAGGATTGGAACTCTTGCTCGTGATACCATGTTGGAAACAATAAGTCGCTAGAGCGCAGCGGAAGCTCTAGGAAGATAACGACGTCCCTACGGCGGGGCAATGGTCACTCAGAGGTAGCTCTCCTGGCTTGTAACTTGGTGCCAGATCAGCGGCCTAGGGTAGGCCGGACACAAGCTTGGGAATTGTGTGATAATAGCATGGCAATACATTGATTTATATAGGAAACAGATAGGGCAGACAGTTACCGTAGCGCAACTGTATAACAGTTGCGCTGCGTCGCTTGGGTTGCCTTGTTACAGTCGAGATGGCGAGACTGTTCAGCTTCGGCAAGGGCGCGGTATCCTGCCGCGCCCCGCAGGTCAGTTTCGCGTACTGTAGACGATGCCTCGCTGTGCAGCTCGACTCTTCAGCTGCCACGAAGGTCGCAACCGCTGTGCTCGGTTGCGCCCCGTTGACTCGATACTAGGGGCAGGAAACACTCGATATGGCAAGCCCCACTAGTACACTTCGAACAGTGCACTTTACAGTAAACATCGTAAAACATATTCTCAACAGAAGGAGAGAGGCCACCAGATTACCATTTCAGGGGGATGGTGATTCCTAGCAAGAACACATTCATAAACCCTAACGATGGAAAACTTTCGCCAGGAAAAGTGCTTCTCTTCGATGTGGCGCGTTCTGTCGGCGAGATGGTCTTGTGGCTTGAGACCACAGGATCTAGCCGATGCGATGTGCGAGCAGTGAATGACTTCTTGATGAGACTTTCCATTGGGGAAGTCTATCAAGTTTGTCGCGTCAATGTTTCGCGCGCACATCTCAACTGGTAAGCTTTGTATTCATTCGAGCAAATGCATGTTTACACATAGATACTTATATGAATATATACAATCTCTACAGGTCTCTCATTGGAGGCCTTGAGATGCTGTTGGTTTGGCTACACCACTGTTCATTCATGGTGGAGGATAAGGGGAGCATGGAGCTGACAGTGGGAGACGTGCCCACTCCGATGCTCATGAGCTTCTTTGGGCCGAAGGACGACTCCAGGGTAAGAGTTAATCATTATCCTAAACGAGTTAGATGTGATTATGTTTGAAATGCACATGCGTTCTTTTCAACAAAGTCACAGTTGCATACTTGTATTACGCTGTTGTGTTTATGTTTATTCAAGATGTTTTGATGCGTATTGTCTAACGCAACTTCTACTTGGTTTTGTTTCATTGATCGTTAGCATAATATTTTATATTGATAATTGTTTGTTATAGCGATACATATCGAGTACTTAAATCTTGTGTTTCCAGTTCAGAATGTTATATTCTTCTCTTTTTTTTTATCAGATCCCTTGCCTTTCCGTCAGGCTGAAGATCTCGTCCTTTGAGAGGCCGGGTGGTTTGCCTAAGCTCACAGCTGTCATCCACGATTCGTCGCTTCGGAGCGTCTTGGTATGTCTGGGGGATGCTGCCACACGGATCCATGAGTGCTGTAAGACATACTTGGACGAACATGACGATGCTATAGACGTGTCAGTTTACATTAGCGAAGTATATCTGAAGTCAGCATTGTTCAAGACAACAACGCTTTCGAGTGCTATCATTCTTGACGCTCGACGAGCATTGGAGATCACAGATGCGCCAGTCACCGAGGAGCCACAAGACGTCGGCCTCGTGACTATGTAAGTAAACATACTAGTGCATTTCAATGTTTTAGACAAAACATTCGTTAGTAATATTTTTGTTCTCTACATTCAGGATGAGTCATGTGGTCACACTTGTGATGGCAACAAAAGAAGAGAAGATAGCGTCTCTTGTAGCAGAAATCAAGGATCTGGTGCACAGCTCTGGCAGAGTGTGCAAGGGTGGCTCGGGGGATTCGATTTGCCCACTGACCGTTTTTCGCTCCTGTAAGACGCTCGAGTATGAGTGCTCGGAGCATGGATCCTCGTCGATCGCCAAGATCGATAACACCACCGACACGCTTGTCGTGCACGAGAGCGGTTAGTATTGTATGCTATGATCTCGTGTTTAGGTTTTGTACGTTTTGTTTTGTTATAAACTTCTTTTTTTTTTAATGTCTTTTTTGTTTGTTCAGCGTCATACAAGTCCCAAGCACATGGCTTGGTGATTCAACCCAGCGTCCTGACCAAAGTGATCCCGCATCTTCAAATGTCCACTTTCCTCTCCTTGCCCTTGGATGAGCGCCAACGCAAGTTGGACGCTCTTCTTGGTCGTTGGCTCGTGAAGGTAGTATGTGCAGCTTTTACCTAACTGTAAATCGTTTTTTATGATTCTATTGTTTTGTGTTATTCATGTTAGTTATCATTTCAGCTTCGCTTTTCTTCATTCATTCTTTCCCGATTCCCTCCTTCCGTTATTCCCTTCTTCCCTCATTTTGTTCCCTGCATCCCTCTTTTACAACCAAAACCCTTCTTTGTTATCAATTTCTTCCAATAAATTCTTCACTTAATCTCTCTACCCCCTTTCACATTTTTTTTTCTCTTGACAGATTCATTTTGGTCTTTAAGGAGACCGCGTCATCAAGACCATTCTTGATGTAGCGGGCGTCACGCAGTCAAGCGACACTCCCGTCAACTTTGACACGTCGAGCACCCAGCCATCTTCAACACCTACAAAGAGGAGGTTTGATGTACGTCGAATGATTATATTTTATGAGTTCCATTATTTGAGTAATATGTGCATTCTTATATATTTTTATTATATGTTCTAATGGTTATCATTTTATGTTTGAGCCTTCAATCCGTGCAGCATTTGTGAAACCCAAGACCGGTGAAGCTCGTCCGTAATCAAGAGATGTATTGTCTTGATCCATGATAAACATGTTATTATGACAGTATGGATCGAGATATACCAGAAAATTTGCTTTTGCTCTCGTTTCGGTTCTTGAGATTTTTTTTCCTTTCAACTGCACCTTATTTTGAGATTGATCATCATCGTGTTTGTATGATGATGTTGCTTGTGTGACTGTGCATGCATATACATTGCATTAACAATGCATGTCTGTGAGTTTTAAAAAGGTGAATCAGGTCTATCATTTCATTAGAAGGTTCATTGGCGCGCCTGTCGGGAGCCCACTTGAACTGGAGATGATAGGGTTGATAATCTTTTTAGAGTTCACAGATTGTGTTGTGTCTTGTGACTGCTGATTATTCAAGGATTATGCTATTAGCTCCCCCCCATGCTAGGCAGGGGATGCGATAGCATAGTTTTTGGATCGTTAGCTGTCACGCATTTTTATCATTATTAGCATCATGATCATGAATTGTGAGTAACAGGTAAGCATTATTCGTATTAAAGATAAAGCATGCATGCATTTATCATATATCATATCATATCTTGCAAAATATATTGCATGTAATATAACATCATTATATTCATCTACGTTCACCAATCATTATATTTATTCTTTCACATTATGTACATATTATATGGCAGCAAGTCACAACAAAGTAAATCACAGAAACAACCTAGTTGTCCAAAAAGTCACTACCACTACAATAGTATAACTGAACCAGACAGGACCTCGTACATGTTACGTACATAGCAAAAAGTACATCCAGTTTTTCTTTCACATTTTTACATTTAAAATAAATAAAATGTAAAATGTGAAAAAAAAAACTGACCAAATCGATCGTAATAGGTTGCTTCGCAACCCAAAAAAAAAAAAAAAAAAAAAAAACCCATCGGATGGCACGCCCTTCGGGAGGCATCAACCATAAACACCATGCGACAAGGTGTTTACGGTTGATGCCTTCCGGAGGATATCCCATCCGAATGGGTTTTAGATTTTTTTTTTCTTGGGAACAAAAATTAACCTTCGATTTTTACCCGTTCAAAAGTGATATTATGCATCAATCAAACAGTGGATAATTGAACAGTAACATCGTGCCACGAGTTAACTTGCCGATGTTGCCAAGAAATTGCAGATGCTTTTACAGAGTTAACGAGAGCTATCGCGAAACTATTTCGTAAGTAACGACGTCTCGCAATACTACGGACAAAACGGCGCGCACGAGATAAATTCCCTTGTATCCCTATAGTGACTTGAGCAGTTTCAACTTTCTATCGATCGTTTCAACGAGTGGCCAAACGTGATAGCTCTGCAGGGCAAGGTGTGACTAAGCGTGATAGCGCTGTGATCACACGCGATAGCAATCAACTGTACTGTGACTGTTCATGATACCCCTGTAACCAAACGTAATAAAGTGGGCGAAATTGTGACTGCCCAAAAAAATTCCCGAGACACACAAAATTGCAGATCCACATTTGCGTCAAGGCGAAACCTCTGCTTCTGGCGTCTTTCTTCCATTCAGCTTGGGGACGAGAATGAATGAATTGAGCAGCATGAGAAGTACAAGTACCAAACCCTAGAATGTTGTACCCCATATGAGCTACCCCACTACAGCCTACACAGACTATAGTGTATAAGTTTGACACACCCCCATAGGCAAAGTGGGGGAGAACAAGGGGTCACAAGACCAGTCAAGCAAAGCAAGGCAAAGCAAGCTCAGGGTGGATCACAACGTCACCACACAGTCTGAGCACAAGTTCAAGGCCACAAGGCCAGTTCACATGCAAGGTCACATATATATAAAGCTAAACAGGCAGGTATATATATGTAACAGTACAAGCAAGGTCAAGAAGTAAGCAAGTGAGGCAAGGTAGGTACAAGACCTAACAGAGTGCAGAAGCGCTGATGATCACAAGGCGCGAGTGCCTTAGTGAAGATATCAGCAGTGTTGGCCTCAGAGGCCACGTAAGCAAGGCGCAGCTGACCACGCTGCTGCAGCTCACGAGCAAGAAAGTAGCGGAGAGCGATGTGCTTCGTTCTGTGCTCCAGTCTGTGCTCATGACACAAGGCCAGCATGGCCTTGTTGTCTACGTACAGCACTGGAGGAGAACGAGGCCGCTCTCCCAGGTCAGTCAGCAGGTAGGTGAGCCAGCGTAGCTCCTGTGCAGCCATGGCTCCTGCGTAGATCTCAGCCTCACAACTGGAGCCGAGAACAGAAGACGAGCGGGTAGACCGCCAAGAAACAGAGCCGGAACCAAGGCTGAAGGTGTAACCCTGTGACGACCGCTGCGTAGCCTGGTCGTCAGCCCAAGAAGCGTCTGCGTGACCAGTGAGGACCACTAAACTATGCCCTCCAAGCACAAGCCCCATGCCCGACGTACTGCACAAGTAGCGCAACACCCTCTTCGCTGCAGCCATGTGCTCTGGTCTGTGTCTCCCAGGAGCAACAAAGCGTGCCAGAATGCTAAGAGGGTATGCAAGGTCAGGTCGAGTGCAGGTCATCAGGTACATGAGGCAGCCGACAAGCTCTGGGTACGGGCCACTCGACTCTACGGACTCATCCGAAGGCAGAGCTGAGAGCAAGTGGCGTGTAGGCAGAGGAGTGGCCTGAGGCGAGGAGTACGTGAAGCCGAAGCGCTGAAGGACCTGCTGCACCATGTGTGACTGAGTCAGGGTAATGGTGTGCTGTGCTCTGTCCCGGGTGATCTGCAAGCCAAGGTAGCTGCGCAGTTCACCCAGGTCTGTGCACGTGTGTCTCTTCTGCAGCTCGGACTTCACGTAGGCAAGTCCAGCAGTGTCAGCTGTAGCAAAGACCAAGTCGTCGACGTACACGAGGATGTAGAACGGCGGCAAAGAAGTGTCGGTGCGCAGAAACAGCGACGGGTCGGCAGTAGAAGGAGCAAACCCAAGGGCCGCAAGTGTAGTCCTCAGTGTGTCGTGCCACTCACGAGGCGCCTGGCGGAGACCGTAGACTGGCCGCCGGAGGCTCCACTGGGTGCCAGGAGGAAACGTCCCAGTGAAGCCAGGTGGGCGGCGCAGCCAGATCTCCTCGTGCAGGCTGCCCTGCAAGAAAGCAGTGCTGAAGTCAAGAGAGTGCAGCTCGTAGTCTCGGTGAGCAGCTATGTGCAGCAGTACCCGAAGAGTGGTCATCTTCGGGGTGGGGGAGAAGGTCTGAAAGTAGTCAACTCCCTGCCGCTGACTGAAGCCACGAGCCACGTAACGCGCCTTGAAGACAGGCGGAGAACCCGGCGGCCGCTTCACCCTGAAAATCCACATGCCACTGACGATGTTCGCCCCAGGCGGGGGAACCTCGTCAACGTAGGTGCCTGTGGACTTCCAGGAAGCCATCTCTGCGTCCATGGCTGCCTGCCACTGAGAGGAGTAGGGACCCTCTATCGCCTCCGCGTAAGAGCGCGGAGTCGGGATGTCAAGTGCATCCGGGTCTCCCTCAGGGGCAAGCAGCATGGACACGAGATGAGGTGAAGCAGCAGCCAAGCACTGGAACTCCTCCTGCCTGTCCTCTAGGACGTCCGTGCCAAGAGCACACTCACCCCCGACGGACGGAGGACAGACAGACTCAGACTCAGCGACGAGACTGGTAGCGTAGTCTAGGCGACAGCGAGCAGCGAAGTCGACAAGCTCAGCAACTAGGGCAGACGCAGCAGTAGACTCAAAGGAAGGGTCAGTGACGACAGTAGCAAGGAGACGCGTGACAGTAGGACGCGCAGCACGAAGGGAGTCCGACTCCGGGTCAGGAAGCTCAGGAAGAGAGGACGCGGGAGGAGAGGGCAAAGGGGCACGCAGCGGAGCAGTGGAAGGACGCAGAGACATCCGGTGCGTGCCGGGGACAGGGGGAGGACGCTGACGTGAACCACGACCACTAGTGCGAGCAGCGCGGACAGGCGACGCAGGGCGAGACGCAGGCTCACGACGCTCAGCAAGACCTCCAGTAGGACCAGTGTAGGGAGAAGGAGAAGGAAGCGGGGAAGGAGGCGGTAACTGTGACTCAGACTGGACAGGAGGCGGACACTCTAAGGCAGGAGCAGGACCAAGAGAGGACGGAAGACCAAGAACCTGCTCAAGGAGCGGAACAAAGTACGGCCGCGGCCGCGTAGCTCCACCAGTGCCAGCAGGAACAGCACCAGCGCCCCCAGCGGGAGCACCAGCACCAGGAGGACCCGCAGCTCCAGCAGCTCCAACTCCAGCACCCTCAGCGCCAACACCCCCAGTAGCTCCAGCTCCAGCCGGACCACCCGAAGACGCAGCAGCTCCAGCTCCAGGAGCACCCCCAGCGCCAACACCCCCAGTAGCTCCAGCTCCAGCCGGACCACCCGAAGACGCAGCAGCTCCAGCTCCAGGAGCTCCAGCAGCACCAACGCCAGCAGCACCAGCAGCACCAGCAGCTCCAGCTCCAGGAGCACCAGCAGCACCAACGCCAGCAGCACCAGCAGCACCAGCAGCTCCAGCTCCAGGAGCACCAGCAGCACCAACGCCAGGAGCACCAGCAGCACCAGCAGCACCAGCACCAGCAGCACCAGCAGCACCAACGCCAGCAGCACCAGTAGCACCACCAGCTCCAGCAGGAGGAGCACTCGTAGGGCCAGCAGCTCCAGTACACTCGGTACGAGCACCTCTGGGACCCTCGGCACCAGCACTCTCAGCAGCAGTAGAACCTCCAGCTCCTGCAGCACCACCAGCTCCAGCAGCACGCCGCCAGCGCCGGGCGAACCACTCACGCAGCTCCTGTGGAGAGAGCAGCTCCCGCCGGGACGAAGCACCCGAAGAACCGCCAGGCTCAGCACCACCAGACGCCAGACGAGCAGGTCCAGCACCCTCAGGCTCCGCACTCCGAGACTCAGCACCCCCAGGCTCAGCACCCCCAGGCGCAGCACCCCCAGGCGCAGCACCCCCAGGCTCAGTAACCCCAGGCACAGCACCCCCAGGCTCAGCACCCCCAGGCTCAGCACCCCCAGACCCAGCACCCCCAGGCTCAGAACTACCAGCAGCACCAGAGTCAACAGCTACCTCGACTGGCTCAACTGCATCTACCTGGGACACACCTGAGGGAGCAGGACCCTGAGGGGGGAGGGGGTCTACCGGAGGGGGACCTGGCGTAAGGAAGAGCGGCGGGGGAGGGAGGGACGCAGTGCGGTAGGGGAAGAGACGGTAGTAGGGAACCGACTCGTCAAAGGTGACGTCCTGGGACGCGAAGACACGGCGCGAGGTGGGGTGGTAAAACTGCCAGCCTGGCGCGTCAGGGGGAAAGCCAAGGAAGACGCAGGGAACAGCACGAGAGGACAGCTTGTCCGCAGACAAGTCGCGGACAAACGCCCTAGATCCCCAGACCCGGAAACGCGACGCATCACCAACCTTCCCCGTCCACAGCAAAGCAGGGGAGGTCTCCGGCATGGAGACCCGGGGGTGAAGGTTGAGCTGATGCGCCGCGTACCGAACCGCAAACGGCCACAAAAAATGGGGAGCAGCCGCATGGATCATGGACGTGCGAGCGACATCCATGACCATGCCGATGCGGCGCTCAGCAATCCCATTCTGCTGCGGAGAGTCCGGAAGCGTGAAGGTCTGGCGGATGCCTCGTGCGCGACAGAAGGCCCGCAGAAGGTCAGAGGAGAACTCTCCGCCTCTGTCGGAGTGCAGACGCCGAACAGGAAAGTCGGAGCCGAAACTCTCCTGGAGCTGGAGACGAGCTGCGCGGATCCAGGCGATCAACACCTCAGTGACGTCACCCTTGCTGCGCAAGGGGAAGACTGCGGTGTAACGCGAGTAGTCGTCAACCACCAGCAGGAAGTAACGCTCGTGACCCTGTCCACGGACGCGGGCCGGGCCCCACACGTCCATGTGAAGCGTCTGCAGCGGAGCCTCTGTCGGAGGAAACTCGGAGGAGTGAGGGGCAGCGCGCTGCCGCCCCTCGACGCAGGGAACGCAGGTGGGGGCAGGCCCCGGAGGAAGGGACCGGGGGAGGCCAGAGACAAGAAGACGGGACGCCATGCCTCGAAGACGAGGCAAGGAGGGGTGACCAAGGCGGTGGTGCCAGAGGAGAGTCCGGTGGGACAGGAGACGACACGAGCAGGGGGCAGACTCAGGACCAGACCTGGACGCCGCAGCAAACACTTGACTCGACGCTGCTACCTGAGCAGACTCAGTGACTGGAGGAGACTCAGTTGTCAATGTGTACAGGCTCGACCCCGGCCGACGGGTAAACGTGGCCAAGTGTCGGCCCGTGTCCGCACACGTGCAGTGGGTCACCCGC
Organism: Closterium sp. Yama58-4; assembly: GCA_947470075.1. Lineage (NCBI taxonomy): Eukaryota > Viridiplantae > Streptophyta > Zygnematophyceae > Desmidiales > Closteriaceae > Closterium > Closterium sp. Yama58-4. Next base: position 522,557 of record CANIUD010000597.1, read on the forward strand.
TGACGCGCAGGGGTGAACTGGTCAACTCCTGCATCCTGGAGGTCAGCACCCGCCACCAAGTTCGTAGAGAACGAGGGGAGGTAGAGACCCGACAGGGAGCCAGACGGGACCGCCGGACACGGTAGGACAGTGGAGTAGTGAGCAAGGACAGGACCCCCAGAGGGGTCCGCCAGGGAGACCGCAACAGGCCGACTGAGCGGTGTGAGAGTGGTGCAGTCTCGAAAGAAGGAGCGGGAAGCACCCGAGTCAAGGGTGAAGGTGTGGGTGTCCGGGGGCGACGCAGCACCTGAGAGCGCAAACTCACCGGCACCTGGGGCAGCAGACGCACTGGCACCTAGAGCAGCAGCCTCACAAGTACCTAGCGCAGCAGCCTCTATGCCTGGGTCAGGCGGGAAACACCGGTAACAGTCACCCTCATCACTAATAGTCACAGCATACATGGCAGCAAGAATAGCATCAAAGTCAAGATCATAGATTGCAACACCCGCCCTAGACAGCTCGCCCCAGCGAGGGATCTCAGTAGCGTCGGGGAACTGGTGGCGCCACGCGTCTGTCAGACGACCGAAGCAGCGCTGGGTGGGGTGTGGGCCCCCACACTGCTCACCCGCCCGGTCGCCGGTACGGAGAACGTAGGTGCAGGGGCCAGCACCCCCGCCCCGCTGACGAGCAGCGTACCACTCACGAAGCTGCTGGGGGGAAGGGGTCTCACGGGTACGCTGCTGCTGCTGCTGCTGGCGCGCACCACCACCGGAGCCACCCCGCTGCTCAGCGCCACCCCGACCAGCTCCGCCGCCTCCGCCGCTACCTCCTCCACTACCGCCACCTCCGCCACCTCCGCTCCCACCGCCACCGCCGCCTCCACCTCCACCTCCAGTCCCGCCACCGACGCCCCCACCCCCGCCACCACCCCCACCGCCACCCCCACCCCCTCCACCACCTCCACCTCCGCCTCCACCGCCCCCTCCAGCCCCTCCAGCACCCTTGCCCCCCTTGCCCTTGCCAGAGCGGCGTCTCCCGCTAGGGGCAGACGCCGAAGAGACCGACTCAAGACCAACAAGGTCGACCGCAGCAGCAGAGGCAACAGAGGGCAAGAGGGGGGAGGGGGAGCACCCCTCAAAGACAGGGGTACGAGGGTCACCACGAGAGGCTCCTACAGCAACTATGCTCTTCTCTGCTGCTAGGAGACGCTCCTCGAGGAGGTCAACGGTGAGAGTGGTGGGGCAAACAGAGAGAAAGTGGTCCCTGACCGAGCGAAGGGTGTCAGGGAGCCGGATGACGATGTTGTAGAGGGTGATGTACATGGGGGGGGGGGGTTCTTGGCGCAGAACTCAGCAGGAAGCGCAGCGCGGTAGCGAGTGTCACTAGTGCGAAGGTGCGTAATGAGGTCAGCGACAGTGGGAAAAGCGGCGAGGTCAGGGAAGAGGTACGGTAGGATGAGGCGGCTAAGCGCAGCAGTGGCAGGGGAAGAGTAGCGTGCAACTACAGCGTCGTACAAGGTCTTAGCACTCTTGTACTGGCTAAAGTGCGCACGCTCAGCGGTCGGCAAGTGGCGGCGCACAGCAAGGCGGGCAGCAGCATCGCGTGTGGCCCACTGGGGTCAGTATCAGTAGCAGGGGCAGGAGAGGCACCAGAGGTGAGGTCAAAAAGGGAGAGGCCGTCTGCTCTGTCGCTCAGTAGGAAAAGCTGCAGGTCATCTACCCAGACGTCAAAGTCAATGGCCCGACCCTCAGCGTCAAAGGTGAGGACACTGGGGGAAGCCATGACAGCAGTAGACGAGCAGTGAGAGCAGCAGGCTAGGGCAGAGCAGTGGTGGAGGCGCTGCTCTTACCGGGCAGGCGAGAAGGACCGAGGCGCGCCGGCAGGAACAGGGCCGTGACAGCAGGAACAGCGGCTCTGCGGCTCAGCGGCTCGGCAGCTCGGCGGCAGCGGCGTCTCGGCGGCTCGGCAGCACGGCGGCAGTGGCGGCTCGGCGGCTCGGCTACTCAGCGGCAACGGCGGCTTGGCGGCTCGGCGGCTCGGCGGCTCGGCGGCTCGGCGGCGGCGGCGTCTCGGCGCCCCGGCTGCTCGGTGGGGCCGCGAAGGTATGGCGAAGGGGCCGCAAAGGGCGGCGGTGGGGTCGCACGGGTGGGGCGACGGGGGTCGCGGGCGGCTGCGACTACAAGAGTCGCGCGCAGCTGCGGCGACGGGAGGGCAGGCGGCCGCGGCGACGAGGTCGCAGGCGGCTGCGACTGCAGGGCCGCGGGCGGCGGCGAAGGTAGGGTCGCGGGCGGCTGCGACAGCAGGGTCGCGGGCGGCGGCGACGGCAGGGTCGCGGGCGGTTGCGGCGACAGGGTCGCGGGTGGCTGCGACGCCAGGGTCGCGGGCGGCTGCAGCGGTAGGGATGCGGGCGGCCGCGGCGACGAGGTCGCGGGCGGCGCGAAGGGCGACGGGGTCGCGACGGGCGGCGTCGGGGTCGCGGGCGGCCGCAACGACGCCGCGCAGGGCGACGCGAGGGTGGGGCCGCGGGGTCGCGACGGTGGGACGCCGGGGCCAGCAGAGGCGGCGCCGGGGCCGGAAGCGCGGCGCGACGGGGCCGCTAAGGGAAGCGAGGGGAGGGGAGCGCGACTCGGGCAGGGGCGGAGCGCGCTCCGGGCAGGAAAAAAAAAAAATCGTACGGTGGGCCCTAGGAACAGTTCCCACGAGGGAACCTGCTCTATACCATGTGACAATTGGAACGAGAATGAATGCATTGAGCAGCATGAGGAGTACAAGTACCAAACCCTAGAATGTTGTACCCCATATGAGCTACCCCACTACAGCCTACACATACTATAGTGTATAAGTTTGACATTGAGCAGTTTCAACTTTCTATCGATCGTTTCAACGAGTGGCTAAACGTGATAGCTCTGCAGGGCAAGGTGTGACTAAGCGTGATAGCGCTGTGATCACACGCGATAGCAATCGACTGTACTGTGACTGTTCATGATACCCCTGTAACCAAACGTAATAAAGTGGGCGAAATTGTGACAGCCCGTAAAATTTCCCGAGACACACAAAATTGCAGATCCACATTTGCGTCAAGGCGAAACCTCTGCTTCTGGCGTCTTTCTTCCATTCAGCTTGGGTCAATCTAGTTTCCAAGGGGGGAAACCTCTACCCCCATAGCCTTCCGCAGGGAGATCTGCCTGAACTATCGATGTTCAAGCAAATTTCTCCACTACGAATGCATGCGATGTGCGAAGGACGTGGTGCAGATCGGGGCGATCTGAGTCCGATTGCCTCAAATTGGGGCGATCCACCATTTCCGAGAAGAACCATGTGTATTTTGAGGCGATCGCATGCAGTCGGGGGCAATCTTTCGATTGCAATTGAAACCCGATCGATTGCGATCAGTTGCAATCGATAGATTGCCTCAGATCGCGGGGCCTGGCGACAGTTGCGAACGGTAACTCACCCCGTCGAAATTCGACACTGCTCGCAGCACCATTGGATATCGCGATATCAGAACTTCGGGAGGAGTAGGAACCCAAGACGGGGCTAGTCTGTAATTGCGCGATTCAAAACTCCGCTGAATGTCGCCACTAGAAGGAACGTGTTAAGTGTCTAGTACCTGCGCTGCTGTTTCTATAGAACTTCCGCGAAATTTACCGTCAGATTGCGCGGCTCGGGACTCTATCCACAGATTGCCTCAGATCGGGGCAATCCCACCCGTTTCGACTCGACCCAGCCCGATCGACGATCTGAGGTAGTGGATCGTCCCGATCTGCACTTCCACCTAAATCGCTGCAGCGGCCGACCTCGTTGGTCTTGAGTCGGTCGCTGCGGCGTCTGCCCCTAGCGGGAGACGCCGCCCTGGCAAGGGCAAGGGGGGCAAGGGTGCTGGAGGAGCTAGCGGGGGCGGTGGAGGCGGAGGTGGAGGTGGTGGAGGGGGTGGGGGTGGCGGTGGGGGTGGTGGCGGGGGTGGGGGCGTCGGTGGCGGCAGTGGAGGCGGAGGCGGAGGCGGTGGTGGCGGTGGGAGCGGAGGTGGCGGAGGTGGCGGTAGTGGAGGAGGTAGCGGCGGAGGAGGTGGAGCTGGTCGGGGTGGCGCTGCACAGAGGGTTGGCTCCGGTGGTGGTCAGCGCCAGCAGCAGCAGCAGCGCGCTCGTGAGATCCCCCCCCCCTCAGCAGCTTCGTGAGTGGTACGCTGCACGTCAGCGGGGTGGGGGTACTGGCCCCTGTACCTACGTTCTCCGTACCGGCGACCGAGTGGGTGAGCAGTGTGGGGGAGCGCACTCCACCCAGCGCTGCTTCGGCCGTCTGACGGACGCGTGGCGTCACCAGTTCCCCGACGCTACTGAGATCCCTCGCTGGGGCGAGCTGTCTAGGGCGGGTGTTGCGATCTTTGATCTTGATTATGATGCTATTATTGCTGCCATGTATGCTGTGACTATTAGTGATGAGGGTGACTGTTACCGGTGTTTTCCGCCTGACCCGGGCATTGAGGCTGCTGCGCTAGGTGCTTGTGAGGCTGCTGCTCTAGGTGCCAGTGCGTCTGCCGCCCCAGGTGCCGGTGAGTCTGCGCTCTCAGGTACTGCGTCGTCTCCGGACACCCACACCTTCACCCTTGACTCGGGTGCTTCCCGCTCCTTCTTTCGAGACTGCACCACTCTCACACCGCTCAGTCGGCCCGTTGAAGTCTCCCTAGCAGACCCCTCTGGGGGTCCTGTCCTTGCCCACTACTCCACTGTCCTACCGTGTCCAGCGGTCCCGTCTGGCTCCCTGTCGGGTCTTTACCTCCCCTCGTTCTCTACGAACTTGGTGGCGGGTGCTGACCTACAGGATGGGGGGGTTGACCAGTTCACCCCTGCTCGTCAGCGGGTGACTCACTGCACGTGTGCAGACACGGGCCGACACTTGGCCACGTTTACCCGTCGGCCGGGGTCGAGCCTGTACACACTGACTACTGAGTCTCCTCCAGTCACTGAGTCTGCTCAGGTAGCAGCGTCGGGTCAGGTGTTTGCTGCGGCGTCCAGGTCTGGTCCTGAGTCTGCCCCCTGCTCGTGTCATCTCCTGTCCCACCGGACTCTCCTTTGGCACCACCGCCTTGGTCACCCCTCCCTGCCTCGTCTTCGAGGCATGGCTTCCCGTCTTCTTGTCTCTGGCCTCCCCCGGTCCCTCCCTCCCCTTCCTCCGGGGCCTGCCCCCACCTGCGTTCCCTGCGTCGAGGGGCGGCAGCGCGCTGCCCCTCACTCCTCCGAGTTTCCTCCGACAGAGGCTCCACTGCAGACGCTTCACATGGACGTGTGGGGCCCAGCCCGCGTCCGTGGGCAGGGTCACGAGCGTTACTTCCTGCTGGTGGTTGACGACTACTCGCGTTACACCACAGTCTTCCCCTTGCGCAGCAAGGGTGACGTCACTGAGGTGTTGATCGCCTGGATCCGCGTAGCTTGTCTCCAGCTCCGGGAGAGTTTTGGCTCTGACTTTCCTGTTCTGCGTCTGCACTCCGACAGAGGCGGAGAGTTCTCCTCTGACCTTCTGCGGGCCTTCTGTCGTGCACGAGGCATCCGCCAGACCTTCACGCTTCCGGACTCTCCACAGCAAAATGGGATTGCTGAGCGCCGCATTGGCATGATCATGGACGTCGCTCGTACGTCCATGGTCCATGCGGCTGCCCCCCATTTTCTGTGGCCGTTTGCGGTTCGGTACGCGGCGCATCAGATCAACCTTCACCCCCGGGTCTCCAGGCCGGAGACCTCCCCTGCTTTGCTGTGGACGGGGAAGGTTGGCGATGCGTCTGCGTTCCGTGTCTGGGGATCTCGGGCGTTTGTCCGCGACTTGTCTGCGGACAAGCTGTCCTCTCGTGCTGTTCCCTGCGTCTTCCTTGGCTTCCCCCCTGACGCGCCAGGCTGGCAGTTCTACCACCCCACCTCGCGCCGTGTTCTGTCCTCCCAGGACGTCACCTTTGACGAGTCGGTTCCCTACTACCGTCTCTTCCCCTACCGCACTGCGTCCCTCCCTCCCCCGCCGCTCTTCCTTACGCCAGGTCCCACTTCAGTAGACCCCCTCCCCCCTCAGGGTCCTGCTCCCTCAGGTGTGTCCCAGGTAGACGCAGTCGAGCCTGTCGAGGTAGCTGTTGACTCTGGTGCTGCTGGGGGTGCTGAGCCTGGGGGTGCTGGGTCTGGGGGTGCTGCGACTGGGGGTGCTGAGCTTGGGGGTGCTGCACATGGGGGTGTTGAGCTTGGGGGTGCTGCGCCTGGGGGTGCTGAGCCTGGGGGTGCTGAGCCTGGGGGTGCTGCGCCTGGGGGTGCTGAGCCTGGGGGTGCTGTGTCTCGGAGTGCGGAGCCTGAGGGTGCTGGGCCTGCTCGTGAGGCGTCTGGTGGTGCTGGGCCTGGAGGTTCTTCGGGTGCTTCGTCCCGGCGGGAGCTACTCTCTCCACAGGAGCTGCGTGAGTGGTTCGCCCGGCGCTGGCGACGTGCTGCTGGAGCTGGTGGTGCTGCGGACGCTGGAGGTTCTGCTGCTGCTGAGGGTGCTGGTGCAGAGGGTCCCAGAGGTGCTCGTACAGGGTGTACTGGAGCTGCTGGGCCTACGGGTGCTCCTCCTGCTGGAGCTGGTGGTGCTACTGGTGCTACTGGCGTTGGTGCTGCTGGTGCTCCTGGAGCTGGAGCTGCTGCGTCTTCGGGTGGTCCGGCTGGAGCTGGAGCTACTGGGGGTGTTGGCGCTGGAGGTGCTGCTGGCGCTGGTGCTGCTGAGGGTGCTGGAGTTGGCGCTGCTGGAGCTGGGGGTACTCCTGGTGCTGGTGCTCCCGTTGGGGGTGCTGGTGCTGTTCCTGCTGGCACTAGTGGCACTGCGCGGCCACGGCCGTACTTCGTTCCGCTCCTTGAGCAGGTTCTTGGTCTTCCGTCCTCTCTTGGTCCTGCTCCTCCCTTAGCGTGTCCGCCTCCTGTCCAGACTGAGTCACAGTTACAGCCAGCCTCCCCGCTTCCTTCTCCTTCTCCCTACACTGGTCCTACTGGAGGTCTTGCTGAGCGTCGTGAGCCTGCGTCTCGCCCTGCGTCGCCTGTCCGTGCTGCTCGCACTAGTGGTCGTGGTTCGCGTCAGCGTCCTCCCCCTGTCCCCGGCACGCACCGGATGTCTCTGCGTCCTTCCACTGCTCCACTGCGTGCCCCTTTGCCTTCTCCTCCCGCGTCCTCTCTTCCTGACCTTCCTGACCCTGAGTCGGACTCCCTTCGTGCTGCGCGTCCTACTGTCACGCGTCTCCTTGCTACTGTCGTCACTGACCCTTCCTTTGAGTCTACTGCTGCGTCTGCTCTGGTTGCTGAGCTTGTCGACTTCGCTGCTCGCTGTCGCCTAGACTACGCTGCCAGTCTCGTCGCTGAGTCTGAGTCTGTCTGTCCTCCGTCCATCGGGGGTGAGTGTGCCCTTGGCACGGACGTCCTTGAGGACAGGCAGGAGGAGTTCCAGTGCTTGGCTACTACTTCACCTCATCTCGTGTCCATGCTGCTTGCCCCTGAGGGAGACCCGGATGCACTTGACATCCCGACTCCGCGCTCTTACGCGGAGGCGATAGAGGGTCCCTACTCCTCTCAGTGGCAGGCAGCCATGGACGCAGAGATGGCTTCCTGGAAGTCCACAGGCACCTACGTTGACGAGGTTCCCCCGCCTGGGGCGAACATCGTCAGTGGCATGTGGATTTTCAGGGTGAAGCGGCCGCCGGGTTCTCCGCCTGTCTTCAAGGCGCGTTACGTGGCTCGTGGCTTCAGTCAGCGGCAGGGAGTTGACTACTTTCAGACCTTCTCTCCCACCCCGAAGATGACCACTCTTCGGGTACTGCTGCACATAGCTGCTCACCGAGACTACGAGCTGCACTCTCTTGACTTCAGCACTGCTTTCTTACAGGGCAGCCTACACGAGGAGATCTGGCTGCGCCGCCTACCTGGCTTCACTGGGACTTTTCCTCCTGGCACCCAGTGGAGCCTCCGGCGGCCAGTCTACGGTCTCCGCCAGGCGCCTCGTGAGTGGCACGACACACTGAGGACTACACTTGCGGCTCTTGGGTTTGCTCCTTCTACTGCCGACCCGTCGCTGTTTCTGCGCACCGACTCTTCCTTGCCGCCGTTCTACATCCTCGTGTACGTCGACGACTTGGTCTTTGCTACAGCTGACACTGCTGGACTTGCCTACGTGAAGTCCGAGTTGCAGAAGAGACACACGTGCACAGACCTGGGTGAACTGCGCAGCTACCTTGGCTTGCAGATCACCCGGGACAGAGCACAGCGCACCATTACCCTGACTCAGTCACACATGGTGCAGCAGGTCCTTCAGCGCTTCGGCTCCATGCACTCCTCGCCTCAGGCCACTCCTCTGCCTACACGCCACTCGCTCTCAGCTCTGCCTTCGGATGAGTCCGTAGAGTCGAGTGGCCCATACCCAGAGCTTGTTGGCTGCCTCATGTACCTGATGACCTGCACTCGACCTGACCTTGCATACCCTCTTAGCATTCTGGCACGCTATGTTGCTCCTGGGAGACACAGACCAGACCGGGGGTTTCCCCCGACTTTCTTCGGTGTGAACAGTGTTGCAATTGCGAATGGTGAGGAACTTGGTCAGGTTTTCCTTTCTCTCGAGTAGAGAGTCTAGCTACTTTTGTAGTTCGTTAAGTTCGAACAGCGTCGTCAAAACTGCCGTTGTACTGTCGATTAAGCTTGACCAAATGTTGAACTTGGAATCACTGAAGCATCAATCCCTCCAGCATCTCATTCGGGTCGCTAAATTTCTTTGATGCTTCAGCTCCCTGAAAATCGGCATCGTATACACCAGCTCCAGTGGTTTCGACGCGTTTCATTGTCATATTTCCAGCTGATACGGTGTGTTTTTGCTGACATGAACCGAAGAAGACTCATGCGACCTCCATCGAGGCAAGGCGATGCTCTCTATCGACTCGCACGGTGCAGTCACCTATTGTCCAAAGAATTCGTGGGTTCTGTCATTGCACGCATCAAGCTCAAACTCGTTCAACACATTCCCGTATGGTGGGCGACTACAAACCAAATAACTATAGATCCATTAGAAGGAGTATGGGGCTATCTACCATCGAATTGGCATGAAAGTAATATCTGTCATGATAGTGTGTACCGTAGTGGTTTTGGTTGTCATTTAGTGCGATGCCCATAGTTGTAAGGCTCGACATCATTTGTTGCAGCAGATCCAGCTTTTCCATGAGTGCTAAGATGTTGTTGAAGTTTGTGACGTTTTATGGCATAATTTCTAAAAAAAAAAATGGATTTCAAACCTCCAACGCATTGGTCAATTTGTCCCGCCTTACGGGTGTACCCTATGTGCTCGCATAGCGCTAATTATCCACTCTTGTTGTCTTGGACAAATCTGGATTGCTGCCAGGTACAAAGTTTTTGCGCGCCCAAGCCGATGTCGCAATGGGCTCAAATCTCTCGCATAGACCTGCGCACCACACTTCCTAGGCACTAGGTGACTCACAGTATGATGTTGTGTAAGGAGGGATTGTAGGTCCAAAAGGTTCCTCTCCTTAAGGTAGTGGCTCATAGCAGGGCTGACGCTATCAGACTAAACAGTCTTATTAGTCTGAGGAATCAGACCTATGTACCACTGACCCCTGATTTTCCAGATTAAGTGATTTTTGAACCCTGATTTATTCAGAGTAATAGGTTTTTCATCCCTGTTTTTTATGTACAGTGTTCAGACCTATCTGTTAGCGAACCCTGAATTAACAGAGAATCGATCCTGTGGGCCCTGAATGCAAGTTTATTGGGACAAAGTTTCTTGGAAATTCCCTTTCGATAAACTTATTCCCGAGTTGGCAGCGAGCGTTAGCACGTGAGAAGAGCACACAACATCAGCTGGGACACCTTAATACACTTAATATGCCCTAATATCACGCGGATTAAATACCCAAACGTTTTGGGAAACCGTTGAAGCGTGAAATTGAAAGGACCCAAGAATACCAATTTTAGCAGACTGCTCAACGAATTGGTAAATCGTACAGCGAATCGGTGGGAGAGGTTTCACGGTAGATCTAAAGTGTTTAACTTTTTGGTGCTGAAATTGAGATTTGCTTGTTGCTGATTCGTACAGTAGGCTGAAGATTTTTGCTGCCGAACAAGTTGCGTGAGGCACTACCTGCCAGGTCTCCGTGCACCAAGTGACAGCTCGCGCCTCCTGCTAGCTCAACTGCGTGGCAGCCAGTTGCCACTTGCAACATTCCTTCTTGCAAAGCTCATGCATTTCCCCCACCAACAAACCAAAAGAGAAGAAGAAAAACTTTACCATGACTCTGATTTCATTTCCCCTAAACTGAAAGCCCAGGGTTGCGGCAAACGAGAGGCAAACAAAGATGGTAAGTTCGGGTAAGATGGGGTTCCTCCCGTACAGTGGATGGTAGGGCGACATGTCCTTTAATGCCGCTTGGTTGACAAAGTGATAACCTGCAAGGATCCGGTGTAGCTCTTGGTCCCATCCTCTCTTGTCCGTCTCCCCATAGGCCTGCAATCCTCTCTTCAGCGTCTGAATCAGCCACTCTGTTAACCCATCCGACTGCGGGTGATACCTTGATGTCACACGGTGAGTGATCTGCAGCTCCTTCGACGTCTCTTCAAAGCAGCCTTTGAACTCGGTACCCTGATCAGATAACACCTCCCCACACGCCCCAAGCCTGGTGATCTCTTGCTCCACGAACGCCTCTGCAATCAGCGCGCTATTCTTGCTCGGCAGTGCTCTGGCCTCTACCCACTTACTAGTGTGCTCCACCATCACGAGTATGTATTGCTTGCCTTTCTTGGACAGAGGTAGTTCCCCAGCCAAATCCAGCGACCAGCGGTAGCCTAGCCCCCGAATCGGCAGTGACTGCAGCTCCTTCCTGGCCTTCTCCGGTGCTGCTTTGTTACGCCTACAGGCTGCACACTCATCTGCCAGCACTTTAACGTCCCTCCTTATCCCTACCCACCAGTACATCGTGCTCAGCAGTTGATTGGTACGTACCGTTCCGTAGTGGCCCAGCTTCCCATGCACCCGCCGCATGATCCTTTCCCTGTCTTTCTTCTGTGGCACTATCTTCCATCCCTCACTGGTGCAAAGCTGCAGCTGCTCTTGGTACCAACGGTAATGCTGCCCCCTGGCCCTCGCCCTTTCACTGGCCTCCTCACCCTCCGTGCTCCCTCCCTTAATCCACTCCAGAGTCTCGGTATCCTCCTAGACATCTAGCTGCCTCTTCTAAACTTTCTCTTGCCCCAGCCAACTGCCGGTACCTGTGCTACGGCTACCAGCTGCGCCACGAGCTGCACAGGTGGAGGGTTCCTTGACAGACCATCAGCATGCTGGAGGGTCTTGTCCGGACGATGTCTGATTTCAAAGTCGTATCCGAGCAGCTTGATCACCCAGCGGGCGTTCCGTCCCGTCAGTTCCTGGTTTGTCATCAGCCACATCAAGGGCTGATGGTCGGTCACTAGCACGAACCTACGCCCCTGCAGGTAGACCCTGATTTGGTTGATACCCCATACAGCTTTCAGCCCTTCGCCTTCATACGAGCAGTAATTTGCCTCAGTGGGGCTGCAGCTGTGGCTGGCAAATGCTAGCACTTGCTCCTCTCGCTCAATCTCCTGACACAGGACTGCCTCCATCCCATGCAGCTCCAATCAGTATAAAGCGTGAAGGGGGCGTGTGCCCTGGGTATCTGCAGCAGTGTGCTCGTTCGTACCGCCTCTTATAGATCCTGTCTGGCAGTCTCTTCCTCATTTCCCCACTCCTTTTGCTTTCCTTCCCTAAGCAGTTGATTCAAGAGGTTCGCTCGTTAGCTGAAGTTCGGCACGAACTTTCTATAGTAGTTTAGGAAGCCGAGCAACCCTCTCAACCCCGACTTGTCCTTTGGCGGCCCTAGCTTGTCCAGCACCTTAACCTTCGCCTCCCGAATACCCAGCCTGCCCCCTTTCACTTTGAATCCCAGATACGCCACCGTCCTCCTTGCTATCTTACACTTCTCTGAGTGGCAGGTCAGTCCTCTGCTGCTATTGCCTCTAGCATCCGTCTCAGGTCCTCCACATGCTGCATGTCGGTTTTACTGAAGACTAGCACATCATCAATATAACACGCTGTTGTTGGTATGCCACGCAGTACCTGATCCATCGCTCGCTGGAACACGGCAGATGTGTTCCGCATGCCGAATGGCATCTTGTTGTACTCATACAACCTGTCCACCCTATGAAACGCAGTTTTGCGCTTTTCCTCCTCCCTGGCAATTTGGTTAAACCCCTGCCTTAGGTCTAGCGTGGTGAACTTGTTTGCCCCTTCCAGCAGGTCGAAGATATCCTTTGCGATCGGCATGGGATAGCGATCCGGCTCCGTAATCTGATTCAGATCATGGTAGTCCCCGCACATCCGTCGTGACCAAACCGCTACGGTCAAATCTTTCCTGGCTGCGGCCACCGTTGCAGCTGCATAGCTAGACTCGGATGGGCGGATGATTCCTGCTGCCAGCAACTCCTCGCACTTTTCTTTGCAGATGGCCACATCTTCAGCATTCATGTGCCTCCTGCGCTGATATGTCGGTATCTCCGTCGTGAGTTTCATTTCTAATTCCCCGCCCTTGTACTGCCCCAGCTCTTGCAGGTTGTACGCAAATGTGCCTCTGTGCGCTTTCAGCAGCTGCTTGATCGCCTCTGCGGCCCTTGCCTCCACATCTGCCCTTATCTATTCCCTCTCCGGCCCCTTCATGACATTCAGCTTCTCTTGCCTTGGCGCTGCCCCTACTTCCTGTTTCAGCTCCGCCTCTGAGTACGCTGGCTGTTTCCACAGGCCCCTTTGCCCCCTTCCTCATCTCGCAAACTAGCCATCTCAGTGAGTGCTGATCAATAGCTCTCCCCACTGCTGCCCTCCTTGGCTCCTCACTTACACCTGGTGCTGCTGTCGCTCCCGCATGATAACCCATGGCTAACTCTCTCTCTAGAGCTGTTAGCTCTTCCCACCTTTTCCTCTTGTGGTCATATATCATCCCAGGGCCAGGTTGGCCATCCACCTCAACGAAACCCCTTACTCCTGGGTAGGCGACCAGCGTCGGCAAGGCTCGTCGTGCCTCCTCTATCTTGTTGCACTGGTGTTGCAGGGGATGATCCGGCTTCCACACTGGAGCTGCCACGCGACCCGGTTCCAGGATATCCTCCACTATCCTCCTGTCATCCCTCTCCACCCTATACAGTCTTGCCCCCAGATCTTCCTCTGGCAACACGTTCTGCCAGTAGCACCGTGACTGGAGACATCGTACTCCGTGCAGTGCTGCATCCCAACTCACTCCCTTCCCTAGCCGTGCCTCTACCATCTCCCTCACAGCTCGCACCGGTTCTCGAGGATCTCCCTTCATGTCAACGTGCTCCAAGATGTACGCGTATCTTTCTCCTACTTCCCTCATATAGGCCATGACTCCCAAGAGTTTCTTGATTAACCCCGTGCGCTCATCCTGCAGCCCTCTTCCCTTGCCTGCTCGAGAATTGCCCTGGCACTCCCACCATGCCACCAGTAAGTCGACCTTTCCCCAGCTCCTTACTTCTTGCTTGCTGATCTCGCTTACATCCTAATGCTGTCTCTTCATCGCCTCTACTATTACTTCTTTTCGCAGCTGTGTTGGATACTGCTCCTGCAAGGCCCGAGCATGACTCCACGCCATCTTCTGCACCTCCGGGTCTATCTCTATGTGAAGCCACTTCTTAACCTCCAGGCCGGCCTCTAATGCTACTGCAAGCCCTGTCCCTATGCCTCCGAACAGCTCCACCAGCGTCACACTATACTCACTCAGCATTGCTCCCAGCCCTGTTAGTGCGCTTCCTCCATCCCCTTTCTTCCTTCCTCCCCTAACCGCCCCTGCTCTCTAGGCCCTCTTGGGTTCTGTCTTGACAAACCTGACCGGCAGTTCACCCAGCTCACCCCCTTCCCTCCAACGTTCAGTATGGTACTGCACCCGCTCCTCCCAGGTACATATTGTCGCTCCCACCCTGAACAGCAGCTCCATGCCTAGAAGGATGTCGTATTTAAAAGATTCTGTCATCCCGCACTGCACCCGAATCTTGGTCTCTCCCCTTTCCCCAGGCCGCAGCACAATCTTGATTGGCTCCTTGGTGCATGGTATCCATTTGGGTGCTCCCCCTTCTACCGTCATGATGAGTAACCCTCGTTCCACCATCTCAAAGTCACCTTGGCTCTTCAGTTGCACCCCCAGCTTCTTCCCAATCAGCACACTCTGCGCTCCAGTGTCCACAACCACATTTTCCACCTGTATGCCTCTTACTGCCATTGCTCCTGGTTCGGCTACCAACGATGTAGGTTGACACACCATTCTTTCCTCAGGCTGTCGCCGTTCTGTCCTCTTCTCATCACCACTGTGTTGTATCTTAAGACCTCTCCTCTCGTAAGTCTTTTTGTTGGTTCCGCCGTTTACTCCTTTGCTCTTCAGCCCCAACTCTTCCCGAGGTCTATGTTGCAATGCCATCGTACCATACTCCGCTTCATCCTCATCTGATTCCTCTTCCTCTTGCTCCCAGGCCAGCAACGCCTTCTCTAGGTCCTCAGTGACCTGAGTCTTCTCCATCTGTGCCTTTAATTTCGCCAGCTCCCTTTCCAGTTGCAGCTCCCTTGCGGACTTCCCTCTCTCCTCGGCTGTAACACCTTACTTTCTTGTGTCCTTTCTTGCCGCAGTTGGTGCTGCGGAGATAACTCTAGCAACGGGAGCTAGTCTACGGGGTAGGCACAAGGTAGGAGTGATCTCTGCGTTCGTTCCTTGGTCATTGGCTTGTGTTTTCACGGGGAGAATTGGCAAGAGTTTCACTAGCAAAAGTTGACAACAATGGTTCAGAATGATAGCAACAACATTGGCAAGGTTGACTACATCAGAGCTAGCAAGCATGCAGGTCGACTGCCAGCGCAGCACAGTCGACCGCGTTCCAGCACGACATGGTCGACCGCGCTCCAGCAGTGCAAAGTCGCGGCCTGCCAACGCTGCAAGTCGACGGCGTGCCAACGCTGCAGTAAGGCGGCTGCACAGCGTTGCACACGCAGGACAGCAGCGCACCCGCTTCGCATGTGTACGCAGATGACTGGCGTGCTGTGCCGCGTTACCCGCACAGCGCAGAGCATCAGGTCGTCCACGTGCTATCAACTGCACCTGATGAGCCACGTCGACCTTGGGATACCACCACCAAGGTCGGCTTCACCAGAACCACCTGGGCGACCGTCGCGCTCTTCCGCAGACTTCGTCGCCTTGGTTTCTTGGTCGACCTGGAAACCCTCCCAGGTCGGCACTGACTTGACCACCAGGTCAGTGTCGACCAACACCAGCCGACTTCACCAAGTCGGCCACTCCCCAGGTCGGCATCACCAAGTCGGCCACTTCCCCAGGTCGACCTCCCCAAGTCGGCGCCCTCAAGTCGGCGCCGACGTCCAGGTCGATCTCCTGAAGTCGACGCCCTCCTAAGTCGGCGCCGACTTCCCTGTCGACCTCCTGAAGTCGGCGCCCTCCTAAGTCGGCGTTGGCTTCCAGGTCGACGAGCCCCATCATCGGCGGCATTGCAGTGGCCCCGTGCAGGCCGACCAAACCCGTCGACCAGCTCGCCCAAGCCATTGCTGCAAGTCGGCTCTCTCTCTTGACACCCAAACACGAAGTCCGCTCCGCCCAAGGGAGGACGGGGCCAACACACAACTCCCGTTGACACTCCCCTGCCGCGTTCACGCTTGGGCCTCCATCCCCCACGGTAGCACTACTCGGAGAATAGCTCATCGTCATCGGTGTGCACACAACACACAGCACGCCGGTCACCGCACCAGCCATGCAAGAGGGCATGGCACCTACTGCTGCACGTCATTGTCACCATCGCCGACGTTGGCCAGACGCACTTGGCCGATTGCGACGGAGCACCGGTTGAAGGCCGGAAAGTGCAGCGCCTTCGTCAGGAAGTCAGCCGGCTGCTCGGTGGTCGGGATGTACTTCAGCGCGAACTTCCCGCGCCTCACCATGTGCTGCAGCCAGGCATATCGCCGCTCAATGTGCTTGAGGTTGCCCTGCAGCCCCAGGCCCTTGGCGACCGTGATGGCCGACTTGTTGTCCACCCGCAAGATGGTCGGCTTCTCGGCGTCTAGCAGCTGGAACTCTGCAAGGAGGAAGCGAAGTCGGCGTCCCTCCTTGCCGGCTTCGGTTGCCGCCACATACTCCGATTCGGTCGATGACAGTGTCGCGCATTTGATGCGCTGGCTCGACCTGTTAGAAACAATAGGAGTGGGGCCTAGGCTGAGTAGCCTAGGCCCACACTAAGAGTTAGGAGGTTGTGCCCTAGGACTAGGGTTTGTGGTATACGAAGGAGAATTGGAGAAGTGAGAATGGGAATGATTGATTTGAACTAGCAAGCAGCAGGATACATATAGGAAACCCTAAGGGGTTGTACTCACTATTGAGCACCCCACTGCAGGCTAGACAAATAACATAATCTGACACACCCCCATAGCCAAAGTGGGGTGTAATCAGCACACGTGAGAAGTCACAGCAATAGTTCACAATTATCAGCAAAGCTAGTGGCAGTCACAGGAGGCCAGTGAGGAGGAGGAGGAACTGTGGAAGGAGAGAAGATGAGAGGCGACGGCTGAAGCTGCAGACACACGGGCACCAGGAGCACCAGGTTGCAACCTCCTCCAACTGTCTCACTCCCCCCTACACTCACCCCCAGTGTCACCACTCGCTTCTCGCCCACATCACCCCCTTAGCGCCACTCCCTCGTCTCCCACACATCCACCCCCCCGCAGCGGCAGCTGCAGCAGTGGGAGACGGAGGAGAAGGTAGGGGCGACGCACAAGGAGCACCCCCACACCCGCCACCCCCACACCCTCCTGTCCAGGGGACGCAGGGGGGGGGGGGGGGGGGGGGGGGGGGGGAGGGCCGGGGCGGGAGAGCGCACGAGGGCGCAGGCAACCGCGCGTGCAGAGCAACAGCGCGGAGCAGGTAGGGTAGAGCGCACGAGGGCGCGGGCAACCGCGCGTGCAGAGCAACAGCGCGGAGCAGGTAGGGTAGAGCGCACGAGGGCGCGGGCAACCGCGCGTGCAGAGCAACAGCGCGGAGCAGGTAGGGTAGAGCGCACGAGGGCGCGGGCAACCGCGCGTGCAGAGCAACAGCGCGGAGCAGGTAGGGTAGGGCGCGTGCAGAGGCGCAGCGCAGGTAGGCAGTACAAACGAACACAGGCAAAACGAACAAATACACGAACAAGACGAACGTACACGGAGTGGGCAAGAAAAGACACATACAGAACGAGAGGAACAAGACTGCGGGTGACAGGAAAAGGAGGCGGCTGCACCGGGACCAGGAGCGGCGTCGCATGCAGCTGCAGGGTCGGCGCCGTGGGCTGCTGCAGAGGCGGCTGCTGCAGGGGCGGCTGCTCGGGTCCAGGGGCAGCTGCAGCAGTGGCGGCTGCTCCAGGGGCCAGGGGCGGCTGCTGCAGGGGCGGCTGCTCCAGGGGCGGCGTCGCGGGCCCAGGGGCGGCTGCACCAGGGGCGGCGGCTCCAGTGGCGGCTGCTCCAGAGGCGGCTGCTGCAGAGGCGGGCGACTCCAGGGGAGGCTGCTGCAGTGGCGGGCGGCTCCAGGGGCGGCTGCTGCTGTGGCGGGCGACTCCAGGGGCGGCTGCTGCAGTGGCGGGCGGCTCCAGTGGCGGCTGCTGCTGTGGCGGGCGACTCCAGGGGCGGCTGCTGCAGTGGCGGGCGACTCCAGGGGCGGCCGCTGCAGTGCCGGCCGGCTCCAGGGGAGGCTGCTGCAGTGGCGGGCGGCTCCAGGGGCGGCTGCTGCTGTGGCGGGCGACTCCAGGGGCGGCTGCTGCAGTGGCGAGCGGCTCCAGGGGCGGCTGCTGCTGTGGCGGGCGACTCCAGGGGCGGCTGCTGCAGTGGCGGGTGGCTCCAGGGGCGGCTGCTGCAGTGGCGAGCGGCTCCAGGGGCGGCTGCTGCTGTGGCGGGCGACTCCAGGGGCGGCTGCTGCAGTGGCGAGCGGCTCCAGGGGCGGCTGCTGCTGTGGCGGGCGACTCCAGGGGCGGCTGCTGCAGTGGCGGGCGGCTCCAGGGGCGGCTGCTGCAGTGGCGAGCGGCTCGAGGCGCGCCCTGGCCTGGCGCAGTCCGTACGGGCCGCGCTGGCGCTCGCGGCTGGCCGTGGCGCTGGCGTCCGCGCGGGGCGACGAAAGGGGGGGCGCGGGGCGACGAAACGGGGGCCGCGGGCGACGGGAACGGGGGGCCGCGGGCGACGGGAACGGGGGGCCGCGGGCGACGGGAACGGGGGGCCGCGGGCGACGGGAACGGGGGGGCCGCGGGCGACGGGGCAGAAAGCCGCCGCGCGCCTCGGGGCGCACGGCGGGCAGAAAACCGCCGCACGCTCCGAGCGCGCGGCGGGATGAAAAATCCGTCGCACGCCACGGGGCGTGCAACACACAGAGTAGCAGTAGCAGCGGAAGCAGTGAGGTGGTGGGCCCATTGAGGTAAGCGGCAGGAACGTGCTCGCTCTGATACCATGTTAGAAACAATAGGAGTGGGGCCTAGGCTGAGTAGCCTAGGCCCACACTAAGAGTTAGGAGGTTGTGCCCTAGGACTAGGGTTTGTGGTATACGAAGGAGAATTGGAGAAGTGAGAATGGGAATGATTGATTTGAACTAGCAAGCAGCAGGATACATATAGGAAACCCTAAGGGGTTGTACTCACTATTGAGCACCCCACTGCAGGCTAGACAAATAACATAATCTGACACGACCAGGAAACTGCAGCCCCTCCGAAGACCAACATGTAGTCGCCCGTGCTCGTCTGGTTCTGCTTGTCGCCGGCGTCGTCGGCGTCCACGTAGCCGACCAGCTCCAGCGTCTCTGGTCCACCGCCGAACTCCAGGGCGGTATCACGAGTGTTGGCGAGGTAAGCAAGGCAGCGGTCAACCTCGCGCCAGTGCTGGTCGCTCCTCACCGTAAGGCCGCTCCCCAACTTGTTGTAGGCAAATGTGAAGTCCGGCCTCGTCGTCGTCGCCGCGAACTGCAGCGAGCCGACCTTCTGTCGGTACTCCTCCTCCTGGCGCTCCTGTGCCTCCTCGTCATCGAACGTCAGCTCGGCGTAGGCGTCGACGGAGACCGGCGTCTTCGGGATACGCCCGGTCTGCTCCTCGTCAATGAACCGCCTACGCGGTTTGTCGGAGTGGTTCTATTGGTGCAGCCACATCTTCCTCACCGACCTGTCGCACACGATCTCCAGCCCGAGGTACTTGACGACCGGTGAGATCTCACGCAGCTCAAAGGCGGCCTCCAGCAGCTCCTTTAGCTCCTTCAGCATCGCGGCGCTGCTGCTGGCGGCGAGCAGGTCGTCGATGTAGACCAGCACTCAACAGGCGACTTCGTCGTCGCCGACCTTGAAGTAGAGAGCCTCGTCGACCTGGCTCTTCTTCCAGCCGGCGCCAACCAGCACATCATTGAGTGCCTTGTAACACATCAGCAGCGACTGCTTCAGCCCGTACAGACTCTTCAGCAGCTTGCACAATTGGCCGGTCCCGTCGTTGTAGTAGTCTAGCTGCTACATGTACAACACCTGGTCTAGCTTGCTCTGCAGGAAGGCGTTCTTCATGTCGAGCTGCATCAGGTTGAGGTCGAGGACGGCGACAATGCTGAGGAAGATCCTCAGCGTGACGTAACTGCTCACCGGCGCGTACGTCTTGTCGTAGTCGGCGCCATACACCTGCGTGAAGCCCTTCACGACCAGCCGTGCCTTCTCCTGGGCGACCGTGTCATCGCGCCCTTCATGACGTTGTCGACGTTGTCGTACAGCGTGGTGAAGGCGGCTGGCGAGAGGCACACGTGGTAGGTCAGCCGCTCAGGCGGTCGACCTGCACCTCCACCACGTAGCAGGCGGTGGACTGCACCGATGGCTCCCTTTTACCGCCACCGGCTTCGTCGTCCTTGTTGTCCCGCTGCACCAAAGTCGATGTCCCTGCCGACTTCTCCCCTGTCATCGGCTCCCCTGCCGACTGCCCTGTCGTCGACAGCTTCTTGGTCAACTTCACTGTTGGCTGCTCCCCTGTCGGCAGCTTCCCTGCCGATGCCTCCTTCGCCGATTTCACCCAAGTCGGCTGCACCTCTTCTGCCTGTTGCTCCCCTGTTGGCGTCGACTTCTCTCCCATGCCAACTTGCTTGAAGTCACGACGGTCACCGGCGATGCTCTTGGCCGGCTCCCCTCATCGCCGCTGGCCGACGTCGATGTCAGTTCATGCAGGTCAGCTACAAGGGGTGGGGCAGGAGGGGCAGGGGAAGGGCAAAGAGGGCGGACGTCCTCGGCGTCCTCATCAGCAATCTCATCGACCTCGGCAAGCAAGGGGAGCGGTCACCGTCGAGGTGTCCGTCGGCTGGTCGACCGGCGTCCGCCCCGATGCCGGTCCATGATCCGACTTCCACACCTCCAACGACATGGTCTCGTAGAACACCACGTCCGACGTGGTGACCACCCGGTTGTCGGCGAGGTCGAGGAGCTCCCAGCCCTTGCTCTCCTCTGACACACTGAGATGAAGGCCCCACCTGGGCTTAGGCATCAACTTTCCACCGCGCTGCTGCTCGGGGACCAGGAACTGCGCCATGCAGCCCCACACACGGGCCAGCGTCAGGTCGGGTTTCTTGCCGGTCAGCAGCTGGTACGGATTCGTCCCCAGCGGCAGTGTCGACCTCTCCAAGCAGTTGCGCACCCAGACGGCCTGCCGCAGGGCGAGGTGCCACCAGTGGTGCTGCACGCCCATGTGCAGCAGCATCGTCCGCACCGACTCCACCACCGTTCGCATCTCCCGCTCCGCCATGCCGTTTTGCTGCGGTGTATAGGGGCAGGTCAAGTCGTGGACGATCCCCTTGCCGTTCATGAAGTCGGTGAACTGCCTCCCGATGAACTTCCCTCCCTAATCAGAGCGCAGCATTAGCACCGACTTCTTCGTCTGCTGCTCAACCGCCACCAGCCACTTCTGGCACTCCCACAGCACGTCGGACTTCTTGGCGACCGGCCGCACCCACACGTAGCGGGTCTTGCGGTCCTTCAGCAGCAAGATCTACAGACTGCCTTCCTTGGCAGCCACTAGAAACGGCCCGCACAAGTTGATGTGAACGACAGCTAGGGCGTCGTCGGCGTCCGAGCCCTTGTCGGGGAAGGTGTGCCGCGCCAGCTTCCCACCGACGCACGAGACATACGGAGCTTCGGAGCCGGCCGACGACGTGATGTCAAGGTCGGTGGCGACATCGCCGAGCTCGTGATGGTGTCGACACCGACATGCGCAAGCCTGTCGTGCCAACTGGCCGACGTCGACGTCGTCGCCAAGACTATCGCCCGCAGATCCACCACCTTAGTCGGCGCCGACGCCGGCGTCTCGGAGCACGGGCGCAAGTCGGTGCAAAGGACCCGGCCGGTGTACTTCGCCCAACCAAGCACGTCCCCCGCCGTGGAAACAAGCAGCATCCCGTCACCGTCATCCTATAGCTTCACGCCGTTCTCCTTCAGTTCATAGAGAACGTCAGGGATGAGCACCTGCTTCCCGGCCTCCCCTTGCAGGGCAACAATGCCTCGACCGTGGACGTCCTAAAGTGCCCCATTGAAGCCACGCACGTACTTGACACCGCCTGGAAGTTCTCGCCAGCCTCCGGCGCCAGCGAGACGGTCGGCTCCACGACGTCGACCAGCGAGCACGACGCCTCCCCGTCGCCTCGCCCTCTGCCGCCAGAGGAGGATTCGGCGTCCTTCGCCGACATCGACTTGGTCGACTGCTTCTCCTTGCGCGGCGTACTCTCCCGACGAAGGCGACGACCGGCCGACCTCCCTCGGCCTCCCTTGGTGTCGTCGTCGTCGGAGTCGGTGCGGTCGGGACACTCGAAGGAGAGGTGGTCGGGGTCGCCGCACAGCCAGCATTCCCGACGTCGATTTCCTCTTCCTTGACCGCCATCCTTGGCCGACTTCCCCTTGTCGGCGTCCTTGGCCGGCTTCCCACCTCCGCTACCACCGCTGCCAGGCTTGCCACACTGCCCCGGTCGACTTCCTTGCTTCGTCAGGGCGACGTAGTTTGCCTGCGGCAGAAGCTCCGTGGACCTCTCGACCTCCTGCATCGCCTCGTCCCTGAGGATGAACGAGGTCAGGGAGTCCTCGTTGAGCGACTCCCGCGTGCCCGGCACCACCATCATCCGCTTCATCAGGCTGTAGCCACTCGGGAGACCCTTGATGACGTGCGTGATGTACGACGCCGTCGAGTACTCGACGCCGGCCATCCGCATGCAGGCAAGGAGACGCCGAGCGCGGTTACAGTAGTCGGTTGCCGTCTCCTGCTCGCCCATCCGCAGGTGCGTCATCTGCTCCTCCAACTGGCCGATGTACAAGTTCTCTATGACCTGATACGTCGTCGTGATGAACCGCCACGCCCGATGCTCGGCGTCAAGGTGACGCTGGCAAGACTTCAAAGCAATCTGCACCACCGGTGAGCAGCATCGCAAGATGACCGTGAAGGCCAGCAGCTGCACGGCGCGAAACTCCACGCGCAGCTCGGCGTTGCTCTCCGAAGGCATCTCCACTGTGCCGTCGGCGAAGCACATCAGCCCGGCCATCTCCAGCTGGGGCTCGATGGATTCCTTCCACGTGAGCATCGTGACGACCTACCAGTGGGGCGGTGACAGCGACCTTGTCCGGTGTGAACTTGAAGTAGCCGTAGGTCGGTGCTATGCCGCTCGCAGTCACGTGGGTCGCCGAAGCCGGCGTCACGCTGCCTCGACGTCCACCAACGTCGCCTTGCGAGGAGCCAGCAGCCGCCGACGACTGCAGCCCTCGCGCCTGAACGCCGCCGACTTCATCGGCCGTCCGGAACACTCCTCTCTGCCTCGACGTGCCTCCCGCACTGCTGCCGACTTGGTCGCCTCCGGCGTTGACACCCACGTCGATGCCGACTTGGTCGCCGGCGTTGACACCCACGTCGATGCCGACTTGGTTGTTCACCAGTCGAGGAGAGACAGGTCGAGAAGGGTGCTCTGCCGCCCACACGGCGCAGATGCCTGCCTCGACGACTGCTAATGGGAGCGTCTCCCCGTACTCGCCAGTCAAGTGGCGTCTCCTCGCATCCTCCAGCCGTGCCTCCAAGGTGTCTACCACTCCTGCGTCATCGACGCCCACCATGGAAACTAACGCACAGCTGCCGGCCTACAAAAACGATAGGTAACTGGAACTATGTCGACTAGACCGAAGGTAAGTCGCGGTGCCGTCCGCGCTCACCGCACCATGCGGAGATAACTCTAGCAACGGGAGCTAGTCTACGGGGTAGGCACGGGGTAGGAGTGATCTCTGTGTTCATTCCTTAGTCGTTTGCTTGTGTTCTCTCTACGCACACATTCACGGGGAGAATTGGCAAGAGTTTCACTAGCAAAATTTGGCAACAAAGGTTCAGAATGATAGCAACAACATTGGCAAGGTTGACTACATCAGAGCTAGCAAGCATGCAGGTCGACTCCCAGGGCAGCACGGTCGACCACTTTCAAGAACGACATGGTCGACCGCGCTCCAGCAGTGCAAAGTCGCGGCCTGCCAACGCTGCAGCAAGGCGGCTGCACAGCGTTGCACACGCAAGATAGCAGCGCACCCGCTTCGCAGGTGTACACAGATGACTGGCGTGCTGTGTCGCGTCACCCGCACAGCGCAGAGCACCAGGTCGTCCACGTGCTATCAACTGCACCTGATGAGCCACGTCGACCTTGGGATACCACCACCAAGGTCGGCTTCACCAGAACCACCTGGGCGACCGTCGCGCTCTTCCACGATTTTCGTTGCCCTGGTTACTTGGTCGACCTGGAAACCCTCCCAGGTCGGCGCCGACTTGACCACCAGGTCGTTGTCGACCACCACCAGCCGACTTCACCAAGTCGGCCACTCCCCAGGACGGCGTCACCAAGTTGGCCACTTCCCCAGGTCGACCCTCCCAAGTCGGCGCCCTCAAGTCGGCGCCGACTTCCAGGTCGATCTCTTGAAGTCGGCGCCCTCCTATGTCGGCACAGACTTCCCTGTCGACCTCCTAAAGTCGGCGCCCTCCTAAGTCGGCGCCGACTTCCAGGTTGACGAGCCACGTGCAGGCCGACCAAACCCGTCGACCAGCTCCCCCAAGTCGGCGTCGCCCACTGCTGCAAGTCGACTGTCTCTCTTGACACCCAAACACGAAGTCGGCTCCGCCCAAGCGAGGACGGGGCCAATACACAACTCCCGTTGACAGGTGGAGGTGGGAGCCTTGGGGCAATCTCACCTGAAGTGCCCCTCCATGCCATAGGTGTCACATACAATGCCCACTGTGCAGTCCTTCTGGATATTTCCCTTTTCCCCACACTTATGGCACCGCCTTGGGTCTTCCCAGGGCTTCTCTCTGCACTCTTCCTCCCCCTTCTTGCCTTCAGCTGCTGCCCAGGCAGGTCTCCTTCGCTCGCTTGAGCGGCTGGCGCTTGCTCCTCTCAAGCCTTTGAAGAACCTCCGCCCTTCCTCCACTTCTTGCACCACTTGATACACCTGCCTGAGTCTCGCCTTCATCCCCAAAGCGTGCAAGCGTGTCTTCATCTCGTTCATCCGCTCCTCCTCCAACCCCCCCAGGAATTTTGTCACCAAGGTACGCTTCTCAACGCAGCCCATATCCTCCGCCAGCTCCAGCAGCCGGTTGTAGTATGCCAGCAACAACTAGGCCCGTCCCCTTTTAAAGTCTTGAAACTCTGTCATGCGCACAGTCGAGTGCTCGGGAAACTGCTCGCGCAACATGTCAAAAAATCGGTCCGTGATCTCTCCCTACGCAAAGTCCCCATTCTTGCACTACATCAACAGCCCCTGACGCTCCACTCTGTAGTGTGTCAGTGCCTCCCGCTTCAGTGTCCTTCCCAATCCTCTGAAAAAATCTATCGGATCTAACCCCTCTCTCACCTAGGTGTACCGTATATCCTCAATCTTCATGAGATAGTTCTTCAGTGTTGGCTCTTCACCTGGTGCCCCTAAGAAGCGGTCTGGTATTTCGATCTTTGGAGGTGCCATGTTCATAGACCTCCCCGTCCCCCAGCTTGTTGCTTCCCTCTCTCCGCTTCCTACAAGCCAACCCCCTTGTTCGGGCCCCCTGGTGGCACTGCGCTTTCCGGAAAGACCATGAAAATCCCATCTCTGAAGTTCTGTTTTGCTTCCGGTCTGTGCGCATCGCCGCGCTCAGACGTTCCTCGCTGCGATCCCTCTTGCACAGATCTTGCCTCGCTGCGTCGCCCTGGTGAATTGTGCACCGAGCTAGGCAGATTCTCCTAATGATTCTCACCCTCTTTCGACAGATCAGGGTCCTTTCCTCCCTGCGTTTCGCTAACTCCTCCTCCTGAACGAAAACCAGGCTTCACAGGCAATTGTCCCTAACCTTCCATAGTCCCAGCGGTATACCTTTGTCCCAACCGCAACTAATGGATGTGTAGTTATGGATCAGTATCACTCATGCCTCACGGCCCCGACTCCGTGACTAACACCGGGCCTTTGCGCCCGTACGCTTCTCTACTGTCTTTTTGGATGTTTGCAACAAGACTAAATTTTCTCCCTCGCAAGGGCTCCGTCAGTTTGCCTGAGCTTCTCTTAACTGCTTGCCTTAGTGGTTTGGGAAAACGAATTGCAGTATTGCGAGAAACAAACAAGCAAAAAGCACGGAGCAGGTATCCTCCTCTGCCTAAGTCCCAACCATCCTTCTGCCTAGGTTGCTTAGCCCACAAGCTAACTCTAGTTGCCAAGCCGCGTAGCAGCAGAGCTGCTCGCGACATCTTCTAGGTGCTAGCTGGGTCCCAGTGGCCCACTCGGCATGCACCCTTCCAGCTGGAATTGCATTCTCTGAGTCGAATTCACAGCCTGGAATCGAATTCAGTTCTGCCCCCACCAATTTCCTCGAGCTTCCCCCCCCACTGCCCGGCTCTGTATATGTACAGTACATACCGAGCACACAAATGAAAGTATGAGTACAGGAAACAAACAACAATATAGTACAACCTCACCTTAAGCTGCTGTGCAATTCACACTTAGCCGCAGGCTATGTGTTAATAGCGCGACACAGGGTTGCGGTTTTTTCAGCACTAAGTTTTTTATCCAATTGGCTCAGACTAGCCATTTTCTGGCCAAAGTGACGTCATAGTAAACAAAAATGTTTGCGGGTCAAAATCATAGAGGTTCTTTTTGAAATGTCAGCCCTGTCTCGTACTCGCTCGGCACATGTAGTCATGGAAAAATCCGAACTACCACCAAGTACGCTTACGCACCATAATCGATGTCACGGTTGTGTCAAATTTCCCGCGTAGACATGCGCACTACACATCCTACATGCAATACTAGGTGGCTTCAGAGTATGATGCTATCCGATGGATTGTAGGTCTGGAAGCTCTCTTCTTGCGGTAATGGCTCGTACGCGCTTTGCATAGTGACGATTGTGTGCCACCTGATCCAGGGCCATCCTTGTTGTAGCGACATCGTATAGCTCTTTTTCCCCAAGTCAAGCAAGACGTAATTGAAGTTAAAAAAAAAATCATCCATAATGAAAACCATTGAACTGTTGAAGCAAGAACAATGTTGTGGAGAAAAAGGGACTAATACATAACAAAACAAGACGATTAGTACAACATGCAAGTGGTCGACATCATCCTCCAGTACACTGAGATCAGACATGATGAACTCACATTTAGTCATAAATGGAAAACAAACACGCAAGTCTGAGATACGACAGGACGAATGCGCATATATTCGTAACATGGGAAACAATCTTGCAAGTCTCGATTTCAAGAGTTTAACCAGCAGCTTCAGCCACTTTTTGATTGCAACAAGCCTCATGTCGTCGTCCTGCAGGTAAATTTGGAATAGAAACAACTTTGTGCTTTTTAGATTACGCAAATCTGCCTCTACCCTCCAAGTCTTGTTGATCTCCACATCATACTTCACTGCAATTGCGTAGCACGCCTCCAAATCGCCCTCCTTCACGTGCCTATCGAAGCGCTTCTCTTAGAGGCAGCATATGCCTGACTTGGGATTTTCCTCAGCTCGCATAATGTCCTCAGCTCGCATAATGTGACTCTTGATAGAAGCGTGCTTCTCCAAGAACTCCGGCAAGTGTAGCTCATCTCCATGCAAGAACACGTGAGCGTGTGGAATGTTTATGTAGCATTGGGTGAGGCGTATGTGAGTTTGCTCCACTTGACGCTCAACCAAGGTCACGTCAAGATGCACATTGAGATTTGGAAAGACACATTCTTGGTGGTTAGTTTAAAATGTGAGCATCACAAATCATGTTCACCAGGATGAAGGGCATGTCAACATTTTATGGGAAACATACTTGGCGTTGTTGAAACAGGGGGTTGAGGTAATTCAGCTCGATGAGGATGTTCGCCAGGAATCTAAGGAGGTGAAATTTCAATGACTTAGCCACCTCCCATAGATAGTATGCGGTTCTTTTAAGCATGATAATTGGATCGCGTAAAACAAGCAACAGGTGAATAGTTTCGCCTCGTGGAAACCATCTGATGACATGAATTAGCTGGGCCTCCAAGTTTTATTGGCAAAGGATTGATTGTGGTTAATGAACCTCTGATCTTCTCATGGCTCTTCCCGACGATGTCTGATAGTGCTCGCACCACATCGTCGTTGATGATGAGCTCATGCACTGCATTTGCCGTGTCCTTGGCTACCAGATCATCATTGACACAAAGAGGTATAATTTTGGGTTGCTAGTGGCATTTATTATTCCTTTTAGTAACAAGATTTTCCACTTGATTAAACCCAATAATTCTAACCGACGAGCGATGCAGTGCGTGGACACAAAATGCCCACTCATGCTGTTGTGAAACATGTGATAATTGACTATTTGAAATGGATTGTTGGGGGTCGAAGGGAGGGTGAATTACAATTGAAATAAAATCAATAAATTTGAAATGGGCAAATCAATAAAATCCATCTGCATATCTTCCCTAGTAGAAAGCATGGTTTTTGGAGAAATGTACATATTCCGTTTGAAAGCCTAGAGGTGGTTCAGAAAATCAATGTCCAATTGGAAATCTGATGTGAGCAACCCTCTATTTTACGAATAGAGGGGAAGGGTGGGGGGGGGGGGGGGGGGGGGGGGGGGGGGGGGGGAAAAGATATAATGCAAAATATGAAACCTGCAACAAACACATCAAGGCATTACAATTGTGATAAAATTTCATCGTTACCAACGATCAAATGGATTTAGGGGTGCTCTAAGAATGCGTGAACACACATAGAAGGCAGGAGCAATACATAAGGCCCAAAGCAATTCCGTACTTTAGGCATGATTTGCCACAAATGCCTCGTGCGTAAAGCTTCCCCTTTCCTCCCGTCCAGGTGTAGGTTGATTAACAAGAAGATCGAACCTCTTGGCCAGCCGGCCCTTGGTCAGCACCTGATACCGCCATGCTACGATACGAGAGCGTATGTACCTTCGGCAATTTTTGTCCAGTCCGTACACCAGGGTTAGGTTTGCCCGCTGCTCATCACTTCCCAATGGTTAGCTTAGACTCACTGGGTGGCAGAAGAAAGGTACGTGCTGGGACCGGGAAGACAAGAACTAGGAAGGCAATTGATGGGAAGGTAAGGTGTAAGAAGGTAAGGACTGAAGGCAAGGGCTAGGAAGGTGCTGAAAAAGAAAGGGCTGGGACAGTAATAGTTGGGACAGCAAGGCCGGGGAAGGTAAGGGTAGGGAAGATAAGTTTTGGGAAAAGAAAGGGCTCGGGCCGTGAGGGCTCGGAAGTTAAGTTATGGATAGGTAAGGGCTGAGAAAGCGATGGTTGATACTGATGCTAATGCTGGTCAACTTCTATGTTACGTGTGCCAGTAAGGATGGTAGCCAATTATCGTAGCTATTTATAGCATACCGCTTTTCCCCCTTTACGCGTACATGTTGTATGGCGTCGCGAACAACATTTCAGAGAATGTCACTACGCACAGAGACATCCAACTTTTGATGGCATGCTTGTTTTTTCATATGCAGTCATGCTGGGGAATGTCATCGAATCAGGTGCAAACGTGACCCACACAACAAAGCAAAAAAAAAAAAAAAAAACAACAACAACAACAACAACAACAACAACAACAACAACAACAACAACAACAACAACAACAACAACAACAACAACAACAACAACAACAACAACAACAACAACAACAACAACAACAACAACAATTCTGGGGAATGCCATCGATGCAGGTGCAAGCGCGACACGCACAACAAAGCAAAAAAAAAAAAAAAAAAAAAAAAAACACACACACACACACACACACACAAATCAAAACAAAACAAAACAACACGCCGCGAGCGGATTGGCGCCAAGCCAATATCAGAAAAACCCAGACAAAATACGAAGAAGCATTTGGAATGCAGGTTTTGCTGTGATTCATTTTGGAACCGCGTGCAACTCAATTGCCAGGCTCAAGTCACTTTGCTAAAGTCACTTGGGACTAACATAAGAAGGCATCGCTTTTGGGAAGAAATTGTACAAAGCCGATGCTGAGATCACGTGGGCCAACGTGCTCGTGGCACCCGACGAAAAGTCTTGCAGCATTGCATTACACACCAACCTGGGCTGTGCAGGAGGTCCCTACAAGACGATCCAGTGTCCTCCGTCGGCCAACACAGGTAAGCAGGATTATCTCGTCACCGTGACGGGACCAAGTGGTGAGCCTGCATCATCACAAGAAAGGACAAATATGTTCCAATTTATCGATCACGGGATTGGTCAAAGATACAACTTTTGGTGGTACAACCAGCCTTGCCTCTAAGACAAATGGATAAAAGGCAGGTCTATGAGTTCATAAATAAGTATAAGCAAAAGAGTAATAATATCTTTGTGAGAACCTCTTCAGACAAGGCCAAGTTGTGAGCAGAAACGCTGCTAATCATAAGGGTGAAGCACCTTAGTGAAGATATCAGTAGCGTTGGCCTCTAAGGCCACCTGTACCATGTGTGCCTGGTTGCGCTGCTGCAACTTACGCAGTAGGAAGTACCACATCTGGATGTGTTTCGCCTCGCCCTCCAGTCTAGGCTACTAACACATAAGAATCATGGCCCTGTTGTTAGCGAACGGAACCAGGGCAGAGCGAGGCGGTTCACTAAGGTCGGTGAGCAAGAAGGTCAACCAGCGGAGCTCTTGCGCAACCATAGCACCACCGTAGATCTCTGCCCCAACACTGGACGAAGCAACTGATGACAACTCATCAATCTCTATGAGACATCTTCCGAGGCCAGGCTAAAGCAGTAGCCCAGCAAAGACCTATGAGTCGTGTTGTCACTTGCCCACGATGCATCGGTGCGCCCAGAGAGTGTGACTAGCCGTTGTCGAAATTGTATTGTTATATGTTCTTAGGCTACAGTGGGGCTAGCGCTAGGGGGTACAGTTTTCTGGGCTTTCCTACTTGTACTCCCATTCTGTTAGTCAAACAGCATTCCGGTGTTTACACTTCTTGGCATGGTATCAGCCGCTAGGCTAGGTCCGTACCTACCGTAGTTACCCTTGCCACCTCGCGCGCCGCACCTGCTCGCGGGCGCTACCCCGACTCTTGGAGTCGAGGGTACTACTCTTGGAGGTTCTGCGGTGCGTTGCAGCCTCTGCCACAACCCTCCCTACTTCTGGGAGCAGCATGAGTCATCGCTGCCTATTCCTGAGACCGGTACTGGAGATTCTGGTGCTGGAGGTGTTGGAGTTGGAGGTGCTAGAGCTGGCGGTGCTTGAGGTGCTGCCGTTGGAGGAACTGGAGGTTTCGGAGCTGGTGGTGCTAGAGCTGGAAGTGCTGGAGGTTCTGGTGCTGGAGGTGCTGGAGCTCGCGCTGATGGAGGTACTACCACTGGAGGTGCAGGAGGTTCTGGTGCTGGACATACTAGAGCTGGGAGAGCTGCCCAGCCACGGCAACGACGACCGTTCTCCTGGGACCAGCCGCAGTCCCACCTGGCTCGGCCCTTCACCAGGTTCTTCGTCTTCCGTATGCCTCTGCACAGCAACCTTTCAGAGGTCCACTGAAGATCCCCGATTGATCCTATGGAGGGGTTACAGGCACGTTGGCCTGGGGGGTTATGGGCGCACTCACCCGCTACACAAACAAGTCCTTTTATCCCAGTGGTTAGTGGCTGGGATTCTGACATGGTATCAGAGCGGTCTCGGGTTCGAATCCTAGCATGTGCACTTCGGGCATCCTAGTGCGGGGGGGTGTCAGAGGTCCACTTGAGATCCCCGATTGATCCTAGGGAAGGGTTACAGGCACGTTGGCCTGGGGGGTTATGGGCGCACTCACCCGCTACACAAACAAGCCCTTTTATCCCAGTGGTTAGTGGCTGGGATTCTAACACAACCTACCACTGGTAATGCTCCTCCTCTACTGACTTCACCATCTGACTCGTCTCAAACATAGTTACTGCCTGACTCCCCACTGCCTGTTCCTTCTCGTTACACTGAGCTTACAGACTCCCTGACTGAGCGTCAAGAGCCTGCGTTTCATCCTACCTTGCCTGTTGCTCGTACTCCTCGTGCTCATCGTGTTCGTCCTCCACCTGTCCCCAGCATGCACACCATGGCATTTCGTCCTTCCTCTGTTGCACAGCGCCCTGTCCTGCCGTCTCCTCTAGCGTCATCTCTTCCTGACGTTCCTGACCCTGAGTCTGACCTTGCTCGTGCTACGAGTCCTACTGTTACACGTGTTTTGGCCACACTTGTCACTGACCCTACCCTTGAGTCTGTTGATGTGCCTGCCTTCGTCATTGAGCTTGTTGACTTTACTGCTGCCTGCCGTCTTTACTACTCCGCGAGTCCTGTTTCTGAGCCTGACTGTCCTCCGTCCGTTGGGGGTGAGCTTGCCTGTGGCTGTGACGTCCTTGAGGACAAGCAGTTTGAGTTGGAGTGTCTCGCGACTGCTGTACCTCATCTCGCTGCCATGCTGCTTGCCCCTGAGGGAGACCCGGATGCACTGGACATCCCGACCTTGCACTCTTACGCAGAAGCGATCACGGGTCCTTGCTCCTCTCAGTGGCAGACGGCCATGGATGTTGAGTTGGCATCCTGGAAATCCACAGGGACTTACGTCGAAGCAGTTCCTCCTCCTTGGGCGAACATAGTCGATGGCATGTGGATTTTCAGGGTGAAGCGGCCACCGGGTTCTCCGCCTGTCTTGATTGATCTGAAGACCCGTTATGTTGCACGAGGCTTCACCTTGCGTCAGGGGGTTGATTTCTTCCAGACCTTCTCCCCCACCCTGAAGATGGTCGCTCTTCGGGTGTTACTGCATGTTGCAGCACAGCGTGACTACGAGCTGCACTCACTTGACTTTTCGACAGCTTTCTTGCAGGGTAGCCTTCACAAGGAGATTTGGCTGCACCGCCCACCTGGCTTCACTGGGTCGTTTCCTGAGGGTACCCAGTAGAGCCTCCGGCGGCCAGTCTATGTTCTCTGCAAGGCGCCCTGCGAGTGGCACAACACACTGAGGACGACACTTGCAGCTCTTGGGTTTGCTCCTTCGACTGCTGACCCGTCGTTGTTTCTGCGCACCGACACTTCTTTGCCGCCGTTCTACATCCTCGTGTACGTCGACGACTTTGTCTTTGCTACAACTGACACTGAGACACTGGCCCTTGTGAATGCGGAGCTGCAGAAGAGACACATTTGCACTGACCTGGGTGTGCTGCGGAGCTATTTTGGCTTGCA
Organism: Closterium sp. Yama58-4; assembly: GCA_947470075.1. Classification (NCBI taxonomy): domain Eukaryota; kingdom Viridiplantae; phylum Streptophyta; class Zygnematophyceae; order Desmidiales; family Closteriaceae; genus Closterium; species Closterium sp. Yama58-4. The sequence continues at coordinate 555,255 of CANIUD010000597.1, forward strand.
GATCACCCGGGATTGAGCAGCGTGCACCATCACTCTGACTCAGTCACACATGGCACAGCAAGTCTATTATTTGTTCCGCTTTCAGTTCTCCTTGCCACAGTCCACTCTTCTGCCTACAAACTACACGCTCTCAGCTCCATCTTCGGACGAGTCCGTAGAGCCGAGTGGTCCATATCCAGAGCTTGTGGGCTGCCTCATGTACCTGATGACGTGCACCTCGCGTACCCTCTCAGCATCCTGGCACGCTACGTTGCGCCCGGGAGACACCGCCCTGAGCACTACTAGGCTGCGAAGAGGGTACTGCGCTACTTGCGCAGTATATCAGGCACGGGGCTTGTGCTTGGGGGACGGGGCCCAGTTGTGCTCACAGAGCACTCAGACACTTCTTGGGCTGACGACCAAGAGACTCAGCGGTTGTCACAGGGTTACATTTTTAGTCTCAGCACTGGTTCTGTCTCGTGGAGGTCCATTCGCTCATCTTCTGTGATTATTTCCAGCTATGAGGCCGAGATCTACGCTGGGGCTATGGTTGCAGAGGAGTTACGCTGGCTGACCTACTTACTCACCGACTTTGATGAGCGGCCTCGTTCTCCTCCGGTTCTCTTCGTCGATAATAAGGCCATGATTGCCTTGTGTCGGGAGCAGAGACTGGAGCACAGAACGAAGCACATCGCTCGAGAGTTACAGCAGCTTGGTCAGCTTCGCCTTGCTTACATGGCCTTATAGGCCAACACTCCTGATATCTTCACCAAGGCTCTAGGGTCTGGTGATCATCAGCATTTTTGCACTGCTCTAGGCCTTGTGCCTACTCTGCCTCACTTGCTTGTCTCTTGACTTCGCCACATATATACCTGCATATTTACTCCTACTAGGTTGTGGTCACTGTACTGCATGTGCTTTAATAACTCTGCATGTGAACTGGCATTGTGGTCACTTGCTTATGCTCGGACTATGTGGTGATCTTAAGATCCACCCTGAGCTTTGCTTTGCTTTGCTTTGACTGGTCTTGTGACCCCTTGTTGGTTGTGCTTGCTATCCCCCACTTCACCTATGGGGGTGTGTCAAAACTTTATGTTTATATGTTCTTAGGCTACAGTGGGGCTAGCGTTAGGGAATATAGTTTTCCAGGGTTTCCTACTTGTACTCCGATTCTGTTAGTCAAACATCAATCCGCTGTTTACACTTCTTAACAGATGTAGCCCTTCAAGCATAAGCCCCATACCTGATGTACTCGACAGATAGCACACTACCTTTTTAGCAGTCGATCAGTGGGTGGGCCAATGTCTCCTAAACACAACAAAGTGAGCAAGGATGCTGAGAAGGTAGGCAAGGTGGACGAGTGCAAGTCATCATCAGCTCTGCGTACTGATCACTAGGCTCTGCGTGCAGCAGCATCGCAGGACTGCACACCGAATAGCAAGAGTCCCCCGGCCGTCGAAGTGACCTCAGAAGTAAGAGGGTGGAACACATTGGGGGCAAGCAGCCTCACTTGGAGTGCGAGCGTACAAGGTGTCACCGTCCTGACGCTGGCTCAGGAGGTGATGTGTGGAGTGCAACAGCCACGTGTTGATTTCTATCGCAAGCCCTTCGACATCGAAGCGCATAACTCCGTCGGACGCCATGACTAAGGCGAGCGGTGTGTAGGCGGAGCAGCGGGCTAGGAGCAGGCAACTAGCAATAACTGGCGAATCGGTGTGGCTGGCTATTAGCGTGGACTAGTGGCTGGCTGCTGCCGAGTGTGCGGACGTCAGTAAGAGCGGTCGCTGGCAGCAGGCGCTAGGTGCTGGCGCGCTGGCTGGCGGGCTGCTAGGCGCTTGCGTGCTGGTGGGCTAGTGCATGTAGGCAGTGCGTTGGTGGCGTGCTGGCAGCACGCTTAGCTGGAGGGCGTTTAGGTGGCGGGCGGAGCTGCCGTGCTAGCAATGGGCTAGCGTGTGGCGCTAGGCGGCGGGCCGGTGGGCATCCTAGGAGGCACTCTGACGACGAGGCGCAAGGCAACGTAGGCGGCCGACTAGGCTAGGGTAGGGTGAGTGGAAGCGCGAATCTCAACATACTCGATCCCATGTTGAAATGAGCATGTGTAAATTGAATGCCAAGCATGGGTACAAATACCTAATCCTAATATAGAATACCAAGTGTAACAGCAACAGCAAAAATTCAGTTTGACAACAATGAGAGCATCCATTCAAACAGTGACAGCCATGGCTCCCTTGTTGACAACCCCATCCAGAATGTCATTGAGCGCATGGCAGAGACTGGAAATCTGCAGCATGCGAAGCAGCACACAGGGACAAAGGGCACGCGTGAGACAGACCACACAGGGCAGGCATGCAACAGAGTAGAGCCTACAGGGCAGGCATGCGACAGAGTAGAGCATACAGGGCAGGCATGCGACAGAGTAGAGCATACAGGGCAGGCATGCGACAGAGTAGAGCACACAGGGCAGGCATGCGACAGAGTAGAGCACACAGGGCAGGCATGCGACAGAGTAGAGCTCACAGGGCAGGCATGCGACAGAGTAGAGCTCACAGGGCAGGCATGCGACAGCAGCAGGACAGGCGTGAAGCCATGGGTGCTAGTTTGCTGTACCTGCTGGTCCCACTGCTGCAGGTCATCAGTGTCGTTGTCGAAGTGAATCACTGCCTCCACCTGGGGGGCGAGAGAGGGGTGATAGGGGCTCCAAGGAGTGACGGGTGAGGGGGAGCGAAGGGAGGGACTGGTGGCAAAATTTGTAGAATGGTTTGCTGCCTCCACCTTATGGTGTGTGCGGCAAGGCAGGAGGGAGGGAGGCAGACATAGAGTGGGGGCGGGAGAGGGATGGAAGAGTGGCAAGTGCAACTGGAGGATCAATACTACTGGTCAATACTGCCCCTCACCTGGTCAATGCTGCCCCTCACCTGGTCAATGCTGCCCCTCACCTGGTCAATGCTGCCCCTCACCTGGTCAATGCTGCCCCTCACCTGGTCAATGCTGCCCCTCACCTGGTCAATGCTGCCCCTCACCTGGTCAATGCTGCCCCTCACCTGGTCAATGCTGCCCCTCACCTGGTCAATGCTGCCCCTCACCTGGTCAATGCTGCCCCTCACCTGGTCAATGCTGCCCCTCACCTGGTCAATGCTGCCCCTCACCTGGTCAATGCTGCCCCTCACCTGGTCAATGCTGCCCCTCACCTGGTCAATGCTGCCCCTCACCTGGTCAATGCTGCCCCTCACCTGGTCAATGCTGCCCCTCACCTGGTCAATGCTGCCCCTCACCTGGTCAATGCTGCCCCTCACCTGGTCAATGCTGCCCCTCACCTGGTCAATGCTGCCCCTCACCTGGTCAATGCTGCCCCTCACCTGGTCAATGCTGCCCCTCACCTGGTCAATGCTGCCCCTCACCTGGTCAATGCTGCCCCTCACCTGGTCAATGCTGCCCCTCACCTGGTCAATGCTGCCCCTCACCTGGTCAATGCTGCCCCTCACCTGGTCAATGCTGCCCCTCACCTGGTCAATGCTGCCCCTCACCTGGTCAATGCTGCCCCTCACCTGGTCAATGCTGCCCCTCACCTGGTCAATGCTGCCCCTCACCTGGTCAATGCTGCCCTTCATCCTGTCTTCCGATATCATACGTGCCGCCACCTTCTCAGCCTGGACCACACACCACACCACACCACACCACAGGTACGTACGCATGAAGGAGGGGGAGGGTTGAAAAGGAGGGAGTTGAGATGCGGAGTGGCATGCAGGACGGGATGGTTGGCATGCAGGACGGGATGGTTGGCATGCAGGACGGGATGGTTGGACACGCATGGAGGGGGTTGAGCGCAGAGCTGGGAGCACCAGGTGCTGGGAGCACCAGGTGCTGGGAGCACCAGGTGTAGCGCTGCCAAACTCAAAGATGTACGCAGACTATGTTTCGTTGTGACAGTGAAGAGATAGAATCTCACATGCATGGAGCATGGTGCAAATCTGTCAAATGTTTGGTGCATGATGCATGATGCATGATGCATGATGCATGATGCATGGTGCATGGTGCAAAATGCATGACACATGACGTGTGGCGGTGCCTTGCCATCACCCATGGCCCAGCACCCAGCAGCACACCACCCGACACCTCCACCCAATCCTCACCACACCCCCACTGCCCTCACACCCCAACCCCCTCACACCCACCGTGTGCGGTGCAATGCCCAGCAGAGCACCCAGCTCTTCAAAGCTGCGCAAGTGATACATAGGGAGAGGTGGAAGGGGAGTGGCGTAGGTTAGAGGGAGTGCATGGGAGTAAAAGAGGATACAGATCCGCATTGGTAGTGCAGCAAGGCAGTGCAGCAGGCAGGATCTAACTGCAGTGCAGTACTTAATCCAAGCCCATCCCACTACCGAAGGCCTGATGTTGGTGTACAGCTTGCTGGCTGCTCACCTGATGTTGGTGTACAGCTTGCTGGCACTCAGCAGGTTGTGCTCTATCACTGCCCGGTCCAGCACTGTTGATCCGCCCGGCAACACCGCTTTCTGCAGCGTGGGCAGTGAGATGGGATAGGCGTGAGCACGTGCGCGCAGGTGGATAGTGGCAGAGAGAGAAGCAAGAATTGGTTGGGAGGAATGCTGGGTGACTCGCATGGGTTTCAGCTGAAAGGAGTTCCAATAGATTGAGAGGAGTGTGACGCCGCACAACTAAGAAATCGGCGCTTGAAAGTGAAAGAGTGCAGCGCAGCAACTCACCTGATGTGGCTTGAGCTCCTTGGCGAATGCCTCCACCTCTGGTGATCGCAGGATGCGCTCCAAGTACACCTGGGTGGAGAGCGGCGGAGAGCAGTGGAGAGAGGAAAGAGGATGTGGAAAGGAAGGCAGAGGGAGAAAGGTGAGATGGAGGGGAAAAAAGAAGGGAAGCAGAACTTGCAGGGCTAGTGACAGCAGGGGCCCGTGCAAAGACACAGGGGCGATGGACATCCAGGTGATGGTGGTGTTACAGGTGGCGGAGTTGCTGGGATAATGGTAGGGCATGAGAGCAAGGGAGAAGAGCAAAAGCGAGCAAGAGGTGAGGGAGCAAGGAGGCACAGATCAAGCGCAGCAAGGGGCGAGACAGACCTTCTGCAGAATGGGGTAAATCTTCAGCTTGCTGCAGCGCTCGTCCTGATGGGTGCAGCAGTGGCACCATGCACGCACACATACAGACAGACACACACACACACACACACACACACACACACGCATGCACACACACACACATTCACTCATTCACTCTCACACACACACACACACACATTCACTCATTCACTCTCACACACACACACACTCTCTCTCTCTCTCACACACACACACACACACACACACGCGCACAAAAACAGACCCCACACACACTAAAGCACGTCAATCCAATTGACGAACTGGACATTAATGTCAAAAGCTGTAAGTCCCGTACATACATCATGCATTCCGATACCAACGAGCCAGTTCAAGCTGAGACAATCAATGGGTAATAGTTTGCACCGGAGAGAGAAGGAGTGGCACCTGGGAGAGAGGGAGCGGCACACCTTATAGAGGGTGGCGAGCATGCGGGAGCGCTGGGGGCCGGCAGCAGCGAGGATGGTGCAGGTGACAGCGGCGTTGAGCACGGCCTCCAACTCCTCCTCGTCCACCTGCCTGCACCATGCCCGCGCACCACATGTGCATGCATCCACCCACCCATTCAGTCAGGCCCGTGCGTGCGCGCTCAGAACGAGTTGTGCAAGACACACGTGTGCACATGAGCATCGGCATCATCAACACGTCAGCTATGGCTGAGGATTTGAAAAGACAGTGAAGGCAAGGAAACGAACCAAGTGTGAAAGGTGGGTTGCAGTGTAAAGTTGACAGGTTCACCTCCCTCATTCCACTTTCCCACCACCTCTTTCTCCGCACACATACACAGAAACATCCACACGTTGTGTCACTTCAAACAAACATACTCACTTGTTGACCACCAATAGGGCTGAGCATCTGGGCGAACCTGGTTCGGCCCGGGCCGGGCCAGCCCGAAAGTGCCCCGGGCCAAACCTTGGAACTGACGGCCCGGGGCGGGCCGAGCCAAACCTTCCCTGCCCGCGGAACTTGCGGTGGCCCGCTTTTGGACCAGGCTGGCCCGGACACCCCCTGGCCGAACCCGGGCCGAGGTCTCGCTCTTTCGGCCCGGGGCGGGCCGGGCAGGGTACGGCCCGCTTTTTGGGGCAGACCGGCGCGGCCCGATCCGGGCCGAACCCGGCCCGTGCTCAACCCTACCCACCAGCACAGCACTCAGCACACAAGCTGCCACTCCTCCCTACCCACCACTCCCTTGCCGCCCACAAACCACTCCGCTGCCGCCCACACGCCATTCACTTGCCGCCCACACGCCATTCACTTGCCGCCCACACGCCATTCACTTGCTGCCCACACGCCATTCACTCGCCGCCCACAAATCACTCACTTGCCGCCCACAAATCACTCACATGCCGCCCACAAATCACTCGCCGCCAACAAATCACTCGCCGCCCACAAATCACTCACTTGCCGCCCACAAATCACTCACTTGCCGCCCACAAATCACTCACTTGCTGCCCACAAATCACTCACTTGCCGCCCACAAATTACTCACTTGCCGCCCACAAATCACTCACATGCCGCCCACAAATCACTCGCGGCCCACAAATCACTCACTTGCTGCCCACAAATCACTCACTTGCCGCCCACAAATTAATCACTTGCCGCCCACAAAACACTCACTTGCCGCCCACAAATCACTCATTTGCCGCCCACAAATCACTCACTTGCCGCCCAGCTCCCTCTGGTCCAGCTGGGAGAGGTCGTAGTACTTGAGCGCAGCCTCCAGGAACTTCCTCTTGGAGTCCAGAATCCGTGCATAGCACACCTGGCATCAGAACACGGAGAATGACGAATACTCACACACGCTTGAGCGCTTGCAGTGAAAAAGCTCATGCAGTGAAAAAGCTGTTGCAGTGAAAAATATCAGTGTGGACAAAAGGGCGGCAACATTTAGGTTAAACAAGGCATGTCATCTCGTGTGCCGCCTCACCTTGTACTGCAGTGTGAGCGCCTCACCTTGTACTGCAGTGTGAGCGCCTCACCTTGTACTGCAGTGTGAGCGCCTCACCTTGTACTGCAGTGTGAGCGCCTCACCTTGTACTGCAGTTTGAGCGCCTCACCTTGTACTGCAGTGTGAGCGCCTCACCTTGTCCTGCAGTGTGAACGCCTCACCTTGTACTGCAGTGTGAGCGCCTCACCTTGTACTGCAGTGTGAGCGCCTCACCTTGTACTGCAGTGTGAGCGCCTCACCTTGTACTGCAGTGTGAGCGCCTCACCTTGTACTGCAGTGTGAGCGCCTCACCTTGTACTGCAGTGTGAGCGCCTCACCTTGTACTGCAGTGTGAGCGCCTCACCTTGTACTGCAGTGTGTGCGCCTCACCTTGTACTGCAGTGTGAGCGCCTCACCTTGTACTGCAGTGTGAGCGCCTCACCTTGTGCTGCAGTGTGAGCGCCTCACCTTGTACTGCAGTGTGAGCGCCTCACCTTGTACTGCAGTGTGAGCGCCTCAACTTGTACTGCAGTGTGAGCGCCTCACCTTGTACTGCAGTGTGAGCGCCTCACCTTGTACTGCAGTGTGTGCGCCTCACCTTGTACTGCAGTGTGAGCGCCTCACCTTGTACTGCAGTGTGAGCGCCTCACCTTGTACTGCAGTGTGTGCGCCTCACCTTGTACTGCAGTGTGAGCGCCTCACCTTGTCCTGCAGTGTGAACGCCTCACCTTGTACTGCAGTGTGAGCGCCTCACCTTGTACTGCAGTGTGAGCGCCTCACCTTGTACTGCAGTGTGAGCGCCTCACCTTGTACTGCAGTGTGAGCGCCTCACCTTGTACTGCAGTGTGAGCGCCTCACCTTGTACTGCAGTGTGAGCGCCTCACCTTGTACTGCAGTGTGAGCGCCTCACCTTGTACTGCAGTGTGTGCGCCTCACCTTGTACTGCAGTGTGAGCGCCTCACCTTGTACTGCAGTGTGAGCGCCTCACCTTGTACTGCAGTGTGAGCGCCTCACCTTGTACTGCAGTATGAGCGCCTCACCTTGTACTGCAGTATGAGCGCCTCACCTTGTACTGCAGTGTGAGCGCCTCACCTTGTACTGCAGTGTGAGCGCCTCACCTTGTACTGCAGTGTGAGCGCCTCAACTTGTACTGCAGTGTGAGCGCCTCACCTTGTACTGCAGTGTGAGCGCCTCACCTTGTACTGCAGTGTGTGCGCCTCACCTTGTACTGCAGTGTGAGCGCCTCACCTTGTACTGCAGTGTGAGCGCCTCACCTTGTACTGCAGTGTGTGCGCCTCACCTTGTACTGCAGTGTGAGCGCCTCGTCCTTGTGTTCTCCGATGTCAAACGATGCCTTCTTGATGTATGTCTCTGCACTCACTGCATCGTCGTCCTGATGGGCGCACGGACAGGCGGCCAGACAGGCAGCGGAAGGCATACAAACACGTGTAGGCAGCCTTAGTTAAGAGTGTATCTCAGCATTCACAGCATTGCTGCCCTGGTGACAGCACACAGGCACAGAGGGACGGAGAGCGAGTCGTGACAGATGGCGTGCAGTGCAGAGGACAGAGTGCGTGCAAGCAGAGTGAAGAGGCGCGCACCTCGAGGTAGAGCAGAGCGATCTTGATGCACTTGCCCAGACGGTACTTCACATCCTGGCCCCTGATGGGCGGCAGCCACGGCAACGAGAGGAGAGGTGCAGGAAGGAATGCATTAAAGTCATGGGAAAGGAAAATGATAATAAAGGAAGAACATTCCTCTTGGGCGATGTGCAGGGCAGGCCAGGGCAGGCGGGGTTGAGCATGGCAGTGCAGTGCAATCACCATCACCACATCCAGTATGGGATTGAGCATGGCACTGGCAGTACCTGCTGCCGCCATCCAGGTCGATGCCTGCGAGCATCTGAGCCGCCTTGGCCCACTCCTCCTCGCCCTCGTACACCGCTGCCAACCCCTCCCGGATCACCGCCACCTGCACGCGAGAGGAGAAGGGGGGGGGAGGTGAGCGCGGTGGGCGGTGGGCGGTGGGCGGTCAGAAGTGGTGGGGAAGGGGGAGGAGGGGTTGGAGAGAACGGTGTGAAAAGGTGTGAAACGAGGGGTGTGGAGCTGATGCATGAAGTGTTGACAGTAGCAGGGATGAAGAGGGCGTTATGGAGGAAGGTAAAAAGAGCAGGGCAAAACAGGGAGTGGAGACATTTGAGTGTATGCAGGCAGGGCGACATGAAAAACAAGCACACCAACTCCAACCCCACCTGCTCCTCAAAGGATACGACGCGTGGCTGGATGTGTGCGAGGGCGTAGGGCGCGACGGCCTTGTGCTGCTCCGCGTGCCCAAGCACGCGTGCACACACACACACACACACACACACACACTCACACACACACACACACACACACACTCACACACACACACACACACACACACACACACACACACACTCACACACACACACACACACACACACACACACACTTACCTGCTCCTCGAACGACACGACGCGCGGCTGGATGTGTGCGAGGGCGTAGAGCGCGACGGCCTTGTGCTGCTCGGCGTGCAGCCCCCCCAGCTCGCCCGCCAGCTGCTGCAGCACCTGGCGCGCCACCACCAGCGGCACATCCTCCGATAGCACTGTGGGACGGGAGGGTGCGGGGATGTGGGTGGGCACGGGGCTGGGCGAGGGCGGTGAGGGCAGGGTGCAGAAGGGTGAGAAGGGAAGCATGTGGGACGGACGGAGTGCCAGCTGCTGCAGCACGAGCCGCGCCTCCGATAGCACTGTGGGCAGACAGGGAGTGAGGGGGGTGAGGGGGGTGAGGGGGGTGAGGGGGGTGAGGGGGTGAGGGGGGTGAGGCAAGGTGCAGGAGGGTGAGAAGGGAAGTATGTGGGACGGAGTGCCAGCTGCTGCAGCACCTGCCGCGGCACCACCAGCAGCACGTCCTCGCTGCGCGCAGGGGGGGAATGTGGGGGGTGACGGGGGCGAGAGCAGGGTGAGAGGGGGTTGAGAGGTGGTTGGCGGGGGTTGGAGGGGAGGGGTAAGGGGGGAGTAAGGTGTGTAATAAGTGGTTTCAAGGGAGGGTAACGAGGGGCCAAGGAAGGGGAAGAGGCGGATGGGGCATGGGAGGGTGCGTGAGGGTTAGAGAAAACCCTGTGAATGGCACGAGGTGCTGTAGCAGAGGACGTAGAGGCTGATGCATCGCACGGAGTGCACTCAGCTCCTGACTCGTCTGTGATTCACCATCCATACCCCTCCACCGCGCACGCATCCCTCCTCACCCACTCTCGCCAACGCCCCGCCTCCCCCCACCCCGTCACTCCATCACCCCATTCTTCCCCCCCCCCACCCCCCAGGGCCGCACTGTGGTCGACGAACAGCTTGGCGTTCTCGACGTCGTTGCGCGCGATGACGTCAGCGAGCAGCGCGCGATACGCCTCCACCTTCGCCTTGGGCTCCGCCACCGCCACCACCGCGCGCAGCGCCGCGCCCATGTCGCCCATCGCCGCCCTCCGCTCTCGCGCCCCTGCTTGCTCCTCTGCTCCCCCGCGCTAATTTACGCCCCTGCTCGATCCTATGTCCGCCTTCGCCGCCTGCTGCCCCCGATTGAGACTATGCCCCTCCTGCCTTCCCCCTGATTCGCTGAACACCACCACCTCTCGGACGTCTCACCGCGACAAGTTCTCAGGCCCTTTTCCTTTCTCTCCTATCTCACTCTGCGCTCCTCACCTTGACTTGCCTCTACCCCGAGTGTGACTTCCCCGCGGATTGCGCCTCGATTAGCCAACTGCACTGTCCCAGAGAAATCTAGATTTGAGGTGGAACTTAAGAAAAAGCTTTATTAACAACATTGTGCTCGCACAACATGTCGATGTAGTATAATGGTCAGTATCTCCGCCTGTCACGCGGAAGATCCGGGTTCGATCCCCGGCATCGGCGTTGTTGATTTTGTTCTTGCACGAACACTTTGGTCTGTTGGTAACCTTGGCCCAATCGTGTTGCGGAACATGCAAATAAGAGCGTGTTACGTACCCCTTATTTGGCGTTAGGCCCCGGTTGCCTCCAAAAGTCGACTCAACCTGACTGGTCAGGTCAACCGGGGCTGTCAACTTGGCCGGTTGAGTACCCAGCAGGCAACCTGCAAATGTACCACCCGCCTGCTTTTGGGACCCAACCGTGCCAACAGTATTTCGGGTAGACCCAACAGTCACTACGTCAGTCTTAGTGGCCAAAATTTGATGAAATTTTGATTGCACCAGTCACATCAAGTCTCAAAAGTGCAACCTGCCCGCAATGTTTTCGTGCACCCTCTGTTTGCGCGGCGGTTAGGTACGTTCAACCCTGGTTGCCTCAATACGGTTGTACCTGGTCGAGACCAGTCGGTTGCCCGACTACGTGGTTGCCTCGACCAGCTGCCAGACGGGTATGGTACGCACGTACATTACTGTACACTGTAGAGCGTAGGGTTATCCGGTAACCCTACGTTCAACCCAACCGGCATGTTTGAGGCAACCGCGACCGGGCCCCAAAATAAGGGGTACGTAACACGCTCTAAGTTCGTGTCCGTAGGGATGACATGTCAACAAGGGCGTGTCAACCCGAAGCGCTTTCGAGCTAGAGTGTCAAATACTGTAGCTGTAGTGTCAAGTCGAAGCGCATGTGCGAACATCAGCGACGCAATTTCATTGGTTGGAGAACTTGTCATTTGTAGACCTCATAGGCAGTGAACGAATCGAAAGAAAGATGATAGGAGGTGTTTGCTGATTGGGCAGTTCCTGGTCGTGAGATATGCATCTGCGACAATCTTCTCTCGTTTGTAGGTATGATGTACCAAAACAAAAAGTGCCCGACGACTTGTATTGGCTGGCAACCTGCAAATTCTTGACACTCTGCCCAACAATGTTGGCTGAGTGTTAAATGCCAAATTGACACTGCCCATTTGACATGTCATCCCTACGGACACGACCTGATCACGGTAACATTGCGACGACCAATCCCAAAATCCAACCATTTGGTTGGGGCATGCGAATGCGAAGGGTGTAACACGATGGCGAAGGATGCGAGATTTTCCCGTCAAATGACCACGATAACGACCGATTCAGCAAACGCCCAAATGAAGCGACCGGTTTGGTCACGAAAACATTCCCGCCGTGACATTCGCCCGCGGAAAATTATTGGGTAACACCCATACTTTAGCAATGCGTGGTAGTCCCCGAAATCCACATACTCCCCAGGTGTTTGTTACCACTTCCCTCGCATATCGGCCAACATGACCAAATGGTCGGATTTTGGGTTTGGTCATCGCAATGTTACACGCCCTTAGGGCATGCAAAGTTGTAATGACCATTCGGGCGGTTTTGGCGATTGCGATGTATTTAGGGTTACGCCCACAGAGTAGTGTAATGAATTACAGTTTATTACTAAAGGGCTGCTAGGACACTTGGCCTACACTTTCGCACCGAACAAGTTTCGAGTCGCCCCGCACCAATTGCGACACTTCCAACCCTCGCACGTTACGAGGTTCTCGCCTAGCTAGTTTTCGCCCTATATTAACTCGATTTCTTCATTGTTTCTTTATTCTGGAATCACGCCCTTTTTATAAAGTCTTCCGCGCACTCTGTTTAGTACAACTCATAACAAGCACATCGTTACTTTCCTAGCTCACCCCTCTTTTTAGAGTGTAATACCCTTCGGGGGGGGGGGAGGAGAACGGGTCCAGGAGCTAGGACGCCGTGGGGAACGGGAGCTGCGTGATAGCCAGCCAGGAGAACGGGTTGTTGCTCCTCGCGACCATGATTTTCGCAGCGCTCCTTCGGCAGCGCCGCATCCTTGCCCTCAACGGTCGAGATAGACCATGACCTCCCTTCCCCTGGGTGGTGGGCAACTGTGGCTGTCGCACATTAAATGTGAGTAAATTTTTGCTGCAAATTCCGACGATTTCATAGAATTAATGCGTGTGGCAGCCGGCATCAGTGGACCTGCGTCGGCACATGCACGAAGTCTCCTGAAGTCGTCGTCCGTGGTGCGAGTTGGCGTCGGCACGTGGTCGTCAATTGCGCTCGAGAATATCGGAGTTTATGCATGCGGACGAGAATGTCGGAGGCCTTCGGCACGCGGTGATCGTCATCACTGTGCGCGAAGATTTCGGGTGGCTTCACGTGTAAAACGTCAGTTGGCTGGGCAGGCGAGACGCATGGTGATTTGCGTCGGAACATGCAACGGCAAGGAGAGACGGCGTGGCACCTGCCCGAAGAAAGCGGGGGTCTACCGTCGTCCCGCCCGGGTGCAGCTGGTGTGGCTGCAGGAGGGTGCGTCGTTGGCGTTTTCGGCAGGAGCGGCACAGTGTGGGACGGAAGTTGTTTTTCAAACCACCGAAAAGATAGAAAAAAAAAAAAACCGCCTACGACCAGTCTGTCAGTCGTCAGGGTCACTTCTGCGCCTACTAAGAAATCGGCGATATTTCCGGAGCAACATCAGCGGCCGATACTATGCTTCAGGCAGCACAGGTTCCCCCTTATCAAGGGAAGTTCTGCCGCAGACAGGGCAGTACACCGACGGGACAACGATTCGGCACAGTGTTTAGACCCGCTTTTTTCGGGGGTATTACCGGCTACAATACATGGAGTTGCATCGAGTACGGATCCAACGAGAAAAACGGGTTTCGGGCTTCTGGAGGCGAGAATTACGACCAACACTCAAGCTGATGCCTAAAAGTTTTCAGCTAAGCGGCGGTAGCCGGATGGGTACCACTACCGGCCGAGGTTTCTCTGAGAATTGGAACGAGAATGGTTGCATTGAGCAGCATGAGGAGTACAAGTATGAAACCCTAGAATGTTGTACCCCATATGAGCTACCCCACTACAGCCTACACAGACTATAGTGCATAAGTTTGACACACCCCCATAGGCAAAGTGGGGGAGAACAAGGGGTCACAAGACCAGTCAAGCAAAGCAAGGCAAAGCAAGCTCAGGGTGGATCACAACGTCACCACACAGTCTGAGCACAAGTTCAAGGCCACAAGGCCAGTTCACATGCAAGGTCACATATATATAACACTAAACAGGCAAGGGCAGGTATATATATGTAACAGTACAAGCAAAGTCAAGAAGTAAGCAAGTGAGGCAAGGTAGGCACAAGACCTAACAGAGTGCAGAAGCGCTGATGATCACAAGGCGCGAGTGCCTTAGTGAAGATATCAGCAGTGTTGGCCTCAGAGGCCACGTAAGCAAGGCGCAGCTGACCACGCTGCTGCAGCTCACGAGCAAGAAAGTAGCGAAGAGCGATGTGCTTCGTTCTGTGCTCCAGTCTGTGCTCATGACACAAGGCCAGCATGGCCTTGTTGTCTACGTACAGCACTGGAGGAGAACGAGGCCGCTCTCCCAGGTCAGTCAGCAGGTAGGTGAGCCAGCGTAGCTCCTGTGCAGCCATGGCCCCTGCGTAGATCTCAGCCTCACAACTGGAGCCGAGAACAGAAGACGAGCGGGTAGACCGCCAAGAAACAGAGCCGGAACCAAGGCTGAAGGTGTAACCCTGTGACGACCGCTGCGTAGCCTGGTCGTCAGCCCAAGAAGCGTCTGCGTGACCAGTGAGGACCACTGAACTATGCCCTCCAAGCACAAGCCCCATGCCCGACGTACTGCACAAGTAGCGCAACACCCTCTTCGCTGCAGCCATGTGCTCTGGTCTGTGTCTCCCAGGAGCAACAAAGCGTGCCAGAATGCTAAGAGGGTATGCAAGGTCAGGTCGAGTGCAGGTCATCAGGTACATGAGGCAGCCGACAAGCTCTGGGTACGGGCCACTCGACTCTACGGACTCATCCGAAGGCAGAGCTGAGAGCGAGTGGCGTGTAGGCAGAGGAGTGGCCTGAGGCGAGGAGTACGTGAAGCCGAAGCGCTGAAGGACCTGCTGCACCACGTGTGACTGAGTCAGGGTAATGGTGCGCTGTGCTCTGTCCCGGGTGATCTGCAAGCCAAGGTAGCTGCGCAGTTCACCCAGGTCTGTGCACGTGTGTCTCTTCTGCAGCTCGGACTTCACGTAGGCAAGTCCAGCAGTGTCAGCTGTAGCAAAGACCAAGTCGTCGACGTACACGAGGATGTAGAACGGCGGCAAAGAAGTGTCGGTGCGTAGAAACAGCGACGGGTCGGCAGTAGAAGGAGCAAACCCAAGGGCCGCAAGTGTAGTCCTCAGTGTGTCGTGCCACTCACGCGGCGCCTGGCGGAGACCGTAGACTGGCCGCCGGAGGCTCCACTGGGTGCCAGGAGGAAACGTCCCAGTGAAGCCAGGTGGGCGGCGCAGCCAGATCTCCTCGTGCAGGCTGCCCTGCAAGAAAGCAGTGCTGAAGTCAAGAGAGTGCAGCTCGTAGTCTCGGTGAGCAGCTATGTGCAGCAGTACCCGAAGAGTGGTCATCTTCGGGGTGGGGGAGAAGGTCTGAAAGTAGTCAACTCCCTGCCGCTGACTGAAGCCACGAGCCACGTAACGCGCCTTGAAGACAGGCGGAGAACCTGGCGGCCGCTTCACCCTGAAAATCCACATGCCACTGACGATGTTCACCCCAGGTGGGGGAACCTCGTCAACGTAGGTGCTTGTGGACTTCCAGGAAGCCATCTCTGCGTCCATGGCTGCCTGCCACTGAGAGGAGTAGGGACCCTCTATCGCCTCCGCGTAAGAGCGCGGAGTCGGGATGTCAAGTGCATCCGGGTCTCCCTCAGGGGCAAGCAGCATGGACACGAGATGAGGTGAAGCAGCAGCCAAGCACTGGAACTCCTCCTGCCTGTCCTCTAGGACGTCCGTGCCAAGAGCACACTCACCCCCGACGGACGGAGGACAGACACACTCAGACTCAGCGACGAGACAGGTAGCGTAGTCTAGGCGACAGCGAGCAGCGAAGTCGACAAGCTCAGCAACTAGGGCAGACGCAGCAGTAGACTCAAAGGAAGGGTCAGTGACGACAGTAGCAAGGAGACGCGTGACAGTAGGACGCGCAGCACGAAGGGAGTCCGACTCCGGGTCAGGAAGCTCAGGAAGAGAGGACGCTGGAGGAGAGGGCAAAGGGGCACGCAGCGGAGCAGTGGAAGGACGCAGAGACATCCGGTGCGTGCCGGGGACAGGGGGAGGACGCTGACGTGAACCACGACCACTAGTGCGAGCAGCGCGGACAGGCGACGCAGGGCGAGACGCAGGCTCACGACGCTCAGCAAGACCTCCAGTAGGACCAGTGTAGGGAGAAGGAGAAGGAAGCGGGGAAGGTGGCTGTAACTGTGACTCAGACTGGACAGGAGGCGGACACTCTAAGGCAGGAGCAGGACCAAGAGAGGACGGAAGACCAAGAACCTGCTCAAGGAGCGGAACGAAGTACGGCCGCGGCCGCGCAGCTCCACCAGTGCCAGCAGGAACAGCACCAGCGCCCCCAGCGGGAGCACCAGCACCAGGAGGACCCGCAGCTCCAGCAGCTCCAACTCCAGCACCCTCAGCAGCACCAGCGCCAGGAGCACCCCCAGCGCCAACACCCCCAGTAGCTCCAGCTCCAGCCGGACCACCCGAAGACGCAGCAGCTCCAGCTCCAGGAGCTCCAGCAGCACCAACGCCAGCAGCACCAGCAGCACCAGCAGCACCAGCAGCTCCAGCTCCAGGAGCACCAGCAGCACCAACGCCAGCAGCACCAGCAGCACCAGCAGCACCACCAGCAGCACCAGCAGCACCAGCAGCACCAGCAGCTCCAGCTCCAGGAGCACCAGCAGCACCAACGCCAGCAGCACCAGCAGCACCACCAGCTCCAGCAGGAGGAGCACTCGTAGGGCCAGCAGCTCCAGTACACTCGGTACGAGCACCTCTGGGACCCTCGGCACCAGCACTCTCAGCAGCAGTAGAACCTCCAGCGCCTGCAGCACCACCAGCTCCAGCAGCACGTCGCCAGCGCCGGGCGAACCACTCACGCAGCTCCTGTGGAGAGAGCAGCTCCCGCCGGGACGAAGCACCCGAAGAACCGCCAGGCTCAGCACCACCAGACGCCACACGAGCAGGTCCAGCACCCTCAGGCTCCGCACTCCGAGACTCAGCACCCCCAGGCTCAGCACCCCCAGGCGCAGCACCCCCAGGCGCAGCACCCCCAGGCTCAGCACCCCAAGGCTCAGCACCCCCAGGCTCAGCACCCCCAGGCGCAGCACCCCCAGGCTCAGCACCCCCAGTCGCAGCACCCCCAGACCCAGCACCCCCAGGCTCAGCACCACCAGCAGCACCAGAGTCAACAGCTACCTCGACTGGCTCAACTGCATCTACCTGGGACACACCTGAGGGAGCAGGACCCTGAGGGGGGAGGGGGTCTACCGGAGGGGGACCTGGCGTAAGGAAGAGCGGCGGGGGAGGGAGGGACGCAGTGCGGTAGGGGAAGAGACGGTAGTAGGGAACCGACTCGTCAAAGGTGACGTCCTGAGACGCGAAGACACGGCGCGAGGTGGGGTGGTAGAACTGCCAGCCTGGCGCGTCAGGGGGAAAGCCAAGGAAGACGCAGGGAACAGCACGAGAGGACAGCTTGTCCGCAGACAAGTCGCGGACAAACGCCCTAGATCCCCAGACCCGGAAACGCGACGCATCACCAACCTTCCCCGTCCACAGCAAAGCAGGGGAGGTCTCCGGCATGGAGACCCGGGGGTGAAGGTTGAGCTGATGCGCCGCGTACCGAACCGCAAACGGCCACAGAAAATGGGGAGCAGCCGCATGGATCATGGACGTACGAGCGACGTCCATGACCATGCCGATGCGGCGCTCAGCAATCCCATTCTGCTGCGGAGAGTCCGGAAGCGTGAAGGTCTGGCGGATGCCTCGTGTGCGACAGAAGGTCCGCAAAAGGTCAGAGGAGAACTCTCCGCCTCGGTCGGAGTGCAGACGCCGAACAGGAAAGTCGGAGCCGAAACTCTCCTGGAGCTGGAGACGAGCCGCGCGGATCCAGGCGATCAACACCTCAGTGACGTCACCCTTGCTGCGCAAGGGGAAGACTGCGGTGTAACGCGAGTAGTCGTCAACCACCAGCAGGAAGTAGCGCTCCTGACCCTGCCCACGGACGCGGGCTGGGCCCCACACGTCCATGTGAAGCGTCTGCAGCGGAGCCTCTGTCGGAGGAAACTCGGAGGAGTGAGGAGCAGCGCGCTGCCGCCCCTCGACGCAGGGAACGCAGGTGGGGGCAGGCCCCGGAGGAAGAGGAGGGAGGGACCGGGGGAGACCAGAAACAAGAAGACGGGAAGCCATGCCTCGAAGGCGAGGCAGGGAGGGGTGACCAAGACGGTGGTGCCAGAGGAGAGTCCGGTGAGACAGGAGACGACACGAGCAGGGGGCAGACTCAGGACCAGACCTGGACGCCGCAGCAAACACCTGACCCGACGCGGCTACCTGAGCAGACTCAGTGACTGGAGAAGACTCAGTAGTCAGTGTGTACAGGCTCGACCCTGGCCGACGAGCAAACGTGGCCAAGTGGCGGCCCGTGTCCGCACAAGTGCAGTGGGTCACCCGCTGACGCGCAGGGGTGAACTGGTCAACTCCTGCATCCTGGAGGTCAGCACCCGCCACCAAGTTCGTAGAGAACGAGGGGAGGTAGAGACCCGACAGGGAGCCAGACGGGACTGCCGGACACGGCAGGACAGTGGAGTAGTGAGCAAGGACAGGACCCCCAGAGGGGTCCGCCAGGGAGACCGGAACTGGCCGACTGAGCGGCGTGAGTGTGGTGCAGTCGCGAAAGAAGGAGCGGGAAGCACCCGAGTCAAGGGTGAAGGTGTGGGTGTCCGGGGACGACGCAGCACCTGAGAGCGCAAACTCACCGGCACCTGGGGCAGCAGACGCACTGGCACCTAGAGCAGCAGCCTCACAAGTACCTAGCGCAGCAGCCTCTATGCCTGGGTCAGGCGGGAAACACCGGTAACAGTCACCCTCATCACTAATAGTCACAGCATACATGGCAGCAAGAATAGCATCAAAGTCAAGATCATAGATTGCAACACCCGCCCTAGACAGCTCGCCCCAGCGAGGGATCTCAGTAGCGTCGGGGAACTGGTGGCGCCACGCGTCTGTCAGACGACCGAAGCAGCGCTGGGTGGGGTGCGGGCCTCCACACTGCTCACCCGCCCGGTCGCCGGTACGGAGAACGTAGGTGCAGGGGCCAGCACCCCCGCCCCGCTGACGAGCAGCGTACCACTCACGAAGCTGCTGGGGGGAAGGGGTCTCACGGGTACGCTGCTGCTGCTGCTGCTGGCGCGCACCACCACCGGAGCCACCCCTCTGCGCAGCGCCACCCCGACCAGCTCCGCCGCCTCCGCCGCTACCTCCTCCACTACCGCCACCTCCGCCACCTCCGCTCCCACCGCCACCGCCGCCTCCACCTCCACCTCCAGTCCCGCCACCGACGCCCCCACCCCCGCCACCACCCCCACCGCCACCCCCACCCCCTCCACCACCTCCACCTCCGCCTCCACCGCCCCCTCCAGCCCCTCCAGCACCCTTGCCCCCCTTGCCCTTGCCAGAGCGGCGTCTCCCGCTAGGGGCAGACGCCGCAGCGACCGACTCAAGACCAACGAGGTCGGCCGCAGCAGCAGAGGCAACAGAGGGCAAGAGGGGAGAGGGGGAGCACCCCTCAAAGACAGGGGTACGAGGGTCACCACGAGAGGCACCTACTGCGACTATGCTCTTCTCTGCCGCGAGCAGGCGCTCCTCGAGGAGGTCAACGGTGAGGGTGGTGGGGCAAACAGAGAGGAAGTGGTCCCTAACCGGGCGAAGGGTGTCAGGGAGCCGGGTGACGATGTAGTAGAGGGTGATGTACATGGGGGGGGGGGGGGGTTCTTGGCGCAGAACTCAGCAGGAAGCGCAGCGCGGTAGCGAGTGTCACTAGTGCGAAGGTGCGTAATGAGGTCAGCGACAGTGGGAAAAGCGGCGAGGTCAGGGAAGAGGTACGGTAGGATGAGGCGGCTAAGCGCAGCAGTGGCAGGGGAAGAGTAGCGTGCAACTACAGCGTCGTACAAGGTCTTAGCACTCTTGTACTGGCTAAAGTGCGCACGCTCAGCGGTCGGCAAGTGGCGGCGCACAGCAAGGCGGGCAGCAGCATCGCGTGTGGCCCACTGGGAGCGAACAGTGGGGTCAGCATCAGCAGCAGGGGCAGGAGAGGCACCAGAGGTGAGGTCAAAAAGGGAGAGGCCGTCTGCTCTGTCGCTCAGTAGGAAAAGCTGCAGGTCATCTACCCAGACGTCAAAGTCAATGGCCCGACCCTCAGCGTCAAAGGTGAGGACACTGGGGGAAGCCATGACAGCAGTAGACTAGCAGTGAGAGCAGCAGGCTAGGGCAGAGCAGTGGTGGAGGCGCTGCTCTTACCGGGCAGGCGAGAAGGACCGAGGCGCGCCGGCAGGAACAGGGCCGTGACGGCAGGGACGGCGGCTCGGCGGCTCAGCGGCTCAGTAGCTCGGCGGCAGCGGCGTCTCAGCGGCTCGGCAGCACGGCGGCAGTGGCGGCTCGGCGGCTCGGCAACTCGGCGGCAACGACGGCTCGGCGGCTCGGCGGCGGCGGCGTCTCGGCGGCTCGGCTGCTCGGCGGGGCCGCGAATGTAAGGCGAAGGGGCCGCAAAGGGCGGCGGTGGGGTCGCACGGGTGGGGCGACGGGGGTCGCGGGCGGCTGCGACTACGGGGGTCGCGTGCGGCTGCGGCGACGGGAGGGCAGGCGGCCGCGGCGACGAGGTCGCAGGCGGCTGCGACTGCAAGGTCGCGGGCGGCGGCGACGGTAGGGTCGCGGGCGGCGGCGACGGCAGGGTCGCGGGCGGCTGCGGCGACAGGGTCGCGGGCGGCTGCGACGCCAGGGTCGTGGGCGGCTGCAGCGGTAGGGTCGCGGGCGGTCGCGGCGACGAGGTCGCGGGCAGCGCAAAGGGCGACGGGGTTGCGACGGGCGGCGTCGGGGTCGCGGGCGGCTGCAACGACGCCGCACAGGGCGACGCGAGGGTGGGGCCGCGGGGTCGCGACGGTGGGGCGCCGGGGCCAGCAGAGGCGGCGGGGCCGGAAGCGCGGCGCGGCGGGGCCGCTAAGGGAAGCGAGGGGAGGGGAGCGCGACTCGGGCAGGGGCGGAGCGCGCTCCGGGCAGGAAAAAAATCTTACGGTGGGCCCTAGGAACAGTTCCCACGAGGGAACCTGCTCTATACCATCTGAGAATTGGAACGAGAATGGTTGCATTGAGCAGCATGAGGAGTACAAGTATGAAACCCTAGAATGTTGTACCCCATATGAGCTACCCCACTACAGCCTACACAGACTATAGTGCATAAGTTTGACAGTTTCTGAACGTTTCACATACTCAACACCAGGTGGCTTCGAAGGGTGGCCTAAAAGGTGACAGTCCCTACTGGCACTAGACGAATAACGTGGGGCCATGCGTTTATCCCTGTACTGGCTAAAAAGCGCGGCTATTGCGCAAGTTCGGCAGCTGGGCGTACATTAAATTATCATGGATACGACACTGTTTCAGCCCCGACAAAACCGGACCATCGGCAACAGTTACCCTGTCGAAAAAAGTCGGAGCTGAAGAAATTGTGGGAGCTGGCGGGGTTTCTCCTGATTAAACATGTCTACCCGACAAAGGTGTAGCGGCGAAGACGGAGTTCCCGAAGCTGTGGGATTTTTAAGCGATAGACACGGTGGGCAGCGAAACGGCCGGCCTGGGCGTTTGATATGATAAACACTCTCCGACTACGATAACGTTCGCACCTTCATCAAACGTCAGAAAAATCGCGGGCAACACGGAGAATACCCCATCCGACAAAAGCGGACGCTGGGTGAACGGCGACAATAAAAACTTTCGGGGGGTGAAGACAAAAATATGGAGGGAAAGTCGTTGGTGCTCCAGCAGATCACTTGAGTGAAAGGTTGAGCCCGTACACCACTCCACCGTGAATTTCGGGGTCTACTAGGTGGACGGCGGAAGGGTCGGAAATTTCACACATGGAAGCATGACGAGGGGTGCATTGCCAAGGATACATGGGATCTGCTGAGTATCTTGACGGGTATGAAGACGGGTCAACGTCGGAGTATCGGGGTCGACGGCGAAAACGTCGGAGTTACATGGCGGAAAATAACTTCGGGACTGCTGCCGCGACCGTGATTTTCGGGCAAGATTTCTACGGTGGGAGACGAGTGAACGTCTGCTCGCTAGTTGTTTAAGAGATTTGCGGTGTACTTCAGAAGTTACCCGGGGGGAGTTCTACGGCGAGATCTGTGGCGTTCATGCGCGCTAGGGTCCGTGAAAATCGGTCTCGGAAGACCCATAAGTACTGGGTTCCACGCCAAAAAGCACCTCCTATTGGTGGGTCACTTGGGTAGTTAACCACACAAAAAAAATGGTGACCGGGTGGGCGTGCTAGAAACACCGGTTCTTTCAGAGGACAATCTGCGGACAACCAAGATTTACGTGGTGTTTTTAATTCCGACATTTGCGGGTGCCACGAGCAGTTCCGAGGAGGAGTATTGACAGAATCGGTGGTGGAGCCGACATATCCGTGCCCATGGCGGGTTTGCAACGCTTGGTTAAGCGCTTAATGAAACCGTTGTGAAGAAAGTAGCCGTAAAATTCGGAAGCTGTTCGGGGGTACCATCGACAGCACCGAGAGAAATTCTGCAACAGGTGGGGGGAGAAGGTGACAGCTGTTTTCGTCCCTGCCCGGAGGTTCTCGGCGAGTCACGACAATGTCGTCGAGGTAGCTGATGTCATCGGTAGTTCAAGTTCAACTTTGAAAAAATGTTTGCGAGGTCCAAGGGGGGAACAGCAGCTGTTTTTCGCCTCTACCCCGGGTTTTTCGGAGAATCGCGACAAAGGCCTCGGCGAGTCACGACAAGGCCGCAGGTGGTGCTGATATCATCAGAACCTGAGTTATAGTTTTTCGACAGATTTTTCAAGCCCGACGCATGTCAGTTACGTGATCCGCCCGTCTCGTCGAATGTCACTGATGCGCTACAACGACTTCACAATATTCGCCGACGATTTTCTACGACGAACCCTCACGATCCGGAATCACAATCGAACATTTTCAGGACAGTTCCCTCGCAATCGCGCTACTGACAACGCATACACATGTCCGCGCAAGCGACCAAGTGGATTTTTTCGGATGGCAAATGCTAACAACTGGAGATGCTGCAGCAATTGAGGATTTCGATTCTCCCACACCAACACGAGAACGGATTACAGATGTTGCAGAAGCAGTCCAACAACAAGATAACAACAAAGATTTTCGGATTTTAGATGCTGTCAGCAAGGGAAGTTGCAGCAGTCGGGAAACATTCGCGACAATAAGAAGGTTTTCATCGTAGAAAAAATTGCGACGGGCTTCGACACAATTTACCCATGGTATTTTTCGGAGTTTTCGGCAGTGGGATTTCGCCACCGACAACGTTTTCGACTTTGCAGCTCCTAACCTTTTCGATGGGGTTCATAACGCTTGGCGTACTTGACTACCTCCGGCGTCAGGGTGGTTGGAGACTCGTACCCGTGCAGCTGTAGTACTGTTGGTGGATTACCCCATTCTTCACTTGGGGGGGAGAGAAAGTATTTTTTGCACTGCACTCAGCAGTTTCTAACGGTCTCGTCAGACTCGCTTATCACGACCTACGCCCACGATTTCTTCATCGCCATCGACAGTCCTTGTCTGTCCAAAATCAACCCTCGCGTCAAGAACACCCGCCACCATCGTTCAAATCACCACGACCCGATCGACATCGGCAGTATCAACGGCTGACATTCCAACTCTTTGAACTTTGCTAGGTCCTCGCGCTCAGCCACGCGTCAGCTCGACGGTCAACCCTTCTCTGCACCGTCAGATCAGTTTCAACTGAAGATCTGGAGTTTTCACGCTACTCCAAGACTCGGCTACGTATAATAGGGCCTTATTTAGAGGGTAGAAGAGTGTAATGAATTGCAATTCAAAACTGAAGAGGCTGCTCCTAGCGAGGACAGCCCGAACGCTTCACGTCAGTGTGGTTCGGCCTACACTTTTGCACCGAACCAGTTCCGAGTCGCCCCGCTCCACGCGACACTTCTAACCCTCGCACGTCACGAGGTTCTCGCCTAGCTAGTTTTCGCCCTATATATTAACTCACTGTCTTCATTGTTTATTCATTCAGGAATCGCCTTCCTTTTTAAAAGTCTTCCGCGAACTCTGTTTAGTACAACTCATAACAAGTAGTCACCCCAGTTTGACAGAATTGCATTGGTATTTTACGCACAGAAACTGAACGCATTCCATTTTAGGACCTAGGTAGACTTATGTATTCGCCTATGTTGGAGTCAGCAGGGAATTGAATTAAACGTTCCCGTAGGTGCAGCTGTATCGCACCCGTCACTTAAAGCAACAACAGCAGGAGTATCAGATCAGCCCATACAGGGCAGGAAGGTCAACGGTCGCAAAAGTCAACTGTCGCGACTGTTGACCATCTGGACCGAACGACCAAACGAAGAATGGCAACGGGCGTAACTATCCATACAGTTACACTCAACGACTCAATAACAGGAGAAGAGCAATAGTCAGAGTCACTGTAGAAATGCCTGTAAAACAATTAATAATAAGGGGGCTAGTTAGATTGATTTACTGTGTGTAATTTTAACTTTTAAACAATCTTGGCATCTACATTCACTATGCACAAGGTTCCTACCACAAAGACTTCTGCTACCAATTATTTGAGGCAAACCTATCCTATCCAAGATCCTTATCCTAACATGGTATGAGAGCTAGTTTGGATTATAGGAACTGCTGATACTATCAACCAAAGCGCCCAAATCTGGAAATATTACGACGGATCATTACCTTTCTCGGCCAACGGCTCACCTTTGGAGAAGACGCAGAACTACAATGAGTCGCTCCTCGCCTACACGGTCTTGATCCGAAGCCTGTCACCCGCGGAGCAGCTCAGCATTCGCTCGTTCAAGAACGAGTGGGCGCCCGCACAACAGTCCTGGGAGCACGCTACATGGCAACCAACTCAGTGACGCTCAGTCACATGTTAAACTAGCTGAACAACGTGAGAATGTTCCCTGGAAAGAAGGTAGGGGCATACATCAATCGATGCAGAAATCTGAGGGATCCGTTTAAGAAAAGCGGCAGAAACTTCCCTAACGACATGTTTGTCGCCATCATCCTTGCTGGCCTGAGTCCGGACTGGCGCCACTGCAAGTCGCTTCTTCGCACCCAAGGAACGCTCAGCGAAACTTCACTCTGTGCCTCCCTCCTCGCCGAGCAACAGGAGATTGACATGTACAACGAGAGAGGCAACAAGAAGGAGAAAAGATTGCGTTTTGCACAAGCGCACAAGCGCCACCCGACAAGAAGCGACTCTTCTGCAAGTGTTGCAAGAAAACGGGAAACACTATCAAATGTTGGAAGTTGAATGGCAACAACAATCACGGACAAAGGCAACAAGGAGGAGCGCCTTACCAGCAACCTGCAGGACCACCAGTGCGCAACCAAACCGTGTCCCCGCCCGCCGTCACCAGCACTTCTCAGGCTCCGTCGCACATCTCTGCAAACGACAAGGGAAAGAACAAGGTGTTAACGTGCATGGTGCGAAACGGACCACCTCGAATCAATCGCAATAACCGATTCTTCCGCAGCTGGGAAGATATGTTCGCGGACCCACCTGCAGGAAGACCGTAAGGCTTAGTCGAAGAAGAGGAAGAAAATGATCCGACGTACGACGAGCTGACGGTCGGACGCATTCCATACGACTGGGAAGCACCTCCGTGGATTCAAGAGCCGCCACCTGCACGCATCGCACACAACGACGAAGGATACGATTATGAAAACGATAACGACATGGGCCATCATCTGACCCCAAAGCTCGCGAACCTCGCCAAGGCCAACAACAAATGGTACCTGGATAGTTGCTGCGGACAACACATGGTGTCTTCGAGCAGATACATTCTCAATAGTGAAGATCTCTACAATGAAGTAGATAACATTCGCCAACAACCAGGCGATTTACGCGAGTAGTCGGGGACAGATTCAAATGGAATTGAACGACACCGGATACTGCATCCACATCAGTGACGTCCTCGTCGTGCCCGAGTTCCAGTTCAACCTCTTGTCAGCCTCCCAGCAGATGAAGTGCGGCGTCGACCTGCAATCATCCGAGAACGAATTTCACTTGATATACGGAGGGAATCTTCTCGGAAAGGCGAAGAACGAGAATGGAGTATTCGTGCTCGATTTTGACTCACCCAAGACCTCAGGCAACAAAGACCACATCATTGTTCTTGATCCACACGGGCACCCGTCACCACCAACAAATTATCAACGACTGGGCCCTGACGTAGCCTTCAGCGCTCTCGCCGTACCTATCGCTTCAACGAAAAATCCTGCAGACACCGGACCACAGGCAGTGGAGGAAGGAGAAGAGATCAGTTTAGAGAGAAACATCGCGGGAAGCTCGGGACAAACGACATGGCCCAGAGTTCAACAACATACCCGCTGGAATACAACCGAAGTATGGGACGCAGTCGACGTCGCATGGGTCGTCCACAACACAGCACTGGAAGAAGCCATCGAAACCGAAGGAGGATGGCGTGACATCACCGCGGGATCTGCAAGAACAGAAGAAGAAGAACCGGAGGTTACCCAGGAGGCACAAGAAATATAGGAGGAAGAATCGCAGCAAAATATGGACCTCACCTCATCCCCATCACAACCGACGGAAGGGACTACCTCCTCGCCGAGACAAGGGGAGCAGCGATTGGTGACAACGATTCTGAAGGAGAAGTAACGCAATCGGAAGACCGCCGCCCGAGAATTACGCCAACGCCTCCTGAAGGACCACTGGAGATTCCCGTAGCAATCGACACCACCACCATCGGTGACACCAGCGGAACGTATCATGGAGCACGACCCGAGACACTCCATGCGACAGCAGTCCAAGTCATCATGCTAGAAGAAACAACAGAGGAAGTGGGAAAAGAAACCGCAAAGAAAAAATTTGGCACGAGAAAAGGACTCTACGCACGCACATGGGGATATTGCGCTGATCCGGACATCCGGCATAAACGTCTGGGGCACCCATCAATCGAAGTGCTCAACAACTACATCAACGCAAAAGTGTTTGCGGAAGACGCACTGTTGCTGCCAGATGGAAAGGTGCTTATACCAAGAGAAGACATACCTAACTGCACCGTCTGTCCGGAAGCCGCGCTACGCCACACCCCGTTCGCCGAGAAGATACCTAGAGCCGAACGGTACGAACTACTCGATAAAGTCTACAGTGACTTCTTCGTGCTGACGGCGAAAGGGCTAGGAGGGGAGCAATGCACCCTTACCTTCATCGATGCTGCCACGCGCTTCGTCTGGGCTGTGAACGTCAGTCGGCGCTATCACGCTTACGAGTGTTTCTAACTCTGGCTCAAGATGGCGAAAACCCATAGTGAAGGCAAGACACTAAAAGCCTTCCAGACAGATGGAGCGCTAGAGTACCAGATTGAGGAATTCAAAACCCTCTGCGCGGAGGAAGGAATCCAGAGGATGATCTCCCTCCCCTACGCTCATAAGCAACAGGGACTGGCGGAGAGAACCAACAGGTGCCTCGCGACAAAGATGCGAGCTTTCTTGAAGCAGTCAGCTGTGCCAATCAAATGCTGGCCTTTCGCAATGACGCATGTTGTTTGTCTGCACAACATGTTTTATTCGAAAGCCCTGCTAAAAAACAGCTCACCGTTTAAGGAGTGGACCGGCAAAAATCCCGACACACGTATGCTTCTGGTGTTCGGATGCATGGGACAGTACCACCCTCACACTGCCAGAACCGGAAAATTCAAAGACCGTGCCCGCTTGGGCATCTACCTCGGAATCGAGTCGAAATTTCACGCTTGGACCATCCTCGACTTCGCCACCCACCAAGTCACACGTTCACGTGACTGCATCTTCTACGAAAGACTGACCATTCCAGTGTACGATAGCACCGCACTGCACAAAACGCACCAGACAACATTTTCCACGGGGAGCACAGCTACGCAAATGATCAGGACGAGGTTGACATGGCAGGAGAGCAGCCAGAGGAAACAACTGGGGGGGAGGCACCCTTTGTACCCTTTACGGAAGAATTCAGCACAGCAACATTTTTCCCAATCGAACCTGATCAAGACGAAGCAGTACAAGGGCAACATGAATATGCAAGTGCAGAAATGCACTCACCCATGGACGAAGACCCCGACCACAACTCTTCTCGCGACACTGTTCGCGACATTCCTGGCGATGATGACGACGTGGTCGAAGTTACCAATGCAGCCAAATCCAACCTTACCGGACTTCGCATTCTCGGCCTCGCCGTCGCCATCTGGGGTAACTAGAAGCTGGTTGAGCCCACCACCGTTCGCCAGGCTTTGAGCGGACCCGATGCTGAGAAGTGGAGAGCAGCCATGGCTGTAGAAGTCGCTGCACTCCAAAGGCGCGGCACCTGGAAGCTGGTACCACGAGGACACGCAAAGGGGAGGAAAATTCTCACAGAAAAATGGGTCTTTAGGATCAAAACGCTCGCGGACGGCCATCAACAAATACAAAGCACGTAGGGTTGTTCATGGTTTCGATCAAACTCAATTCGTCGACTTTGACAAGACCTACTCTCCTGTCGGACGCTATACCTCCGTACTCATCCTCATCTGCGTCGCAGCCGTGAAGCAGCGCCCCCTCTGCCAAATCGACGTATCCAACGCCTTCCTCTACGCGATCGTTGATGCAATAATTTACATCGAGCAACCTCATGCGTTTGAAGAAGACGACGATGCAGTTTGTCTCCTCCAGAAATCCCTTTACGGGATCAAGCAGGCACCGCGACTGTGGCAGCAGTATCTCCGCACCGTGCTGATCGAACTCGGCTTCCAGCAACTTCCCCATGATCAGGGGATGTACCGCCTTGAGTCCCGCGGCAGCTTCATCCTGCTCGTTGCCTACGTGGACGACTTACTCTACACCGGGGACAACATGGAGTTGCTCGACCGCTTCGAGAACGACATCAAGCAGAAGCTCGAAGTGACGGTAAACCACAACGTCACCCAGTTCCTGGGCCTCAACGTGACACAGTCAGCTGACACGATTCATCTGTCCGCCGCGGAATACGTCAAGTCTCTTGTGAAGTGATTCGGCATCGCTCGCGTCGGCGTCACAACCCCCTTTCGCATTTCTCCACCTAATCATGAGCCCGACACCACCCCACTATCCCCTGCCGATCATCACCTCTACCGGCAGTAGCTCGGGTGTCTACTCTTCGTCGCCGTCACATGCCGCCCGGATCTATCATATATCGCCAGCCAGCCTGCCCAGTACCTTCGCCGAACTGAAGGGGAGAATATGGCGGACCTACGACGCGCCCTACAATATTTTGACTCTACATCCGACATCACCCTTACCTACAAGGCGGAATTAATGGCTAATCTACGGCTTAGCGGCTACGTGGACGTTGATCATTCAGGCGATGTAGACAAGAGGAGATCCTACACAAGCTTGATTTTTAAACTTGAGCCTGCGGGAACTATCTCCTGGAACTCACAGAAGCAGGAGCTCATCGCCATTTCGTTAGCAGAAGCCGAATTCATCGCAACGAGTGTAGCAGTTCGCGGCGATGAACGGGTCATTTAAGTTACTATGCAACAATCAGAGCGCGATCAAGATCGCGAACAAACCCGACTTCGTCAACCGCATGAAACACATTGCCTTGCGTTACTTCTTCGTCAAAGACGAAATTGACAAGGGCAAGGTCGAACTCACCTACTGTCCAACTGGCGAAATGGCAGCTGATTTGGTGACGAAGAAATTGCCACGTCGGAAGTTTCAGTACTGTGCGGAGTCATCCAAAGGAGACACATGGCGCACCTCCAGGAATGAAGGGGAGTGTTGGAGTCAGCAGGGAACTGAATTTAGCATTCCCGTAGGTGCAGCTATATCGCACCCGTCACTATTGAAGCAACAGTCCATACAAGGCATGAAGGTCAACAGTCGCAAAGGTCAACTGTCGCGACTGTTGACCATCTGGACCGAACGACCAAGCAAAGAATGAAAACGGGCGTAACTTTCCATACACTTAGACGCAGCGACTCGATAACAGGAGAAGAGCAATAGTCAGAATCACTGAAGAAATGCCTGTAAAACAATTATATTAAGGGAATGTACCCCTTACAGTACATGGCTAGTTACATCTATTTATTGTGTGTAATTTTAACCACTCTGCGGTGAACGGGCGAGGTTGGTGATGCGTCGGCGTTTCGGGTCTGGGGTGCCCTTTCGCTTGTCCGCGACCCCCCGCGGGGAAGCTCTCTCGCTGCACTCTTCGCTGCGTGTTCCTTGACTTCCCTACCGACGCCCCGGGCTGGCAGTTTTACCACCCGGGCTTGTCGTGTTCTCTCCTCCCAGGAGTCTATCTGCTTCTACCATCTCCACCCCCACCGCTATTCTCCCGTGCCCCTCCCGCCTCTCGCAGTGGTCTCCGACCCCCCCCCCCCCCCTCCCCCGCGGTAGCCCCACTCCCCCCGCAGGGTCCTGCTCCCTCATGTGTGTCTCAGGTTGACCCGCCCCCCTTGGTTGAGCCAGTTAAGGTCTCCTCTGACACCTCTAGCCCAGCAGAGGGGGGTGACCCGACTCCTGTTGCCACCGTGACCCCTCGCCGCTCCGTGCGCTTGGTGGTCCCTCCTGAGTTTCCGCCTCGACCGTCTTCACCACCGTTGCAGCCTGTCGCTGTGGACTCTGGTGCTGCAGGAGGAGGTGGTGCCACTGGGGGTGCGGCCTCTGGGGGTGCTGGTTCTGGAGGTGCTGGTGCTGGTGGTTCTGGTACGAGTCGGCAGGAGGCTCTCTCGCCGGAGCGGCTTCGCGAGTGGGCTGTCCAATGGGGCAGCCCTGGTGGCGGAGCTAGCCGTCTTCGAGTGGGAGGTGTTGGAACTACTGGTGCTACTGGAGGTATTGGAGGTGCTGCTGCTGTGGGTGTTGCTGCGGGTAGTACTGGCTCACGTCGCCAGGAGCCTCTCTCGCCGGAGCAGCTTCGCGAGTGGGCTGTCCGTTGGGGCAGTCCTGGTGGTGGCGCTGGATGTGCTGGAGCTGCAGGTTCTGGAGGTGCTGGCCCTGGAGATGCTAGTGCTGGTGTTCCTGGAGTTGGCCATGCTGGAGGTACTGGTACTGCAGGCACAAGTGCTGCTGGAGGTACTGGAGGTGTTGGCCCTGTAGGTGCTAGTGCCGTTGTTCCGCAAGTTGGGGGTACTGGCGGTACTTACACTGGAGGTGCTACAGCAGGTACTGGAGTTGGTGGTGCTAGTCCATAGGAGTCGCTCTCGCCGCAGTAGCTTCACGAGTGGGCTGTCCGTTGGGGCAGTCCCGGTGGTGGAGCTGGAGGTACAGGCTCCGGGGGTGCTGTTGCTACTGGAGCTGGAGGTTCTGGGGGTGCGACTACTCAGCCGTAGCAGTCTGCGCTTTGTCACCTTCTAGGTCTCCCGCCTGCGGTTACTGAATTCCCTGTTGCTGGCACTACTCCTCCGTTACTGTTTCCACCGCCTGCCCAGTCTCTTCTACAGCAACTGCCTCACTCCCCACTGCCTGCTCCTGCTCCACACACTGCGGTGACAGAGTCCTTCACTGAGCGTAGAGAGCCTGCGTCACGTCCATTCACGCCTGTCTGTTCTCGCCGTGCTGTGCGTCCTCGTCCTCCACCTGTCCCTCACACGCACACCATGGCACTTCGTCCTTCCTCTGTTCCACAGCGTGTTGCCCTGCCGTCGCCTCCCTCCTCTTCTCTTCCTCACGTTCCTAACCCTGAGTCAGACCTTGTTCGTCGTGCTGCCAGTCCGACTGTCACTCGTCTTCTTGCCACAGTTGTGATTGACCCTTCCTTTGAGTCACTTGCTTCGTCTGCCTTAGTTGCTGAGCTTGTTGACGTTGTTGCTTTGTGCAGCCTTGACTACGTTGCGAGTCTTGTTTTTTACTCATCATGTCCTCCGTCCGTCGAGGGTGAGCTTGCCCTTGGCTGTGACGTCCTTAAGGACAAGCAGTTTGAGCTGGAGTGCCTAGTGGCCGCTGCACCTCATCTAGCGTCCACACTACTTTGCCTTGAGGGAGACCCGGATGCACTGGACATCCCGACCCTGCGTTCTTACGCAGACGCGATCACGTGTCCATACTCCTCTCAGTGGCAGATAGCTATGGACGCAGAGATGGCTTCCTGGAAGTCCACAGGCACCTACATTGACGCAGTTCCCCCACCTAGGGCGAACATAGTCGATGGCATGTGGATTTTCAAGGTGAAGCGGCCACCGGGTTCTCCGCCTGTCTTCAAGGCGCGTTACGTTGCGCAAGACTTCAGTCAGCGTGAAGGAATCGACTTCTTCCAGACCTTCTCCCCCACCCCGAAGATGACCACTCTTCAGGTGCTGCTGCACGTTGCCGCTCAGCGTGACTACGAGCTGCACTCCCTCGACTTCTCCACAGCTTTCTTGCAGGGTAGCCTGCACGAGGCTATCTGATTGCGCCGCCCACCTTGCTTCACTGGGTCGTTTCCTGAGGGTACCCAGTGGAGCCTCCGGCGGCCAGTCTACGAACTGCGTCAGGCGCCCCGTGAGTGGCACGACACACTGAGGACGACACTTGCGGCTCTTGGTTTCGCTCCCGCGACTGCTGACCCTTCACTGTTTCTGCGTACAAACACTTCTGTGCCGTCGTTCTGTTAGAATATATCTGTAACTGCCTGTAGCTGTAGTTTAGTGTAGTTATTATAAACTGTTGGTGGTGCACCTTCTTTGCATGCTCTGTTTGCTATATGTACCCTAGTGCTATAGTGAACACCCACCCCTTTTCTCATCCTCGACTCCCTCCTTGGCACAAACCACCTCGATTACCTTGGGCCTAGGCTACTAAGCCTAGGCCCACTTAAACCCAACCACCTTTCCCTTGCCTAAGTTCTCAACACGTTCTACGTTCTTGTGTACGTCGACGACTTGGTTTTTGCTACTGCTGACACTGAGGCACTGGCCCTAGTGAAGGCGGAGCTGCAGAAGAGACACACTTGCACTGACCTGGGTGAGCTGCGCAGCTATCTTGGCTTGCAGATCACCCGGGACAGAGCACGACGCACCATCACCCTGACTCAGTCACACATGGTGCAGCAGGTCCTTCAGCGCTTCGGCTTCCAGTTCTCCTCGCCACAGCCCACTCCTCTGCCTACGAGCCACTCGCTCTCAGCTCCACTTTCGGACGAGTCCGTAGAGCCGAGTGGTCCGTATCCAGAGCTTGTGGGTTGCCTCATGTACCTGATGACGTGCGTGCGACCTGACCTCGCGTACCCTCTCAGCCTTCTGGCTTGCTACGTGGATCCCGGTAGACACCGAAAGGTGCACTGGGAAGCTGCGAAGAGGGTACTGCGTTATTTGTGCAGTACATCGGGCATGGGGCTTGTGCTTGGAGGACAGGGTTCAGTTTTTCTCACCGGTCACTCAGACGCTTCTTGGGCTGACGACCAGACGACTCACCGGTCGACACAGGGTTACACTTTCAGCCTCGGAGTTGGTTCTGTCTCATGGAGGTCCACTCGCTTGTCGTCTGTACTTAGTTCCAACTAATAGGCCGAGATCTACGCTAGGGCTATGGCCGCACAGGAGTTGCGCTGGCTGACCTACCTGCTGACCGACTTGGGTGAGCGGCCTCGTTCTCCTCCTTGGGTAAGTCGACAACAAGGCCATGATTGCCTTGTGTCAGGGCCAGAGACTGGAGCACAGAACGAAGCACATTGCTCTCCGTTACTTCCTCACGCTGCTGCAGCAGCGTGGTCAGCTTCGTCTTGCTTACGTGGCCACAAAGGTCAATACTGTTGATGTCTTCACCAAGGCCCTTGGGTCTGGTGATCATCAGCGTTTCTGCACTGCTCTTGGGCTTATGCCGACTCTGCCTCACCTGCTTGTATCTTGTGTGAAAAGAACTAGGCAAGAATGATGCATTGAAAGAAACAGTTGGGTACAAGTAGCTAACCCTAGTTGGGTTTGTACCCTGTATTGGCTACCCCACTACAGCCTACCTACATATAAATAACACATTACAACTTAACACACCCCCATAGGCAAAGTGGGGGAGAGCAAAGGGTCACAAGACCAGTCCAGCAAAGCAAAAACAAGCCCAGGGTGGATCACAACGTCACCACACTCCGAGCACAAACAAAGGCCACAAGGCCAGTTCACATGTAGTGCTAGATATAGAACAGGACAAGCAGCAAGACAAATATAAAGTACAGTACAAAGAATGTCAAGCAGTGAGCAAGTGAGGAAACGTGGACACAAGGCCTAAAGAAGTACAGTGCCGCTGATGATCACTAGGCGGGAGCGCCTTGGTGAAGATATCAGCAGTGTTGGCCTTCGAGTCCACGTACACAAGCCGAAGCTGACCGCGCTGCTGAAGCTCTCGAGCAAGAAAGTAGCGAAGAGCAATGTGCTTCGTCCTGTGCTCCAGTCTGTGCTCCTGACACAAGGCAAGAGCCGCCTTGTTGTCACCGTACAGAACTGGAGGAGAACTAGGCCGCTCTCCCAAGTCAGTCAGCAGGTAGGTGAGCCAGCGTAACTCCTGTGCAGCCATGGCTGTGGCGTAGATCTCAGCCTCACAACTAGAGCCGAGAACAGAAGAAGAGCGGGTGGACCGCCACGAGACAGAACCAGAGCCAAGGCTGAAGGTGTAACCCTGTGACGACCGCTGCGTAGCCAGGTCGTCCACCCAAGAAGCGTCCGAGTGACCAGTGAGGACAACTCTGTCACGTCCTCCAAGCACCAGCCCCATGCCTGATGTACTGCACAAGTAACGCAGCACCCTCTTAGCAGCCTCCCAGTGCTCTCGCCTGTGTCTCCCAGGCGCAACGTAACGAGCAAGGATGCTAAGTGGGTACGCGAGGTCAGGTCGCGTGCAAGTCATCAGGTACATGAGGCAGCCTACAAGCTCTGGGTACGGGCCACTCGGCTCTACGGACTCGTCCGAAGGTGGAGCTGAGAGCGAGTGGCCGGTAGGCAGAGGAGTGGACTGTGGTGAGGAGAACTGGAAGCCGAAGCGCTGAAGGACCTGCTGCACCATGTGTGACTGAGTCAGGGTGATGGTGCGGCGAGCTCTGTCCCGGGTGATCTGCAAGCCAAGGTAGCTACGCAGTTCACCCAGGTCAGTGCAGGTGTGTCTCTTCTGCAGCTCCGACTTCACACGAGCGAGTGCCTCAGTGTCAGCAGTAGCAAAGACCAAGTCGTCGACGTACACGAGAATGTAGAACGGCGGCAGCGACGTGTCTGTGCGCAGAAACAGCGACGGGTCAGCAGTAGACGGCGCGAACCCAAGAGCCGCAAGTGTAGTCCTCAGTGTGTCGTGCCACTCACGTGGCGCCTGGCGGAGACCGTAGACTGGCCGGCGGAGGCTCCACTGGGTACCAGGAGGAAACGACCCAGTAAAGCCAGGTGGGCAGCGCAGCCAGATCTCCTCGTGCAGGCTGCCCTGCAGGAACGCTGTGCTGAAGTCAAGAGAGTGAAGCTCGTAGTCACGCTGAGCAGCAACGTGCAGCAGAACCCGAAGAGTGGTCATCTTCGGGGTGGGGGAGAAGGTCTGGAAGAAGTCGACCCCCTGACGCTGACTGAAGCCTCTAGCAACGTAACGAGCCTTGAAGACAGGCGGAGAACCTGGCGGCCGCTTCACCCTGAAAATCCACATGCCATTGACGATGTTCGCCCCAGGAGGGGGAACCTCGTCGACGTAGGTGCCTGTGGACTTCCAGGATGCCATCTCTGCGTCCATGGCTGTCTGCCACTGAGAGGAGTAGGGACCCGAGATCGCCTCTGCGTAAGTGCGCGGAGTGGGGATGTCTAGTGCATCCGGGTCTCCCTCAGGGGCAAGCAACCAGGCCACGAGATGAGGTACAGCAGCCGCGAGAGAGTCAAAGTCCTCCTGCCTGTCCTCAAGGACGTCCGTGCCAAGAGCACACTCACCCCCGACGGACGGAGGACAGACAGACTCAGACCCAGCAACAAGACTGGCGGCGTAGTCGAGGCGACAGGCAGCAGCAAAGTCGACAAGCTCAGCGACCAGGGCAGACGCAGCAGAAGACTCAAACGACGGGTCAGTGACAACAGTGGCGAGAAGACGCGTGACAGTAGGGTGGGCAGCACGAACACTGTCAGACTCAGGGTCGGGAACGTCAGGAAGAGAAGACGCAGGAGGAGACGGTAGGGGGACACGCTGTGGACCAGTGGAAGGACGAAGTGCCATAATGTGCGTGCCAGGAACAGGAGGAGGACGCGGACGCGCGACACGACGGCTAGTGGGACCAGTGCGAGCAGTGCGAGCAGCGCGAACAGGCGAGGCAGGACGAGACGCAGGCTCACGACGCTCCGTAAGCGAGTCCGGCTGTGCAGTATAAGGCACAGGAGCAGGGAGGGGGGAGCCAGGCTGAAGGGGAAGGCCAGTGGAAGACGGGAGGGAAAGAACCTGGCGAAGCACCGTGTCAGGCGGCGGCAAAGCCGACGGCGACGGAGGAGCGAAGAACAGGCGCGACGGCGGAGCTCCGCCAGCACCTCCAGCACCCGGAGCACCAGAAGCACCTGGACCAGCACCCTCCGCCGCAGCACCCCCCGAGTCGGCGACGTCAGCACCAGAGGCCCCAGCAGCGTCAGACCTCCCCTCGCCAGCACCTCCAGAACCAGCAGGACCACCGTGTCCAGAACCGTCAGCTCCAGCGTCGTCAGCTCCAGCAGCTCCAGTACCGCCAGGAAGAGCACCCCCAGACGCAGCAACCCCAGGCTCCGTAGGCTCAGCAGCAGCACCCCCAGGCTCAGTACCCTCAGGCGCAGTACCCCCAGGCTCGGCACCCCCAGACTCCGTACACGCAGGCTCAGCACCCCCAGTCGTAGCACCCCCAGGCTCAGCACCCCCAGGCGCCGAACTCCCAGGCACAGTACCCTCAGCTCCAGCACCCGCAGTCCCAGCACTCCCAGGCCCAGCACCCGCAGGCTCAGCACCCCCAGGCTCAGCACTCCCAGCAGCACCACCTGCAGCAGCACCTGAGTCACCTGTGACCTCGACAGGCTCAGCGACGGGAGGAGGGTCTACCTGAGAGACACCTGAAGGAGCAGGACCCTGAGGGGGAAGGGGGTCTACCGGAGGGGGACCAGGAGCAAGGAAAAGCGGCGGGGGAGGGAGGGGGGCAGTGCGGTAGGGGAAGAGACGGTAAAAAGGGACCGACTCGTCAAAGGTGACGTCCTGAGAGGCGAAGACCCGGCGCGAGGTGGGGTGGTAAAACTGCCAGCCCGGCGCGTCAGGGACAAAGCCAAGGAAGACACAGGGAAGTGTGCGGGAGGAGAGCTTGTCCGCGGACGTATCGTGGACAAGGGCACGAGCACCCCACACCCGGAAGCGCGACGCATCGCCAACCTCCCCCGTCCAACGCAGTGTGGGCGAGGTCTCCGGCAAGGAGACACGGGGCCAGAGGTTGAGCTGATGCGCGGCGTACCTGACCGCAAACGGCCACAGAAAATGGGGAGCCGCCGCGTGGACCAAGGAGGTACGAGCGACCTCCATGACCAGGCCAATGCGGCGCTCAGCAACCCCATTCTGCTGTGGGGAGTCCGGAAGCGTGAAGGTCTGCTCGATGCCCTCCGCCTGACAGAAGGTCCTCAAGAGATCGGAGGAAAACTCACCACCTCTGTCAGAGTGCAGACGCAGGACAGGAAGATCCGTCCGGAAACGGCGGCGGAGCTGGAGACGAACTGTGCGGATCCAAGGGATCAGAACAGCAGGGACCTCACCCTTGGTGCGCAAGGGGAAGACCGTGGTGTAACGCGAGTAGTCGTCGACAACCAGCAAAAAGTACCGCTCACCGCCCTGGCCACGAACGCGGGCTGGGCCCCACACGTCCAGGTGGAGGGTCTGCAGAGGAGCCTCTGTCGGGGGGAACGAGGAGGAGTGAGGAGCGGCGCGCTGCCGCCCCTCGACGCAAGGAAGGCAAGGCGGCGCAGGCGAGGCAGGGAGGGGAGGGAGGGACCTGGGAAGACCAGACACAAGGCGGCGACGGTGCATGCCACGGAGGCGTGGCAAGGAGGGGTGACCCAGGCGGTGGTGCCAGAGAAGAGTCTGGTGCGACAGGGAACGACACTCACAGGCGTGGGCCACCAGACCTGACGCGGACACCTGACCGACAGCAGCGACCTGAGGAGACGCAGTGGTCAGTGTGTAGAGACTCGACCCCGGCCGACGGGTAAACGTAGCCAGGTGACGGCCGGTCCTGGAGCACGTGCAGATCGCCACACGCTGTCCTCCAGGGGTAAAGGTGTCAACCCACTGATCCTGGATGACAGCGTTGCTCACCAGGTTCGTCGAGAACGAGGGGAGGTGGAAACCCGACAACGAGCCAGACGGAACCGCCGGACAAGGGAGTACAGTGGTGGACTGGGCAAGGACTGGGCCCCCAGAGGGGTCAGCCAAGGAGACTGGGACCGGTGCAGGAAGCGGTGTGAGCTCAGTACTGTCACGAAAGAAACAGCGGGAAGCACCTGAGTCAAGGGTGAAGGTGTGACAGGCCTCAGCCGGTGCGGTACCTGAGAGAGCAGTCTCTGTGGGTGCTGTACCTGAGAGAGCAGACTCACAAGCAGCAGGGACAGCACTGGAGGGAGCAAGTACAGGGGGCACCATACCAGAGAGAGCAGACTCACTAGTACCCAGGGCAGCGGGCTCTATACCTGGGTCAGGCGGCACACACAAGTAACAGTCTCCCTCGGCACTAACAGTCAATGCATACATGGCAGCAATAATAGCATCATAGTCAAGAGCAAAGATATCAACACCAGCCCTCATGAGCTCAGCCCAGCGGGGGCGCTCAACATCCTCGCCCATCTCCTCACGCCAAGCGTCGTCAAGGCGGGAGAAGCAGCGGTACGGGGTGTGGAACCTCCCACACGTCTGTCCCTTGCGGTCACCTGTGCGAATGACATAGGAACAGCGGCCACTGCCCCCCGACGTCCCACGCTGAGCAAGCCACTCACGAAGCTGTTGGGTCGTCTGGGGACGCTGCTGCTGCTGGGAGCTCTGGCCCGAGCCAGTGCCTCCACTCCGACCTCCGCCGCCACCACTACCACCGCTCCGACCGCCACCGCCACCACCGCCACCACCGCCACCGCCGCCACCGCCGCCGCCGCCACTACTGCCACTGCTTCCTCCGCCGCCCCCGCCTCCACCGCCGACCCCACTCCCACCAGCGCTCCCGCCACCGCTCCCTCCAGCACCGCCTCCCCCCCCACCTCCCCCGCCTCTTCCCCCCCCAGCGCCACCCCCGCCACCCTTGCCCCCCTTGCCCTTGCCGGTGCGGCGCCTCCCACCAGGAGCAGAAGCAGCGCCAGCAGACTCAGCACCAAGGAAGTCAACAGCAGCAGCAGTAGCGTAGGAGGGAGCGAGGGGAGAGGGAGAACACCCCTCAAAGATGGGGGTGCGAGGAGCGCCACGAGCAGCACCGACAGCTACAATGCTCTTTTCGGCCGCTAGCAGCTGCTCCTCTAGGAGGGCGACTGTGAGCTCAGTGGGACAGCGAGCAAGGAAGTGGTCTCGAACTGAGCTGAGGGTGTCAGGGAGACGGGTGACTATGAAGTGGAGTGTCCAGTACAGTGGAGGGGGATTCTTAGCGCAGAACTCGGTGGGAAGGGCGGCACGCAGGCGAGCATCACTAGTGCGAAGGTGGGTGATAAGGTCGGCGACTGTAGCAAAGGTGGACAGCTCAGGGAACAGGTACGGCAGCATGAGGCGGCTAAGCTCGGCTGTGGCAGGCGAGGAGTAGCGAGCAACGACAGCATCGTACAGGGCCTTAGCGGATTTGCAGTCGCCAAAATGCTCGAGCTCAGCTAGCGGCAGGTGACTGCGAATGGCTAGGCGAGCAGCTGCGTCACGAGTCTGCCAGTGGGAACGAACACTAAGCTCAGCTGTGGCAGGAGGGGCAGGTGCAGCACCAGACGCGTAATCATAGAGCGACACATGCTCCTTGCTATCGCTCAGAAGGAACAGCTGCAGGTCATCCAGCCAAGTGGCGAACTTCACAGGGCGGCCCTCAGCATCGAACGACAGCACGCGGATGGAAGCCATAGCGACAGTGCGACTGAGCAAAGGAAGCTGCCGCAGCGCTGCAGGTAGGTAGCTCGGCGGGAAGCGCGGCGGGCGGGCGACGCGGCGAGCGGGCAGTGCGGGGGGCGGGCTACGAAGCGGGCAGCGCGGTGGGCAGGCGGCGCTGCAGGCGGGAAGTGCGGCGGGCGGGCTGCGAAGCGGGCAGCGGGGCGGGCGGGCGACGCGGCGAGCGGGCAGCGCGGCGGGCGGGCTGCGAAGCGGGCAGCGGGCGGGCGGGCGACGCTGCAAGCGGGCAGCGGGCGGGCGGGCGACGCTGCAAGCGGGCAGCGAGGCGGGCGGGCGACGCTGCGAGCGGGCAGCGCGGCGGGCGGGCTGCGAAGCGGGCAGCGGGCGGGCGGGCGACGCTGCAAGCGGGCAGCGAGGCGGGCGGGCGACGCTGCGAGCAGGCAGCGCGGCGGGCGGGCGACGCTGCGAAGCGGGCAGCGGGCGGGCGGGCGACGCTGCAAGCGGGCAGCGGGCGGGCGGGCGACGCTGCGAGCGGGCAGCGCGGCGGGCGGGCTGCGAAACGGGCAGCGCGGTAGGCGGGCGACGCTGCGAGCGGGCGGCTCGGCGGGCGGGCGACGCTGCGAGGGGCGCGCGAGGGCGCTAACGAGAGGCGCACGAGGGCGCTAACAAGGGGGCGCGAGGGCGCTAGCGAGGGCGCGCGAGGGCGCTAACGAGAGGCGCGCGAGGGCGCTAACGAGGGCGCGCGAGGGCGCTAACGAGGGCGCGCGAGGGCGCTAACGAGGGCGCACGAGGGCGCTAACGAGGGCGCACGAGGGCGCTACGAGGCTAGGGCACGGGGTAGCGTGGTAACCGCATGCGAGCGGTGGTGGGCCCTTAAAAAAAAACGGTCGGTAGGTCCTAGGGACCTCCTGCTCTGATACCATGTTAAAAGAACTAGGCAAGAATGATGCATTGAAAGAAACAGTTGGGTACAAGTAGCTAACCCTAGTTGGGTTTGTACCCTGTATTGGCTACCCCACTACAGCCTACCTACATATAAATAACACATTACAACTTAACATCTTGATCTTGCATTGCTTTTGTTGTACACTGATATATATGATTATACCTGCATGCTTACACTTGCTAGGTTGTGATCAGTGTGCTGCTCTTGCTTTTATAAACTCTGCATGTGAACTGGTCTTGTGGCCACTTGTTTGTGCTCGGAATGCGTGGTGATCTTGAGATCCACCCCGAGCTTTGCTTTGCTTCTTCTCTTGACTGGTCTTGTGACCGTTGCTTGCTCAGCCTATCCTCCACTTCGCCTATGGGGGTGTGTCAAACTATATATATCCATATTGTACTAGGCTGTAGGGGGTTTAGCCTTAGGGGGTACCACAATTCTCTCGACACTGTACTTGTACCCCCTCCCCTTTGAGCTAATCACAACTCCTAATTCTAACATAAAACTCTTGTGTTCTTTCTTTATTATTAATTCTTGTTCTCACATTATACCAGCACAGGCATTCAAGACTTCCGCTCCGCTGCAACACTTCACAAGAGATTAAACTCTAAAAGATCCCAAGTATGTGGTGACAACACCAGGCAAAAATACACAAGTAGGAAAAAAATACATGTGGTGTAAAAGTGTGTCATTATGGCACTTTATCATACTTTATTGGACTATGTTACACATCAACAACATTACAACATCACTGCATGGCCATGCCCCGAAAGGACTGATGATACCAACAAGACTACCATGCTAATGAATGTGGGTGCAGGTGGGGAGGGAATGCGATGGGAATGTCTTGTAAGGAGTCCATGATACAACAGCTAGGGGTGCCTCTCAACTCAAAGCCCAAGTTTTGCGCCCATTTAGGCATCTTCTTGAGAGCTTACCACGAGCCATGTCCCTCGGTTCATGGGAGGCACTTGGTGGGCAAGCCTGGCAACTGAGCCTGCTGATGGTTCATCCTCCACACTCCAGTCACCCATGCAGTAACCCAGTCGCCCAACCTGCCAGCTAGCCAGCTACCCAGCCAGTCAGCCGTCGGGGAGTTTGGTTTTGAAGAGAACGCAGCGCTTGTCCTCTGGAAAGTAGGAGTTACCATCGCCGGGGTTCATGTTGACGGTCATGCCAAACACGTCCATCTCTGCTGCGGTCACCTTGAGCTTCACATACGCGTCGCGCAGTGCGAACAGGTTCTCTATGCGGTTGAACGTGCGCTGCTGCACGTCCTGTTGGAAACATGGGTTGAGAGCCATGAAATGAAATCGGGAGAGAATCAAGGGATGAGCACAGAACAGAGAGAAGAGGTGAGAAAAGAATGAGGAGATGAAGCGAGGAAGACTGGGTTCTTCATGCACTGCCATGCACCATGCACCGCCATGCACCACCATGCACATGCACCGCCATGCACCATGCACCACCATGCACATGCACCGCCATGCACCATGCACCGCCATGCACCATGCATCACCATCCACTATGCACTAAGCACAGACCAAATACCACAAATAATGCACATCAACCCTCACACGCCCTTCCAAGTAACACACCGTGCCGGTGATATACAGCTGGTTGCCGATATCCTGCGTCACAGCACCATCGTTCATAGCCATGGCTGCCGTTGCCGTCAGCCCCCCTGCGCTCCCACCCCCCAGGCCCGCCCCCTGGCCCTCTGCGCACACGATCTGCGCCTCGCCCGAGTTGCCCGCCAGCACCTGGATGTCGCTGCCCATTATACTCGTTTTAAGCTCACTCGTTGACAGCACCGCGTCGCCCTGCCGCGGCTGGATGGCGAAGGTGGGCACCTGTCCCTCGTGGCCCGCAAAGAAGAAGGCGCAGTCCGTGGGGGACGGCTGGCAGCCAGCTATTGGGGGCTCGATTGGCGGGGACACGGGCGGAGGAGGCGGGTTGGCTGGGGGAGGGTTGTTGGGCGGAGGGGGGTTTGGGGGAGGGGGGCTAGGGGGCGGGGGGCTGGGTGGTGGTGGGGAGGGGGTGCTTGGGGGAGGAGGGGAGGGGGGAGGGAGGGAGGGTGGGGCGATGGAGGGGGGAGCAGCAGTGTGGGCTGGTCTCGAAGATGGAAGGGGAGGCGGTGCTGGGCTGTGCTGTGGATGGCGGAGGGGGGGAGTGGCCTGGCGGGTTGGTGGAGGAGGAGGAGTTGAAAGGCGGCTGGGGCTGGCCAGAGGGCGCAGGGGAGGAGGGAAACAAGGGGGAGGAGGAGGAAGAGGAGGTGGTGGTGTTGGTGGTGCTGTCCGTGGTGTTGCGGATAATGGCAAGGCCTGTGGTGCCTGTGGTGGTGAGGGGAATGGGGAGAGGGGAAGTGGGGGAGAGGAGAAGGGAGGAGGTTAGGAAAGTGGATGGGGAAGCGCAAGCGAGGGAGGCAGCTTTGAGCGGGCAAGTGCGGATACAGGTCAGGCCTGTCAAACACGGGTGAAATGGTGTTGGCACTTACAGTTAGCATCGATCCATGAGAGTTCATCCTTGTGTGTGTCAATCACGAGGTACTTGTCTCGCATCCATGGATCGCCAATCACTGCCCGCTCCGCCTGGCTGCTCGCCATGCGCACCGTGAAGCACACCACGTTTGGGCTGCTCGCGGCCTGGGGTGGGTGCAGTGTGGGGCACAGGTGGCAGGGGAGGCGGAAGGGGAGAGAGGGGAGGGAACAGGGGAGAGGGGGCGGAAAGTGGAGAGGGAGAGGAGAATAGCAATTGACGGGGGCGAGCAGCAAACATTGTGCAGAGCG
Source organism: Closterium sp. Yama58-4 (assembly GCA_947470075.1). NCBI lineage: Eukaryota > Viridiplantae > Streptophyta > Zygnematophyceae > Desmidiales > Closteriaceae > Closterium > Closterium sp. Yama58-4. The sequence continues at coordinate 599,081 of CANIUD010000597.1, forward strand.
ATGTGACAGAGCGATGTGACAGAGCGATGTGACAGAGCGATGTTACAGTGCGATGTTACAGTGCGATGTTACAGTGCTATGTTACAGTGCGATGTTACAGTGCTATGTTACAGTGCGATGTTACAGTGCGATGTTACAGAGCGATGTGACAGAGCGATGTGACAGCTCCAGTGCGTGACTTACTCATGTGACACAGACAGACACAGCGACACGCTTTCAGGTTCCACACACCATCCAAGGCAAGAGCACACACGGAAACAAGGTGGGATGCAATACTTCATGGCACTACCACATAGACCTTCTTTGGCCCTGAGACACATGGCATGGCATGGCATGGCATGGCAGGGCATGGCATGGCATGGCAGGGTATGGCATGGCATGGCAGGGTATGGCATGGCATGGCATGGCATGGCAGGGCATGGCATGGCATGGCATGGCATGGCATGGCATGGCATGGCATGGCATGGCATGGCATGGCATGGCATGGCATGGCATGGCATGGGCATGGCATGGCAGGGGACGCAAGGGCAAGGCGGTGAGCAGGGGGGCGTACGATCTTGAGGTAGTTGGTGGGCGCGATGGTGAAGTCCGCGCTGCCCTTGCTGCCCGCCAGCACGAGTGTGAGTGGTGGGAACTGCTGTAGGAACTCTGAGGGGGTCATGGATGCCCTGGGGGGAGGGGCGGGGAGGAGAGGGGGTGCAGGGTGAGAGAGTGAGTGATGTTAGAGGGAGTGGGGTTGGGATCCAGCGAGAAGGAGGTTCACGTGCCACAATGAAGTGGGTGCCACGTGGAAGCGCGTTGAGGAAGGAGGTGCCACACCACATGGGCATGGGGCACGGGGCAAGGAGAAGGTTCCACGTGGGCATGGCATGGGGGCAAGGCGTGAAAGATGAGACAGCAGAATAAGCAGTCATCATGTT